>JAWWEE010000158.1:42429739-42594555 GCA_035221455.1 Xenops minutus | reverse complement strand
CCCCCCCCCCCCCCCCCCAAAGCAAGGCAAGATTAATTTATCAATATAATCTTTTTAGTTTACAATTAGCACCAGAGTTGTATATAAAACATTTCAACCTTAAAATGTCTCTACTTATCACAGCAGTCTATGCTTTATATTTACAAGGCAATTTGCACAAATGCCTTTAAAATGATGCAATGATCTCTTTTACTTTTCTACTTCTGGTATGTTGAGCTTCTCTTTCCTCTATACTGGCTTGTTTGGGGTTTTTCTGTTAGGAAACTGCTTTGTTAATTTCTCAGGAAGAACTGCTTTAAGAGGGGCAGATGGGAGTACCTACAAAGTGAAATACGGGAACTGTCTCTACATGGCAGAAATGTCCCCCTGGGTACTGGTGAACATTACACATTTAAAAAGGCATGTTTTACTTTGGAAATAGAAGCAATTACTTTTAATTGCATTTCTCAGCATGAAAAACTTACAAAATCTATGTTTTTCTCCTTCTCAAAGTCAGACCTGTATATTAAAAACAGAAACACTCCAATACACACTAAAAAACAGGCCATAATTGTCCTGGGAGTATATAGCAGCACTGCTAAGCATGACTGCATAAAGAATTTATGTTGTATATGGAGTTGCCTTAGGTTTGTCTTGGCTGTCTTACCTTTGATGAGATTAGAGTTGCAGGATCAAATGCAAATACCTCTGTTTCACTACAATAAACCAAGGCACTTCTTTAAACTACCAAAACATGTCAATGTTCCACTATGTCAGCAAGTTTTGAACATTAGCACTTTTTTCACTTAGTTAGACAGAAAAGGTTAAGATCCAGGACAGATCCTTTAATCTAAAGGTGAATTACAGAGTTATGTCACCAGAGAGACCTGATGCTATGCAGAGCACTCAGCTTGGACTGCACAACTGACCTCCTGAATCCCACACACCTTGGTGGACCCTATGAGTCACATTCTGTCTGAGAGTCACCAAAAAAAGGTGTCAAAACAGCACTGAGTTGATCATATTCCTTTCTTTGGGGGCCATATAGTTGCCTCCCTTTAGAGGCATAGACAACCATTGTGAGATGCCTGAGATATTCCCTGGCAGTGGAGTATAGCACTGCACCAATACATGTGACTCCATCAGAAGGTCACATGAGACCATAGAGATTCCTCAAGGATATAAAGCAGGGGAATGTCTTGTGCTAAAACTGGGTGTCCAAATGATCAAACAAGTCTGCCATGGTGAAAATACATATAGGAAACCAAACGAGTTAAAGAAGAGCTTTGCTGACCGCAAATGCATATTCAACAGCCTCTGTCCGCAGTGGGAGAAAACTTGGATTTCATGTGCATCAGTCTGCATTTACAAAAAATGTCCCTAATGACACAAGGATGTCCACTTCTATAGCTGTTGGAAAGCCTTAACTCACACAGAAAGTAATGGAGAAAGGAGAACATGGCTGTGAAGGCACATTTCCAACCTTTTTTCACCCTGCATAGAAAAATATACTTCCCTTAGACTGCTACTTGCACATCCTTCACACAGTCTCCCTAGCAGATAGTATAACGAGATTAACAACTGCTTTTATCAAATCCATTTTTCTTGTGTATTCTGCCTGCCCAAGATATGTTTGAGACTGGCTAGCATTTAATGTACATGAATTTAAACACTGCCTAGTGATGCCTAAGGGTTTCTTTGATTTTTGATTTTTTTAATTTTATAGATTTTAGAAGTTATTGTAGATTTAATGTACCAGTAAAATAACTTCAGTAGCTTAATGTTTACACATACCAAACCCATCCTATATCAATCCCTCAAAACTCCAGTAGTTGTTCAGTCTCTATTTCAAGGAAGAATTGCAGAGAAGCGCCTTGAAGCCTGCACCACAAGATAAAGATATAGACAGAAGGACCTCCAAATCTGAAGCTTAGGAAGGCCTCCAAGAACCCAACATGCTGTGAAGAAGACAACGATGATGAAGGAAGGGTCCTGAGCTCCCAGACTCAATTCCCAATGGGGTGTGCTGGGGGTGGAACAGGGAAGGACTAGGGGAAATAACAGAATGGGATTGAATGGACATTATTATAAAATCTTGAAACCTGGGTCAAAGGGGAGGATCCTGTGTAAATGTATTCCTGGAGCCTGGAGGCTCATTAAAGCTCCTGCTCACTTATCTCCTACTAAAAGTTGCCTGGAGTTTTTTTTTTCCTCGTTCCTTAAGGCAACATTATAAAGCACAGGAAAAGCATGTGGCATGGCAATGAAATGTATTTTTAAAGGCCCCGGAAGAACATTCTAGTGGCAGCTGCTTTTGTTCCTTTCACATGAGTTGGAGTAGGGGAGACTAGTTTCATCTTCTGGCAAGACACTGAAGAGACTTGTAGTGGACCTGTACACTCAGTCTCTATATCCAATATTTTTTCCTAACATTGAATTGTGGAAAGGGACAGAAAAGAGCTGCAAAATCAGTTTTCAAGTAGGAGAAAACATCCTGCAACTAAAAAGCTACAGCATCAGCATGTTAGGATTATTAAAAAAGCTTTAGAGGAAGCTTGGAAAGAGTGAATAACTATCTTCCTAAAGAGAAAATACCAGATACCTAAAGGGCCTTTTATTTAGCAGAGAGAGGACTTAAGACCAGGCGCATTCAAATAGGCTATAAACCAGATTATTAAGCTTGAAGACAGACTAATCAGACACAAAGAGACTGCCCAGCAAATCTTTACATGAGAACTGGCATCTTTCTGAAGAAGTAGTTCCAGTTCTGCACAAGCTGATGGGCAAAAAGTGGCAGCAGAAGGGGAAATTCTGCAACATTTTGTAAACAGATATACCTACACTATGTTTGTATCCTCACATAAGCACAAACATGTAAAGCAGGAGTGATGACTTATTAAGTCTTTCTGTCTCTAGATTCCAAGAGTCTGTGTGGCAGTACAGAACTTGTTGTTTATGAACTTCTTACAGAAGACTTGTTGAAATAAAAAGGGTAGAAACCAATTATAAGTTTTGTTGAAACCAATTATAATCTTTGATACTAAAGCTCTGTTAGATTCTAAAGCAATTATAAGAGAATTTGAATTCTGAATGTAAGTGTATAGTGGTTTGCCTTGATATGTGAAGGAAACATGGTTTCTAGTAATGGAACAATGATGGCAATTAAACCTTGCAGTGCATAAAATGTTTGTAAACAAGATAAAGGATGTGTTTTGCCTGCAAGGGTCTTTATATGCCATTAGTGAAGTCTGCTTGAGTTTTGAAAAGTTTAACATAACCACTTTTTCATGGAGGATGTATGAAATATGATTTTTAACCAATAGATTAATGCATATTAAATAGATGAAATAATGAACCAGTGGACACAGTGTACAAATGTGTATATGTCTCATATTCTGGAGAAAAAATGTTCAGAAAAATGTTTTGTATTAGGAAGAAATTTTACATATCTTCAACATCTTTTTGCTAATACCAGTATTTAAAAGTATAAGAATGATGGAAAGTTTGGCTTTGTGAGTAGTTTAATTTGATTTATTATTAGCTATAAAAATTAATATATTTATATAAATAATATGTTTATATAGATAAATATTTTTTTAAAAATATAGATTTCATTTCTGCAAGGTGTTATTTCTCTGGCTTGGTCATGTCCAAGTTTATTAACTGAAATGAAACAAAAATGTTAAACTTACTTTATTCTGCAGAATTACACTGTTTCCTATGATAATTTAATACTTTGTTTTTGCTTTCCAAGGCTTTAGCAGTGTTAATCTTGAATAATTCTTAGGATCTGGTGATATTATAATGTAAAAGCAAAGTTAACCAATTTAAAAAGGTTTAATGTGAAAGCATACATCATCTCTTATAATAATTTAACATTTTTTATATTACCAGTTAGAGGAAGTGACCTAATTAATGAGCCATTTTAGGTGGCTTGCCAGCTTGCAGCCTGATTGTACTTTCCCATGGTGCTGGCTGCAGCCTTGGCAGCAGTAAAAGAGGTGGTGTAACTCCATCCTCTGCTCCTGTGGGAAGCATAAGTTCTCTGGCAATGCAGCACTCCCAGGTAAGGGTTGGGACTGCCAAAAAGAAAGAGCCATTTGTGACCCACCCTAGGATCCCCTTCATAAAAGAGATGTGTGAAGATGCAGAGTGTACTTGTCTTTGTTAAAGTGAGCTAACATGATGGCTGCAAGTAGTTAGTGTTGCATTGAACAGCACTACTTTGGTGAGTGTAACATAAGCTCTTTAATTTGCATTGACTCATTGCTTTGCAGCTGCATCCTAAACCCTAAAACCAATGGGGATCTAATAAAGCACAGGGGAGAGAAGACAGGTTCAGCCCATCAACTCGTTCCAGCAGTTTCGATGGTGTCTTCCTCCAATTTTTCCCCTATCTCCAACTTACTTTTATACTATTTCTTTGTATTTAGGGGGAGATTGAGAGACTTGAGTCGTAAGTACTTACTTGAGTAAGGCCTTGGCATCTATCTGCCTTGGTGGACAGATACAGTATGGTCTGTGAACTACAAAGTATCACTGTGTTCCCCTCCCTGCAGGATGCTTGGGGGAGGCAGGCTATGGCACTTCCACAGTACTCCCCTCCTCTGTTCCATACCCTCTAGCAGGTGCTTATCGTTGTTTAGGGAACCTTTGTGGAACATATCAACCATGTTACATCTGGGGAGCAGCAGCTGCATTTTACCCTCTAATTCTTATTTTTAACCCTATTCATAGTTCCACAATCATGTTTTTTAATATAGTCCTGCTACTCTTACCCCTTCCGCTTCTTCATTATTGACAGTCGCATTTCAGCAACAACCACCCCGCCACCTCCCCACTTCTCCCTGAAAACAAGAAACTCTTTCCTAGTTCTTTCTTCTACCCTTCTACCCTATTTTAATAAATAAACCAGCAGACAAAATGTTGTTCTTCTTGGACAGGACATTAATATCTTCTGATGCAAATTAGCAGTCCTGAATGTCTTGGTGCACACTAGCCCACCACCAAACTGGGCTGTGGAAATTCCTGTTGCTAAGTGGTGTTGTTGCTAGACATTACACAGATAGGTACTATGCTTGGGGCAGGCAAGATGGCACTGTGTATGGGTCCCAGTTCCCTCTCTGTGATGTGCAAGAGAAATATATGATTTAAATTAGGTGAATACTAATAATCTGGAAGGCTGAGCAACCCTGAAACAGTAAGCTGTGGTTGCACTTGATCACAAAAATTTATCCCAAGTGGACTTGATGCCCCTCATTCTTTCACCAGCCCAGAGAAATCTACTGTTAGACAGCGTCACATGTCAATTCTAGCTGCAGTATTTATACCTGAAAGGAAACAAAAGAAACAAAAGCAAACAAAAGCAACAAACCCAGCCCATTCTCCTCCCTCCCCCCAAATACCTCTATTATGGTACTAAAGTACACTGTCTTTGGCTGAGCTGTGAGACTAGAGATCCAGACAAAAACATCTATTAACATTCTGAAGGCACATTTGTTAACTGCAGAACGGTTTTGCTCAGTACCATGACTAAATTATTTTCATACAAATTACATTGTTTCCCTAATCACCTCGGGTACTTCACTTGAAAGACTTCCTACTTTTCTGCATCAGACTGTCAGGTATTACTTAGTAAAGCTTCAAACCAAACTTGCTTTGGAAGATATCTGGAGTAAAAGGCCCCTATTTTAACCCATCCCTGTGAGCCCACCTGCAGGCCTTTTGCTGTCAGGAACCTTTTTTGTTTCTTAGCTCATAGTTGATATGATGGAAAAGTTGTGAGAATAGCTTAGGTTTTTCTAGGATCTGGAGCACACTGACACTGGTTTTAGTCATTACTCTGAACCCTTGTTTATATCTAATACGGAGATGCAGATGGACCGCTCATGACACCATGCACAGGGCTGTTATGTAAAACAGATGCTGAAGTGCTGGAGTGAGGTGTGTCAAGGCAGATCAGTTTATACAGCTTGCATTGTTGTCCTCTTACTTGTACACCATGGCTTCAGACAAGGACAACATATTTTCTTGGCTTCAGGCAGGAATTAGGTGTTCTCTTTCTGCCTGTTCTTGTTGACTTATGCAAACTCAAGATTCTTGAGTTATTAAGTCAATTCCAAGTGTCCTGATTTCTAGGTTAAAAACTTGAGCACTAAGGCAGATTCTGCAAAGATTAGCTTATGATTTAGCAAAATGTTGTCATCTCTCTTGAGAGATACATACAAACCCAGACTCCTGTTGGGAAAGACTTCTGCCACAGCATCATGGAGGAGGAAGTCCCTGGAGACAAGACCACCACCGTGACAACTTCCAAAGGACCAGAGACTTTATAATTCAACATTAGCTGCGTCTTTTATGTACGAGTTTTCCCCTGTTTAGATTGTAACCCCTAGAAACCCCTGCACACATGTGACAAGAGCATTCCCCTTTTCCCAGGTATCCAGCCCCACCCCCCTCCCGACCTTATTGGATGTATCACCTGTCATTCCCTATTCCTGGGTTCCCACTGGGTTTTGGACCTCCTGCTCCCTTATTGGCCCCTGTGCCCCCAAACCACACCACTCCCCCTGAACCCGTACCCAATTACATCCTACCTCCCAGACCCTACCCAAAGGGCTTAAATACCCTGGACACATGTGATTAAAGGCTTTTCTATGACCACTCAGTCTGGGGTTGATATATCTCTTTACTGCTGACCACGTGGGGATTTTGCAATCCCCTCCAGACCCCAAGAGGCCTGTAGAAATAGAGAAGCTGACTCTCCTTCACAGCTGTTAGACTCCCAACACTTGAATCCCTGTACTGCCTACTACACAGGGGGGGATGTTTTCTACCCTTCATTTTTTGTAACAAAACTACTGCAAAGCAAAGAGTGCAAAAACTCCCCCAAACCATAGTTACAAGGAAAATTTATTTGAGGCCACTAAAATAGCTGTGAGAAGATTTAATCTCCAATTCCTGGCCTAGAGGTGTCTCTTACGTAAGATATTTTCTGGATAAAATGCAGAACAATCCAAGGAGTAAAGACCAGACAGGAGAGTAACAGGTCATCATTAAAACCATGTCAACAGCTTCCTAAACATGGAAGTCATCATCCACCTGTCCAAGAGTCATGAGCCATGAGTGGCATTCTCACATTTAAAACATTTAGAACGCTAGTTTTGAAGTACAGGCTTGATGAGCACATGGGGGTGGATTGAAAACTGGTTGAACAGCTGGGCCCACAGGGTGGTGGTTAGGGTGGGAAGTCTAGTTGAAGGCCAATTGCTAGCAGTAGGGGAATCATAGGGGGTCAGTGTTGGGTCTAGTCCTGTTCAACATTTTCATTAATAATGTGGATGATGGAGCACTGTATCCTCAGCAAGTCTGCTGATGACACCAGCTGATAGGAGCAGCTGATGAAACACAGGGTGCTGCCATCCAGAGGGACCTCAGCTGTTTGGAGAAATGGGCCAAAAGAAATCTCATGACGCTCATCCCAGAGAAGAGCAAAGTCACTTATCTGGGGAGGAACCAGGGCCCAGTACATGCTGGGGGTGAGCCAGATGGAAAACAGCTTTGCAGGAAAGGATCTGGGGTCCTGGTGGACACCAAGCTGAACATCAGCCAGCAACATCTCCATGCTGCAAATAAGGCTATTGGTATCCTGGGCTGCATTAGCAGGAATGTTGTCTGCAGTCTGAGGGCAGTGACCCTTCTTCCCCTCTGTTCAGTACTGATAAATCCACTCCTGGAGTACTGGGTCCAGATCTAGTCTCCCCAGACATGAGCACACTGGAGACAGTCCAGCCAAGGACCATGTAGATGAATCATAGAATCATAGCTTGGTTTGGGCTGGAAGGTCCTCAAAGATCATCTAGTTCCAACCTCCCTGCCAAGGGAGTTTCACTAGACAAGGTTTCTCAGAGCTCCATCCAGCTTGGCCTTGAACACCTCCAGGGATAGGACATCCACAACTGCTCTGAGCAACCAGTTCCAGTGCTTCACCACCCTCACAGCAAAGAAATTTTTTGTAATATAATCTAAACCTACTGTTTTTAGTTTGAATCCCATCTCCCTTGTCCTGTCACTCCATGCTTTGCAAGAAGTCCCTTCCTGTCTTGTAAGTTCCCTTTAGGTACTGGTAGGCCACAATTACATCACCACTAAACCTTCTCTTTTCCAGGCTGAACAATCACAATTCTCTCAGCCTTTCCTCATAGGAGAGATGCTCCATCCCTCTAATCATCTTGGTTACCCTTCACTGGAGCTGCTCCAACAGGTCAATACTCTTCCTGTGCTTGATACCCCAGAGCTGAAAGCAGTATTCCAGGTGGAATCTCACCAGGGCGGAGTAGAGTGGCTACTCTTGATGTAGGGACTGGAGCACCTATCCTGTATGGAAAGGCTGGGAGAATAGAAGGCTGAAGAAGAGAGGGCTCCAGGCAATATCATCAATGTACATAAATACCTGAAGGGAGGGTGTAAAGAAGATGGAGTCACGCTCTTTTCAGTGACAGGACAGGACAAAACAGTGGCAGTTCATCTGAATTCAGACCACATTTATCATACTGGGTTCTGTAAGGTATCTGGTTGTGGGAGATGTTTGTCTCTGCACGACAGGCTCAGGAAGAACATACAGATGTTGTGAAACTGAGGCCAGTTGAGGTTGCAGACCCAGACCCTTAGTTCTGCTGTAAAGGGAAAATTAACTGTTGATAGCAAGAGACAGGTCAGTATTTTTTCCCCATCCTCTTGGTTAGAGGCACCTATTTTATAAAGCAGACAAGTTAAAGAAAATCTGTGCTAAATGGCCTCAAAATCTTTTACCTCTAAAAACATAGTTGACATTCCTGCAGAAAAGAATGTTCTAGGCTAAGACTTCAGACTTCCTTCCCTCCCGGCCCTTAGTAACCATGAGATGATTCAGCCTCTAACCCATTCATTGCCTAAAAAAACCCTATAGCAGAAGTTTTTTGTTAATCACTGGCAGCAAGTGCTGAGATCTGAATGCTGACAATGCTTTTAAGGGATAGACTAGCTGCATAGGCGTATCACGATGTCTTTGGAGATTTATCTTGGATATGGAAAATAGGATGATTTGGGAATCTGGGCTGACCCATTTAGGGAATGGAAAAGACTTTGTGATTGAGAGATGCACATAGAGGGATATAAGCATAGCTCTGTATTCTAAAGCAAACGAGTAAACAGTCAGCAGTATAATAATCTGTAAGGCATTTGATCCCAATAAACCATCTTAATCCTTAGGGCTATTCTGGCAGTAAGAGATAACTGCACAGAAGCAGAAATGTTCTTAGCATAAACCTCACATATCTCTGTTTACTGTGTGTGTTAGACAGTTTCAGACTCTTCTCCCCTCCTTCCCAATACTGATGAGCACTTCCATCTAGTCTGCTAGCTCCCTAATTCACTAACAAATGCCCTTTAACTTGGATTTTTATTATTTCCAGCAAGGGCTAAGACAAAAGGAAAATCAAATCATTGAGAAATGCTTGGGACTGATGCTCCTCTACTGGCTTGCCCTCTGCTTCAATAAAGTTTCGCTAGAGATTTTGGTTTTAGTAGACACACATGTGATCCTATGCTTTGTGGGAGGATGCGTTTCCACAACTCTGCACTAAACAAGCCTCTGAGCTGAATGTTTTTGTGGCTGTCTCCTGGCTGCCGCATTGTCTTCATTGTTGTCTGCATTGCAGACAAAGGGCTATGGCTCAGAAATGCAGAGGCAATGAAGTGCTAAAAGTTATTTAATTTGTCGTCATGACTAAAGGCTGAATGATATTTACGAAAGGGTGAGAGCAAGAGCACATCCTACCTCCAAAAATGGGTAGTGCATTGTGGGTTATGTGACCATATTATGTTCGCACCAGTCAGGCAGAGGCAGTAGTTAAAGCAGAGCACAGCTGAGCTGCAGCTGCTTGCTATTCAAGACACAGAGCTGTGAGGTTTTTTTTGTTTTTTTTTTTTTTTTTTTTTTTTTTTTTTTAATAATCTTCAAGCCAGTACTTGATCCTCTACTATTGGAGTCCTGGCACCCAAAGACACTCCATCCCTGTCAGGTATTTCATAAACATATAGGCCTTGTCATCAGTGCAGACATGTAGTACCTACTGCTGCTGATCTACTGCTAGTGCTCTGCTGGCCTAAACTGTGAGGCAGAAATGAAATAGGGACTATGATTTATAGCTCAGAAGTCTTAGGAATAAGGGTGAAAATTGTTCCATAAGTTTTTCATGGTCCAATTAGTTTGCAAAGTCTTTTCTGATTAGGTAAGTGACTGGCCATTAGGTGCCAGGCTTTGACTAAGTTCAAGGTTGCAAGTTGAAGCCAATTTCCACCCCCCCACCCCCCCACCCCCACCAAAGGACAATATTGTTCAGGTTAAAACTTGCCAGCACAAATGTTACCATGTAATGCCATTGAAATAATACACATTTCTTTATGTTGTGTAATCTTCAAGGTCTCTATCTGGAATTTGAGTTCCCCTCAATTATGCAAATGACAGTGCTGAACATGACAACAAAAACATTATCCTAGCTGGGAACTGCTCTAAGTGGGGCAAAACAACCATTTTGCATCCGTATTTCATATTTAGTGATAGCTTTAAATTGCTTTTTTTAAAACAAGCATTTCTAGTTCTACTTCATATTGTTTGGCAAGGATTTGTAAGAATCTTAGCTTCAACAAAGGTATATCCGTACAGGTGCCACTGTAAGAAATGATCCTTAGCATATGGGATACATTAGGTCATTCTGTTGATTGAGAAGTTGAGAAATAACGTATGGATCCTTTAATTTATGTGAGGAAATCCAGGCATGAGACTGCAGTTGGCTTCAGAATTGCACATACTTTCCCTTTACATCTTTTGTTGATGAGTTTGTTCTACATTTCATTGAAGTGCTGCTCCAAGGCTCTCTGAAATCAGTGGCAAAGTATTTCTGGTCTTCAGAGTAGGAAGTGGTCAAGCTGCAATACATCTTAGTGCTACATAGTAAAGCATTATGTCTGGTGTGTTCACTCTGGATGTGTATGTTAGGTGCAAGAGCCCATGCTTATGTTAAAAGCAATAGTCCTGTTGATGGATTTGGCTTACATTTACCCAGATACACTGGATATGTAGTTTATTTTCTTCTCTTTTGACACAAAAATGGATCAATGAAAAAGCAGTAATATGCAATCAGATATGAAACATAAGAACTGTAAATCTACTTGTAGGTCTCTTTCTGTAGAATAAATCTAGACATTATGGTAATTTAAAATGAATCCTGTTTTTGAGGGCCCAGAAACATCAGGAGAACAGAAAAGCCTTTGAGGTGCTTGATAGTTTGCTATACACTCAATCCTTGTGTTAGCAAAGCTTTGAGGGAGCAGAAATAATCCTGAAAAAACTTCCCTTGTTACCAAGTAAGTCTTTACAGTGCATACCATCGTTATTCTTTATGATCATAATGTGGCTAGTATTAAAAAAAATAAAAATCTGTGAACACCATGAGGTAAAGGAAAAAAGAAAAAGTTCAAACTGTTTTAAAAGCAAAACTTGCAGAGTTTCAGCGATTTATGGAAACGAAGTGCTGTTTACCGTAAGGAAGCTTTGCCATCAGCTTCAAAGGAACTTTTAGTAGATTCTGAATGTTTGTAATAGTTATGACTCCATTTATCTAGATAACAATATCTTTGTTATTTAAAGTCTTGGCAACATTATGCATTTCAGTGCAGACTGTGAAAGACAACATTCAACTTCAACTCCCACTGACCCAGGAGTTGAAGGGCTGTGGTATGGCATTTAGTCTTACTTCCTATATGTAATAAAATCATGCTGTCATTGATGTTATCATAATTTGGATATAAATTAACATTTGTGAGTCAGGGAACAGGCAGAAGTGAATAATCTGATGCAGAAAGAAGTGGTAGAGATCAAATATTTAGAGAGTTCAAATAAACCTAGTGGAAGAGTATCCTTCGTAGAACCAGTAAACTCTAGTTCATAATGCATATGGAGAAAAGGGCTTGATCCAAGTTACGTTAAGAGTCTTAGCCCTGGCACAGCTCAGCTTGTTCATTCTTGGTTTTGGAAATCAAAATTCCATTCTTCACCTAGTCCTTTACTGGGTGCATGGCTGTGCACTGCATGCAGGCCCTGTTTCTCTCTCTTCATTTGCTCTTACAGATAGCCCTTGTAAACTGCTCCTTAGAAGGGGTTTCCTCATCACCCTGTGAGTGATCCTTCCGTTTCTCTCTCCACTGGACTAAAGCTTGCTGTTACCATCACTTGATAGTAGTAACAACTTTAAGTTACTAGGATAAGCTGTAAGACAGAGACCTGCGAGAACTATCTGCACCAAGGAGGTCATGTGGATAAAATTACTGATGGTTCAGAGACTTTTCTTTTCCCATTTCCATTTTAGTTTCTATGGTGTGATTCAGTCCTGTTTTGTTGTCCAGTGTTTTTAACACTTCGTGTAAGTACTCTTGAAATCCACATGATGAATGGATTTTTTCACGGTGTATTAAATATATAAATATATGTATTTCTTTTCCAATGAGTTTAATTTTCCAATGAGTTTAATTTTCCATATGCACCAGCCAAAGCTGTCAGGCATAGTGCTTGGCTTGCAAGCCATTGAAGAAAAGTGTGCCTAAGGTTTTCTCAGCTGCTTGCTCAGGATTTTGCTGACTCATGTGGACATTTGCCTCTTTGTTGTCTTCTGTGAACAGGCAGACAAAAGAGATGCCTTGAGTGGTAGATGAAAACTCTTGCTGAATGGCTTTAGGTTTTGCTTGGTGGCAGGAGTACAGGTTTGTGCTTCTGTTGGGTTTTTACAAGGTATGGAAATGTGCCAATTTTTTATTTTTTTTTTTTGGCTGCTTCCACTGAGTTTAAGGAAACAACATGCTCATGCAGCTTCATCCTAATAAGCTGAAATTTCTCTCCAGTCAGTTTACACCAGACCTGAGCCATCTCTCATTCTCTCATTTTACTCTAAAGGCAGGTGAGTTATGTAGACCTCACATAGGAGAGAGCAAGCAGAATCTTGTCCAAATGCCTACACCATTTGGTACTGCAAAAGCCCAAGCAATTAGCACTAGTTAATTAACTTTATCTGACTACCACTGAAATTGCCTCAATTTTTAAAGATGTTTATGTAGTTGATTTCCCCTGTCTCTATAAGAATTAGCCACCTAAATACCTTTAAAAATTAAGCCTTTTTTTCAGCTATATGCAGTCCAACATAATTTCTTGTGTGTGCTCTTTTCCTCTCATGCAATCCATGTGCTGAAATTATAAACATCAAATCCCTGCAGACCAACCAGTTACTGAAAAATTACCTTGAGTGGCACTGTATTTGCTGATCTGTGAAAGACAACATGAACAGGCTCTCCAGAGAAATGGGGTTATCAGGAACATTTGGGGACAGGCAGGAGATATTGCACAATGTGCAACGTGTATTGTCTGAAGAGAAAACAGTGTGATAGCTTGCTACGCATAAGGCAGTGTTTTACCAAATCAAATAAGTTCTAATTTTCTTTCTTAAATAACCCAACAAATGTTGCTACTGTGGGGAAACTAAAGAAACTAAATCAGTCAAGACCTTGCCGCCCAACCTCCTTCAGTTACCATGATACCCCAGGTTACAATATTTATCACCTTTGCAAATGTGCTCTCAGAGCTTAGCTAGGGTCCTGTCCAGAGAGCCAAACAGCAAGCAATAGTCTTTTTCTCCTGTGCTAGTACCTCTACTAACCCAAGAAGATCCCATGAGACTGATAGCTGGAAGGCAAGTCTTGTTGCCATTCCAGGTCTTTGTTACCCCTTGCATGTGGGGAGGAAAAGGCAGTGATTTGTTCTACCAAATGAGAAACATCTTCTAGGGAGCCAGTGCCAATGTTGGCAGCGAGGGGGATGTGTGATAAAATAGGAACAGCTGCATGTGACTGTCTGTATGTTCTCATAGGGTGCTTCACAGAACTCTGTGATCTTGCACACCCCTTCTACACTGATAGCATTAAAATCTGCATCTCCATAAAAGTAACATGCTTACCTTTGGCTGTAAGTGTCAAGTCACGTTCATTAATTATACTTTACATGTCTTTGTCTTCTTTGGGAGTAATCACCAGCTTATGATTGAAAGATACCTCCACTATGGAATTGAGAGGGAAGGATATTTGTCTTTTAATCATTATTACAAAATTGTCTGATCAATATGTTCTTACTTCTCAGGGAAGAAAAACAGCCTGGAATGGCAATTGTAGAGGAGACCAGCATCTTTACCCTCCCTCCCAGACCAGAGGCATGGACAGAAATATCTGGAAAAGGGACCAGCACTGAAGTTGCTTCTCACTAGTCCTTTTGTGCAACACTAGGACTGGGAAGGCTATAGCCCATCTGTTCTCAGATCTTCATGACTTGGCTCAGCACTAGTAAAGAACGTCTGCAACTGTGCAATAAGCAGAGATGTGCTGAACAGTTTTGGAAGAATAGAACTAGGCATCTGTGAGAGGGATCTTCAAAATGTAATACAGTAAGAGGGATGTTACTTACCAGTAGAAAATGCTGGGAAGAGGAGCAGCTGCCAAGTCTCGGTCCTTGAAAAGAGCTATATCCCTATCACAGTGATGTGGTAAGGCAATTGTGTCTGCTCCAGATTTTACAGATACTGCAGTAAGTCTGATAAAGAGCCATGAAGATGAGTAAGTGATTGGAGCATCTGTTGCCCAAAGAGAGGCTGAGAGAGCTAGGACTGCTCAGCCTGGAGAAGACAAGGCTTATGGGGAATCTTACCAATATGTATAAACACCTGAAGGGAGGCTGTAAAAACGAGAGAGCCAGGGTCTTTTCAGTGGTACCCAGAAAAAGGGTAAAAGGAAATGAGAATAAATTAAAAAGTTGTAAATTTCATCTAACCACAACAAAGATTGTTTACAATGAGGGTGGTCACACAGAGCAGAGAGATTGTGGAGTTTACATGTGGAGATATAAAAAACGTAAATAGACATAGTCCTGGGCAATTTGCTGTAGCTGATTCTGCTTTGGAGTGGTACTGTTTGGACTACATGATCTTCAGGGGTCCCTTTCAATCTCAACAATTCTATGATTCTGTGGGGAGCCAAAGACACACAATAATCCTAAGCCCTTTAGGCAGCAATGAAACCTTTTTTTCTGACATCTTCATTTAGCCTAAGTAATAAAATGATGATTAGGTGACAGAAAAAATGAAAAAAAGTATGAGTGTAACCAGAGGGTTAGAGTAAATCAGGTTGAAATTTCTTGCTTCACATAATATTTCATAATGATATGAAGTATAACAGGTTTTCAGAGAAGCACTGAGAAAAAAAAAATAAAAATTCAGAACAGTAACTGCATGACGATAAGGAAATTTTCTGCAATATTAGATGAGGCAATTAGGTTCAGACCTAGATGTCCCACATGCCAACTGACTGCTCCATTACTGGAAATATTAGGTACCAGTCATCACCGAGGAATTTAATGACTTTGGGAGGGAAACAAGAGGGGGTTTGATGCTTGTGAGAATCTGAAAGTTTTTAGAATATGATTCACAAAATAACTGGAAAAAGTAAAAGAACCTCACATATAT
The DNA here is from genome assembly GCA_035221455.1 of Xenops minutus. Lineage (NCBI taxonomy): Eukaryota > Metazoa > Chordata > Aves > Passeriformes > Furnariidae > Xenops > Xenops minutus. Next base: position 42,578,980 of record JAWWEE010000158.1, on the reverse strand, counting down.
ATACACATACATATTCTCACCTATGCAAACATGTGAGAAAAACAATGTAGAAAATCACAGGGAACACCTGAACAATTATTTTATCACGAGTCTAATTTGGTTGTAAATGAAACCTGTGGAAAACACTGCTCAAAAGACCTGTGGACTCCACCTAGGGAAAAAAAAAGGTGAAGTCATCCTCTGTTGGAAGAGTGAAAGGGGTGTGAAACACTCATTTGGCTGAGCTCCAGATGCCTCTGAAAAGTAAAAAATCTTGTGGGTAGCTTGGGAAGATGGAATGTGGAAAAACCCCATACTGCTACTGTGAACAGAAGTTCTGCACAACTTGCTAAAGCAAGACATGATATTGGCAACTTTGCATGATGGCCAGAATCATAATAGACTGTAAGTCCCAGTAGGACAACTAAGAGCAGTCAGTAGCTGTCATTGGGGTTTAGGGACCCTCAGGGCCTACCTGGAAGGAAGTGAACACCATCTAGTTTAGGTGCCCAAGTCTGATCCCTAGCATGTAGCACCCGAAGTATGTAAATATGTTCCTTAGGTAGTACATGGAAGTGATATATAAATTCAGAGGACCTAAATTAGATCCCCATATAAAATGATGTGAAGGTTTTTCTGCATCAAACGGGCTGTCCAAATCCCCAAAAGGATTTGGCTGGTGCAGCACATCCAACATAGACTCCTGGCCAAGGAAGAGGAATCCAGAATCCCCTAAACATCATGGGAAGAGCTACACACTTCAAAGGGAGCACATAAGAAAACAGGAAACACCTATGAAAGGGCATATGTAGTCAATGTCCTAGGTATGCTTTTATTTGAGATGACTGAAACCCATATTCCAGAGATCTATCCCACTGAGGTGGTGGTAGGGCACAAGGGGTTAGGAGTGGTGTGAGATAGACCCCAGACTCAAGTTGAATTTATATCCCTGCAAAGGAGAAAAAGAAAATTCATTGGACTAACAGAAGAATGCAAACATGAACATGATTCTATAATTTGGTGTCTAGACACTCCCATGGGATGGCTGATACTTACATCAGAGACTCTTTTCACCTTTAAAGGTCTGGAATTTCCCTGAAGTCTTTTAGAAATAAAAACTCAGCAACATCCAGGGCTTTGGGAAGAACATTTTATTGCTAAGCATATCTTTAAACAAAATGCAACTAAGAAAAGAAAAAGAATCAAAAAGGAAGAAGAAAAAGAAAGGGAAAAAAAGCAATAACATCACAAAAACTCAAATAAAAATTCTTCAGGTTGTCCATAAAGCAACAGGGATATGGTAGAAGCCCACATACAGAAATGCACATGTTCCCAAAAACTGTCCAATAGAAACTTACACAAAAAAAGGAAAGTGTAAATATATTCCCTTTAACTTAAAAAAGGAAAGCAAAAAGGAAAGGAAGAAAGAAAGCAGGAAATCATTTCACAAGACTCCAAGACTCCAAGAACAGCAATCTTTTACAGACATCAAGATATAATCAACTTTATATAGTTTCGGCCAGTTAAGTCATCTAAAATCGTGCTTTCATACCTTTTTAAAACCTGTCTTTTTTTTTTCTTTTTAGTATAAAAAATAAAAAAGAAAAAAAGCTCAACCTCACACACGCGCACACGCACCACACACACGCACACATACACGCACTGAAAATATTTGTTAACATGAAAGCATCTTCTCTAAATGTTTGAGAAGACTGTTTTTTTGAATTTAAGTTCCCATGTGCGTGTGTGTATCTGATGACACTTTTTCAGAGTCAAATATTCATGCGACTTATAAACACCAGCAAGAGTAGATTTCTAAACCTAAACAGCTGATTAGTTTTCATCTGCATACAGCAAAAGTGTACATTTCGGATATTCCAGAGTTCTCATTCCTTCTTGTTTTTTGTTGTTTTTTCTCTCTGTCTCTCCCTCATTTGCTATGTTGCACATGATAGGCATGGCCGTCAAACCACCTCACTATTGTTCTGTACAATAAGATAATCCTTTTCACAGTAACTGGGAAAATGTAGAAACCAAACAACCAAATTAAATAAGTTAAATAAACCAAAAGAAATTCCAAATTTAACCATAAAACAGTATATACACCATCAGGGTATCCATATAGAAATTATACTAGCAAAAAAATAGTAGTAAAATATGTAAACAAAATTTTGTAATTTTTTTGACACAGGTAACTGTGACAAAGCTAAAACACACACTTCACATTTTAAGGTTTGCTTTTGTTGTCTGTTTCTTTTTACTCTGTTCTTCAAGAACATTCTCATTCCACATTAAGACCATAACAGAACTTCTGTTCCAGTCGTCCCATCAAACATACCATGATAAATATATCTGTGTGTATATATATATATTATATTATTAAATTAATTTCTTCTTTATTATTTTTTGTGTGTCACAGCAGCTTTATTTATTTTCTTTTATATAAAAGAGAAGGAAAAGGGGGAATAGGGCAAATGGAAGGACAGAGATGATCTGAATTGTCAAGCTACAAAATTAAAATATTACATATGAAAAACACTTATATGTCAAAAAATCTATGTGTTTTGCATTCTTTTACAAGTGTTTATATTTTCTGACATTTACTGGTCTTGTTACAAGTTGAACTCCAGCGGTGTCTTTCTGATCTCTTTATGAAACCAATTTATTATTATTTTTTGCATGCATTGCAATGTCACAGAACCAGAACCCAGAGGAAGGCTCCTTTATTTTTGCACAATATATTCAGCACAGAATAGTAAATAATTTTTTAAGTATTCTTTTTTGAATCTCCAAATCTTGTTAAATGTACTTTGGCTGTACTAATGCATACTAAGTGTTATACTCAAACAAAGCCAATGACTGATCAGAACAGACACAAATTTGTCTACTCTGCAGTTCAATTGCAAATACTGGAGCCAGATCCAAGGGAATCAGCTTTCCATGATAATTTTCTTCAGCACCACCTATCAGACACTTTCACTGCATTGTTAGCAAACAACTTACTGCAAGACCATGGATTCTAGAAACAACACAACCAGATACGCAGAGTAAACACCATGGGTAGCTTTTGAGTTCATGTATGGCAATAGTCTCTCTTTATTTATTACGGATTTTTTTTCCGAGATTTCTTCTCAACACATGTCCTTGTTCACCCCCTGCACTATTCCACTCCATTTTCCCCTCCCACACCCAAAAATGATCAAAAGAACCAAACAATAAGTAACCCAAGAAACAAAACAAAACCAAACCAAAAAACCAACAATCTCCAAAATCATTTATTCCCCTCCTCCAATCTCGAAAAATTATATGTATGCTGGACACGGCCAGATCAGTTTATTTGATATTTCTTTGTTGTTCAATAATGTTTGTATTTTTTTCTTTTTCTTTTTTTTTTTTTTTTTTAATAAGTAAACTGAAAAATTATCAATACAGTCAGGGATCACGAACATTGTTAAAGACTCACTTGGAGATATGAAACAAGTAAGCCATGAAGTCTTCTACCTTTGCAGAAAGTTCAGCGGAGGAGGAGATTTGGAGATGTCCAAGTTCACTAACAGAGCAGAGCTGTGCGCGCCATCTCCAGAACGCTAAGTGTGCTTTATAATACATTAGGGCAAAGTTTGCTGACTCCAAGCGATGACTGAGACATTAACAGTCACTGCTGAATTTTTTTTCCCAATACTTTTTCCCACAAATGATATCTCCCAATCATCTCGTTTGCTGCAATGGTTCTGATATTTCAGTTAAATCTCATTAAGTATTTATATATTTATATATAAATAAGTATTCTTTTTTACACATAATACTCTTTGTCCTTGTTTTTCTGCTTCTTATGGCCGCTCTTTGAGCTCTGCTGCTTCTCCTTCACGAGCGTGCCGTTGCTCTGGGCTGAGTTGCTGATGTAGTTCCGCGTCTCGTCCACCTGATAGGACCCCTCGTCCCTGTTCCTGTACTTGTACATGGCGTACAGGAGGATGAGGATGCAGAGGGCGGCAGCAGCCACAATGCCGACGACCATCCCCGTTGTGCTGCTCGACTCGCGGACCACCTCTGAGGCCCCCGGAACCCGTCTGATTCCCGGCTCCGTGGGGTTTGCTGTGGGCACATTACGGAACATGGGGGAAGTGATTAGCGGGCTCTTCAGCTTTGTGCTGTCTAGCTCATAGGCAGTGGGCAACGGAAGCAAGACTATGTCAGGCTGGGGTTTGAGCTCACGGTTATTCATTTTGCCGGCTGGCAATTTGGGCACCATCCCAGTCGAGGACGAAGCTGTGGAGAGGATCAGCTCAGGGGACAAAGACGTGGTAGTAGTCCTACCAGTTTCGGAGACTTTGTTAGGTCTAAAGTCCTTGGATTCCCACTTGGGTGCGTGTGCTTTGTAGCCACCTTCGAAGATGGAAGTGGAAAGACTCTTATCTGTTACCAAGGAGAAGGTGGTGTAAAAATCTTCATCATCAGTAGGGGGTAGGTTAGAGTCAAAGGTTTCCCCTGAGCCATACCCAGATATCACCAAGCCATCATCATCACAACCATCGCTGCCTTGGTCCGACAAGCAAGGTAACCCCGCCTCAGAGGTCATGGACAGGGAATCTTTGGTGGTCTCAATAATGGTGAGGAGGGGGCGAAAGGTAGGGGGAAGTGTAATGAAAGGTGCACGAGTAGCAATAGGAGGGATATCTAAAGGGTCTTCTACAAGTAGAGGGATAACTAATTCACCTCCTGGGATGGAAAAGAAAAAAAAAGAAGATTAGTACATTTTAAGGACACAATGCACTATTTTCTGTTCACTAACCTCAAGAGCAAGATTGGATCTGGGCATTATGACAAGGTATTAGGGCTCAGGTTTCTCACCCTAGCTACACTACCAACATACTTTCCTGGGGGTGCCTTTCATTGTTCCCTCCCACCCTGCTTGAACACAGGTAAAACTGCATGTTCCATTTCTTACCTATGCTAGGTATGTAGAGTGACGTACTCTAAATTGTTGGGGACCCAAAGTTTTTGATTTTTGAAGATACTCTCAAGTGACTCTGTGGTCATCAATTTTTGGAGTGAACTTTCTTAAGCATCTGGTTGGAAGACTATTTAAAGGAATTATTTCTGAGTTCCCTAGACCAAATTCTCATAGATGTAATTTTTACCACTCATCTTGCCAGTTTTAGCTCTTCTGATTCTTTTAATTTAAAATAACAACATATTTCTTCTTTGCCATTCTAATCTACTCACCTCCTGTAGTTTAGAAGTACTTTCCTTAAGGCAATTTCCATTCATCCATTTCTTCTTGATCATTATCTGGCTTTTAAGTTGTGGGAAAGTTTATGAAAGTGGGAGATGGAATAAGAACCAAGTACTTACTGGGGTCCATGAAGGTACAGAGCTCTACTCAATGGTCATCTCTTTTTACTCTTTCTTTAGCATTCTGTTTGACCCTAGGGGTGTCCCTTGCATCTTTTGGGGCTACTAGTACCATACTATCTTCATCTTCGGCTCTTCTTGACATTCTTTTACTACAATTTGATTAAAAATTAAGATCGATTTTATTGTGATTGCTGATATAACTGAATAAGGACTTTGATGAATCAAGTTACCATGTGAGCCCAGGATTGTAATGCAGAAGTTGTCTTCACATGTACTGTTACTTCTTGATAGGCAGAGAGTTGTGATCAGTTCTATTTGTTTCTAACATGAAGGTTACCTGCCTACAGAGGACTAAAAACAAGGTGGACTTAATGGCCTGCTCTTGAACAACTGCTCCTTGCTACAATATAAACTGCAACCGAAACAAGAAAATTGGTGTATCATTTCTATGACTTGGATTCTGAGCAGTAATATTGCTACTTTTAGGGTACTAGCCCTGTTTTGTCTATATATTGTAGTATGACTGTATCTCTACTTTTGAGTTTATGGGTAATTAACACTCAATTGTTGTATTCTGATGTGGAATTTTATTAATTTATCTAATTCCTTTAGTTCTGATTACACAGTCTTTTGCTGACATACTGGTTGTCAACACTTTTTTAGGGTGAGCCATATTGCTTTTGAAAGCTTGCATATAAATTGCCCCTTGGGTAATTTTTCTTGGGCTAGCCACTTAAGTAAGCATTGAAGAGTGCAGCTGACATCATGAGAGTCATCTAGATCTGTTCAAAAGACTGCAACTCAGTAAGAAGTACTTCTAATGCATTGAAGATTTTGATTTATACTCCGCATTGCTTAAGGAAGGATACGTAAAAGGAATTATAGCTTATAAATAAATCTGGGGTTTAATTATGTATTAATAACTGCTAATGAACAGTTTGGCATTGTTACAGTGCTGAATGGCATTAGGCTCAGAATTCTGCTCTCTCAAATCTACCCTATATGTTACATGCACTTGTTTCTCATTGAATTCTGCCAGTAATGTCCATAGAAGTTCTATAAGGAATAAGGTATAAAATCAAAATTCCTTCTAAAGGTATTTGGAGAGAAATATAGCTGAACAAATTACATAATGAAGCTAGCAATACACTGAAAAAGGTACTTAACAGTTTGATTAAATCTGGGTAGCTGCACTAGAAATATGGCTTATTCTTTTTCTTTATGAGAAACTAAGTGGTGACACAGTTTAATCAACTGGAAAAGGTCAGAATTATTTCAGAGGTACCAGGAAAGAAATTAGGCCAAAATAAGAAATGTGGTACTTTGCATACGTCTGTGCAAAATTCGTTATAAGTTAAGATACAAAGAGCCAATTTGAATATGTTTAGTTTTCTGAATTCCCTCAGTATCCTCATATACCTCTTTTGTTACTGGTTGGACAAGGAAGAAATAAGTTTCAATCTCTGCAGACTGCATGTTTTCAAAAAAAATTATGTAAAAAAGCAGAAAGCATAGTCTGCCAAATGGCTACATGGCATTTTGTGTTCGTGCATCTGAGCTGTTTTCTGAGCAATGTAGAAACTAGAGCATGTAATGTGATTTATATATGTCCAGAAGCCCTATGCGTGGCTTGAGTAGAGCATCTATAATCTATGCAAACAGGTGGGCTTGGGATGAACTTGGAGTATGCCTCAGGGGGAAAGATCATCTGTGAGCCTGGTAAAAAAAAAAATGAGTAAAAATAACAGTATTTAAGTAAGGATTGCATTAAATTGCATGAGTCAGGAATTTAAGTTCCAGAAAGTCAGGGATAGATAGTGTTCCTTTAAACAATTTTTTAAGATCAGTGCTTTGCTGTCAAATAGCAGTATTCATCTGTGATTTTCAGTCACCATCTGTGGCACTCAATTGGGAAAAAAATCAGTTTGGCAGCTTTTAATTGCTCATCTAGAGCTTTGAAGTGCCTTTGTTCTTAAAAGCTATTATACTGGCACAGAGCATCAAAATGTAGTTGATCTGCCACACACTGGGGCAATATTTTGGGCAGTTTTCGTCCAAAGAGAAATTATTTTGGTCCTATTAATAATTAATTTTCTGGAAGGAATCAGACATATCTTACATTTAATATGAAGACTTTCCTTTTGCCCCAATAACCCTTGCATTTAAAACTAGGTCATAGTTCTATAGTTTTTCTATAGTTTTTGTTGCTGTTGACGACTTGAGCTAAGGACTGAGACTACTGCAACTATTAAACAATCATGGACTTCTTGAAATATTAAGTAAAGTTGATAAACTTGCTATTTTAAGAGGGATTTTACAAAAATGATGGAGAAAATTCCAGTAAGTCTGTTGGAAGGAAGAGAATAGGGCAGAATGAAGAGTTTTAAGTTTTCATCTCACAATATATGTGAGAAGAGAAATAACTTTTGTACCAGGAAGACCAGATTAACTTTGATACAATTATTTAATCTTATCAATAATTTTTATTTCAAATTGTCCAATCATCCATACTATGGTTACCTGCATACTAAAGAAATAAAGAGGCTGTTTAAGGTCTTTCATTAGGAATCACTTCTCCATCAAGGAGTAAATTTGTTACATATACTTTTGGGAAATATCACGAAGAAGGCTGCAAAGGTAGTAAGGATGTTTTGATTTTATATTTTTTTTCCTCCCTCTAACAGAAGAATCTATGAAACTGAAATAAGGCTATGTGAAAGTAAGTCAGAATAAGCACCCTAGGTATCAGATCTGGCTTCTCTTTTACTGCTATGTTAGGCATCTATGCAAAACTCAGAAGTTATGCAGACTTGAAGTTGTAGGTCTAATAGGATGCAAACACAACGAATACTTCTTGGGGTATGTGATTTATAGAGGAATAAAAACATCCTTTAACATGGCATGATAAAAATGCCACTCAGTCTAAAAGAAATGTGTTATTTAAGGATAACAGAGAATATAAATTCTGAAAAGCTCCCAGGAAAATGTGAGAAATATGATCACCAATATCTATTGCGGGGAGCAAGTGCAGACTTTCATATCATGCCTGCAAACAACTCTTACTGGTACTACAATTCTACTTGTAACAGACACGAGAGGGAGTGTGATGACAAGTAGATTATGAGTATTCATGTAGGGAGAACCATCTTTTATAAAAGGACAGCTGAGGGAGCTGGAAGCTTCCTGGAGCCAGGGGTCCTTTGATGGAGAAGTGGTGCCTTTTGCCCAGGGCCCAAGCTGGTTTTGAAGGTAAGCACTGAAAGATTTAAAAGACAAAATGCCTCTCGGTTGTCAAGAATAACTTATGCAGGATTTGAATCCTGAACCGTTTGCTGTGGAAGGCAAATGTTTTAAAGATTTAGATTTCTAGAAAAAAACTAAAGAGAAGGTCCCAAAAAACCTCACCTGACAGTCTTGAAAGGGAAATGCATGTGACACAGGTTTTAGGTTTGTCAAGTTTTTATTTTCTCACAATGTCTACCATTTTTTTCAGCTGCAAAATTAATGCTTTGCAGCCTTGAATAAAACTTAGAGGTTCAGTTTCTAAATTGTTCTGTGCTTATGAAAAAAAAAAAAAAAGGCAAGGCTGCCACACAGTTTGGGCCATGGCTTCCAAAAAAGTATTCATTGAGATTTAGATTCTGTTTGTGGATTATATGGGCTGTTTCCTGACAGTTAGAGATTTCTTTCCCCATTTTTTTCTGCTGGCACTTAAGCACCAATTAACAGTGTTCACCTGTATGTTGCAAGTTTAGGATTACTTTAGCAATTCGAATATTTCACAAGGAATTTCCAGATTAATTTTTCACCTATTCTGTGCTTTCTCTCCTAAGCAGGGAGTGGACATTTCTGAATGGAAATATGTTTTTTTAAAAAGCTTCTCTTAACAACACAATGCCAGAGAACTAAACAAAAGAGAAAGAGATAAAATGGTTTCCTCTGCAGTGATATAGATGCAAATCTAGTTTGCCCATCAACAGTACAGCTGAGGGGAACAAAAAAACCCAAAACAAATAAAAAAAAAAAATAAAAAACTGAACATCAAATTGGAAGAGCCACTAACAGAATGAAAGTCTGTGAGGTGGGAAACTTTATACCAAGTAGCCCAGTGCTTTGCTTGGCCTTCTCATTCCACAAAGTGTGTATATATTAATTAAAATTAGCCTTTTAATCTAACATATATACTACTTTCATGGACTTGTGTTTTTCTTTAAACTACCAAGAGTACTGGGGATATAAAAGTCTGCTTTAGCCTTGGAGCTGCCCTGCTTTTTGCTTTATGAGAGTATTTACAGATATATAATTCATACTTCTGGAGCTCATCTCCAGTAAGAGTTCTCTACCAGTGAAAAAGACAGAGTGTTAAAAATTTAATGGAAGCCTTATGAACTGTGAGGATGTTGTGGGCAAGTCATGAATGCAGAGGGCACCAAAAATATACGATAAAGAAAACAACATGAAAAACTGTAGCAGCTGCTGGTTTTCTTCTTTGAAGCCACAACTACTTCATTGCAGTCTCAGGCATCAGACTGGTACAGGACAAAAGGCACACAAAAGGAAGCCTGAAAGATTCATCTCCTGATGATATGGAAAACACCTTATCATCTCTCTGTTTTCCAGCTGTGATTGAAGAGCTTTTAAATGCCGTCCATAAAGGCTGCACAACTTATCCATTTCTGCAGGAACTTGAAATTCTGCATCAAAGTTTGCGATTTTCCTTTTATTCTTATGATCTTCTTCTGAAGTTTGGCTCCATATTCAGTAGGAAATACTTGCCACAGAAGTAATACCTTACCTTTTCCCCCTCTGTGTCAACAAAATAATTCCTTATTAAAAGACAGAGTTCATAAATTTTGGTCTAATAGTATTTAGTTAATTCTCCTTTGAGTCCTCTGAGGATAAAAAAGGGGAAATTATTCAGCATATAGTCTCTGATTCACAGGAAAATGATGCTAAAACCTAGTAGATTAACATTCTTAATATTTTCTACTCTTGCAGTCTGATTTAATTGCAATTGACAGAGAGTAATAGAGAGAGAAATGTAATTTCCACAACCAAATACTGCACCTTTCTATCTTGACTATCCCCTTTTCCTTTCAGAAACTATATTGTCCTCAAAGTGATTAGATAAAACTAGATTCTGGAGAAGTTGGCTGGAAAGCATTTCCTAAGCCCCTCCCCAACTGTATTAAAAGATATGAGTTAATGCAGTGTTTCCCACTAGAAGGTTCATGAGCAACAGGATGATTGATACAGGGTTTGAGAAGCCGCGAATCCCAAGTTAAGGCCAAGCTGCATTTCATTGCTGTAAGTTTTTGGACACCTTTGTGGAGTTTCAGTGAAACAGATATTAATACCTTCCAGAGGGAACCTGATATTGTGTCTACAAGCAAGATTCTAGAGCAAAAACCGGTATTTTGTTACCCAGACATTGAGATGCTCTGAACCAATTGAAACATGCCCTCTTCTATCTCTCACCATTATTTTAAACTTGTATGATTACCTGGTGACAGCTTCCTTCTCAACATAATTATTTGTGCTGTTTTCAGCATCTGTTGTTGAAGGATCTTGACAATTGAACCTAAGATACCCGCTGAACCTAAGATACCACTGAGCATACCATTAGTATGCAAAAATGGTGAAAACATAAGTGCTTATAAGGAAGCACAGCTTTTTCTTACTTGGTACTCACTGCATTTTGAAGAAACTAATGTAAACCTCTTGTGTAACAAGGAAATTTTCGAGTTTCAGGATGTGTGTGCCAAATGCGTCATTTCTGGATGATGTTAGCAAGTCTGATACCAGTCATAATATGCCGGGTGCATTTACCTGGTAAGAGTACACTTGAGAGTATCATTTGGACTGGACATCAGGCACATAACCAGCCATGGTAAAAAACTGATAGAAATAAAATAGTTTCATGGGAATAAAGGAGGAATGATGCAGATCTGCATTAGGAAAATCCTGAGAATTACCAAAAGCAAAAGAAGTCCCATAATTTTTCACTTGACATGAAGGTTACACCACCAGGCTACATAAAATTTAAGTAGCATGAGAGAACGTAGCATTACTGGTGATTTGTGTGGGGAAAGGGGAAAGAAAGCTTCTAAAGAGGGAACAAGAAAGAACCGGAGCAAACTACCTCAGACTCCTTCACCCCCTCCTATGCACAATACAATATGGCAATCGACAATATACAAAGAGCACGTAACATAAAGGCAAATACAAACTGATTAAAAAATAAATAAACTTATATATTTTTCCTAAAACAAAACCATACACTAGAAAACAAAAAAGCCACAGCAACAAGGTCAAAAAAAGGAAAAACAGAACAAGTAATTCACTTTATCAGCAAAAGAAAAAATAAAACCTACTAGAACTGAAAAAAAAGATGAAAATTAAAAACATTATTTCCTTTTAAAAAAAGTAATCAAAAATACATAAAAATATTTATAAAGCATACCACATTGATTTCATAACAGTCAACTTACATCAACAAATTGCCCGCATGTTTTTTGGCATGAAAGGAAAAATTTACAAAAGAAAGTTGTGTAAGAATGCTCTTGGACAAGTAGCATTGCCACATTCTTGTAACTTGCTTTTTTCGTTGTTGTTTCTTAAAAACTTTTTTAGCAAAATGTTTATTATTTCTTTTTAAATATATTTGTTTTACAACAAAGGGCGATACAGGGAGGCAACAACACATACATCCACACCACATAACATGAAAAGAAAAAAATCTTGCACCTTAACAAATTTGAACTTGTTTTTTGTTTTTTTTTCTGCTGTTTTTTGGTTGTATTTTTTTACCTTATGTAAAGTTGTTAGCATATTGCTAATTATAGTTGAAAAATTCTGTACAATTTATAGAATTTACTTTTGCTTTGCATATCTACACATATAATGTTTTTTGAAAAGCAAAGTTTGTTGCTTTTTTGCCTTTTTGGTCAATTTAATATATATTTTTTTAAACATTTTCTTTTTTTCTATAATTTTTGTGTGTGTGTGTTTTAAGGAATGGATGACTGCACATAAAATTTTAACAATGCTAAAGAAAGGGGTGGTGGAGGGGAACTTATGGGAAGAAAAAATGCCTAGGGTGGATGGAGTGGGAGTGTAAAAATCTATGAGTGTACTACACAGGAGATGAAGATGATGGGAGTGAATGTGTAAGTCAGTTGCCATGTCCATGTAAGGGCGGTACGGAGTGATCTAGCAGCATTAGAGCTTCTGGCTGTAAGGAAGGGATGGGCAATATACAAAAACAAATGAGCATATTCATGCCCATCAACAAAAAGAAAGAACAGAACTCTAACATTGACAATCTCACAAACCCTAAGCTGCAACTTCTTCAACATGCAAGTTACAAAAAAATTAATAATTATAGTATTAATATTTACATTTGCATTAAAGGCTCTCAAATTATAAAAACAGTTAAGACTTTTCCCTACTAAAAATAGCAGTAAAAATACACAAACTAATAATAATAGTAATAATAATAATAATAATAATAATAATAGTAATAATAATAATAACCAGAGAGTAAAACAAAAAAAACAAGGAAACTAGTTTTATGCATTGGAATTAGAACAACTTCATCTGTAGCTACCCACAGCCTTCTTCTTCTAAGAATCATTTTTTCTCAAGTCCATCAAATTGACATCAGTATTCTCAGTAATTTGAGATAATCATTTCTTGAGCACGTCAAATGAATGTTTTGAATATAATGATTGTGTTGGCACCCCCTTCCCCACTGCCAAGTTAAACTGCATGTATATTCAGATTCTCTGGAGAATCTCAAAAATACAGCTGTAGGATTCTGCCAGTGAAGTAGTTCCTTATTTCAAGACGGAAATAGAGGGAAAAATTGCAGAAAACAATTCATAACTCTTTTGTTTGTTGTTTTTTTTCCATTATTAGGTTGGAACAAAGCAAATCTAAGATAGAAATTCAACCATTGAAAAGAAATACATCAAAATATAACTATGTAGAGATGTACTAAAAAAAAAAGCAAAAACAATGAAAAAGAGCACTTTGTTCCCAGGAAGAAGGGAGATAAGAACAATTGTGGGGGGTTGAAATTTTATTTTTAAAGAAAAAATTGTTCTACACACTTCCAAAGATGAACAAACCAGATGCACACATTAAAAGGAACAGACAAAGCAGTCCAGGGACACTTCTATAATGTGGATTTTTTTTCTTTCTGTCCCACTCCCTTTTAAATTTGTTTTGAATTGTTGGCCAAAAACCCCACCACCCTTTAGTGTTGCTTTTTTTTTTAATAGATCTTTTTTTTTTACCACTTATTTTTAAAATAAACATGGAGGAAAAAAAAAAAAAGGACGTGCAGTCTGGATGTACGTCATAAATAGACATAGAAAAAGATAGAAGAAATTGGCTGAGATCGACAAATGGGTTATATAATAGCTTAATTTTACTGTAGGATGTTAATAATAATGCATGCTTAAAGTAAGTTGCATTTAGGGAAAGTAGAAAAACAGAACAGCAAGCAAGGACTTGGGGGGTGGGCGGGCAGAGGGGAAGGGGTGGGCAGGGGGTGTAGCATCCATGACTCTCCAGAAAGGGCAAAGCACATTCCAGCGGGTTTTCCAAATTTTGGGAAAGGTTAGAAGGGGAAAAGGGTGAGGAGAAATCATAAGCTATGCTAGGACACACTCTTCACCCTGACAATGATCCTCTATTTGAATCAATCCCTCCAGATTTCATCCCTTGTTCAGGCTCTAACTTTCCAAGGCATTCCTGAAGTGAGTGGCGTTTCTTTTCTGCCTAGTGGCAGAAAACGCTGCCACTGCTAGCATTAGGATGGAGACTACTTTCTCCTATGCTACAAAAGGCTTTAAAGTTCAAGGAAATATTATTAATCAGTTCTGAGTCTTTATTAAAACTGGATACCAAATACTCTATGTTCTGTAGGGGTCCTCAGCTTCCTCTGAATTCAGAGAATCACAGAATATTCTAGGTTGGAAGGGACCCACAAGGATCATCATGTCCAACTCTTAAGTAAATGGCCCATACAGGGATTAAACCCACAATCTTGGTGTTATTAGCACTATGCTATAACCAACTGAGCTAATCTTTAATGACACATATGACGTCCATATTTTTCTTATATAAAATTTATCATCCTCAAATCAGAGTCCTTCCAAGAAGGAATTCAGTACCCCAGCAAAACAACCTCTTTTGATTGATGTTTTAGAAGACAGCAAAAGTTACATATAAAGCCTTAGACCCTGCCTATGACCCATCTCTTCAGGAGATGGGAAAATCAGGCTGTAAGCACTGCATGTACTTTATCTTTCCATCAGGAATGCCAGCAAGATAATTTCGTAAGCCATCATAAAGGTCATGATACCACCAATCCATAGAAGTGGGAGCTATCTTGAGATTGAATTTCTGGGAAGAATGAGGCTATCCTCCTTGTAGATGTGGCTTAGGGGTACTTTTGTATAAATACAATAAGAAACAGGTAGGATGTTTTGGTACTTATTAACATAAGGAACATTAGCACCTCTAAAGTCACTGAGGGATCAGTATTAGTTCTGAGGAACCCCACAAAAATTAAATTGCCCAATTTGCTTTTAGATCATTACTGAAAAGTGTCCAGTTCTGAGAGAAGTTATACAGAACTCCTGCTTCAGAAGTGATGATGTTGTACTGACTAACAGCACAGTGCAGCTGTATCTGGAATGTATCATGCCTTTTCTGGGAGACTACACTGGACCTATCTCCTACATCTCTTTGGTAAACATGTTAGGAAGGAAAGAGGTCAAACCAAAGAAGAGGAAACCTGGTCAAGGTTATCTCAGGGACAGAACATGCAGGTTACAGGAAAAAAAATGTTGGTCTACATAGGAATTTTCAGGGATTCATTTGTAGATCAGAAAAAAAATGGTTAGAATAGGAAAAAAAATTACAGAAGTGAGGCCTTTTCAGACCTCAGAGGAGATTTTTATTTGGCAAGGTTACAAGGCTAGTGTCCCTGGACATCACTCCCTACCAGGATTCTGAGCCTCTGGTTTAATTGTACTTAGGGAGTTTCACAAAGAGGCATTTCAGCTTTGAATTTTAATCAGCATTTGTCATGACTTGCAGCTGGGTTTTCAGAGTAGTGAAATATCCCCCTTCAGCACATTAGAACTGAGTGCCTTCCCTTTGATGCAAAACAGACTATAAGGCATGGGTCTGGTTGCCAACTGTGCACTCTGTGTCAGGCCACTCCAGAAAATACTTATGTCCTATTTGACGATAAATGCCTAACTCATTGCATGGGGGTCTGGAAAAGCCTTTTACTGCCAGAAAGATCAAAAGAGCTAAAGAACCACAGCTGGAGCTAGAGACACTTAAAGAGATGACATTTTGTAAAAGAAATCTTGATGTTAGATTTACAAGAGGATCTGAAGGGTGCTAAGCAATTTTTTCTTTACTTGATCAATACAGAGGTGCTTGAATAGAAGGGGAGAGTTCTTTTGAAAATCTTAGTCCAGAGTTTCTGCTGAGGCTGGGAGAACCTTCTCCATTTTTAAAAACAGTTCTAGCTGTTAATAGTCAAAACTAGATGTCTTAATTTAAAAATTGGATTCTAAATGCTTCCACATGAAGCTACAAGACTGTATTTTATTACTTAATATTTAGCAAATTATTCCTCAGAAAAACAAATATTAAAAAGCATAACCATTGCAGCTTTATTTTATTTTCAAAAACTTAAAGTAGATTGAAGGACTGGGAGTAGAAGCATGTGTATTATCAAGGGTTACAAGCTTCTTGTTTGAAGGACTGAGCCAAGGTAGCAAACTTTTTTAAGAGAAAAAATCTAAGTATTAAAAGGGAAACACTTTTAGAAAAAGTTGAGTGGCTTTCATTACAAAGTTGTATTTTGTCATTTTTTTGTTTTGTAAACTAGGATCTCAGGCTGCACTACTGTACCCAGGTTCATGCTAGCCTCAGGAACCTCTATGTCTTTTACCGTTCTAGTCACAGAATCACAGAATCACAGAATATTCTGAGTTGGAAAGGAACCAATGGGATCATCAAAGTCCAACTCCTGGCCCTGCACAGATCAGACATGAGAATCACACCATGTGCCTGAGAGCATTGTCCAATGCTTCTTGAACTCTGGCAGCCTTAGTGCTGAGACCACTTCCCTCGGGAGCCTGTTCAGTGCCCAACCACCTTCTGGGTACAGAACCTTTTCCTAATATGCAACCTAAACCTCTCCTGACACAGCTTCATGTCCTCAGGCTCCATCAAGCTTACTGTTTCCATCTTCCCTAACACACTGAACCCCACATTATTTGAGTTCTGTGCACTGCATACAACTCTTATCAATATATCTCATTATTAAGCAGCTTTAGCAGATGCTTCTCCTGACCTAGTTGTCCATCCATACTACTGATGTACTTCAAAAGTCCAGGATTCCCTGCTGGCCCAATCATGTATCCCCCCTTATTTGGAATATTTTTCTGTATTTTCATATGCCATAACTGCAAAACAAGGATTAGGCCACGAAATACTTTTTAAATGTTTTGTACTTTGACCTAATTAGAGTTGGACCCAGTGCTAAGATTTTCAGTGCTAAAAGGGAGCATAATATTTAACCACTGCATAATCTTGGTTCCCAAACGGCTGTTACTTTTTGAAGTTTACTTTATATTAGGCAGCAGCACCCTTTTAGGGTCATTTAAAGCCATATTCATTGGACAAGGATACTAATGATATATACTTCTAAGCAGTCGATACTACCAAAATACCAGTGAAAAGAAAGTGTTCATTTTTCTGTAAAATTTTTCCCTACAAAATAGAGAAATAGGTACTTTTAGCTATGTATCTGCTTTTAGCTTCAAGATGTGTAGGCAGCATTTCCTCCTCTGGCTAAAATACTTGGTAGCAGAAATATATGCTAACTAGATACAGATGAAAAAAAGTCCCCCACCAATCTCCAATTCAGGCATATGTCTGCACACCAAGGAAGAGAAGAATCTTCCCAACTTCACATGCTTTCACTGTAAAATAAATGCATACACAAACACAGACTAAGAGACTTTGTTCTCTCCTTCCCCCTAAAATTGGTTAAGTACATTCTACAGCTGTTTAAAAGTTAGTGAATTGACCTCTTCCTAATATAAACACTAGAAATGCTAGATCCAGCAAGAAACCCTCCTAAGAGCTGTAGATGCAGCATGTCTTTTCTGACTGTCCACAGCTCAGTCATTATTTGGCATATAGGGAAAAGGGGAGAAAGTGAGGAGAAAAGGGATGATGCTGTTCTACAGGATGACATCCCAAGGGAGGGTGAGGGACTGACAGGAATCTGAGAAACAGGATTTTTACATAGTTTTTCCTGCTTGCACTAGCTCCCAAAACAACCTGTGCATTCTTGCATGTTTTTAACCTTTCTTAGAGTAATATTTTTCAGACATCCAGTCAAATTAATGCTTAGCACACCACAAATAACAAATAGCTTATAGATTAATAGAAAGAAATACTAATTTTCAAAGCAAACCTCTATCCCTACCCCACAACTCAGAATAAAAATCTGTTCCTGTGATTTCCATCATCTATCCACATTAATTTAAACTGCAAGAGAAGTGTATTGAATTAGCTCGTCCACTACAAAACACAGAGAGATTCGAAGAGCCTACGAAGATCAATTAGTTATATGCCTTCCCTTAGACCAGCTGTTTGCACTGGCAAAAGCTCTCTCATTCTAAGCCCATGGGCACATCTGAAGCTCAGAAATAAAAAAAGCAATCTATAGTAAGACCATCTACATGAGCACAACTGACAAAGTCCCACGTGACATTCTGCTTGGGTTTGTGTGCAAGAGTTAATTAATAGGGCTTCTTTATAGAAATGAGCTAGAAAACTATCAGCAAATATGAAAGCACATCTACAGCTATCGAAGCTAAGGAAATCATAGGGCTAAACTACCACAGTTCTCAGAAGTAAAGAATTTTTCAGGTGTTTGCCATAAGCTTATTATCTTTTCACAGTCCTCCAAATCAGAGTATTTGATGCTTTCAGTGCTAAGCGGCCCATCCAATATCACTGGCCTGAAAGCATCCTTCCCATGCATCTCTACTCAACTGTATCTTTCTCCCGTGAGAAAGATCTGATGTGTATTTTTGAAAGACTGAAGATTGATATTTGCAGTCAGCCCAGCTAAGGCATTCTTTTTATTATTTTTTAAATTTTTTTTTTATTTTTTTTTTTAATGCAAAGCCAAATTTATTTAATCCTAAAAGTCAGTTACATGGAAAGAAGTCTTTCTGAATCCTGAAGGATTTTGCAACCGCAAACCAGATCCTCATGCTGACAAACTCAGTAGCAAAGCATCATCCAATAATTTGAGTGGGAGAAGGAATGGTTTACTATCTTTGGTCTAAACCCATGTAGTAAAAATTTTCTGCATATTTATCGTATATGGAAGTGTATATGATTTTCTGCTAATCTGCAAACATAAAGCATTGTCTCCTCCTTTGTTCAGTATGCAGCTATGAAGCAGACAGGTAAAAATACGTGTCATCAGTTTGCCCAAATGCTAGTACATACTTCATGACTACTACATACCTTCTTGTTAGTTGTATCCCACGAAATCACATGCTGTTGGACAGGTTGGATCAATAGGCTAAGACAAACTGTATGAGGTTCAACAAGACTAAGTTCTGGGTTCTGCACTTGGGTCACAACAACCAATGAAATGCTACAGGCTTGGGGGAGAATGGCTGGAAAGCTGCCCAGCAGAAAAGGACAGATGGATGAACATAAGCCAGCAGTCTGCCCAGGTGGCCAAGAAGGCTAATGGCACTCTGGCTTGGATCAGCAATAGTGTGGCCAGCAGGACTAGAGCAGTGATCATCCCTCTGTACTCAGCATTGGTGAGGCCACATCTTGAGTACTGTGTTCACTTTTGGGGTCTCTCATTACAAGATGGACACTGAGCTGCTGGAGTATGTCCAGAGAAGAGCAACAAAGCTGGGGAACAATCTAGAGAGTAAGTCATATGAGGAGAGGCTGAGGCTGTTTAGTCTGGAGAAGAGGAGGCTCAGGGGAGATCTTACCTCTCTCTACAACTCCCTGAAAGGAGGTTGTGAATTTCAGAAGTAGACAGGACTCATTTTCAGTGCAATATTTTCAATCATTTGGATACTAGGCTACATTTGACATTTCTGTTGAATGATCCTGCAAAGTAATCTAATTAATCCCTAAGCTAGCACAAGCACATCGCATTCTCAAAGCCGGCAGCTAGTCCAGCTGCAAGTAACTCAGTGGAACTTCCTCCCTTGCTTTGTGAGAGGAAGATCCAAAGCATAGTAGAATCACTGGTAAAAGGTTTATCTTGCAGTAAACTTAAACTTCTCCTCTAATGGCAAAGTAGTGATTCTACTTCTGACCTCAGTGACTCCTTTTCATATTTCCTTTCCCTCTAAGAGATAAGAATCAGGGCTGAGAAGAACCTGCATTTGCACCTTGTATCCAGACATAGCCATTGTGGTTTTTATCTTGGAGTTTTTAAAAAAAAAAAAAAAAAAAAAAAAGGCAAAGCAAAACCACAGAAAGAAAAGTGTTGTCTACCTCTTGGATGGCTGAATAATCCAGGATCATCCTAGGCATTACGTATCTCTCTGGAAGACATTCAAGATCTAAAGCATTCCACTTTAGAAGTCTCTTCACTGATGCAGCTACACCTTGTTCTTGAGGATACATGGGAATCAGTACTACTACAGACCTGTAACAAGGACCTTTAAGAGTGTACAAACTGTACCAAGGAAAGTGTTTGAAAATCTGTAGAAGAAAACAGGGATGTTTATGAATAAGTTGGACTATACAAACATGGTGATGAAGTTCAACTAAAACCAATACACAATATCTTTGGTAATTATATCAAGCCAAATAGTGCAGTTAGTGAGAAGAACCAATAAGCCTTGTCTTTTCAACATGGTGAACATCAGTTCCTCGTAAAATGTAGAGTGAACAGGATGCAATGGTTGGAAAGAAACTTATTCCAGTAGGCTTTGAACAAGATTCACTTACCTCTATCTTTACAACTAAACTTATTTATTAATCAAAGGGCATGATAAGGGTTGTGAGAGGGCACGTTCTCTTCTGCTGAGTTTGAGCACTTTTACATTCCCTCCTAGAGCAATTGGGGCACCAGAGTTAAGAACTGAAGTGACCTATTCAAGCACATGTAGAAAAACTGCAAGAAACCAGGGACTCATAAGCTCATCTTCCAAATGATGGCTTATCCAGAAGTACAGCTCTGCTCATAATGTTATTTTCCTTATGCTACAAGAAGTCTTTGGGAGTCCAAAATCGAGTCCTGGGACTCCAGGAATTCAGTCTCCTCCTCAGCCAAGAACAAGCCAAAATATTCCTCAGAGTTAATACAAGGGTTGTTTCACAGACATCCTAAAAGGCTAAGCCAAGTTCCCCATCAGCAAGATGAGCTGATGTTGGATAATACACTAAGGCTCTAATAAACAGCAACATGTAGAGGAAAACTGTTACAGAAGAGACTGTTAATAATGAGAAGTTCACTCTTAAGTAGACTGCTGACTTCGTCTAACAAATTACCATTGGGAAGTGGTAGAAAATCCTAGGTAGAAACCCTGATAATGAGTAAACAAAAATACAGACAAAACTCTTCTTCTGGAAAGGAAAAAACGGAATGCCATCCTTCTGAGCAGTTTGTTAGGTCTTGTTCTCTCACACCAGTTCAGAGAATGTGAGATGCTCTTTCCTTTTGATAGTATTAATGTTTAAACGCAATAGAATCCCCTCGAGACCTCAAGCAGAGGTGTTTGGAGACAGAATGGTAAATTACTGTTAATCTGTGCTTTGACGTCAATTCTCCTACTAGGCAGCACTTGTAACTCCATCAGACATACAACAGAGCTAACAAACATGAGCTATCTAGCTCTGAAGCACTGCAGGGGAGCCCTTTGTAAAGGAACTTTCTACATGTGAGCTAGTGCCATCTATCATTTGGAAAAGACAAGCGGGGATAGTGCTTTGATTCAGGCATTTGGGGATGGATTTTGGCAGGATTTCTTGTTTGTTTTTACAGGCAAGTTTAATACTGGCCATGAAGTGCGGAAGCAGAAAGGGAGGGTGCCGGTTTTGCAAATTTCCTCCCAAAAGTTCAGGATTACAGCAGTGAAAGGCTGCTGCAGGCAAGTTTGAATCCTCTTTTTCAATATAGTGAATGACTGGAATAAACTCTACTGTGATTCAGAAGCCAGTGCTTTAATCTGTTTATCAGAGGTTGCATTATAGCAAAAAAGTGGCTGGGAAGGGTATTTGCTCTGTTTTCATAAAAGATTGGATTAGAAGAGAAATAGATCTCATTCCAAAAGTTAACTTACTTTAATACTGATACTATTAATATCTGGGGCCCCCAACATAAGAAGGTCATGGATCTGCTGAAGCAAGTCCAGAGGACAGCCACAAAACTGAGGGCTGGAACATCTCTCCTATGAAGACAGGCCAAGAGAGTCGGGGCTGTTCAGCCTCGAGAAGAGAAGGCTCTGAAGGGATCTTACAGCAGTGTTCCTGTACATGAACGGAGCCTACAAGAAAGCTGGAGAGGGACTTTTTACAAGGGCATATAGTGATAGGACAAGGGCTTTAAACTGAAACAAGGTATGTTTAGATTAGATATTGGGAAGAAATTCTTTACTGTGAGGGTGGTGAGGCACTGGAACAAGTTTCCTGGAGAAGTTACAGATGCTCCATCCCTGGAAGAGTTCAAGGCCAAGCTGGATGGAGTCCTGAGCAACCTGCTCTATTAGAAGGTGTCCCTTGCCCATGGTGAGGGGGTTGGAACTAGATGATCTTTGGGGTCCCTCCCAACTCAACCCATTCTGATTCTATAATGATGATACTTGTATCTATTTCAGAACCGCAGGTAAGGATAGTATGCCTATGAATAAAGCTGAGGAGATGGACACCAGAATTCTTCAGGCCCATACAGACTTTAAGAGCTTTTTGAACAAAAAATCAGGACCACTGCTTTCTGCTATTGGTTAATTCTGCTTAAAGTGCCTTTGGTGTTCTTTCTCCCTTATCTTCACACCATGATAATTTATTTCCCACTATCCCAAATGTTTGATTGTTTTCTTTGTCAAAGAACTTGGAGTACTACCTTTCAAAATGTGGGGGTTTGTTTCATGGTTTTGGGCTTTTTTAAGCCCACAGTTAATATTTATAGACCAGGGCAGGTCAGATTGCTGTAGAATCACTATTTAAAGTGATATATAGTCATACACTTGCATATATTTTCCACAATATTGCTTACTGTATTACCTGAAGTATTTACATTTATATTTTAGGGTAATTGTTAGAAAATCAACTAAAAGATGACTTTGCACAGCTATTAACAATCATGTCTGAGCTTCATGGTTTAGTAATTCACAGGAGCATAACAATCATGAATACCTGTGAAATGAAAGTTAACTGCAGATCAAGTCTAATAGGATGGAAAGTTAATTAAAAGAAGGTAAAAAAAATGTTATCGTATTAGGCTTTCCTCTGCTATGAAGTAAGACGTTATATGGTTAGATTTTAATAGGAAAGTCTATTACTTTCTCATAGTCTCTAATTTCCTTTATCTGTATGAGCCACAAAATTTTCTCATGAAGAATTATTTTTCTGATGAATTAATTATTTCTATCCGTATTTTTATTCTAATTGATGGACTTAAGCACAATCAAAAAAAAAAGGATGGAAATGGAAATATTATGTTAATAGAACAAACACGTTATTTGGGCAATTCTGCTGTTGGCAAAACTTGCAGCTTTGAACTTTGTGAATGAAATAAAAAGCTGTTCAAATTCTAACCTTAGTGCCCTGTGATCTACTGGCTTATTAGGGTATTAATGTGCAGCATTATTTGGAATTTATAAAAAATGCTTCACCCTCAAAAGGCAAACACTTGAGCTCATCTAGGTCCTTCCTTGCCTTTTGCAAAAGTCACTAAATGGGAATAGGCACATGGATCAAGATTATTCTGGAGAAGAACTGGCAGATTTTCTTGTTATTTCCAGTGCCTAAACAATTCTTGTTAGTCTTTCATGGTAAATGTAAGTATTAATGCAAAGTGTCTTTTTTTTTACAACCTCCCACAGCATTGAGTTATCCATCAAAATGGAAGCATGCCAGAAGCCAAATCATAAGCTGCCATTGCCGTGTTATATCTCCATCACAACTCCTTATTATTGTCTTATTTCACTGTCTGATAAGTTAGTAGTGGTAACCTCAGCTGAAAAACACAGAGAAAGGGAACCAAGTGGCAATTCAAACATATAACTATAAAGAGAAGAATTCAGCACAGAAGCACTAAGCTTTGAGATAAGATGATAGCGGTATGTGCTCTGACTTCGTAAGTAGGGAGGCAGAACATAGAGCTAACTGAAAAATCCCACTTCATTTCTACTCTTTCTTCAGCCTCACCTTTCTCTCAGAAAAATACATTCCACTTCAAAAACTCTGCCATGGTGTTTCCTGCTTATTATGCCTCAGTGGATTTCTTTCCAACTTGAAAAATATCTGATCTATTTCCAGCTCTAAAGTTCTTCATACCAACTCACTGCCAACCCAAGTCTGAGATCTAAGACATGAGTTCAGGTAGCCTATCATCACTCATAAGGAGAGACATAAGCCCTGAGCAACCTTGTAGTTACCCTATTGCCTTCAGCAATTTTGCAGAAATATGACTGACTGAACTTTTAAATTCAATACAGGTAAATGACTCCACGGGAGAAGTGAGAAACAGATTGGAACCCATCCCCTGCCCCAGTGCTGCATGGACTCTACAGACATCATCAGGATACAAAAGCATTAAAAGTCAGTGAACTGGACCCTAGAGGCAAATGCACATTTGAGTGAAGAGGAGGAAATACTTTTTGTTTGCTCATCTACAGCATTCAGGTATTGCTATGGGTGAAATTATTCCTTTTGCTTTAACAATTACGGATTTTCATAATTAAAAACCAATTTTATTTAGAAACATTTCCTCTCTTTATTAGTGAAATTCTTCTTTTATACTTGACAGTAATTTATCTGCCTTCCACCTCTGCAACTGTTGCATGCCCTACAAATACTTTTCTCCATGCATCTCTCCATGTTTCAGCTAAAGCTTTTTAGTGAGTCAACTAAGGAAGCATCCTTCTAACCTCTCTGATTACAATATTTCTGAAATGCAGACAACAGCATTTATCACTTTTACTAAAGGCCTGAAAAGCTTCTTTTAAATACCGACAAAGCACTTCTAAAGTCTGAGATAAACAATGCTACTGAAGCACTAACAGGACATTTCTGGTCAAACACCTTACCTGACATATAGGACTAGGTGTTCTGTCAGATAAGACCAGGAAGATCCTGAACACTATCAAGTGCAGAAATAAAAAAGGAAGTTGCAATGACTTACTTTAAAGAATAGAACATATTTTCTAAGCAAAAAGGGGGTTTATCTCTGCTGCCTTCAAGAATACTAATGTGCAGAGTACAGACACACCAAGCAGGCACAAAAAAGCAGCTGAAAGTCAGAAGCTGCCTGATCTCAGAAAACCAACAGGCATTTCTTATGTATTCAAACTGTGTAGAATAAAGTGAAGCATTGTAATGAAATACAGTAAAAAACGTAGATGATATGGACCTTATAAAAACAAGCTGTTGTACTCGACAGCTGAGTTTCAAACATTCCAGCTAAAGTCTCTCCTCTATGTTAAATCATCTAGACTTTTTTTCCAGACTGTGACTGAAGGTCTAGCTAACTCTATATAGTGACTTTTTTTTTCCACATATAACTATAAAAATTTAGCCCTAATACTATTAACTGCTAAATACTTTCTACTTTCATTAATCCCAAGTCACTCAACGTCTCATCAGGCTGCCAGTTTCTTCAGCCATGTGGTTAATGTAATTAGCAAATATGCAAGCACAAGCATATATGCAGGAATCTACAAACGATTTTTTGAATTTTTTCACTATGAAAGTATTTAATTTGCATCCAAATTCCAAATTGCTATGGAGATCCAAATGCTGATTGCTTCCTTTTCCAAAAGAAAAATCAACATCCCACTGATAATTGCTCCGAACAACAGGTTTGAAAGTGACTTATAAACAAGTGAGGAATGCAGTGGAAAAGTTCTGAAGTTAGTATTTTCAGCCTAGCACCAAATGTAGTCTCCCAGGAATATCTTGTAGATACAATTTTTATTTTCTTCATACATGCCATGGATTTCCTAATTCACTCTTTCTGATCTGGTGCTCAGCTCTGGCAAAAAATCTGACATTTGAAACTTAAAAGTATGATTTTCTACTCACCTGCAGCAGTTTTACACTGATAGTAATGTTTATATGCATTATTGTTAACTTATATTAGCATAAATGAGAGGTAGAGCATGTAAATAATTTCTTACAGTAGAATCAGAGAGACCTGAAATATGACATGTAGTCCATCTCCTGGGGACGAGTACAGGATATTACAAGCACTCTGTTTTCACACCTGAGATATTTGCTACAACTCTCCAAAATTTGTCATAATATTACATAATTGAATAATATGGGATTTTTATATATATATACTTACACACATATATGTACAATGTATTACACAGATATAAATACGTTTATACACTCATATATATATAGATATATTCCCCTTATTTTCAATTTCCAGCACCTTTCCCAGTCCTCCAGTCAGAGACACAAAGCTAAAATCTGTTGGATTTTACAAAAGGAAACTGCATTTGTCATCCCTTAATCCTTTCTTGCAAAGAATCTCTTTCCACTGCACCAGTTCCTTATGCTTATTAAGCTTCCCAACTACATTCAGAACTCGGGTGCTGTATAAGCAGAGGCTCCACTGTAATGGAGCAGAGATAACGGTGCCTCTCTACTCGGCTTTGTCAGTACTACCCCTGAAATGATGTGTACAGTTCTATGCATTTCATTACCAAAACAGCACAAGACAAAAGAGAAAACTGATAAAGAGCTGCTGTTCAACAAGGAACAACAAGCATTGCTCTAAGCTGATGTCTAAAATCTTTAACTTCACTATAGAGAGCTCTATCGTCTTGGTTTGCATTTGCTGAAATCTCCCTTGAAAAGAAAATTGATGTAATATGACACATTACAGTAAAAAGCTGTCATTGCCCTAATGTGGCTGGATCCCCAGAAAAATGACCTCCTGGTGTGTGCGTCTGAGGGAAGGTTTAAGAAATCTGCAAGATCAAAATGCAGCTTTTGTTTAAAAGGGAGAGATTACTGAGGTTGGAAAGTGAAAGAAGAATTAAGACTCCAAGGTCTTACATCAAGTCCTGCGTTCAGACAGACCTTAAGGGCCCGGTCCACAAAAGGATTAACTATCTCTTGTTAGTGTATAAATCTAAAATTTAGATCTTTTAAGCAAATGCTCAGCTGCTCTAATATCCACAAAGCTCCTCTTAGCTGCTGGAAAAATTATGGCAATATAGCTATAAAACGTTGTTGGAGCTATTGAACATTCACACATGCAGCCATCCCCAGGACCTAACTACTAAAATTCATTTTAAATAATCATGTGGAATGTGCAGCTGGCATCAGAGATTAAATCCCAATGAAATACAATCAACAATATTGCTTTTATAGGGATGTTAAAGCAAAAGCAATGTGTATCAATAGCAATTGATATTCCAAAGAACATCATAAAGCTGGGTGTTCATAAAAAGTCTGCTTTTACGGTAGTCCAAATGGCTTTTACCTCATTTGCTGTTCAGACTCCTAATTAATTAGCCTTAATGGAAACTAAGCAAATTTGATGTGGAAAAAGAAATAAAACTTCTCAAGTTACTCAGGATACTTTAAACATTTCATGTGAATATAGTGTTCCTACTTGAGGAGTGCCAAGTCTGGCAGGTCTTAAGAATTTCTTAAACTATCTGAATTGGCAGCTTGTGTTTGGACATTTGCCAGCTATGAGACAGGCCAACAGAAAACTTGCAGCTTATCATTAGGAAGAAAAGGTCATCTGGGAGGCAAAGAAAAAAGATCATCAGAAGAATAAAAAATCTGCTAGTTCAATAGTAAATGAGGCATAGATGACTGGGATTCATTTTTCCTATACTATCAGGTCTTTGCATTTGCTGTAGACAGCGCTATCAAAGCACTCATGCTTTAGAAGAGAACTGTGTAAATACTTTTTTAGAGGAGGCAAGATAGGGGAAAAAAGTACTGCACCAGGTTTCCCAACTCTTCCTGGATAGAGGAAGAATCACCACTAACAGAGTGAGCTAGACACACAAATGGCTGGTTTCATCTTTAAACAATCCTGTTATTAGAATATGGGTGCTGCAGGCACAACATCTGCAATTTGTTTTACCATCTGTTTCTAAAAATATCACCTTAGTGAAGGAAACTTTATTTCCTCTTTCTTCAAAATAATGTTTGCCTTTTTTTTTTTTCCGTCCCAAGGGAGAAGTGATGGATTTGGAAAACAGCTTATGTAGAAAAGATCATACAGCTTCAGGGATGGACTGTACCATTGCAATTCAAAATATAATGAAAAGCTGTCAACAAATCAATTGAAGATTCTGAAAAATACTGGCTCAACTACTTTGATAAATGTAATCAAAGGTTTTAGTCTTCTAACACAATTTGTACAGAGCTAGTGGCAGATGTTTCCTATGGAGGAAAGTATGGTTTAATGTTCTGGAAAACCTAAAGGGTAGAGAAAAGTAAAAACTGAAGAGAAGAGTAAGAAACCCCCAAGTTATTTACAGGGGAAGGTTATTAGTCATATTTTCAGAAATTAAAAAAATGAGACAGATGTAGTGAAGTACCCACACAATACTTCCACATTTTTCTTTTGTAATTAGATAACTTGCTAGAATGCAAACTTTTTTTTTTTGTTTGTTTTTTTAATAAGCATCAATTTCAAGATGAAAATGCACTGTAAGGCAAAAGTAAAACTTTGCATTTTAGGAGTTACAGAACATTTTCTTGTTTTGGATATAACACAGAGAGTTAAGAATAAACTAGATGGAATTCCCACAGTACTTTGCCAGCACCAAATCTTAAGTTGTTATAAAAAAAAGAAAAAAGAACTAGGGCACAAATTTCTTCAACTACCTTCCAGTCACTGAATTCCTTTTGGGCTTAAACAGCATGTATAAGCACTCGAAGTAAAGGGTGTGAGAGACTGAAACGTTAGAGGTTAATGACCCGAACCATCGGCCATTTGCAGAAGCAGCAGGTGCTTTGCCAAGGCCAGGTTTGCAGCCCCCAATTGAAGGAGAGGAGAAGAGTTTTGGGGGGTGTGGTGTCTAAACCTCTTAGCTGCATAAGACCAGCACAAGTGCAGAGGAGGTGTGCAGCCACCACGGGAGGATGATCACCTTTATTGGATGAACCAACCTTTATTAGAAGCAAGCTGGGGTTTGAGCCAAATAAGTTAAAAAGGCTGATAAGAAACAGATCCTGCCCGGAAGGATAATGCTTTTTATCATGCCAACGTCCTTTCTCCAGGTCAGGTGTAAAACTCAACCCCTCCCTCTGCCCCACCCCTCACCCCAGGGAAACTATTGGAACATTCACACTAAACCTGAAGGTATTAATCCCTTCTGAGAAGCCACAACTGGCTCAACTACTCAGGTCTGAGAAACCCCAGTCGTGTCATAGAATGTGTCATAAACCATCAAAGACCCCTGAAGTGCCTCCAGACTCATTTCTGGTGACTTCCACCACAGGACTGCACATGATCTATGGTGCTGCAGGGGAACACTACCCATCAACTACAGGAATAAGAGCAGATCTGGTAGTATGTCCAGTTTATTGCATGAAAGAGTACTTTATTCTGTTTCAGATTCTGTTTCAGATACTCCCACTGCACTGACTTCCTCTCCAGCTGTCAAACTTTTAATCCTCACCACAGGTCTGTGAGAGTCCCCAGCGCCCTGGTAGAGGTAAATGATTCAGAACCTCACCACAGAAACCTCCCCGCTGCATGTTCAGATGCAAGCTGGAGGTCCTCTATTTCAAACTGTACGCAGAACTCGAACCTGAGAGTCACACTTGCCTTCTCTCTCAAAACACCTCCCCCAAATGCTGGGATCTAATAGCTGCTTTCTGAGTTATACAAAAGCCAAATACTTGAATTAACAGAATTGAGCAGGAGTATGAGAAAGAGGATGAGGCAAGATTCAATCTATTGTTCTACATTTGCTTGTAAAGCTTTTAAACAAGTTTATTCTACTATTTCAGTTCCCCAAAATGCTTCCTTTAGCCATAAGCATACCATTAATAGATTTATAAATATACACACATGTACCGAAAGAGAGCATGCACACATCCACATGTTTTTCAATATATTTATGATCCATATTTTAGCATTAAAAAAATAGTAGCATACAGGATAACTACAGATTCTGGGGGAAATACCAATCTCCAGGCACTCCAAAGTAGACTTGTTACTGCACAGAGTGAGGTCAGAAGAAGAAACTAAAATTATATTTTGATACACTAGAAAATACCCTGAACTATTTACAGGACTATTTTTGCTCTTTTTGTCTGTCAAATATAAAATTTATGAAGCCCCCAAGATTTCAGCAGTGAAAATGAGTAGTTGCTAAAAGTAGTACCTAAAATTGGTCATCCTTTTTTCAGTACTAGGGAAAAAATGAATTATTGGCATCTATTAAAAAAAAAAAAAAAAAAAGAAAAAAAAACCAAACAAGAAAAAACTCAGAAAATTGCTTTGGATTTCTGCTGTCCCTCAAAGACAAAACAACTTTTCCCTTTCTTTGGTGCTTCTGACATTTACTGTTCTGACACTGAGATGGAGTGAAACCAGTGAAGAGATAAAAGTGTTGGGATTTTCTTGTTGCTCTAAAGTAAGTTAATTTTGAGATTTTGTACCTTTGTCTGTCTACTAGTTGTAGTTCCTCTTCAATGCCAAAAGAGGAGCTGATGATCCTTATAACACCACCCCATGGGACCAATGAACTTCAGTTTTTACAGAAGTAAAAAAAAGAGAGTCCTTGATTGTGGCTCTTTTGTAAGGTTTTAACAGTGTATTTAGAAGCATAATGAAAATGCAGAGTAAAATAAGTTCTCAATAAACATCTGAATTTCAAACCAAGTCAGTCTAATTTTTTTTTTTTCCTTTAATACCTAGTTTCAAAACTGATATTATCTTTGTCTCTTGCTCCTCACACAGCATTTAGGGTAAGTAGTATTACAGAAATCTTACACTTTACCTCGAAACTGACATCTCTAGCTGCTTACAACTGGGATAAAGCACTGATTTCTAGCACTTGTGAATAATAAATTGGATTGGAAACAGAGAGGCAGAATGAAGGCAAAGTAATAATCCCTTTGACATAATTACTAACTTTGGTATCTCATTATATACTTGGGTTGAAAATGGAAGTGGAATATGTTTTGCTGTTCTACTGATATATTATTCCAGGTGTTACAGTTCATGTGACCATCAGTACCTTTTGAGCTTCTAATAAAGTACCCTTACGTCTAGGCATGATGACCAAAAGAAATACATAATATAAACCTTAAGAGGCAGAAGTATATCTCTGTCCCTAGTATTTGTAAATGCTCAGCATATATTCTTTCTAACAGACATATTTTTTCAGAAATCAGACAGTTTCTTCTTCTTTAAAGGTAACTAATCAGTTACTATAGACATTTAAGGGTCTAATATACATACATTTGCTTTTGATGCAAAATCTATTCCTGAGTCATGTGCTAGCTCTTCTTTTCCACTGAATGTGTCATTGGCTATTTTTATTTTCTTTCCCATATATTTTATGAAGCTGAAAATCAAAGCTAACAGGGACAAAAAGCAAGTCCCAGCAGGTTGAAAATATCATATCTTAGTATTTTAGACATGTGTCAGCTTGATAACATAGGCACAGCACTAGAGGGATTGCCAGAATGTGACAGTGCACATGGCTTTGAGTTTAGAGAACACGCTTTAAAAAAAGACTGGAAGGCAGCAAGGGCAAGGTAGCCAGACTGCGGGTCTGATTCTGATCTTCTCCGGATCTTAACTGCAAAACCAGGGAAATTTACACCAGCTAAGTTAGGCTGGAGAAACTGTAAAGTTTTTAAAGCAAAATTTGGATCAGAATGCCAGTCCAAGTGATGTTAGTCCTGATATATATTGCTATATATTGCTGTCCATTCATTATATTAAATTATGTAGCCTGAGCATGGTTCATTCCATTGCATGTGTTAATTCTAGAGGAAAGAGGGATCTTTAATGAAAATAATGTCACACCAGTCATCCCTGTCATGAAAATACTTGACTTGTGTATCCCTCACTGCATTAGCAGATTAAGAGTTATACCTACTGTAAAAAAATACACAATAATATTACTTCTCACAACAAGTGAAGATAGCATATAGTACTAAAACCTTAACAATAACATAGTTTATTTGTAGGTTTTTTGTAGTTAGCAGTACAGTACAATTTTCTTGTGTTGAAGAACAATTTGCACCTGAATATCAAAGTCCATTAAAATACTAATTAAATCTCCTTTCCCTTCATCTCCACCTCATTTAGCTAGAAGTATTTTATTTACCCTGCCTTAGATGTAGGCAAATGAACAATATAAATATACAGTCACAGAAGTAATTAACAGCAAAGCTGGAAGTTCAGGCTTTTTATTCTTGGCCTAAACAACTGAATCCTCAGCTCTTCCCCTTGCCCACTGACAAAAGTCACAAAAGCTGAAGCCAACAGCCTGTCCTGAGACAGAAAACAAAAGCAAAGACTATTTCAAATGCCAGATATTCCTATATATCCTTTGTGGGATAAAACAGAGCACAGTGGGCCTCTCCCTGCAGCAGAGGGCTAGTCACAGGCATCGCAGAGGCTACATAAG
This sequence comes from Xenops minutus, assembly GCA_035221455.1. Taxonomy (NCBI): domain Eukaryota; kingdom Metazoa; phylum Chordata; class Aves; order Passeriformes; family Furnariidae; genus Xenops; species Xenops minutus. Next base: position 42,546,743 of record JAWWEE010000158.1, on the reverse strand, counting down.
GCAAGCAAAAGTCACCATTCAGGAGGACACATCAGCTTTACCACAGCCTGGAGATTACTGTCCTGACGTCCAGACACTTGATTTACTCATCACAAAACCCCAATCTGAAGGTTGGATGAACTTCATGATGCAGGGGGCTAAAACTCTGATTGTTCTGCTCCAATAAGTTGCCACTTGAGCTAAAAAACCGATTTCTTTTACTGTTAGTCTCATAACAGAACTGTTCTGGTCTCTCTGACAGAGGGCAGTATTAGACAAAACTATGAGCTTGTTGAGTATAACACAATTTTTTAAGCAGCTGTTTTATTTAAGCAATTGCCAAGAAAAAGCTTTAGATTCATTAGGAATTACTAGTTGTGAAAAACAGACAGAGATCTAAAATCTAAATCAAGCAAGCTTTAAATATTGATTCATTTAATAATTACAGTCAGTAATGTTTCTCAGATTATATGAATTAAGAAAACTGAACTGAACATAAGATCATTGATTCCCACTGGTGAAAAAAAGCTCTCTCTCTCTCTGCAAGTAAAGGAAATGTATAATGGTAAAGTTAAATGAAATAATTAAATAATTCTATCTTGGAGACTTGAACATATCCCTTCACTTCCCTCTTCTGGTAACTCTTACCTTAAACAGGTAAATTTTATATCATGCTCTTGTGAGAAAAGTTCATAGATTTCATCATCTTATCTTCTCTTCAGAACAAACTAATTCCTGCAAAAAAACTGGAATTTTAGCTAGGCTAAAGATATGTGTAAGTATGTTTTTTGTGACGTAGTGATCTCTGACTCTTCCTCCACTAACTTGAGGTGATCCACTGATATCAGCTGATGTATCCTAATGCACTGAGCTCTCCCGTGCCATTGATGTGGCTAGTACGTTCTCCACGAACTGAATGAAGGACACCAGGAAATGCATAACTGTAATAGCCAAACAATATTTTTTTTCTAAGTGGTGTTTCAAATCTAAGCAGACACCTCAAAACTCAGCTTGTTTTCCTCTGTCTTACGTGTTATTGCGCATTTATGATGCATATGGCAGAAGACACTCCAGATGTGTTTCCACATGTTGTGTTCAAGTTATACAAGTAAACATCAGCAAGTCAGTTTTCACCAGAATCTATAATAGGGCAGACATCACACAGTGACAAACAGAAGACTGACCCCAGAGAGTGAAGATGCACTACTCTTAGAAATCCTAAGTACATTCCTAGGTTTTTCTCTCCTACCTACAAATGAACTGTGAACTGTAGATTTAAAAAATACATTCACACAGATATTTCAGCTGCATGTGCATAGTGATACTCCCTTTCCAAGACTGCCTTTTATAAAAAGGCCTAGGTACATCCCATTTAACACACAGTCTGCACCCTACATAGCATTGTCCGGCACCTAAAGCACAGATAAGAGAAGTTCTTACTCCAGCGCATCAGCATGTACTTACAAATCCTCTAAAAAGCTACATAAGTAGTCACTTCAGCATCATGCCAGTAAGCCACTTCTAGGAGTGAAATTATAACAGATTTTGAAAACTACTGAAAACAGAACAGCTGCAGACTTGGTCTTTCTTATGAAGCTGAGTGGACATCTTGTAACATCCATCTTAAAGCCTCAGAGCTTCAGAATGTTATTCAAAGCTTGGTGCCTCTTTGTGGATCCCCCTCAGGAAGGTGAGGAGGGAAAGAGAGGAAAGGAAAGGGAAGAGGGATGACAGAGCGCTGAGGAGCTGAACACCAGCTTACAAACAGAGAACAGAATCACATAACAACACTGGACCAATGGACTCCAAGACACAGTGACAAGACAGATGGACACAAACAAGACGCAAAATCGCTACTTGAGAAATAAAAAAAAAATCCCATAAACCAAAGTAGATATATAACTCTGAGGCTGTGAGAAGTAGCCAACAGTACTGGCATAACTCTTCCAAAAAGAATAAATTATAATGTAAATAAAAGTGAAAATCAAAACAATATCCCCCCAAATCATACACTACAGACTTGCTCAGCTAGCCTGAATGCATAGCTCTCATGGAACACAAGATGGCATCATCACAGCCCATGCACCGGTTAATGAAGGCCATGGTTAGTTACATCAGCTAAACTACAGCATGCCAGAAAAATGATCTTGCACTGACCCAGAAATAAAAGATACAACAGACACTCTGCATTGCAATAAAATTCTTTTTATGCCATCTGCAGTTTGTAGGGCTCTTTATGTTGGAAGAATTTTTTTCTGGGAGAACTCAGGGATAATGGGGAGGATTTTTTCTTGTGGATGTTTTCTTTTTTGTGAACTCAATTGAAAAAAAAAAGGGAAAAGGGAAAAAATGGGATAGAGATTTTGCAGAAGTTTAAAAGAGGTAGGGAGAAGAGAAAATAAGAATAAAGGAAGGTTAAGATTCTTCATTCTTTTGCACACAACTTTCTTGGGATGTCCGAAAATGTGGATTTCTTAAGGATGGCAAGAAAAGATTTTGTTGCCTTTTTTGTTTTGCAGATCTATATCTCATTCTTGAGATGATTAAATCATTATTTTGTTGGAAGAACTCCAAAAATATAAATCGAGAAGTACAGCGATGATTTAAAAAAATTAAAAAATAGCGGTATGGCACGATTAGGAGCCAAAAAAAAAGGGAAAAAATATAAAAGAAACTAAAATATCAATCACCAAAAATTCATGCGGCACAAGATGAGGTGAAACAATAGAAAATGTTCTTCAAATATATACAATGTATATATCTATCTATATATACATGGAGTATGTGTGTATATATAGATTGATATATCTGTATAATTTTTTTGTTTTCCCTGCCCCACCCTACCCCAAGGCTAATTGGTAGATGAAATTATCAATTAAAAGTAAACAAATAAATAAAAGGAAGAAAGAAAAACTGTAAAATAAAAAAGAAATTAACGTGCTTTGTTCACCAAGATATAACAATATCATGCATCTGTTCACACCAGCGAACGCCAGGGTTAGATGAAGGCATGAATTTCTGTGTAAACATGTGACTGGATGATAGGGGCTACTGCTGATATTGGCAATTTATTATTTTAGCATATAGACATATATGCACACTGTATATATAGTGCATATATAGATAAAATATCCTCATGGGTGGGGCCTTTGGAGTTTACATAGGAAGAAAGACCAATATGCTGAAAACCAATCTCAGTATTCCTAATGTAAAAAAAAAAAAAAAGGCAAAAACCCCCCAAAAATAAGAAAACCAAAATTCCTGTAAGTCATCTGCATGATTGGTTAGTAAAACTTGCTTATTTGGTTTTGTTTTGGCTGTAAGATTGTAGCTAGGAAATTCCATAAAACAAGTGATGCTATTACACCTTGGGACACCTTTGGGTCCGTATGGTATTCAGTCTGTGAGATGTCTACTTCTCTGAGTACTCAGAAGCATGAACACAAGTTTAAAGGCCATTTCTTGTTTACAATACCAGAAATGGAGCAGAAGTCCTGCTTGTCAGAGGGAGAGATGGGACTTAACTGGGCACTGGATTGTGGGGGATGTTGCTTTTAGGAGAACAGTGAAAATTCCCTAGGTGCTTTAAGAAGGTTGATGTAGTTACAGAGGACAACAGCCAAATCAGCAGTTCTCTTGGTTTCTTCAACTAAGTTTTCTTCACTTTCAGCATACTGTTTTTTGTACTGTGCTGGCTGTTTGTAGACTCTTGGAAGAGAGACTCTGCCTGTTTTCTGCAAATAAATCTCTGCCCCAGACAGCCTGTAGGTGGATGTCTACAGGCCAGTAAATTACAGATACAGAAACCATACCTGTAGGGTATGTGTCTCCTGTGTGTGGATATGTGTACAAAACACTCTCACTTCCAGTGCAAAGAACTGTAGATTTTGGCATCTCTATTTCTGTCTCCAGTCCCTCATAGGAAAAGCTTACCAGTGTGATTAGACAATGCCAGCCTTATGATACATGAAGCCTTTTGGGAAACACAGAATAAATTTCTCTAGGAAAAAAAAAAAAATCACATAAAAAAATAGATGGCCAGATAGAAAGGGAAAACTGGCAACTGCACCATGGAAGAAACACAGGATATGTCAAGCCAGGGAGGTAGGATTAAGCCCTACAGATGATTTCAAGAAGCTGTATTATGAGCTTCAGGCTAAACAACGAGTGTTTGGGTCTCACTGTTTTGAGTAGTCCAATGAGCAGCTTGAGCTATGATCCCAGTCAGCTGCCTGGCCACCAGCATCCAGCCTGCCTGGTGCCAGAGCACTCCATTAATGGGCATCCTTAACAGGAACAAGGGCAATTGTATGAGGAGACAGGAATGGTTGCTGTCAGGAAAATATAATTATAATCCTCAAGGTCTTGAAGTCTCAGTAAGATGAGACTGTAGGGGTGCTCCTCATTTGACTGGAAAGAGATAAATGCTTGCTTTCTTCATGATCACACAGTGCTTCCTAGTCTGGAGTAAAGATATTTTCCTTATAAATTTGTCATTCACTGAGGGTGGCTGAGTGACCAAAACATCACCATGGAATTGTGTTCAAAAGCACAGTCTCAGGACCCTGGCTTGAGCTTTGAAGAACTTGAACATTTGGGCCTCAGATCTCCCTGAAGCAGGCCAGAAGAGAGTCCAGTACTAATACCAGGGAAAATCATCATGTTTCTGGTACAGAAACAAGAAGCTTTTTGGTGATGTACTGGGACAAGCAACATTTCCACAGGGATAAGGGACAAACTCCTCTTGACTATTAAGTAAACGCTTCTTCAGGGCAAATGAACAGTTTTATACCCCCTGTATCACTTTAAGCCACCCTGGGAGATGTAGAGATATAAGGCTATCTAGGCTTGTCTGCTGTAAGATGAATACTGAGTATTTTTTATCCCTGAACATGAAATAGTTTCTTTTGCATTATGTAAAATACAAATAGGTTTTGGATGGCAGCTGTCATTGCCATCACTTAAAATAATCCCTTATAATAATCCCTTATATATACACATCTATAGGTGATATCTATTGGCTACTTCAGTCAGAAAAGGTCCTATGACAGCTCCTGTTTCTTAAACAAGTGGATCTACAGAATTCCCAAAAGAAATCACTTTTGGAAGAGGAGTACAAAGTGGTAGCAAGCATTCTACAGTGAGTGTCTCAAGCCAACCTGGAAAATCCTGAATGGAGAAGTGAGGAAATTGCCTTCACACCATCTTTTTTTAAAGAGATGCACGTGTTCAGGTGCAGATTGCATGCTTACAAAATTCAAGTATTTGGTTCAACAGTGAATCTGTAGTAATTATTAAGTGGCAATAAGGCCTTGCTAATGGCTCTCATATGATATTTAGCCTCAAAGAGGACATGATTTTCATTTTTTTGAGTACACCAGAAACAAAGGCTTCAAAAAAAGACTCTCTGGAGTACTGCCTGAGATTCAGGATTAGGACCAAAGCAGTATGTTTAGATATTGGGATTTGATTCTGACCATATGAAATCTGAAAATTTCTGATTTGCAGGGCCAGATTCTCTGCTGCCCTTGTCTTGGCTATTGCACAGCAGGTTTATAGTGATGTGTACCATATCTCACAGCTGCAGTAGTGAGTTCAGTAACCTTTGCATTACTGGACTATAGCACTGAGGGTGATAGAAGGCCAAGTCCTGGTGTCTGGCAGAAACTCAAGAGCTTTAAAAGCTACACATTATCAGAGCAACAAAAAGGAGACTGTGCTGGGTTAGGTCATTTAATTTTCAGTTTGTTCTAAAAGGGATCAGGCAAGCCAGAAGGCAGCGACCTGTCAACAGAACAGGATGAATAAACTTCAAATGAGCCCAATTAAAAAAACCCAACAACATTAAGTTTAAAAAAATTCAAACCCAGACACTAGAAACTACAAGCAGGATAATCTGGATCTTTTCTTTCCATGATGTATATATTTTTAAATACCCGATCTTGGCATGTGACCAGAATCCTGACTTGGCTGGTGAAGTGTAAATGCAAACATATCTGCTCAGCCAAGCCAGCACCACTGGATTTTGATAAGCTGGCTCAGATTGCTTTAGTGATCCAGGGTAGAATGGGCTGCGTGAGTGCTTTGATACTGGCTGTATTGCATACACTGGAAGCACTGGGAATGCAAACAATAAGATAGACAAAGAAAATGAGAAGCACCATAAACCTGTTACTTTCCTTATTATGATGGAATCAGTTAAGTTTATGCAAAAAGGACCTGCATATTCCTCCTCCGTCTGGTGAATCTATACACCAGCACTTCTGAGATCAGGAAAGCTCAAGATTTGGAAGTGAAGATTTCATTAGCAAGGACCATCTGGGAGATTTATTTTTACATATAATCAAGCTAACTCTTATTCTCAATGCCATAGTAATTCCCAAGTAAAGATTCAGATTTCAGTGGTTCATGCATTCCACTTTCCTCTGCAAGAGGAGTAGGGTGCAATAACAGATACTGGGTGAAATTTGCAAGAATATCTAGTAGTTTAGGAGAGAACCTTCAGGAGATTTTCAGAAAATCATACTATTTTACACAGCAGATATTCAAATGTCTGTAGGGACTTATAGCTGCCAACTGTAATGTTGAGCAGGATTTTCAAAGGCATGTCATTTTTACAAATCCAGTTTGTACCTGTTTGTAGCATTAGTTTTCTAAGTGTGTCAGGAAGGAGATATTTTTTTGTCTGGAAATGTTGCTCTACAACAATCTGAAATTTCATGCTAAACATCCTTTTTTACCAAGTTTCTCCTCAAACTTTGATTTTTCCACTGGCAGCACAAGCTGGAAATATTGCCATTACAATTTCTAGCCACTGAAGTAATTGTGATTTCTGAAACAAAAATGTACAAGAGGATGACTCTCATAAAGACCTCATTTTGTCCTTTAATTGAAATACTTGGCAATCAGAATATAAATAAAAAAAGAAATCTTGACACCTTAGTGAAGCTTTAATGAAATTACTTCTATCCATTCAGTTGCATCTCAGCTGTGGTACATTAGTCCTTTTAGCATGGTCCTATTAATCTCATGCCTCACTTCCATTATAATCACTGTGTTGGCATTTCATTGCTACCTTTATTGAAACTCTCAGTCCCCACACTGTATATACTTCACAATCTAGTATTATTTGGACTGCTTTTCTTCCAGATGGGGAGATTAAAAACACATAGAAATCTATGAAAAAAGAGATGGGAAGTAGGCTGAGCTATCTCTTAGCATCAGTCACTGTGTCACTACCTTCCCTGCCATCACAGGGAAGTCAAGGGTACAGGTGGAAGTTCCCAGCTACAAGGCAATGCCAATCTTAGGTTACTGCAGGACCAAGTTCTACCAAAAATGCAGGTACAGCATGACAAATTGAAAAGAAATGTGACAGCACTAGCCTTGGGTGAATTTTAATGTTATTATTGTATTACTCAAATGACTTCAGAACACTAGAAACAGAATATTTGTAATACTTTCTTGGGATTTTTTTTAAGGGAAAAAAAATCATCCCAAACATAACAAAGCAAAAACAAACAAAACAAATCCAAACCAAAAGAACTTCCCTCAACTATTTGTATGTTTTACTTTTAAGGATAAAAAATTCTAACCAAATTCCCTCTTTTTCTTTTAAATGTACACAGAAATTCGATGATGTCTGTTCTCTATTATAGAAAGGCAAGCTTCAAAAAAGAAGACTTGAAAAAGCCTGTAAGAAATAAAATAGACTGCAGCTGCCTGCTGGATATCACATCATATATCTCACCAGAAAGAAAAGCCATCAATATATCAAAATGTATCTGAAAGGAAGAAGTTGAGTCATTTTCACATGGCCAGTCCTTCTGACTCTTTAATGGATACATTTTGAAGCATCACTGCAGATAACAAGGCAAGAATTACTACTAATTTTGTTATGTTAGAACTATGTTTTGGTGCTCCCCAATTTCTTTGGGCTCAAGGAAACAAAATTAGTATAAACACATTACCATGTTAACTGTATTCAAAATCCCATGGACAAATGTATCCTTTAACATTCATCTTCAGAGCAATTAAGAAAGATTGAACACTGCTAGTAACCCATTTTTGTTTCACTTTTGTTTCTCTTCTGTTTTTCAAATGTTGACCCTTCTCACTTTATAAATCTTCATTATTTGTCACACTCCACATCGATATTTTTGTTTTACCACTGTGTCAGTAGAGTAACTTCTGCAAACAACTTTATATGAACCAAATAGTGATGACATATCTGTGTTTTGCTTCTTCCAAGTCCATGGGATCCGATGCTTGGCTGTATATTATTTTTTACATACAGTGTATATATACAAAAATGTATATATATACATATACACACATACATATACATATATAATTATATATGTATACATTCACACACATATAAATATATGTATGCATTGTTTTTTGCAAATGAAATCAGAAAGCTAGCAAAACAAGACTGACCTGACTTACCTGTACTGGGCTCACAGTCAATGAAATCTTCATCGTCACTGGAACATTCAGCTGATGAAACGATGTCATCTGTTGTCTGGCATGTGAAGCAAAGGAACAAAGGAAAAATAGTTACTTGCAAGTCAAGAGGCTGTTACAGAAGCAGCTAAGTATCCAAGAAAAAAAAAGAGTTTCAGATTTGTAACTTTTAAAATATTTAAGTTGTACCAAGCACTCCAGATAAGCCTGTGTAAATATGCCTCCATAGAGCTGGAGTCTCCTGTCAAAGGAATAGTGCTTATCCTGTGCTGTTGAATATTTCAGGTGTGCACAGGTGCTGTGCACCTGCTGGGCTGTTTAGGTCAGCAGACAAATCACACTGATACTGTTGAACAAAGTACAGTGGGCTATGATGCTTGCTTGGCTGGCAAACCATCCTCCAACAGCCAGAGTAGTTGTGTCTGGTTGGAAGATGCTGGGCTCCTCAATAAATAGCAGTATCATGTAGGGTCAGCCAGAAGGCACTGAGAGACTTATCACACAAGGCGTGTTCAGACTGAACATGCTTTCTGCAGAGTAAAATATACAAGATAGACCCAGATCATATGCATCACTCAGGCAGCTAGCAGTACTGTTTACTGCAACTGATGCATCACTCTGAGGCAGAAGTAATTCCTGCTCTGTTAATGCACCTTTTGGGCTGGGAATCTGGTAGACAGTAAATATCTATGCAAACCATTTGTTGCATACTGAAGAACTGCTGCATGTGTCAGGTATGCCCAACATACTTATGCCAAACTGTGACTGTTCACAACCCTCAGAGGGTTCAGCACATTTCTTTGATGATTTTTTGTTTGGTTGTTGGTTTGGGGGTTTTCTGGTGGTGATTTTTTTTGGTTTGGTTTTGTGCGTGTGTTGGTCTAATCAATGAGCAGCATGTACTGCAGCATGTTAGAGAGAAGTGTACTGGTGTCTCTTCCCAGCAGCATCTCCTGCCTGTAATTGCTGCTATTAGTTGAATTAGTAATGCAGACCATTAGGGAGAGTCTGTGGCAGCCTCTGGATACAGGCTGTAATGCTCCTGCACACAATACAAAATTACGCCAGCTCAGCAGCATTGGCTCAAACTATGGCTTTTGCTGAAACTGTCTCCCTTAACAACTTTGCCTTGAAGAGAGTTGTCTTTTCTGCTAAGAAGTAGGATCAGTGGGATAACTCCTGAAACAAAACAAGTGAAATACTCCTCATCAGGTAGGAAGCATTGCTGAACTCAGGTGCAAAGCAGCTATACTTCAGTACTCTGAGCGAATATTCCTGGGAATCTCACACCATGACCAGACTTTCAACTCCTTATTCCTGAAAAAGGCTCTTAAACTTTAAATAAGGTCTTTAACCTTCCTATGTCTGCTATGGCTGTCTCCAACATGTTCCCTCTTTCCTTTAAATAAGTGTTCTGAGGTCTCAGCCTTTTCTTTAGCCTCTTGTGCCCCTGAAGCTATGAAGTACCTCTGACCCCTGCCAGAAGTTCCTTGCTCTTCCCCTCTTTCTTTGTATTTGATATAAGGGGAAAAAACTGGAACCAAGTTAGTCAGAAAGATCAGACTGAGCATAACATTCCCTCAGTCTTGATTTCTGTGACTTAGACAGAAGCAAGAAAGAAAAACAGGATTGATCAGCTGTAAATAAAAAATATAAAAATAGAGTGTCTATAAAAAAACAGCCCTGAAGTAAGGGAATCCCTAATCTACGTGTTACTCAGTCATACCCAGCGTTGCCATTTGGCAATGTTTGGTAGGATGTGATCTTGCAGTCATTTCATGCTTAAATACTTTCATTAAATACTTTTATAATCTTGCCTCAATGGAGAGTCAATATTAAAATGAACTGGAGGTAATCTGTACAAAGAAATTTCCTGCCTTACATGTCAAGGTCATTCTTTAACATCTTTTAGTCATAGAAAGTGGAAGAATTCTTTTGAAATCCTTCTGACTTTTCTCTTAAGACAATCTGGCTTTAAAATTTTGTCTGCTCAGTAAGGGGACAAGAACGGAGAAACACACAAAATAGAAATTTACTTTTTTCAATTCTTCTGGTCCTGTCATATATTTTAGAAAGTATTAGTTATCCCAATAAACTTTAGAACTTATACAGTGATCTCACCTTCCAACCCTGAAATGCAGCTATCCCAGGGTAGAAAGATATTAGTTTTTAACTGCACCAATATAATGTAGCACACTTTAGTAAACAAAACTACATTGCATGAAATTTTTAAGCAGGTGAAATGTAGTTAGTGAAACTGGAGATTTATACTGTTCTTGTCTAAAGTTAAGGATAGCACTGTTAATAAAGAATAAAATGCCCACCACTACTAGAAATCTTTGCTCAGTGCTAAGGCCCTGGAAACTGGTTTTGGTTTTCACATTGGATTTAGAGTGTCTGCATTTTGCTCTTAGTTGAAGATCTGACAATTCACACTTTCATAGAAGAATAATGATGATTTGCTCCAGTAGGAAACAAAGATAAAAATTATAACAATGTGCTGTTGTCACTTATCAGCAGCTATACCTATTTGATTACCCACTTACTTGCTCAGATGTAAGGGCTTCATGCAACATTAACTTGGAATCAAATCCAATTGAATTGACCATGTGATTCAGTATTTGTAAAGAATAAAGAGTTCCTTTATAACTCTTTTTTAACCCCCTTGCTTATCAAGGGCATCATATGAAACGTAAAGGTAGCATGTTCAGAAAAATCTGGTCATATTTCTTTAAAAAATGTTGTTTGGGTTTTGGTTTTTGTTGTTGTTGTTTGTTTTTGTTATTTTTGTGAGGTTTTTGTTTGTTTGTAATAAAACAAAGGTAATAAAAGTTTAGGTGCATTTTGGAAGTGAACAGCCAAACTAAAAGTAAAAACATCCTTCCAAGGCTGTTAATTACCCTATACCTGTTTTGGGAAGTTCTTGTGCCAGGACCTGAAAAGTCATGAAACCTGGCCCCTGTTTCTCTTCTTGATCAATTTCCCAACTAATAAGCAGCTTAATAGCTGTAGCACACACACCATAATTATGCTGCATTCTTAGATATGTATACCAGATTTCCTGCTATAAAATTCTCATGCAGCTTGCGTTGGTTCTGAGAAGAAAAAAGGGCACAGCCAGCCAGAGTCAGACAAAATGCAAATGTGTGTTGTGCAATACTCACCAACCCTGCCAACTCCCACCCTCTAGCTGCACTTTTTCATGACTGGTTCCACACTTGATTTTATCAACTAATCTCTATCCTTTCTCCCCATCTCCACTGCATGCTGTGTCACTTGATATTCCAGCTTTTCTTGCTCTGTGATTGCTGTTTGTCCCATGCTGCTGATTTTGTATGTATAAAAAGAGGACTAGAAAAAGAAAAAACCCTCCAGAAGTAGTGTTAGTCTTAAGTCAAGGTCATTAATGAGATCTCTAGAAACCACAGAAAATATAAGTACATTAATCTGTGTTGCCATTTCCTATCTTGTATTTTTAATCTCAGTACTTTCCATCACAATTCATCATTAACTGATTTTCTAGTCCCACCACGTATTGGTTTTCCATGCACCTTCCGCTCAAATACCAACATCTGAATCATCCCAAAGGAATAAAGCTATTTCAGTGAGGAAGAGCAGCAAATTCCTGACCACAGAAACAGAGTCAAGGAAACATCCAGAAGACCATTACTTCTTGTAACTGGAATCTGTACCTTTCAAAACCCTCCTGGAGCTGAGAATTTTCACTGGAGAATTATTGTATTTGCTGTTTCCACACGACAGGAGAGGCTGGTGAGCAGAGAACCTAGAAATCTCTCCACTAACTTCTAATCAGAAACAGCTCACTATGAGGCAGTAAGCAAAACCACTATCCCATTTCTGACTCCCTTTCCCCATTTTTGAAATGTTCTGATTATGCTCACCCATTGGCCCCAGGCGATGTAAACAGATTAATTCTTTAGTGTCTCCCAGTGATCTAGGGATAGTAAATGGTAAACATTCTTATGTATGGACAACAGGGATAGTAATGAAACTTCTCCATATGCTATGATGGAAACAGTGTTTGTGCTTTCATTAGAAATAACATGAGAGAGAAAATATTTTTCTCTTCCCCATATTAGCTAAATTCTATATTAAAAATAATAAGTCACACTACACTATTTTAAAATATGTATTTCATTTTTAAAGAATCTCAGCTTTGAAATTACTTGGCCTGTACTAAAGGACATAAAACTAAAGATAGGTATTATAATAACTTTCAATAAAATCTTTCTCTGGCAGGAACCCTTTTTATTCCTTCCTCTGAAAGACTTTTTTATGGCATTTATATTATTATTTTTTCTCTCCCTCTCTCTAGTGTTTAATGAAATTGCCTTGGAATAAAACCAGGGTAGGAGAAAGTGCTAAACTGAGTTCACCGCAGAGGATTTATGGGTATATTTACCGTCAAATTCTTTCAATTTCAGTGAATTGGCTTCCCATTCCTTTCCATGAATTATTAGTTCTGTAATCACCTCCTCCTAATTATTCACTCTAAGTGCCTCTTCAATCTTGCCACAGTGATGGTTCTACATCTTTGTTCATTATACTGTATGTACTGGAGTGGGATATAGAGTGCAAAAAAATTTGGGATGGTGGGGCAAGATCTGCTCAAGATGACTCCGTTCCAGTCCAATCTATCAATTGCCCAAAGCCCTACTTTATGTATCAGATCCATAACCTTTGCTCCTTTGTCCTACACCAAATGGCAGGTGCTGAATCTTCCTTTTTCCAGTTGCAAACTTTTTTTGACACCTTGCTCTTTGGGTGCGCTGCTATTTGAGAAAGATTAAGCATGCTGGGTAAAATAAGTCCTGTCACAGAACAGCTTTATGAAATTATAAACAACACACCCAAGAATGATGGAGTTTTCCCTTCTAGTGGGAGAGAAAAGACAAGGACCCATAAATTCAAACCCCAGACAAATTCCTGCAGAATTACATACTTGGCAGTTGTTTCACTTTCTAAAGTAGGATTCAATTTTCCTACTTGCCTTTTTCTTGAAACTCTTCTCCACAGTATACATATTACTTCCAATTCAACACCATTATTTGAAAAGCAACACTTAATGCTTAGTTGTGAGAGAACTGTAAATCTGTTTGCCACCAAGGAACCACAATTTACAGCCGTTCTTGAAATACGACCATCACAAAATTCCAGGCACAAATATCTCTCCAAGAGTGGAGAAATACAGTTGTATTAACCTGGGCACTGCATTTGCCTTTCACACCTAAAATGTACAGAGCTGAAAGTCAACAAACTTTTCATAAATGCAACCAGTTGACTACCTCCATTGCTTCCATACTGCTATATTTTCTATATATCGCAAATTTATTATGGAATATGGACTATGTTTTGTCTTCTTTGCATAACAGCATACAGTAGGAATGCTCCCTCAGAATGGAAAAAAAACAGTGATGCTGTTCTGTCTTCTAGAAACCAAGATGTTTCTTGGAAAATAATAAACTTAAGGCATTTGCTGACTTGCCAAAAGAAGGTAACAGATGAAGCATCTGTCTCATTAGATGTCATTTCTAGCTTGAATACCTCAATCTTTCACACTTTGGTAACTGAGCTTCTTAAAAAACTTTTTGTCTTCTGTTCACACTGTTCAATTAAATGAGAATCCTTCATCTGTCCCTTCTATAGGTTACATTTGTTTCTCACTTTTTATTTAATCTTTATTTGCAAAATACCCTGGAGTTTATTATGGTATAGCAGACCTCAGAGACTCAGACAGGACAAATCCAAACTACTACATACAGATACATAAAATCTGCATACAAATGGGAAAATATTAGAACTGTTGCAAAAATCATAATGAGGTATTACAAAAGAAGCTGCAATTTGGGACTGTATAAACTTTTAAGGAGAATCCTGGATCCACTGTCTGTTGCTAAAGGGTATTAAAGCTCTCCGTCTCATTGGCACTGAATAGAACAACATGTATTTTCTTATCATGGGACAGACACAGCCTGAAATACGTGCAAGCCCTTTGCACCCCCACACACTGATGCTGAGGTTGAGTCTGCCTCTGCAGAGACAATGCATCAAAGAACATGAAACTAGTAATTCTTCTTTATACAGCTCATTTGAGGTCAATACAAAAATAAGAGGGCCAAATCCTCTGTTGGTTTAAATTGGCATTGATTTCAACCAGACTACAACAACTTGCAGGAAGAGAGAATAGCTCATTACACTTAGTTTTGGACTATTCAATGCCAAAAGACTAAGAGTAACTGGAGTCAATTCAGAGAAGAGCCACTGAAGACAGAAAACAACTTGAGAGATGAATGAATGAGACAGGCTTAGTAAAATACCAAAACTTGACTTAACAAGGACGAAAGGTATGATAAATATATATAGGTGTCAAAAGGGACATCAGGAAGAAAGATGAACTATTTAGGGTGCTTCAAAAAAACAGTGGATAAAATTAAGCATTAAAAAAAAAGGATTATTTTCACCAATTAAAATCTCAATAGTGCTCTTTATCAACTATGGAGAAGTGTCCTCAAGGAAATACCAGAAACCACCAACACTGAGATCAAATCGTTGCCCCAGACATCCAGGTAGGAATACCACTAGTGTACACACCCTCATAGGGAAGAGCTTGCCCCATCTATCTTCAGTCCAATCTAATTCATTCTAAATCAAGTCAGTATTTGCATACTCTCAATTAGAATATAAGCACATTACACATTTCTCTCTGTCATTCCAAAGCAGGCAGTAAAGGCATCCAGCAGAGCCTTTCAGCTAGTTGTCCTCAGAGCGAGAATCACAGAATATTCTGAGTTGGAAGGGAACCAATGGGATCATCAAAGTCCAACTCCTGGCCCTGCATAGGACAGACCTGAGAATCATACCATGTGCCTGAGAGCATTGTCCAATGCTTCTTGAACTCTGGCAGCCTTAGTGCTGAGACCACTTCCCTCGGGAGCCTGTTCAGTGCCCAATCAATCTTTGGGTGAAGAACCTTTTCTAAGACCCAGCCTAAACTTCCCCTGACAAATCTTCATGCCATTCCTTCAGGTCCTCTCACTGAGGCTGGTAGGTTACCTACCAAAAGGCTGATGGGTAACCAGCAGGTATTAACCCTTCAACAGTAGCCCAGCAAAAGTGTATCTACTGGCTGCATGTTGCAGCTGGACATAAAAGCTGATTTGCTGTCAAATTATACTATTAAGTAAGGATCATGAGAAAGCTACCCCTTAACAAAATCAGCCATTTGTCCATTACTATGGCAGACAAAAGATTAAGGAACTAGCCAGTTAAGTAAGAGAAAGCAAAAAATAATCCTCCCAATTGTATGTCGATCCAGATTCATGGGCAGTCATGTTTAAAAACAGCCTTGAAAGCTTAAATTAGTCCTTTGAAAACCAAAAGCCTGTCTCAATAAAATCAATAGTTCATTAAGACTGTAAAGTCTGAGTGTTCTTGATCAGGTTTGATGACAAATTTCAGACTGTTCTGTCCCAGAGCTGTGCTAAGACAACAGGGAAAAATCATGCTTTTGCCTTTTGTCTCTGTCTACTGGCAGTGGGAAGGGTGATAATGTTGTGAGAGTGTTAGCAGAGAGAGAGAAAGGGAAGAGAGGGCAGAGAGAAATAGTAAAGGGAGGACAAAGAGGGGAGAAAGAGAAGTGGGAAGGATTAATTCATCTGTTGTTCAAGGCACCCTGACAGGGGAAAAAGAAGTATTGAACCACAGCAGCTTAACCCAACTTCAATGTACCTTCCCAAAAGCATAAGGAATGTAATTCTTCATGGTGTTCTGCTGATAAGCAAATCCTTCTAAATCCTTTCAATTTATTTCTTGGCCTGAAGAAATTACATACTATTTAGGAGCTAAATAAATAAATAAATAAAAATTTCACTTCCATGAATCTAGATTGGTTGTTTATTGACTACATATGCCCACAGAGTCACCTGCTCTTCTGGTTTTTTCTTTCCTAACAGAACAGTGGTCTTTTTGTCTTGAACTAGGAAAGGATCAACTGGCAAGTCTTTTCCAGAATATTTGGAGTAACCATCAAGATTTGCAAGAGCTTTGGACTGGACTGTAAAATACCATTTATTGGTTTTAACACAAAAGATACCGCTATGGTGTGACAGAAGACTCTCTTTCTTGCTTTATCAACCACATTCTCCTTCCCATGTGCATTTTTCTTCTTCTGAAGTAGTACCTTGAAGATGAAACTTGTGTATTTATACATGGATGTCATTATCTGAGCCTAATGCCTCTCAGACTAATCACATAGGAGGAATTTTCATGTGGAGTGCCTTTTTGATACAGCTTGTTCCCCTTCCCTATTATATTTTTTTTCTTATTGAAAGGAACCTGTTACTTGAAACAGAAACTGTCAGCCATCTGTTTTAAGTATAACCCCAGTTATGCAGATGGTGGTGATGCAGGTGAAAACTCCCTAAGAAAGATACACTAGGTGTATCTATGATGAACTAATATAACTAAATATCTTAATGCTAAAAATCAAGCATTACAGCTGAACCCACAATAACTCCCACTCTGAAATCAGTGAGAGCTGCTGGAAGGACAAAATGCTGAAATTCAAGCACTGCTTGGGAGTCTGACTTTCTGAATATCACCTTAATCTACACATTGTTTCCCAATCCTTGTCCAAGAGTCTTCAAATGGAAGACATTTCAGAAATAGTCTGAAAATAGTTTCAGAGTGGTATTCCCTGTGCTGTTACCCCCCTCAGAAAAACCAACCACCAGCCAAACACAAAGGGCAGCATAAGCTTCAACTTTCTCCCCTTTCCAGCATCTGCTTAAAGCAGGTCACAGGAAGCAAAAGCCAAATATAGATTCTCAGACGTACATAGGAAAAAAAGACAGCTTATTTCCAGAATTTAACATCCTGCTGGTGTGGGTTCTATCCCCTTATGCACTCATTCTGATGTATTAACTTAAACTGCCACAGAAATAATTTCATTAATATGCTGGGCGATAAACTACACTTGCTAAAAACCAAAATGTTATCTACTTCACTAGCAGAAGAGCAGGGCAGATCACTTGAAAGCAGTAACTTCTTAAATTGCCCCAGTCCAAATTGCCAAGGACATCGAATCAGAGCCCTCATGGTACTTGACTTTATACTCCTGATATTGTCATAAATTTACTATCCAACTCCGGCAAAAATTACCTCCTTTCCTCATGCTTCTGCTTATACTGCCATAAAATGGGGAGAAAACAACTTGTCTGCTTGCTTGGTATACAATCAGAATATTAGTAAATATTTTACATTCTCAAAGCAAAGCCTAAATACAGAAAAGTCCTTTACGTTTAGTAAAGAGAAGCCTATGTTTCAGAAAGTTAGGAACTCAAATGATCTGAGATGAATCAGCTGCCCTTTGAAGACTCAGCCTCTAGTAAGAGTAAATGGGTTTTTCTTTGCGTCCTAGCTGGCACTTAATAACTGTGTCAGAAGAATATTTTTCATTTACACTTTGCTCCTTTGCTGGAAATCAATATGTCGTTTGCTGGCATTTTCTTCTGGACATCTTTATTTAGCTTGTCTTTTTTCCTCGGAGGGGAGGGAGTTGTATTTGATTTTGTTCTGTTATTGATTGGATCACTCTGAGCAAGAAATAAATAACTAAGCACAGCAGAGTAGCTTTAATGACAATCTCTTAAACCTCAAAATCTGCACACCATGTTGTACTCCCCCCTTTAAAACATGATCCAAAAGAAACAAATCTGTAAAGTACAGTAACTATGTAGCAAAGAGGCAGTCACATATGCAATTTAACTGGCATTTCTATTTACGTGATCATTAGTAAAACCATACAAATCCTGTTTCTATTAAACCAGTATTCCTATTGCTGTAGTACCTCCTGCTGAGATCTCACGATCTTACAAATGAGGCTTAACACGAAATTAAAGATATGGGAGATGATCTCCCAGCAGACATTGTTCCCTGAAGAAAACCTGAGCACGTTCACATATTAAACATTGATGGCAGTACAGCCTAACAGGGCGCAGCCGATCTACAAAAGGCTAGCAAGCGATGGTGGAGGGGCAGTCACTGTGCCCTGGATGCACTGAAGTGCCACACTAGCCTACAGCATCCCTTCCAGCATCACATGAGAAGTGATGGGCAAGCCAACCCTATGGGCTGCATGGTAATCTCCCGTATTTTTTTTAAATTTGGGGAGTGCTTCTCTCTTAATTTTTGCTCCTCATTATTATATTGGCCACAAACAGTTGGCATATGCAACTGTAAAATTCATAAAGAAGAAAATACCTTGATCTGCAGTCCAAACTGTGGCACTTAAAATGTAATGTGACAGGGTGTGTTATTCATAAAGTAACAATAAACATAATCACTCCAAATAAATGTGCCTTAAAACAACTTCTGCAATTATTGTAAGTACCTCTGAGTGCAATAAGATAAACAACTATCTTTGAATATTCACATTAATGCACTAGACTATTCTTGCCAGACAAATATTCCCCTTTCTCTCCAAACATTAACCCACACTTAGAAAATGGCATTTAAATTCTGTTACTCACAGGATTCACACATTAGCTCACAAGGGGAAGGCAGTACCCACACACATTTAAATGCAGAATAAACATAATGTAAAATAAATAAATAAAGAATAAACCCTGGTACACTAGGTACATATCAGCACCTAGAACCACTCCCTGAATAAAATTACAGAGGAGAACATTTGACAGAGGAAAATAGCCACTAAATACCTGTATGTAAGCATATATACAGCATACTTGAGAAAAAAGGCCATAAATGGTTTTAATTTATAAACAATAAAGAAGTTCCTAAACACAAAGGTGGCTGTGGTAGAACTCAGTTTTCCCAGACACAGTGACAGCCTCTTAACCACAAGTTCATCATTCCTCTCCTAATTTAGGATAGAAATGATGGTCAGCAGCTAGTACAGCTAGTACAGAAACATCTCTATGGAACAAAAGTTATATATCACAATTAACATACTGAAATACTGACATATCAACATTATCATGGTCAAATCTAATAAAAATTAAGTTAAACAGTTCTAGACATGATTTCACCCAGCAATACAACTACCAAATATCTGATGCTTAAAAATCATGCTTTTCTATCATTAAAATTTTTTTTTCCTTTTGAAATATGAGTAGACTAACAACTTCACTGGAGGTATAGGGAACCAACTTCACACCACATGTTAGCAAAAAACAGATAACAAAAGAGTAAATAGGTAAATGAAATCAGTCCCACCACCACCAGGAATTACGGGGAAAAATTTAGGAATTTAGGAAAATTTAGGAAAGTTAGAGACAGAAGTTTGTCTAATCATAACTTAAACAAGGAAAGATATCTACTCCCATCAAACTCCTCCCGTATCTACTCCCATATATCCATCAGCTTAAAAAACATACTTGTTCCATTAAGTACTGAATATACCAGGAAAACTTCAACCTCTTAAGCTGTGGAACATGACAGATATCTCCTGTGCATTAACTTTCAACTGAACTTCATTAAAATGCCACATGAAGTGGTTCAAGCTGCAAATGGTTGTCATGCAAGAAAATTTTGCCACTGGTAGGCAGACTCCCATGCACAACAAACCTGGTGAACACTTATCCCTGCTGGGTTTCTCAGCAGCCCCTGCCTAATCAGAACATTTTCTCTCTGTGAAGGATAAGAAGGCCATTTTCCTTGCTTATTTATTTAGTTTTCTAGTGAGTTTGATTAAATGCAGTAAAGGCAAATCAATCTTTTGTATTTGTGTAAAATGGAAAAAAGGAACAAACTTAGCTTTAATGGCCCAATAGATGCTCAGCTGGAATGCACTTAGAGAGCAAGAGAACTAGACAAAGGAATTCAGGCAGCTTTAAACACCATCAAAAACATGCTGACATCATCTATACTTCTACCTGTTTAAAGGGAAAACAACAATCCCACTTTACACCCAGTGAAGAGGCTTTCTGTTTCTTTGCAATTCTATGAAGGTATCAAGTACTACAAGGTTCTTCCTTGTGTCCTTCAGATTCCGTGGTTAAAGCTGGGAGATACTAGGAAACAAGTATTCAAGGGAATATCATCAGGAGAGAGCACAATGAAGTTTGAAATCAATAAGAATACCTTTTCCACTGTCAGTAAACTTGCTTCTAAACTCAGATTTGCTGTAGCATAACATTTTTGACAATAATGACCTCTTGTAAGGATTGTAAGATAGCATGAAATTCATGCTCACTGTGAAATGAAGAAGCTTCTGCATGAAGAATTTGAGTGAGACACTTAGTTGAAAGTAGCACTCTGAGAAAGTATTTTTGTCATTGTTGACAACACTGGAAATCACAAAAGAAACTCTGCCTGATTTTATGCAAAGCCCATTAAAGCCTTTAGTAATACACAGAAATACTCAGGCCTTCCAGACTATGGACAGCCTAATTTTAGCCCACAGAGTATTTAACTTTAGTCTTAGCAATGCACAGAACAGGACAACTTAACCAGGACAGAGCCAAAATGTAGCAAGAAGTATTTGTCCCCAGTACTCCAGTTCCTGACTGGACAGATAAAAGTGTATGCTTAGGCTTCTTGCTACATTAGTTTCTGCCTTTTCACAAGAATTACAAAGGCAGAAAGAATCAAAATTTTTGTTTGAAGACAAAATTTGATGTTCCCTTGCTATAACAACTATAGCAATAGCTTTGGGATGATGGTATGTTTCTAGTGTCTCCTGGGAGAAAAGTTCAAGTTTAAGTTTAAGTTTCCCTTAAAATTCCTCTCTCAATGGTAACATTACTATAGCTTCACTTGTACTATCCAGAAACAAATCACAGTAGCCACTGACATTAAAAGGTGGTGCCTTCTGCATTTTTACCACTTAATTTTCAGACTTAGGCCCTACTCACACTAGGAGATTACTAGCATGACAGACATGAGGGCATATCCAAGTCAGCAGAGCTGCTTCTTTTAGGTCTAGCAATACTGACTCAAGAAGGGGTTTTGCCGGCAGAGTTATACCATCTTGGACCATTGCAAGCCAAGTTGACAACAATTTGCACAGTTATATCCATATCAGGATTTTGACTGGCAACAGCATGTAAAAAATCAAAGCATATGCATTTTTGAACTCGGGGGCACTGCAGTGACATTGTCAGAACTTAAGAGTATACCACTGTATTACCCTGAATGCTTCACGTGGTATATGAGTTTTTAAAAGAATCCTGTCTCTACAGTCTTTAACAGGCATAAAACTATGCAAGTAAAAGACTGTGGTCAGTGAGACTTCTTTTGATTCAGAAATCTCAGGTCAGAAGGTCCATTATTTTCACCCTGTCTGATGGCCTGTTTTACACAAGTGTGGAATTACACAGAGGAGCCGAGTGCCTCAGGCCTCTGCGATACATTGCCTAATGTGCAATGACCCTTGACAGGGCACTTAACCTGTCAGCACATCACGGTTTAATTTTTAAGACAGTGAAGATGCACATGTACCTCTTGCAAGCAAATTTTTATAAGCTGCTGTGAGAATACTTGGAGAAGAGTGCTGTGCAAAGCATCAGAAGAAAGATTAAAGAATCACAAAATCATATAGGCTGTAAAAGAACTTTAAGATCATTGGGTCCAACCATTAACCAACAATGCCAAGTCCACCACTAAATCATGTCCCTAAGTGCCACATCTACACATCTTTTAAATACCTGTAGGGATGGTGGCTCAACCACTTCCCTGGGCAGTCTACCATGACTGTATCCGGTTGTTTACATTTTGTGAGCAGAAAGACCCACACTGTCAAAATGGAACACCCAGAGGGTCTGTAACAAACTGTTATGCAGGGCTGAGGTAGAAGGGACCTAAGAAACATTCTGCTCTCTTTAACGCTTCTGAAATGAAGTACAGTATTGAAAATGACTGCACAGTCCTACAAACTGAGAATCCTGCATAAGTAGGAAAGGAATTTCCTGCAAATTTTCCTCATCAGTGGAAAAAACCTGCAATGCATATCTACAGAAACAAATGGGAGCAGAGCTTAACACTGTTCATCACCAAAGGCATGGTGGACCATGAGTACTCCTCCAATCAGAACAGAAACTTTGCTTTCAGCCAAAGCACAGCTTTTCCAACAGGTGCAGAATAAAGCTCTGTAACCTCTGTACCTGGCGGCTTAGAATCTCAGCACCTCATAGGCAGTGGAACAAATTACCTGGCCAGTCCCAGGATATCCCTTTTACCTAAGTCACCCACTTACCCAGAATGTGCAATTGATTGAAACAAATGCTACAATCCGACACCATGGAGCTCTCAACAGCTGTCAACTCATTAAGTTCTATTCACTGGCTTCCCACCTCCTTGCCAACGTATTACATAAATTGCTTTTTAGCTGGCAGCCTTCCCCTTTGCCTGAAACCAGTTTGCACTGAGTATGTTTAAGTCTATTGTTTTGTTTTTTTAAAAAAAGAATTTATTCCTTCCCTTTGGTAATTTGCTTTGCTTTGCAACAGTTTGAATGGGCTGCAGAATACTGTTTCATTATCAAGCTGCAACTGGAAATGAATATTTTAAAGCAGCTGAACAGAGCTTTGGCTGTAAATGACTATATCCTAATTAAACAAAACAAAAGGAAGACAGAAAGAAAAATTAATTTAATTAATGAGAAATTGATGCAATTTACAGACAAAGGCCTTCCCACTTAGAAGGAATTCCTGCAATGTGAATATTATAGAAAGAGTTGGAAGTTCACTGCTTCCTTCTCGATTTATCTAGTGATGTTTCTTATATTTCATTTTCGCTTTTCTCAGAGTCTTTAAAATGCCTAAAGGTATGTTTGGTATATGTCCATAAAAAGTCACATATACAAGTGCTTTAAATGCAAATACATATAATGACTGCACAGTAAGAACATGTGAAAACAGCGTAAGTGTAGTCATGTTAGCTCAAACTCCACTGAAGCCTTGATTCCTGCCTTTGGCATTATTTATTTATTTATTATTATTTATGTTTGTTCACAGAAAAAGGATAAACACAAGAGAAACACACAGAAGTACTTTTCTGTCACATATGCTAATTGGAATGGCACGCATGAGTTAGGAAGTGGTTACACCTGCATCTTTATGCTAAATAGATTTTGTATTTCATAGTTCTTAATGGGCTTTTCTACCACATACTGACATATTAGCTTTTAAAATCTGTATTTTTTTTCCTACAATATCATATGGCAGTAAGTTCCCCATTTTGTGTGAAAGTACTTCCTCCTGTTTGATCTCAGCCTGCTCCTACCTTATTTCACTCCTCAATCTCTGTTTCATGAGGAACAGTCAGCAGTCATTGCCTAGTCACAATTTCTCTGAACCATTTTTGAGACTTCTGTTATCACCGTTTGGTTACCATTTTTTCAGCCTGAAGAATGCCAGCCTATTTAACCTCTCCTCACATGGAAACCATCACATATCCTTCAGCATTTTTATTTGTCATAGATCAATTTTTGAGAGCTGATAGCCAAAACCGAGTGCAATGCAGAAAGCAAGGCACAACACAGATTTACACAGTGGCAGAATGGTATTTTCAGTTTGGGTTCTTTTTTTCTCTAGCAATTTCTATATTTTTTTTTGTGGCTTCCTTAATGTAAATACATGTCCACAAGTAGCTACATCTGGCTATTTGTCAGCATAGAAACAAATTTTCAGTGTTCAGTGTGGTTAAGCACACACATAAACCAGTACCCAATAATGCATTTTTTTCTGTTATAGCCTCAGTTTCTGACATTTTTGAATTAAAGGCCCTACAACAGAAGGAATTTATTGATTCTTGAGATGCTTCAAAATGCCATCTATTGAATTGTATATGGAGTGGGATCTACAAAGAAGCAATAAAGCTTTTGGGAGGATACTGGATTTCTCAGTCATTCTA
Organism: Xenops minutus; assembly: GCA_035221455.1. Taxonomy (NCBI): domain Eukaryota; kingdom Metazoa; phylum Chordata; class Aves; order Passeriformes; family Furnariidae; genus Xenops; species Xenops minutus. Next base: position 42,522,401 of record JAWWEE010000158.1, on the reverse strand, counting down.
AGTCCAACAGGGCACTTTTCTGACATTGCAGAAGGCACCTGAGTAAGCCCAAGGGATGCCTGTCCAGTTCACAGTGTCAGAAGGCAGAAGCACTGCCTTGTAATGTGCAATCATTCAAAATGGACTGGAGCAATCCTACTGATGCACATAAGGTGAGTAACAGAGAGAGGACTCAGTTTTAGAAATGTGGAATGTATACTCATACATTCCAAAAGTGAGGACACACTATAGAATCTGATCCAACTTGTTTCCTTACATATTTTTGATGGTAATGGTTTCTATATTGTGTATGCTGTAAAGTGAATCAGGCTTAAATATAATATCAAAATGCCTCATGAATCAAATTAGAAGATGAGAACAGACCTGAACTTTGAAGAAAACCACAGCTGTACTTTGTAGCCCAACAGACAGTCAAAAATTGAAAAACTATGGCATATTTTGCCTGCAATAACCTTTCCTCTTCAAACCATTTGTATCACTTTGGACGAGCGTGACATTTCACTCTGGAGTGGACTCTACTGTCTACTGGGGATCAGTGACAAAACAGTTTTAAGGAAACTGCTCTGATTTAAAGTTAGTGAGGTCAAGGAGAATGCACACAAATAAATACAAAAACTATAGCACAAAGCAAACACAAAATCTGGTTCTATGTGAAATGCAGTCTTCAGAAACCTATTGACTCTTCTCAGGCCAACCATGATTTGCCTAACTGAATACCAATAGAAAAATCTTTGCAAAGAGAAGCTATTGACCTGAAAGCATATAACCTATAATGTTCTACAGTCATAGTTTCTTTAAATCCTGTATAGCATGTGAATGTAATGGACATAAATGAAAACATAACTCCTATACAATTACATGCTTTGCCATTGATTAAAACAAACATAATTTCTCATCTACTTCAGCAAAAGAAAGAATATAGCAGGAGTGAATGAATAAAATAAATGGATCCTTGACAAGCTTGGATGGGAGACCTTTCACAGACTTCACTTACCTGTGCTATGATTTTTTTTTAGTGAGGATCTAAAGAAAAATTGCTAAAGGAAGATTTTGTCTCCATCTCCCACTCAGTGTTCAAGCTTCTGCCCAAAGCTGTCAAAGACTTCCTGCTCCTAGTGTGCCTCTCCCTCCCTTGTGGTATTACTGAAGCTCATGAACTTTGGTCTCTTCCTTTCAACATCACTCCTGTTTTTCTCTCCTACCTTTTCTTCTTTTAAGTGGGTCTTCAATACCAACAATGATACTGATCATGACTCAAACACAGGGTAAAGATTTCTTTAAATTACACCTTATCAGAGAACATAAAGCTTGCATGTTAAGATACAATAGCTATTACCTGAATTTTAACAGTAATGATATTACCCAGAGCCTCTAATCAGATCAAGAACATGTTAGTAGATACTACAGTACAAACAGGATAAAAGAGACCTTATTCCAAATACTGCTGTTTAGGCAAAGAAGCAACATATTTATTATGGCAGAAAGGGAAATAACAATTTAGTTTTATGATAAATTATGATGTTAAAAGATTAGCTTTTGTTCTATGCTGGAACATCCCCAAAATGCCCTTTTAAAAACAATCTCAGAAACAGAATGATACCAAAGTATCAGTTTTCAGATAACAGTATTTTTTTTAATTTGCTCCTAATTTTCAGACATACCATTCAGTGCGTGCAAGACAGCAAAGCACCCACTGGACATCTTGTAGAGTGTAGCCCCCAGAAAATGGATCCAGGCTTGACATTCATGCTTCTGAACAGCTAAAAGCAGTGAAATTTCTCACTGCATCAGGAGCATAGGAACAAGAACCTACAGAATCTCCTTTGCGGAGCAGTGCCCTGATTGTAACCCACTGTGGTGAGGGAGCCTCTCAGCCCTTTCCTGACAGAACAGAGAGCATGATATGAGTAGAGGGTAACGTGAATGATGGCAGAAAGAGAGCATTAGAAAATACTGATTATATCCAAGATGAATGAAGGTCTAGAGGAAGTATGGGCAGAACAAGACTGGCTAAACATGGATTCCTTAATCTGGTTAGCTTGGGATATTTCCAAAGAGGCTAGCAAAGATTTTGTTTAGGAATATAGTTAATGCCTACATAACACTGAGATTATACTTTAATAATCTACAAAATAACACTTAAGATTATACTTCTGTTTGCAGGGCCTTCTGACACGAACAACTTCAGGGGGAAAAAAAAGAGAGTGAAAAGAGAACAAAAATGTAATTGCCTGCCTATCAGCTCCACTATCATAATTACTTTCAAATTCTTGACATGGGTTGAATCAGATGAACACCAAATCAATTTTTGCAAACAGCAATCATTGCATTCTTAGCTCATAAATTAAAATGTCACTGGTAGACTGAGTACAAAATAATGCCTGTTTCACTATTTTACCCTGCAGAGAGAGCAACTTCTTTTTTTTTTTTCTGTTTGTGAGTGTGGCTTGTATACCCTTAAGCACCGTACAGTACATTAAACTCATCTAATTTAAACCAAAGTTTGTACAGCTGGATTCCACACAGGAAAACACAAGAAATTATATACTACCTAGGGAGTGGGGTAGTGTTATTCCCCTGGGTACCCAGAGCCCTAGTCTAGGTGTGGGGAGATGGTCGCATGAGTTTTTCTCTTGTCTGCACAACATGCAGTGTTGGGGATTTGCTGGCTGTACACAGGTTCAGAGGAGCAAGAAAGCCTTAAGGCTCCACTCCACTGTCCTCCCCTTCATCCTTTTCTGACCTGCAGTGAACCTCATCATACTGAAGTGAGTAGAAGACTCCCCAATACAAGGAAAATTCTCAGAAAATACTCATTGTTGTGATTCCTTGAAGGAATAAGGTGATCAGATTAAACTGATGAATCAGTTGCATATGTTGAAAACTGACTCACACCAATAAAGTACTTAATTTCCTATTACCTTTTGTGTCTCACTTCTAAGTACAAGTAGGAATAATTTAATGGGCCATTCTGTGCCCAGAACCTTGCCTATCACTTTTCACTCTCTGTTTCAAATCACAAACTCTGCAGCTGAAAGGCAAAGAACCAGGCCAATGAGTTTACGTCTCATGTAACAAGAGTTATTAAGATATCTCATTCTTTTCTCCTTTTAAGGGGCTTTTGCACTTACATACACTGTAAGTGATTTTTAACTTAAAGCACATTGCCTAATGTTTGAGATAATCTTTCCTCATATAATGTGACTAGCCAAGCCCCAAATTCCCTATCTCTAACATCATACTTGGTTTCCAAAAGATAAAACTTCAAGCACCTTCCTCTCTCACCCACCCCAGAAGGAAAGGAGCTACAAAGACCACCACTGATTGAACTCCCAATTGCTCCAAAATTCTCCTCCAAAGTTTCACCTTCAGATACCACTGAAAAAGATATCCAGCTGTACTAGCAAATCTAGCTAATCATTTTAAGGGCATTTCTGTAACAACCAATGTCACTATTCAGAGTTTTGCCTTGAGGCATATCTTTGAACAGTCCAGGATTTTTCTTCTGCTCTTTCCAGCCTTCAGAAGCTGAGCTTTAGACTCACTGAAACCTAAACAAAGTACTTCCTTATTTAGTAAAAATAGGAGTGCCTATCTCTTCAACCTAACCAGCAGTCAGTATATAGGATTTCTGGAGCGTTTAGGAAAAGTTTCCTTTCTCCCTTACAGTTGATTACTTTACTGGTTCAGAAAGAGAAATTTCACTTTAAGTGGAATGGTTGACTCTGTCTAATCGGTGTGCTAATTTGACCTCATGTGATGTGACTAGCCAAATGATCAAAAGGTCTTGTCTTGTTTGTTTATCAATGAGTTGTCTGCTACTGACTGCCATTGGCAGCTCTGCATCTTTTTGCAAAAGCTTCCTGCTCTGCTATGCCAACTAAGAGCTGAAAACTGATCACACTGAAGCTCATCAGAGCTGTGAGACAGCGGTACTCTTGTATCCCTCTGATACTGTCATTAGTACAGGAGTAAAGAGGCAGGAGGTGCAGACTCATCAGGCACACAAATCAGAGAAAAATAAGAAGGAACCTCTGAAGGTGCAGAAGCCAGTACTCAGCTACTCTGGTTCTACACCATATAAAGCCATGAACTTACTCTTCTGGACCTCTTCATCCAGATGGCACCCATTTTGGATAGGAACTCACTTCTAACTTCTAGCTGTAGCTTATTCACAGTTGGGTTCCAGACATTTTGGGCCATGAAACACTTTTGTTTAAATAAATATTATTCCAGACTGCTCTTAGTAAACACTGTACAGTTTCAGAGAGCAATCATATCTCTTTTATTCCTTCAGTATGCAAGCTACAGTGGCTAAATTGTAACAAATTCCTTCTTCCAAGACTGAGTCCCCACTCATAACTTTGTCCCTCAAAACCTTCTCTTTACCTGTGCCAAGTCCTTCCAGTCATTCTGTAACATGAGCAGATATGCTTTGAAACAGCACTGTACAGACTTGGAGGTTGGTTTTTTTCACATAAAATACTTTCAAGAACAATCCTGCTGTAGTAAAATGGTGGCATGTTTGTGTGAAGTGGTTTATGAGTTCTTTATTTCTACAAGTAGAGGAATGCAGCCAATTATGTTCTGCCAGAGAGAAAATTGGGTTTGCTACCAGTTTCAACTTGGCTGCTATTCAGACTACCAAAAAACCTGAAACCAGTTCTTAAGGAAGGGATTTCTAGTGGCTTAAATGCAATGAGGTTTAAAGGTCAACCCCATATACTCTTGAATGAATCCAAAGTGGAAGCAGAGCATCTACAAAATGGCTGGAAACAGAAATGTGTGCCTCATCTGAGCACAGAAGGAAGTAAAGAGATCAAGCTGAGAAAAAAAAGGCAGTTACTTTTCAAATTGCCATCTTTTATCTTGGAAGAAACACAAAAACTGGAACTGATAACTGTCTCAATACGTTATCAGTTATAATAACTACATTACAGAGATGCAATACAGAGTAAGTCCTTAGAAATTCCAATCTTACAAATCAAATATAATGAACAAGTGAGAAAGCCCCACTTTCCATTTCAATTCTGCTCTCCTTATCTGCCATGCTAATATTTAGAAAGTAATTATTGCTCTTGATGATTAAACTTTTTTTTTTTTTCCCTCCTCTAGAAATGACTGATTTTTCTTTTGAAGTCTGCATCACCCTAGAGGGAAAATACATTTCTCAGCAGATTTTTTCCCCCCCTTTTTGTCTAGCGAGGAAAGGGGATTAGAAAAATTAGAATAGAATGGCAATAAAAAGAGGAAAAGGGAAGAGTGAGCAAGGAAAGACAGGTCCTTTTTTTTTCACTTCTTTTTTCTTTTTTTCCTATATGAGGAATATCTTTAAGAAATAGTGAAGAGGAAGAACTGAAAAGTCATGAGCTCATCACACAGGGTATGACACCTAACGCTGCAATCTGGAGTTCCTATAATGAGGTGGTGAGTGGGCACTGCTGACAGCTTATTGCTGGAGAGAGGTTAAAATGAGTTCTGCATTACCAGACCAGGCCCATCAACACTTGGTATCTTCATCGTACCACATTACATGTAGATTTTTTTGCAGCGTTATTGCAGCTGGGTTAGTTCTCCAAAACGAGCACAAATTTATCCTCTCCCAGAGTTAATTACCAAGTTAATCTGGGCTGGAGGGAAAGGAATTCACACTGGAATGATGAAAGGAGGTGGGTGAACCTAGTTGGTTGCATACTTTACCAATATAAAAAGATTAAACTATGAAAGTTTAACTACAGACTCATACTTTTCCTATATTATCCTCCATAATAAAAGGCAAAATAAATAAAAATCAATATACAACAGTAGAATATAAACTGATGTGATTTCTCATTCCCTAAACTTCTCCGATTAAAGTGATATAATAAGACATTGGGATTTTTGGGCCACTGAAACCACAAGTGAAAATTGCTAAGAATCAAAGCCTGCATGTAAAAATGTGCTTATCACCAATTCACCCTGTCCAAACCCCTGGAATCAGTGTATGTGATGCAAATTAACTTTGCCAACATTATATAGAATCTTATCACATAATTTGTGTGCATGCTTCCATACTACTGCAAAGTGAACATGCAGTTCACTTTGCAGTAGTATGGTGCTGAGTTAATGTTTGGACTTGATGATATAAGAGGTGTTTTTTAACCTTAACAATTCTATGATTACTTCACTCTGCTCTTGCAGAATAGAAAGCATAAGGTGTGCACCATTATTGATGAAAAACACTTTCTCCATAACCCTTATATGAGGCTGAAATGTTGAAACTAATACTTCAGAGCACTCTTTAGTAAGAGTGGGCAAAATGCCATATGTCAAAGACATTTAACTTTTTTTCAAAAAACCTCCACACTCATCAGTGGTAGTTTCCAATGGAAAGGGAGGGGCGGGGCGGGGGCGGGAAAGGTGTGAGTTGTGAGTTCTTAGAAAATCACATACTGACCGTGACTCCCAGCTAAGCTCTCTGATAGCTGCTGAAGAAACTACTCAAGCCAAACTATAATTCACAGAAACAAGCTGGAGGAGAGCCAGCTCTTGATGAAGTGATTGGCTTATTTCAGAACATGAAGTGTTTCTTCTTGACAGCAAGCCATGCTGATTGTCCTTGAGGAGATGCTAAGAAGAAACCTTGATCAGAAGTGAGACAAAGCATCAGTATTGGGTTGTATAATGGACGGCCATTATACAGGGCCTTTATATCTGCAAAGCAGCTAAATAAAATTTGCAATAAAACAGATATCTTCAGTTGCTAAAGAAGCTAAGCATATATTTCTTGCACCTGTTACTTGTGCTTGATAAATCATCAGCATGTTTCGTCATTGTCGCCTTCTTTATTTTGAACACATTGCTTTTGAAGTTAATAAAATTACTTGTTTCTCTTTTGTGTTGGACCATTTGCATAATTATAAAGAGGGTTCATGGAAGAGAATCAATCAGATAATTCCCACATGCAAATTAAAGATCTTTCAATTAACATGGCAGGACGTGTGTGAAAACCATGCTAATGTAGCAGAAGATATCCCTAGTGGAAGTTCAGCAATCTGTCTGTATGCCAAGACATCTCTTTGCTTTGTCACTGATGGCCTTTGCTTAGGAAGAGGGTGGTGGAACAGAGGAAAAATGGAGGTTTACTAGAGATCTTTATTACAACATTACTGGTGAAGTGGGAGAGCAGTGCCTTACTCTTAATCTTGTTTCAGGCAAAAGTTCAACTTGTTTAATTAAACGACTGTCTCTCATCATATCAGGGAAAAATTTTAAGAAGCTTCTGACTTCCAGAAAGCTTTTTCATTCACTGATGAGTTTGCTCACAGTTCCCCTAGTGAAAGATGACTTCCTTCTCCTGTCTTAAGTAATAACACACACACACTACTTTCATTAGGCTTTTCTTGCTTCCCTACTTGCAAGTAATGGCCCCACAGAACAGCAACTGAAAAGCAGATATGAGTAGAAAAGGACACTGGATATCTGGTAAACCTTAGGTTATACCCGATGAAAAGAAATGAAGTCAGATCTTCAGATTGGACATATACAAGCTGATCATCAACTTCAAAATCATAACTTAATACTTGCATGAGTATAAAGAAGCTATATGGTCCTTTATAGATGTATTACACCTTTCCCTCAAGCATGAGAAGCATTAACGACTAGACACCAGAAGACATCCTTGTTTGCTACAGTGGCACCCTGCTAGCTTTCTAATCACTGAATAAATTTTCAAAAGCAGCTCTTGCACAGGAGAGATAACATGCCTGTGTCTTCTAGCAAAACAAACCAAACTGTATTATGTTAGGTGCTAGTTGCTCCTGACTCCTGAATTGTGATTCAAATTAGGAGCCTGCAAGTCTGGAAATTCTGTGTCCCTATGTGAGCATGTCAGAGCTCTCCCATGAAGGTATCTGCTTCTCTGGTGTCACTCTGATATGTTCCCTGGAAAGCTGCAATACTCTTAGAAGCTGTTTCTCAGGGAATAACTCACTGCTTGCCTTAAAAAAAAAAAAACAAAACCAAAAAAACCTCAAACAAACAAACAAAACCTAACAAAACCACCAAAAAAAATCCCCAGGACCTGCTGTTTGCTCTACGTAGGAATAATTCAGCAGAATATGCATTTATTTGGATGATGAAGAGATGTAACATCAGTGAGTGTCACAAACTCCGAAGTATTTTAAAGAAAATGATAAAGTTACCTTCACTGAATGTAGTCAAACTGTATTTTTTTTAAACCTCAGACACTGTTAAATTGACGGAATATGACTTTCACAAACAGGAATAACCTCCTACTAACTAATCATGAAGATGAACTGGGAGTGGCCTTGGTATTAGTATCTCTCTCAGTTCTAATAATTTCATTACCAGCCAGACAACTGGGAGGTCATCTGCTTCCTGCTACTAAAGTGTTATGGAGCATGACCTAATTTCATTTAGTAAGTACGAAACTGGGAATCATGAACACTTACTGAAAGGCCTACTGCCTTCCCCCTGGATTTGGCACCATACTGGTGAGGCAGACCTAATCATTCACATCTTCACTTTTGGGGCAAATCACTTTCCCATTCAGGTCTTAGTGTTCAAAACTTGCAAGGGGATAGTGTTGTGAAAGAATTCAACTGAGACACAAGGCTTGGAGAGCTGCAAAGTTTGCAAGGAAGCAACTGTAGTCCCTACACTGTGCATATAAATTCCAGAACATTGGAACTTTCATCAAACTACCAGCATTTAGAAATAAAAAAGTGATAATAATAAAAAGCCGATGTATTTGTATTCCTGTGCTTCTGGATTTGACCAGTTTATAAAGTGGTTCAAACTGATCAACAGTTTTAAATGTTATCTTTGTGGTAGCAAATAAAAATCAGGAGTTCATTCTCAGCAGGCTATTAGTTTTATAATTGTTATTAATACTAGTTGCTCTATTATGTAGCACTAGCAAAATAAACTCAAACTCTTTCAGCACATTTTAGCTTTAACGAAGCAATTACTTGAGTCAAAATCATGCATCAAATTGAGCAACTTCTAGCAGGAATTATATTTCTGTCGTCAAGTCTTTGTTTTTCAAATAGTAAGGCATAATAACTTCTTGAAGAATTAGTAATCAATGTGTCACTCCTCTAAGTAATTATTTTACTTGAAACAAGTAATAAGCCTGTGTTCCCATTTGAGGGCACATGTAATTGCAATGTATTGTTAATTCTGCAGTCTTTTGTATAGAATGAATATTCAGCTTCAATAATTGTAGGAAACTATCAAACTATCTCTAGTGTATGTTCTCTGAAGAAAAAAAAATGAAAAAAGTTATTGCACTGGGCAACTTTTTAAGTTTCAAACTTCAGAGAAAACACAATTTATTGAAATACATTCTGTGTGTGATATTTGCATGCATACTCAGCATTTACCAGGTTTTATTTGTTGTTTCAAAAGAAAACTATAGGCCTAGAAGAACCTGGAATCAGATATACTTGATTCTTAATGCTTACCTCTGCCATTGCATTCTCTGTCATACCAGAAGCAAGGCACAAGGCTCTTCTCTGCCTCTGTTTCACTGTCTTTAAAGTGAGGAAAACTGAAACCATTTTAGGGTCTGAGAGCATTGTCCTCATGAGTTGCTGTTTACTAAGTGCTTTAAGATCAGTAATACATGTTCTTAGTGAAGCACAGAGCATCGTTTTTAAAAGATAATAAATTAAAATGAAATATAATAAAACTTTTCAGCTCGAGTTATGTCTTAGGACAGATTTATATTATATTAGACCCTGGAGGCACATTTTAAAATGAATTTTCACATGAAATGAAACAGATATTTTATGTTATACATAAACACTACACCCGAGTATGGGACATGACTTGCATCCTCAGAGGTGTTCAAGAGCTGATGGCTATGGCCCTAAGTAACCTGATGTGACTAGGCCCTTGCTTTGAAAAGGCCATTGGTATAGCTCCTTGTTAGTAAGAGCCTTTCGGGACTGGCCTGAACATTCCACACTTCACAAGTGTAAACCTCTTATGAACACACAAATGGACAGGACATCAGTGAAATCCTCAGTCTAAACAGCACCTGGTAGCACACAGGGTGCAGTCAAGGCTGTGCTTTGAGCCAATTCTGGTGCCAAAGACAATTAGACACATTACCTCATGACAGTGCCTCTGCAAAGAAGTCTTTCCTCGCAGCTGGACTTCATCTGTTGGCATTGTCCTGTGTTAATGCAGCCAGATGGCCTTTCTCCTGCAGTGAACTCTGGGAATATGCACAACTGTCCACACCTGACTGTGCAGTGCTGCCCACATTGCCTCCTGCCACTACAGAAAAGCACCATTCATGCCAGACTCCAAGAGTACAGGTGTCACTGCTGTGCCTCTGTCATTGCCTCTTACAGCCCTGTGCTTCCAGCACCATGCTGGGCCTTTAATTAACTGCTGACAAAGAGAGAACATCAGCTCATCAGCCATTGGGAAATCCTGTAATCACTCATCATGCACCCCTACCACAAGACCAAGATGAAACCAGGTCTTCAAGCTGAACATTTATGTTATTGTTTTTATTTTGTGTGTTTGTTTGTGGTTTAATGCCTATGAAGTTAATTTGAGGGCGATAAATAGCTTTTTGAGAAAACTAATTTGTACACAGCTGCAATTAATCAGAGTGCAGAGAAGAGTGCACCAGAGCTGAACGCCCTGCTGAAACAGATGGTTGTGCTGCTGCCACATACCTCTGCATTCCTGTGAAGGTTAAGCCAAATTGCAGAGCCCTGGGAATTTGAGCTTGCACACATGCTGGCTCTCCCCACATCAGGTCTGCTAGGGAAAAGCTTGAATGATTTGCACCTGGAAGCCTCCTGGGGCTTGCAGCCATTACTTGAGAAGTTTAATAACCACTGGCAGGGAAAAAAAAAAAAACCAACAAAAAAAACCCCCAAAACCCAAAACAAAACAAAAACCCAAGTGATCCACCAAACTTTTCCAACTGCACTGCTGAATTTATCATTTAGTCCTGTTCCTGGCTGTCTTCCTTGTATTGCCTGATCCTCAAAACTTTAGTGGCATGAGAGAAAAAAAAAAACACCTGCCAGATGGAAGCTGCTGTTTACAGCAAAGCAACCTGAGAAGAATCCAGTAGTCTTAGTTGTTTTACTGGTTTCCATTTGAATACAATAACAAGTTAATATTCCCAAAGACAGAAGAGTTGAGGTGCACAGAGAGAGGTATAACATTTTCAAGGTTCTGGCTTGCAGAGTGGCTCCCTGCAAACCTTGGTGACTGATCTGCACCTGTACTGAATGATGTGCTGATTCAAGTGGAAATTGTGAGAGCTGGCAGCAAACATCTCTGAAATGAGAAAAAAATTTCATTCCGTGGTACCCATCACGCTTAGGGCATGCAGTGGCTTGTAAGATGGTTATTAATTAGGTTATTCACTACTGCCTGAGGTGTACTCAAGAGTTACCAGGAAGAGTTTTAGCATTGACTTTAAAAACCTTACCATTTAAGACAAACAACAGGTGAAATCCAGAAAGATAATGTTTGAAACATGAACCTCTTTTTAATACATAGATGCTCTACTTAATCACTAGAAGATGACTAATATCCTTTAGGTATTACTGCTAGAGTCTTAAATGCAAAAGAACAGTGCTTGTGCAAATGCCATAGCTATTACAAGTGATTCTTCAAAGGTCAGAATAAAAGGTCCTCCCACATGTGCTATTACACTATGGAAGATAGTCCTAAAAGAGATTAGTGCGAGACATACCAAAAACACAAGACCGTGTAATGTCTGCTGTAATGCTGACGATTTCAAAACTGCTAGAATCAATTTTCATTACTTGATTAAGAAACAAAAGGCAACATGGAAGCCAGATTCATACTATATGGGCTTGCTGCCGCTATGGGAAGAGGATTTCATTTTACTCCCCATTTTCCTTTCCTTTGCAAACACATACAGACTTGCAGCCATGCCTTGAGTAAGGGAAGCATTTCAGCTTGGTATTAAAAGCAGATGGCCTGACAAGTTAAAACCTATAAATGTCCCTCCAGTAAACTCACATCAGATAATTAGTGTCAGGTTTCTACTTCTTTCTTCCTTGCTAACTCTTCAATGTCTTCAACAATTTGCTATTATCTTGCAAAGGAGGGATGAGAAAAAGGACACTCGAAAATGGTTGCTTAAAGACATAAGCACTATGGCAGGTATTTGGGGAATTCTAGTAGCAGGGCAGAAAGACATCTGCATAGATATTTAAGGAGACCAAACTTGTGAGCCTCAGAGTAGAAAGACTTTTTTTTTTTTAATCTGCACAAGTTGTGTGTGCTTTTGCTTCTGGCCAGGACCTTACTTTCCCAAGATCCAAAAAGTAATTACAGCAATATCTCCAATAAACTCACAGAGAGTGTTATTATTTCTCTCTTTTACACAAAGTACATGCAACTGTCTTAAACCGGCTATTGTCTTTGTCAGTTGTTGCAGGCAAGCAAAAGAGTCACTTTTCCAAGATTAATCATAACAGTGGTGATCAAAACAAAAACAAGGTCCACAGTATGATGACTGACAGTTCTGAAGGCAGTGAGATACAGTTTTGGGCTGAGAAAATGGGAGGATTTCCACACGGACAATAACAACTATGCATGCAACATCAGCTAAGAAACCAGAAACCCAAGCAGGACTTCCCATGTCACTTTAGCAATGATAAAAAGATGTGTTATTGCAGACCTTATGGAACAGAGGCACAGTGTCTTCTATTATTAAACTTTTCCAAAGACAAATCCACAGATCAAGTATAGTTTTGTTATTTTAGTCAGAGACAGAAGTCCAGACTTCTAGTTTCTGTTGCTGGTTCTGCTATTAGACTTGACTTTATAGGGCCATCACTATTATAGCACCTGACCACATTTTATGTTTTATTCCTATAACTGATAGTGAAGACTATTAACCTCACTTTCAGGAGGGGGGCTATGGCACCGTAAGGTTATCTGCCCTAAGATCATATGGGAAATTCATAACAGGACTGAACTGACCCAATTCTCCCAAGATTCCGGTTTTGAATTTTCTTCTTTGCTCAAATCCACTCAAATGGCCATAACCTCAGTTAGCTCTGGATATAATTGTATTTTCACCAAGATGGGTAAGAAACCTGAATTTTAAAGCCTTCTGAGTTGCTAGAATGAAAGGCACTACAAGAAACTCTGTACTATAATAATAATTTGCCTCATGCCTTGCAGTAGTAAAACAAAATAACATCACTACAGCATATTATTCTTTAGATAAAATGCTCTTCTTATTTCTATGGTACTGGTAGTTCTGCAGTGCTCAACTCCATAACACTCAGGGTCTCCTGTTTACTCTCCAAGCTCAATGCCATAGTTAAGATTTGCTCTGCAGTGACTCATAGTGAAAGCTCTGGGTGGGTACCTGTGGGCAGCCAGTAAACAGTGGCAATAAAACCGATCTCAAAATTTATTGCTACAATATAATGATTGTCTTCACTCCTACTGTGCTGAATGGGGGGAAGATAAAAAGTGGGGGATATCCTATTGGGAGTTATATATCAGCATTACGAAGCAATTTATCAATCCCTACACAAGCACATCAGCCAAAACCAGCACAAAGACATAGTAGTAGGTAAAAACCAAGAGCCTAACTGTGACCACACAGTGTTCTTACTGCCTGTAACAGGATAGCTGATGCAGAGTTCAACACTGAGACTGAGATACTCTGTTTTTATGTGACAGTGGTTCTCTCAAGTGAACTAGAGGAAAAAAACTACCTCAGGCTAAGCTAGCAGGAGGAGAGCTAGTGCCTATTTGAGATGCACTTTTATAATAATAGGACTGCTGCTACCAGCTTTTGAAACAGGTATGGGGAGCTGGCACATACAGCCTAGCCAAATGAATACCGTCATTAAGAGCTATTTCCATTAAAGCTATCATCACCCTCTGCCTGCAATTTACATGGAAATGGTGTGAAAGGGAAATGCACTGATTTGAAATAAAAGTTGCACAAAAATTCTAAATCATAATTCAAATGCTTGCTGTTAGATCAATTAATGAATTCCCATTGCCTGTTCTATGAAGGCCCCTTTATAAAGTTTATAATTTTCCTGCAGTCTCCTATAACAGACAAAGAGTCTGAGATTTTCTGAAGGTGATCCTTTTGCCTTCATGTGCAGATGACAAAAAGCTTTTAAAGGGCCATGCTAACGTGACCTGTCTGTGTGCATGGGAAACTGCATCTACTACATATGCTAAGTGTAACTTGGACTCACACACGTGTTTCTTGGTGCCTACAGTCTGCTGAGTGAGATCACTGCTTGTGGGAAGGAGTTTGCTGTACCTGAGAGCACGGATGTGTGTCACTGAGGAAGATGATGTCTGGGAGGGTGTAGAACACAAACACACGAGTATGTATGTGGGTCTGAGAAATAGTTACACCAAACAGAATGACATGACTGGGAACTTTTCTATCACTTTTTGGAGCATATGAGTGTACACTCTGGGCAAATGGTATGTATGTGGTCATTTTAAGTTTAATATAAGTCATCAAATGTAGTTATGTACACCTTGATGAATATATTGGAGATCTCTCAGCATGGCTTAAACTGCCCTCTCACCTTACATGTTGGCCAATATGGGAGGGACCAAAGCATCCTAGGACAATGTTTTTAATGTAACTAAATAGAATATCCCTTCTATTCCCTTCTTGGTCTTATCAACTCATCCAACATCAGATTGTTGAATTACTATCCTTGCAATATTCTTGTCCATGAAGCAGATATTTTGGGTTTAACTCCCATCATGTACCTGGAACATGCAGGAAGAATTTAGTTCTTTGGGATGGTAAATCATGGGAAACCTCAACATCAGCAAAACTCTTCTCCCTGCAAGAAGTATGCAGGAAACGGAAAGGAGCTAGACCAGATGCCTCTACCTATTTCAGATCAGATTAAAATTAAAGTCTTCAAAGGTATAGGCATGAACCAATTTATGTTTTAAGTGATTTTAATACTGCATCCTTCCTAATCTTGAAAGGAAAGAAGACTGACTTCCCTCTAGCCCAAAACTTCTGCTTGATCTTTGCAAACAGCAGCCTGTGTAACGTCTCTTTTTGTGATTGGAAGTCTGTGGGGCAGGAAAGCAAGCCCTGCAAATGAAATTCACCTAGCATTTAGAAACCAGACAAGAGAAAAGGAGGCTGAAGTGAAAAGGAACCTTTTTTTTTTTTCAGCAGAGAGCAGAGCACAACAAGGAAATAAAAAGATGAATAAACCTGTCATAGACTTTTTCTTTATGGAGCAGAGGCACAGTTATTAGGTACCTGCAAAGAAGGCATGCTGGATATATGACTCCTAATACATCGTCCATAATAGAGCACTGTGCAGAAGGCATACAACTTTTCAAACAGTTGTCAGGGACAGAAATAAATACAGTGTCTTAGTGGTAAAAAATGACCAAAAGGATTAGAAGTGAGCATTGGAGTGGTGCAGGCAGAAGTCTGAGAGGTCTCTCTGACAGCATGTTTTCATACATCCTACTTGTCCGAAACAGGAAAATTATTGAGCTATTATTATTATTTTTCTCTTAATAATCTCAGTGAGGTTTTTACTGGTCCTAAAATGTGACAAATTGATAGTGCTCACTAGAAGAGAAAGGCTGCAAAGCTCTGCCAAGCATATCTTCATCCACAATTGTGACACCCTTTATTCCAGACGGGTCACATCAACCATTTGAAAATCCTGACCTGACTCACTTGAAGGCCTCAAAAAACCACTGCTAATCCTCCTCACTGCTAACATGTAACTTTCTACATATTCCCCTCTTGCAGTTCTGACAAAGTACTATAATTTTCACCCATATTTCTCTTCAGTTTTCTGTCTGGGGTCAACTGCACATTCCACCATGCTCTGTAGCATGTCATCTTCTTCCAATATCGACCTCCTAAAAATGACCAGTGTCCTAATCCCTCAGTTATGCAATCACTGTAGTATCTCCTAATGCAATAAAGCTAAAATTTTTGTCATAGACTGACTCCATAGCAGTCTTAACCATCTTCCTGTTGGCCTTCTTCCACAGCATTGCAGAATTGGGGGGCAAAGAAGTATCAGACTGTATAGCTTAGTTCTGGACATATGAGGCGTATTAGGAAAGGTCAGGTCAGAAATTGAAGGTGTTTTGTATGCTGTAACAAATGCTGAGTGGAGGATGTTTTTTTTCTGTAAATTTGTTCATTAATAGTTTGAATTAAGTAACAGCAAATTTTAAAAAATATTTACCCCTGTTGGGTTGTGGTGTTTTTTTTCTTTGTTTATTGGATTTTTTTTTTTGGTGGTGGTGTTGCTGTTTTTTGGTTTCATTTTTAAAACATTCAAATATTATCAGTAAAAGCTTTAAGTAACAGCAATAAGCAACATCTAACAATTATTGTTTATGCTTTCATGACACCATTAGACCATGCTGTCTCCATACTAACTAATAAGCATCGATTCTGAAATGAGAAACTTGGAAGATCTTTCTTATCCTTTGTTTTCCAGTCTGACATTTGATATACTACAATTCACACAGGAACCACTTGAAGACTATTGCACATCCTAGCCCAGATTTCTTTATAGACAGCCTCATTTCTACCCCTAGCCTGAAAAAGAAAATAAAACAATTTGCAATGATGGATGATCTCAATAGTGAAATTCCATCTGACCTGCTGCTAGAAGCAAGGAGTGTATTACTGACTTGAGATATGTAAGGTGGTTAGGATCAAATATCATAAACCCCAAAGCTTTCAAACTGAACTTCCACCTGAACAGAACACTTTTTCTGAGATTTAGATAATGCATTTTTCTTATCCTTATGCATGAAGCAGCGTTTATCAGAGCTCTGTCTGAAAAGAAAAGTGCCCTATCCCCGCCAAGGTAAAACAGCTGACAATCCACCAAGATTGGTGACACTTCTTTAGTTTCACCCTCTCTCCCTAGCCTGATGCCTTCCTCTGATCTTTCTCCTCCTTGCCTCCCATATTAGTCTCCATCCACAAAATCTTTCACTGTTTCAATAAAACAACAGCCTAGCACAATTACCATCTCTTTCTTATACTGTACTAACATATTATGGAAAACACAAGTAACTTTATTCTTTCCACACCCTAAAAATAAGCAAGAAACTCATCTCTGAGCTCACATCTGGCAAGTGGTGATCCCTAGATATGTGATTTACAAGAAACAAAAATGAAAATAAAATAAGAACAGCTCAAATTACATCAAAATGAAAAGTGGCATTACTTTCTGGCTGGTTTGTAACCAAAACACAATCAGATGTAAAGTAAGGCCAGTTTTTATACCAGCACTACTCTCTGCCATGGCACTGGCTACAGATGTTATCAGCCTCTATTTTTGAGCTTTTTTTCCCTTCTTCAGTACTCTACCATGCTTAGAAGTGTATAAATATGCAACCTAGCTTTATGGACAAGGCCAGGGCAATGAAGCAGTGATTTGTCCTTTCAATAAGGGTGAGTGACAACTTCATATAATTAAGTCCTTCATTCACTCTGCAGTTAAGCTTTATTCACATCACTTTTTAATGTAACAGAAACAAGTTTTATGGGTCATTACTTGGACAGGTGTGCTGCATACTGCACCCCTTAGATTTCAGGCCAGAAAAACAAACACAGGAATGGCAAAATTACTTGGCGGCAAGCATTCAGGGAATGCTGTGAAAATGTTGAAAGACATGTAAGCAAGATTCACATTTTATCTTCCAAAAACTCTTTTGAAGTTTGACATTACATTTATTTACTTCTCACCTCTTCTCTACTTCTACACTTTATTGAAAAGAGCATCTTTCAGATACCAAATTCATTCCAAATCAATTCACTGTTCTCCTGACTTCATAAGCTAAATGCTGCAAAAGTGGAACATTCACTTCACAAATAATTTAAAAATCTATTCCTTTCACCCTTTATAATACAACACAACTTGTTCACACCTGAGGGGTAGCCCTTAGGGAAGATGCTCTTCTCATTACAGTGATGGGGCTAGACCACTTCCTTGCTAATGTGTAATTCCACTCAGAAATAATATTTGTTGGGCCAATTCTAACTTCTGAGAGTGGAAATGAATGTGCTTCTGCAACTGCATTCTACACAATTATTTTCCTTTAGCTTCTAGAAAATGCCAATAAGCTCTTCCTGATGCAGTACCCACAATTTCCAGAGAGTTTTTATTCAAAATAAAAGCAATTTCTCTTAATTACATTCATTGATGGCTTTGATTCATGCATTTTGTACTGACATAGTCAATTACTGTATTCAACCAGGGTTACTAATTTTTTCACTATGCAAACTACTTTGTACATTCATAACTACATCTGCAGCATCCTATATGACCTGTCCAGTTTCTGAAATGAAAGTGGGCAGAGCTCTGATCATCTGTGTAGAGTTGCCTACTCAGAAATTTACTACATAAAGGTAAAATCAAACCCATATAACAATTCATCCCATAAGGTAACTGAAGTATCATAACACAAGAAGTATCAATGATTGAGTAAATGCTTCACTTTCTTGGACACCAAAGAGCCTTTCAACATTTCCAAGAAGCAGGCCTAACTTCTTTATTGGATCAGTACCTGCAGAAGTCATAATGATATGCCATTTTTTTTTTTGTTGCTCTTTTTTTTTTTTCCCTTGGTCTTCATGAAAATGGAGATTAAAAAATGCAACTTTAGGAATTAAATGGATTTGCACCTACTTAAATCTGAATCACCAGTCTCTCCTGTTCTAAACTGTCATGTGCTATTTCTGCACATTGCTACACAGCTTTTGCACTCTGCAAAAGAAAGATGTATATGAGAAATGAGGGAAATGAAGCTTGAACAGACAAGAAAGACAAATATGCAGCCTATTAGGGACCTAAAACACTTAGTGCTCTGTTCATTCCCAAGAATTGTAAAAAAATTATAAAAAAGCAACCTAGAAATGCAAAACTATTTTGGGGAGCATTAGCTTCCAACTGTATCACACTAGATGCATCAGAATACTTTCTTTTTTATAAGTATTACTCAATTACTTTTACAGATTAAAAGATAATTTGACAAACACACACTATAGGGGGTTTTTGGTTGGTTGGTTGGTTGGTTGGTTGGTTGGTTGGTTGGTTGGTTGGCTGGGTTTTTTTTAGCTCACAGAAGCTTGGAGCAGATGACATGCAGTGTTTTGACTTATATGAAGAATGTTTTCACCACAGAACTGTAAAAAACAGAGACAATTTTGACTCAAAATATTTCTGCAGTCATACTACTGATCTAAATGCCATAAAGGATGAGAGAATCTTATCCTCTTCTGAAAACTCTTCCCACTCTGAAACTTGAATGTGTTCTTTTCCCACCAAAAAGAGAACCCAGACTATTCTGTCAAGAAAAGCCTTCACATTGTACTTCAGTATCCAGGAAGAAAGGTTCTAGTATTCCAGCCTACAATTATGCTATGCTGAGTGCAACTATTTACATATGACATATATAGGTTGAATAGATGGGTAAATACAAGGTCAGTTCATAGACACATCAGCCAATTAAGTATATGTAGACAAGGATAATTAGAGTAAATTATGCCAAGCATGATTAGAGGCAATCACAAGGCAAACACATCTTTGTTCAATTAGCAACAGTAGCAACTGTACAATTCAGAGTAACTTTTATTAATGCTATCCAGTAGCACAAGTATTCTAGATAATTTGAATGTCCACAGTTTATTGATTTAAAATTAGCATAATTCCATATAGTTTTGCATATTTGTGTATACAAAAAGGAGAATTCAACCACTGTGAAACTTGAACTAACAGAAGTGTACATGCAAAACTGTGCATTGGGACAGTATGTGTATTTGAATAACAAAGGTAACTATTCATACAGACTAATATCTTAGTTTTGCTAAAAGCAAATATGCATATATATGCAATATTTCTTTTAATAAAGCTAAATGGAGTTTTTTAAACAAGGGTGGATTTGAAAGACAAAGCTGTTTTTTCATTTCTTTCATTAATGAGAAAGAGATAATAATTTTGTACTGTTCAGGTGTGAAGTTCTCTACATATTAAGTACTGAAATTGCACAATCTAGCCTTGTGAAAGAATACTTGCAATTTAAATTGGTAAATTTGGTTACTAGAAGCAATAAAGCAATAAAGCATGTGATGCTGCATACTATGTTGGCTAATTTTGCCTGTTTCTCAACAATGTAAAACTATCTGCATGGAGCCCTGGGCTGCTATGGTTAAACTACTCCTAATATTCATGCACATTTATTCAAAGCTAAGTTGCTTATTTCTGTACAGGACTACAGGATTCTTTGCAAGTATTTACAATAATTTTACCAAGGGGAGAAGCCAGTTTAGAGGCCAAAAAGGTGGAGTTAACTGATATACTGTTTATTAGACTTGGTTTTAATAGCTCAGAGTTAGTGTTTTGTATTGTAACAGTCTGGGTTTGGAGTAGGATGTGAAGGAAGACCGTCTGCTTTGTGCTCTGTTGACTTGAGCATGCAGCACCTGGTTTTGCTGCAGCTCTGAATCACATGAGCCGTTAAGAGAAAATAAAGTTACAGAGCAAACAACCGAAAAGACACAATACATCTTGGAGTCAGTCCCAGCTAGGACAGGCTCCTTGATAAAAGTTCAGGTTGAAAGTTGTATAGTGCAGATACCAGCAACAATGCCAAGAAGAAATCAGTTGCAGAGAAGAATGAAAGATAATCTCTGCATCACATCTGCAACATGAAGCTTTAATTACCATTTCACAAGCCCTGGCACACTAAAAATGTCACTTTCTGTTCACTATGGAAAATCTGTGGGGGATTTAGAACCACAGCTATGGACAAGACGCAAAGATGGGACTACAATTAGGACATAGCTGAAATAAAATCAAGCTGCCTTTCCTTGTGGCCATGTGAATCATGGCAAAAATAGAAGCAGCTGTTACTGTTGGTTTGGTCACACTGGGGACAGCTATTGCCACTGGCATGAGTAACTGGCTAGCTGCTAGCATTGCTGTAGTGGTTTGGCTGGCACAGATCGCCACTTTCCTCTCTGAAACAGTTTTATAAAAATATGTTCAAGAATTTCAAGTTGGTTCAATTTCTTAACTGATTGCTTTCTTTAGAAACAAAAATCCTAAGTGTTTTTGGGATTAAGCCCCCTCTAGACCCTCTTATATATAAACCAGATCACAGAAAATAGAAGTGAAAGGTATGTATTTCAACATATTTATCCTATTATCTAACCCATTCTTGCCTTCCTTGCAGCCAGTACATCAGAGTCCTACACAATACATTCAGCAGTAACCTGTACAATCCAGATTTAAATTTGCTGAGCAAGGACACTTTCAGATCTTTTCTGGGGAAACTATTCCACAGTTTACAAAGTCTTGCTTTTACGACATTGCTTCTGCTTTTAGCCTAAATTTATTTAATCATATCTTCAGCCCAATACACCTAGTTATATGCCCTCAATGTATCACTCTAAAGCATGTATGGTCCTTAAATGTATAATGTCTATTACAGTGATCTTGCTTCAGCATCAGTTAGCAAACAATGCACATTCATAATTTGTGTCATTTCTCATCATCTCATGTTTTAATTTTTCACTCCTTTTATTCCTATTTAGACATCTGAAGTGGCATGCAACAATACCACAGAAGAGGCAATCCTTTTCAGAGTTGTTTTGAAATTCTTTGTTTGGGCCTGACAAGCTCTGCAGATATCCTACTTACAGGATCATTTGCTATTTACATAGCAGTATGGTATCTTAGCACAAATAAGCTAAGGAGAGCCTTGTGTTCCTGTCATCATCTACAGCATCATCAGCTGACTTGATGAAGCACTTCCATTTCCTCTGTACATAATATTAGCTAGAAGCTCTAATTCAACTATTGCTGCACTAAATTCAGGAGTAGTTATAAAAATTACTATGGCTACCTAATTGTTCCATTTTCTGTTGGTGTGACTCATATGGCTCATCCTGCACCATCTCTGGAACATCACTGTTCCCTCTAGTGGCTTGTGGCTTAGTGAAAGTACTTCATGCATCAGGACTCAAGCAGTTCTGTGTGGTCTCTGTAACAGCGACTGCAGAAAGTTGAAAACCCTGTTCCTCTGATAGTGTTATAGAAGCACTTTGTTTCCCATACATAAGATGTCCCAAATGACCTTTATCTACCCTTACCAGAACTACCAAGACTATTGCCCTTAGAGGCACAGCTAAACAATGTTTCAAGTTTTGTCATCTGCAAGTTCAGGATACTGTAACTTCTGACGTCTCCAGAGTTACTGTATGCTTATAGTCCATCGGGAGGAATAAAATTATTTGTTTCAAAAGGTGTAACAGGAAACAAGGTGGATACAAATTTCATTTCAGAGCATCGGAAGAAGCTGCATTTTTGTACTGGTGTGTGTATGCACTATATATTAAAATATAAGCCCAGGAATATACAGAGGGATTATTAGAAAGTGGAAATGGATTTTAAGGCATTTGAAGTTGTAGATATTTGATATGCTGAAGCCCTGCTATTGTAACCGACTGCAAGTCAATGAAGAGAGGCCCTGCAGAGAAACCTTGACAAATGGAGACAGGTGGGCAATCACCAACCATATGAAGTTTAATAAGGGCAAGTGCTGGATTATGCACCAGGAATGGGACAACCCTGTTCATATGTAGAGGTTAAGCATTGACAGGCTGGAGAGCAGTGCCGTGGAAAGGGACCTGGGGGTCCTGGTTGATGGCCAGTTGAATCTGAGTCAGCAGTGCCCTGGCAGCCAGGAGGGCCAACCCTGTCCTGGGGGGCATCAGGCAAAGCATCACCAGCAGGTTGAGGGAAGGGACTGTCCCACTCTGCTCTGCACTGGGGCAGCCTCACCTGGAATATTGTGGGAAGTTTTGCCCATGCAATATAAGAAAGGTATTAAACCATTAGAGAGTGTCCAAAGGAGGGCAATGAAGATGGTGAAGGGCCTTGAGGGGAAGCTGTATGAGAAGCGGCTGAGAGCCCTTGGTGTCTTCAGCCTGGAGAGGACGAGACAGAGGAGAGACCTCACTGCAGTTACAACTTCCTTATGAGGGGAAGAGGAGGGGCAGGAACTGATCTCTTATCTGTGGTGACCACCAACTAGAGTTGATGGAATGGCCTGAAGTTATTTCAGAGGAGGCTTGGGTTGAATATTGGAAAGAAGTCTCTCACCCAGAGGGTGGGTGAGTACTGGCACAGGCTCCCCAAGAAAGTGGTCACAGCACTAAGCATGACAGAGTTCAAGAAGTGTCTGGATGATAATCTCAGGCACATGGTGTGACTTTTGGAAATGTGCAGGGCTAAGTGTTGGACTCAATGATCCTCGTGGGTCCCTTCCAACTCAATATATTTTGTAATTCTGTAATTCTGTGACTTATGGTAACAAACACTAAAGATAGTGAGTCACCAAAAATGTCATTTGAGAGACTGTGTATCATAGTGTGTTTGGGGATTCCATTTGTCATAGATTTTTTTTATTACCTGATCTTCTCAGCCAACATCTAAATCAGAACTGTCCTCCTAATGAGATTAGCTATAGAGGTAATTCAATTAGCTAGTGAAAGACTAGATACAAAAGATCTTTCAGAGGCCCATGACACAGGGAACAGGAGGAAAAAATAAAATTATGAGGTGCATATCAAGTGAAAGATGTTTGAGAATGATCTACAGATAATAACAGCAGCATCTGAGTCAGTTGTCTGAGATGAACAGTGTAGTCATGCATAACATCATGCTGTCTGAAGTTCTGAATGTGGGTGATACTTCAGTGGTCTGTTCTGAACGACTTATTTGGTCTTGACAGTCTTGTTCATACACAAGGAGTGCAGTATTGCATTTCTTGAAGAGTTCCACAGAACAGCAGAAAAAAAGAGCAAAAGATTTGCTGTTCAGCTCTTGGAAGGAAGCAACAGTAATTCCTGTTGAACCTAATTTGGAAACTTAAATTTCAGGGAGAATATGAAGAAAGAACTTTCAGGTGATTAATCACAGTCACAGTAGACTTATCCTACAAAATTGTGTAAATAAAAGATCGGAAGGGAGAGAAAATGCTCAGAGTCTGAAATGGGAAGAGGGAAAAATCACAGATGAGTCAAAGACAGTTTCAGTAAAGCATTAGACTCTGAATTCATCAATGTTACGGTGATTCCCCTGCTGCACTTAATGTCTGAAGTGTATGCAGAAGGGTTTTCTCTTCAAAAGGTGAATATAGGCAAAGGACAAAAGGACAGAGGGAAACTAGCTTTGATATCCTTCCTTTTCAGAAGCCTTGAGAGAAGCAGCCTTCTGAATTCATGTTCGAAGTGTCCCAAGTTCATAGCAGAGCAGAGAGAACTTTTTGTTTCAGTAAAAAGGAAACTTTTCTGTTTGTGTCTATCACCCAACTATCAAACAACAACATTTACATGGAAGAATGATGAAATCTAGTCTTACATGTGTGAGACACCTTTCTTGGTAGTGGCTGATCAGAGTTGGCATAGCTCATGGAACAAGGATACAAATTTGCATTCTCTTAGATAGATAGAGGTACAAGAAAATAACCAATAAGCTTGCTACATGTTAACACTTGTGATAGAATTTGTTGTTCATTCCTAAAGTAAAAATCAGGTCTCTCTTCTGAAGATACAGGCCAAATGCTGTTTTAATATTGGTAGTGTTTTCCATTGCAAGTAGCTTGACCAGCAGCTCTGTGATGATCAGCAGATTAAATGAGAACACTTAATATGAGGTAAATGACATTCCAAAAACACATCCAAACAGGGAGGTTATACCACAGTCAGATGCAGCTGAAATTTTTATATTGCTCATGTCTTAAATTAGAAACACTCACAGCTTCATTTTCTGAAGCCAAGGAACTTCATGCATTTCAAGCAGCTGTCCATTGGTCAAGGGTACTGTGTCAGCACCGCTTTTTTCTTTTTTTTCCCCCTAGTATTTTTTAACAAGTAAGTCTTACCTTTTTGCAGCAACATATGTTGCCAGGTACCCACCCCAGCAATAACACTATTTTTACATAAAACGGTGTCGTACCCACTAGAATTCTCTATATGCATTTTAAGATTCTTCTGTGTTTTTCTATTTTCATATGTCCGTTGCAAAATTCAGTAAAAAATTTTTACTGTCCCGGATGTCTATGACCTACTGACTGCATATTGCAACCAGATGAGCCAAAATGGATATGAAGAATTAAAATGTATACACCTGGGAGAAATCAAGAATTATTTCCTGATTCTTCTAATGTCCTCAAAAATTTCTCAGTTAAAGAAATAAGGCTGATGGCAGCTTGAACCAGTTTCAGAACTGCATTTTACCCTTGAATCAATATTGTAGCCATAGATGAGAAAGTGTAAAAGCCATACTGTTCTACTCTTCAGGAACTTTTGTTGCTATATTTTTGTTACAATAGGGAATTAGATAAAAATTAGATATCAGAACCCTGAGATAATTGTGTACAGTTGATGTGCACCATACTTGACTAATTTCTACTTAGAAATGCAGTTAGCTCCTAAAACTAATTAAGAAAGCCATGGCTGGCAGTCATTTAAATTTGGAAGGCACTTGAGCCAGACTCTTCCCTCTGGCCCTGAGTCACACTTACGAAGAACAACCTGCCATCTGTACTAGGAGCTGGCTAAGTGGCATTGATCTTTGTACAGAGAAAATTCGCATTTTGATCACCAAGTGTAGCAGTGCTACCAAAGGAGTTTTACTGATTATGCATAATCATCAGTATGTCGTGCAGATGAAGTGGTGAGCTGATGGAAGAAGCAGATCCTGTCAGCTTCCACCAATCTTCAGAAGCTTTGAGAACAGCTAAGAAGTGCTGCAGAAGAGGCACTTGATGATGACACTGAAATTTGCAGAGCAGCAGAAAAAAATGCCAGTGTGTCTCGGTATGATTGTTGCTGCTGAATACAGTCAGCCACAGCACCAAATTGTAGGTGTAGTCTCTCATAACATGTTGAAAAAGAGCACCTGTAAGCATAAATGTGTATGCACAGTCACACATAGTAGAATGGCATGACAAACTCTAAGGATGTAGGTGTTATCCCCTAGGGAACTAATAAGATGATAAGCACTGGAAGTTAGAACACCCCTGTGATTGTTTCCAGTCCTTAGTGAAACCCTTTTCACTCCCAGATCTCACAGGACCATAGGATTGGTCTCATAAGAGCATGGTGAACAACTCTAGAATTACAGTGTTACACCCTGAGCCAAAGCCATTTGGCCATTTGTACATGTGCATTTTTACAGGCCTCCAAAGTGAACACACTTTATGTTCAGTGGCTACTGGTAAAAAATTCCATAACACCACGTTTCATACTTAGGCTTAGTTTTGTTTAAATCAGATAATTC
Organism: Xenops minutus; assembly: GCA_035221455.1. NCBI lineage: Eukaryota > Metazoa > Chordata > Aves > Passeriformes > Furnariidae > Xenops > Xenops minutus. The sequence continues at coordinate 42,496,032 of JAWWEE010000158.1, read as the reverse complement.
CCTTAGGTAAAGTACCTTTATATAGTAGTAGTTCAGGGAAACACTTTTAAATACATGCAACAAAAAATGATAAAGAAAGAAATTTTAGAGGCACTTCAAAAGTTGCAGATGAGTAATGGTGCTATCATCCAGTCTTAACAGGACTCTTGGCTTTGATGTCTACCTTAACTAGGTAGACAGGAGTTCTAAAGTTGAAAAGGCTATGTGTCTTCAACTTTGGTCATACAACATATTCCACATGCAAAAATCAGTAGTTGAACACAACGCAGGATAAAACTGGTCTGTTGTAACCATTCAATTTTTCCACTTCTGATTTTTACATGTTTCACAATATTGTCCTCCACTGTTATTTTTTAAGGAAGAAAGTCCTAGGAATACTCTAGTAACCAAGCAAAAATAGCAGCTATGGAAATAGAAGTAAATTAAATTGGTAGGCTTTCTAATAAAACTAATGAAAACTTTCAACTAAAAAAAAAAAATACCTTTTACAGAATAAAAAAAGAGTTATTACAATGCTAAGGAACAGCTGGAGTAGTGTTTTCATTTTTTCCCCCCAGCATTTAACATGGGATGTTTGTGTATTTTATCCAGAAGTATGTTTCTTCTCTTGAGGGTGATGTACCATCCTCATCCCTGTTGTGCCTTATTGCTTTTTAATATTCTGTCAAACAGAATTATTAACGTTAATCATCCTCCCATCCTTTTCTCAGAAAAAAAAATTGCAAGAAGAGTAGTAAGAGCTTTGAATTGGAGACTCTAACATAAAAAATATGGAATGTGAATTGCAAAAGACTAGTCAGTTGATTCTAAAATTTTACTTCAGTTATTAAAACCTTTACTCTGTTTGGCTAAAATGATAGGGGCAGGGAAGTAGATATCTTAAAAGATTTTAACACCAGTTGATGTCTTTTGTGATCATTTCACTTAAGCCTTTTTGTATCACAGCCACAGAATTGCATTCCATGCTTCAGTGACTGTAGCTGAATTTGAACATCTATTACTAGAAAATTTAAGGAATGAATCTGAAATACTGCAGTTTTGAAGTGCCCATAGACAGAGGAGAATCCATCATGTTTGTTTAAACTCTGTACAGTAGAGTATATTAACAGCTTATCTGCTCAAACCTGTTTAAACAGTTTTAAACTTGGAGATAGGCTGAGGGAAAGAAAGAATAAATAAATTACTTATCTAAATTTAGTGGTAATCCACAGTAGGTAGCCAATGCTTTTGTGATCTAGCCTGGAATTACAATGCTGAAGGCTTCCCTTTTTGAGTGACACATGTGCCATCTAAGTTTGAGAAATAAGTTTTCTTATGAACTGAAATAATTGTTAATTGTGTGCTTTGTTTAATACATTTTCCATTAACTCTCATTTATGTCCAAAAAACATTGTAAAGCCATGATTTTATTTCAAATGAAATCTTAGTTTTCAGTTGGCTTGACAAGAAAACCAGTAGATATCAATTACACTATAAATTGCTCAGTAGTGACAGTAGGCTATATCCAGAGGAAAATCTGTTTTTACACATCACGTTTTCCTAGATTTAACAAGCTAACATGGAAAAAAAAAAAAAAAAAAGAAGCTTAGCAGCATAAAACACCCAGTGCAAACCTGTCTGTGGCACTTACAGTGAATGCTACTTCAGTCTCTAAATGGAAGCATCATTCTGAACACTGTTTTGTTTCGGAGTACAGCAGCTTACAAAAAAAAAGCCCAAAGCCCACATCTGTGATCCTCAGACGATACTTGTACTAAAACAGTAATGTCTACCTAACTGATTTGTGTGCTTTTATGGTTACTGGCAAAGCAGCACCAACATGATAGTAGAAGCACAAGCTGGATCCTAGCATAGCTTGCTCACTAACAGGATCGTTATCCAGTTTAAAAAACAGGGGCAAAGTTTTCCCTTAATTACATGCCTCTGTAATTCCAAAGAGTGTAACAGTCTGCAAACAGATTTCATTTGGATCCAGAAGAATGTCTGTCACGGGAATTTCTGTCATATGAACTGTAGAATCTTTATAACTGAGTACTACAGGGAAATAATCTAGCATAATTATTAGGCTCTTACCTGAATCAGCAAGACGGTCAGGCAACAGAAAAAAAAATCTTAAGGCACAAGTTTTAGAATAAATTTCCATGATTTCTGAGTTTTATTAAGTTTTTATTAAAATATATGGAACTGGAGCAGTACCAGTTTGCTCTCTTTTAAAAACATGATGTGAAATCTACCAATTTAATATATCAAGTGTGGAAATTTCAATACTGACAGCCTTTGAAACCAGCTCTTCCACTGTCCACAGAAAATATTATTACTCTCCATTCTTAAGAATTCTTACTGCCATGATTTCCCCAGCTGACCCCACAGAAATGCAGAAGTTGTCCTTTCCTGGTTTTTTCACCGTTCCCAAGGTGAGAAAAAAATGATAGTCCAGATTCTGTGTCCATTCTGTTGTTTGTGCCTCAGACAATATCCTTAGTGCTGACAGCCTCCTGTAATAGCTGTGGCAGTGCTTTTTCTGTGCACTGACCTGTATTCCTTTTCCATATAAATAGTTCTTTAATTATCCTTATTTGCTATACAAGTGAGATCTTTACATCATGATTTTTGCATATATATGTAGTTATTCTGTACTTGGTGATTCTGTATCTGGTGATACACTATCCCATGGAAGACCCTAAAATAATCAAATAGATTATGAAATAAAATAACCTTCATTCTTCCCTCCCAGTACTGTTTGCATTTCAAATAACAATTAACAGAACTAGTAAGGCATTCTAGGCACACGTTGTCACTGCTGTTAATATACCTTCTGAAAGGGATGTTGGCACATGGTTAAAGTATGCTTGCTAAGATCCTTTTTGAGCTCAAAGATCAGTAAGTTACATTTGTAACTTGAATTTTCTTGATCTTTCATCATTTTAAAACTATTCTTTCCCTACCAAATCATGCTTCTCTGAGGTTAAATGTCCTCCTGATATTTTTGCACTCCTGTACAAGGCAATCTCACCACTCTTTGATGAACTGACTCAAGCAACATTGAAATAGAGATGGATCACAAATGTATAATAAAGAGATAGCAGTGAATCATTAACTAATGTTGTTATAAACAGCCAAGTTTGACAGTCATAGTGTTCATTTTTTCCTACTTACTAAATGGTATGTGTACAGATATAATTGTAAATCTATTAAACAATTAAAAAATACTTCACTAGAAGTTTGATATAATATTTTTGCCAGAAGTTAAGTTGGCGTCAGTATAATACTTGCCTCAGCACTTTCCCCGCCTTCATTAACAAAACTTTCCTCTTCTCTTGGCAATGACATACACAGGCAGAGAAGTGTGAACAACCTAGACTTCATAAAAGCTTTAGTCCAAATGAAAAAAAAAGTAAACCTGCTAATGAAGGCAAAACCACCAGGAATCATCTTTACTCGTCTGATGTGCCTTTGAGCAACCCGGGGTGAGATCTCTGAGCAACTCCCTGTAGCTTTTAGTTTTAAAGCCAAAATGTTACAAATCTCAGAAAAGTGAAGCTACTATTTAAGTGAATATGGAAACAAATTGTAACCTGCTCTGATATGCCAAAGAAGTCTAGTTCATTCACAGGCATCAGGGAATCAGGAAAGCTCCATTATCTTTTTTCTAGAAAAATCCAGGGAAACTGGATTTTTGCAAATAAGCAGAAGCAAATATGCTGGTCTGCTACAGATATTTTTCAGAAGTGTAACTGGCAACGAGGTATTTAGAAATACTGTGAATAAGGAAGAATTTCCCGCATAGAAATAAGAGACAATAATTAGCTGTTTCTACAAAAATAACAACTTTTTTATAATAGTGGTTTTTACTATTTTGGTTTTGTGGCTATTTTTTGCAGGTGTTGCTGCTTTGGATTCCAGCGTTTCTGGGAAGATTGGTTTGCGAGCAGTCGTATATTATTTCTGCACTACAGTAATTGCTGTAATACTAGGTACTCTGTGATTCTGTAATTTTTAAAATCATGCACATTGTCTAATTACAAATGTAGAGCACAGTGACATTATTAATTTCCCAAGACAGAATGGGGAGAGTAGACAGGGAATCATACCAAGCAACTTAACGTTACCTCTGGCCAGATACAGAGAGAAGATAGTTCCATTGTTCATGGGTGGGCTGTGTTCATAGCCAATATGAAGCCACAGGCAATGTTGCCATATGTTTCAGCTCAGGGAAGATTAGGAGCTGTCTGCTGAGATAAACATGACCAGTGGTGGGAGAGCTGAATGAATATCAAAGGCCAACCTTAACTACAAAGTGAATTTCCTCAATAGCAAAGTGCTGGATTGTTCCTGATTTGCAGATGCGAAAATATACAACACGTCACACCTGAAAGTATGACGTAGAATACTGCTTCCCTTGTCATCTCATTCCTTCCTTAAAGGTTTTTTTTCTATCGCTGCCAGACTCTACTCCTACCCCTCTGAAGTCCGTATCTCCTCTTAAAGGAAGTTCATTCTGTACAAGCAACCTTGAAATGTTCTGTATTTGCTTAAAGAAATATCTTCAGCCAGCCTTCTTAAATAAGAAACAAAATAAAACTGCCAATTTCATGTATCTTGAAAATTTCTGTGAATACACAGGGAGGAAAATTAATAAAGACTCACATTAATATGTATCTGTTTGAAACTGTCGCAGGTCTGAGTGAGGTGTTAAACTATACAGTCGCCAGAGGTCCCTGCTATTCTAACTTGTTCCATGATGTTACAACTTCATTTGTTTCATAGTGCAAAGCTACGCAAATACTGTCTTGCTTTTATTCACAGCAGTCATTAGGAAGACTTTTTCTGGCTTATTGAAGGGTCCTCCAAATACCTCTTTCTCTCTTCACTGAGATTTAGTGGTTTCATTTGCTTTAGATTTGTATCAGGGAAAAAATAAATACAGAGAAAAAATAATGTGCCTTTGGAAAAGCTTAGTATTTCATATAATAATGAAAATGCCTAACATGAAGCCACTAAATTAAATGAAAAATTTGTCATTGAGTTCAGTATTTACAAGTCAAATCTAGTATTTCTTAATGCACAGTTTTATATTTCTGTCTTTTTCTGAAGCCTCTCTTATGTAACTTTATTGCTAACTAACTTTACCAAAACATCCTGTGACTTTGGGGTCACAGGACAATGCCCTTGTGTTCATATCTGAAAGCTAGTAATAAGAATAGCTACATAAGGGAAAAGGTAAATAGCAGTTCAAAATACTCACTTTGCAAAAGTTGCAGAATATTCATTTGAAGCCCAGCTAAAGTAATTTGCCCTCTTGGTGAGCAGTAGTGATTAGTACCCTACATACAAAAACAAAGCTAAAGTGCCCAAGTGCAGTGGCAAGCCTTCAAGTAGCTCCAGGATTGGGGAACTCACACATTTAAGGACAGCACTTTACCTGTGTGAGCACCCAGGGAAAGCATGTGGTGAGTTGAGCTCACAAGGAATTTGGCTACACAGGATACACTGAAGAATGCACCAGTGCCTTTGCTTGCATTCTGCTTCTCCTTCTGCAGGAATTGTCTTAGTTGTGACCATTAAACCTGGAGTGACTCAAAGAGCAAGTGAGATCAACAGAGTGGGCAGTACCCCAGAAGTCAGTACTGTTGATGCCATGCTTGATCTGCTCAGGTGAGGTTTTCATTTTTAGTTCCTGTATCCCTTTTGCAGACATCCAAACAAACACAAATAAAGTTGGGATATGTAATACAATAAAATGCTTTCTAATGTTGTTTGGATGAAAAAGAGAAGAATAACTCATATTTCAACAGGTTAGACATTTTAAAATATATTGAAAGCAGTTGGTTTCAAAAATTTCTCTTTACAATGATGAACAATCCCTCCTTCACAGAAATTGATATGAAATATTTATCTATTATGAAGAAAAGATCCATAAAGGATTGAATGATTGGTGGATTGCTGACTGGCAGCTTCTGTGTCATCCAGAATAGATAACCACGTGAAATTGCAGTGCTGTTTTCCCCTCCTCGAGGCAGGACGCAGAGTAACAGATGCAGTATGTAAAGGTTTCTAAGGGTTCCACAGTCAACAAATTTGCTGCATCACCAGTATCTTAGGCAATCTTATAAGAAGTCTTTCCCCATCAGCATCCTGGAAAATTATAGATACCTTAAAGAGGTTAAAAGATGGAAAGCCCTAGAAAAGATTGTAGAAGATGTGCAGATTTTCAGAGATAATGTGTTTAAAGAAGTAGAGGAAAAATTCACAAAGAACGTCTGCATTTCCAGTAGTGGCTAGGTAGTTCTCTCGGATATTTCTGTGGATTATTTTTTTCTCCAGCTGCAATGAGTCTCTGTTCTGTGTCACTATTCCCGCCCACCATTTCCTTTTCATGGAATTTTTACTTAATCTGTCATGTAAGAATCAACTGCCACATATCTAAAACTGGATTTCTCAGTATTTTTTTTATTTTAAAAAATATGAATGGCATTCACAGATGCAGCTCCAGATAGACAGTTCTTTGACATTTGTAAAAGATACATATATATATACATATATATATATATATGCTTTGAAAGAGTCACTATCCTATTTAATATCAAATGTCTGCTCTCATTTGGGGCATCTCTGCCCCAACACAGGTCAAGATAAACCTCTTTGAGAATAATGGAGTTTCTCTGAGGTTGGTATGTTAAATAGTTGACAGTCCTCAACCTCAAAGCCCCATGTACAATAATCCACAACTCTTCCCAGCCTCTGTCCCCTCCTGCCTGTGAATGACCAGAATGACAACTCCATGGATAGCTCATCTCATTCCTCATGGTTACTTGCCCAGGAAACAGTGAGAGCAACTGTGCAATCAGCTTCATTATAAAATCTAATGCAGCCAGTCTCTTACCAGTAACTTCCACATGACCATTTCCACACATATTCACAGGGCTGATGTAGTTTCTATGCACAAAGTCTTCCTACAGCAAAAGGTGGTGTGAATTTTAATTAGTAGTAGTTTGGGGGTTTGCTATAGTTTTGTAGCTCAACTTATTGCAAACAAATTTAAGACTGTAATTAGGAGTTAGAGATCTGAAATTCTGTTTTAAAGCAATTACAATTAATTTTCCTACATATTTATATTCACGAGATTTAATATTCAAATCCAGACATTTTTGTAAAGATAAAGGAAAACCCCAGACTTTTACAAACTGCCCTTGCTTTTGAATAAATTCTGCTTTAAAACTTGAAAGCTACAAGCAGGAGTTTGGGAACAGTCTGTGAGGGAGATAAAACATCTGCTTCAGTATATAAAATGCCTTTTTCTGCACTGAATTGGATATTTACTAAATACCTAATTAATGACTTCCCCCCCCCCCCAGTCATTTGAATCTGATATTGTCTGTTGGAAAGGAGGCAAACAACTGGGTTGTACTAAATTTCTTAATTTTTCAGTGTGTAAAAATGGTTCTGGACCCTGAAATAATACATGGGAATCTTCCATTAGCTGGGATTAATTTCTGAACTTAAGAGCATATCAAGTATCTGATTCTTCCAGCACAGCCTTTATAAGAAGTTTTTTTATTTTTCTTTTCTGCCTGTTTTTGAGAAATCCGGTAAAAATAGTGTGTCCTACTCTTTATACAAGTGATGGAGGTAATGTAGCAGGGAAAAATTACACTGGGTTTGTTAGCTTACCAATGCAAATATCAAATACCAAAAAATAAGCCCAAAAAATGCAATGGTAGGAAAACAGTCAGCTCTTAAATGCTTAATGTCTTTGAACTCTATATCTGATAATGCTAAATATACTGCTTTCTGCTAAAAGGAACACAAAGTGATCTGTTTTTTAAGCAGCAAATTTTGTCATTTTGATTACACAAACAACTTTTTCTTAGAATGCTATAAGGCTGAAATGGTTCTATGCTTTGTGACAGGAATATGTTCCCAGAGAACCTTGTTCAGGCTTGTTTTCAACAGGTAAGTTTGAACATTCCTCTTTACTTCTCTAGTTTTCATTGTTAATCACAGATAATTCTTTTATGTCCCGAAAAAAATCTATGTCAACAAAGACTAGATCTGAAAAGTCCAAGAATATCTTAATTTCCTATAAAAAGCTGAGGGTTTAAGGCATCTTGGTTTCATTTTCATTATGATAAACGCTCTGTTACTAGCTATTAAGTCCTTAATATTCTGTTGCAAAAAGATACTGTTTGGGAGCTGGATGCAGAAACCAAGCAAGAGTATGAGACAAGATTTTTCCTTTTGGGACAAGAAGAGTTGGAAGAACATCTTGGGAGGATCTATTTCTTTGTTCTTAAGGTCCCTCAATGTCTCATGAAGTCTGTATAATTCAGCCCTTACCCTGATGTGTCTCACATGTAATATCCATTGCCAGACTGAATAATCTGGCTTAAGGAAAAAGCAGAGTCTATTTGAGACATCTTAGAGGAAAAGTGAGAGCTGCAAGACGAAAGAGGAAGTGGCTGTCTATACATTATATTTCCTTCAGCCTCAGTCATTTTTATCTGTAAATATTCCAAGTGGTTTTTCTATGATGCTGCTTTCCTTTTTTTTCTTCCCCAGCAGCTGCCTACCAGTTTATCTGAGGTTTGTACATAAGGTAGTTAGCCTTTCCCAGGAAATGGTGATATGTGCTGCTGTACACAGCTCAGTGTATTTCCCCTTTATAAAACTTCTCCTTGTAGTTTTTCTCATGTATTAATTACAGTCACCCAACATTAAGGGGACAAATATGTTCTTTTAGGGATCCTTGGCAGAATGATGGTGGCACTAAATCATAGTTACTATTAAAGGCTTATTTTCTATACAGGTTATTATGGTTAGTATAGCACAGAATTTTTAATAATAGCACAGGATTTCTATGAGCAGAATCAGCGTACCACAATTTTATTATAGTATCGCTTAGCTTATGTTTTATAATCACCTGGACCCTCTGCAGATTTGGTCAAATCTTAATACTTGGTTTGCTGTACCAACATAACACCCATAATCTAGACTTGAAAAACATATAAAATAACACAGGTTGGTCACTCAGTCCTCAGAGGAATCAGACAATGGTGGAGGCATCCCTGACCAGCAGTCTCATGGTCCAGCAGCAGCTCTGGTCCAGGTTGCCCCCTATGACTTGTACCTGCTCTGTCTTCCCTTGGGTCATCACCACCACTTGTCTGTCTGGTTGCCTGGAACCTTTAAGGCCAGTAAAGAGGGGAGTAGTCAGCCTAGTTCCCAGGAATCTGGAGGTCAGTAGGGAGAGGTGGAATAAGTCTATATGGTTCATCTGCTTGGTGCACAGGACTTTGAGGACCTGATAATGAGTGGAAAGGGAATGATTGTGTGACCCGTTTAGTCACAAAGAATGGCTGTTTGCCTTACATAGTGGCATTAGTTATGCTGACCACATTATCAGGGGGCTGGTTGTATCAGGTGCATCAGCTCTCCAGATGGGGTGGCTGTCAGCAATTCTCTCCAGACTGTTTGTCCCAGCAAAAACTCTCCTTGCCATTGTCAGGAGCTCTATCTCATTCCCCACAAGACTGCAGCAGGTCCATGCAGAGTTCCTAACATATCTTTGAATCACTCATTTGATCTACAGCTTCTGAGAAATAGAACCCTAATGACTCACATGAATTGGGAAATAATGTCTTTTTTTATGTTTGCTGCCTTCACATAAGATTGTTTCCTTTTTCTCTTACTTTTACTGGGCAAAGGTTATGCCTTTGTCTATTCTTCAGTTTCCTCATGTTTCTAAAAAAGTTCTTGTGTTTTTTAAAAATAACTTTTCCAGTATAAAACCAAACGAGAAAAAGTTGAAGCTACAACAGCTGTGGATAAAAACAGCTCCACATTTCCTGATGAACCCAGGACAACTGCTACAACAGCAGAGGCTTCAGAGGTGCGACCTTTATCATTGTAATCCTTCATAATATATGAAGAGGGAGAAGGAACACAGACTAAATTTGGTTTAGTTCATGGGGTTAGTCATGAAGAAAAGGCAGGAAATGGCACACAGAGCATTTTAGCAAGAGCACGAAAGTTAATAAGTAAATGCTAGAGATCATTTTGGGTATCTTCCAGTACGTTTAAGAATATCAGGGGGGTCCACAGGTAATTAAGCAGTCCAAAGATAGTAAATAAAGATTGATTAAATTTATATGCTTATGAATTTATATATTAATATATTAATTAAAATATTAATTTATATATTAATTATATATTAATTTATATTAATTGTCAGTTTGCTGAGAAATTAAAACAGTCACTGTGGAAAGACTAGGTGTATTTCAGCACAAGATGTTCAAGCAGTGACATAATTGTAAGCACAAAGGGAGTCAAAAATCATAATAAATTTTTTAAAGAAAAAACAATATGAGGCATTTGTTAATTAATAGTTTCTTACTCAGAAAAAAGGAATGTACAGAGACAAAAGTGAAGAAGTTTAACAAGCCTCTCATTAGAGGTGTGGAAGGCTTGTGGGTGTTGACAGTTTATAAAGCCTAGACTTACACTGGAGGAGAGCAAGAAAAGAATTCAATAGAATGTGAACACAGAACTATAAACAGTACCAAATCAATGTACATTTTATTATACTCCTTCCAAATTTCATCTCCTTCCAAAATTCATGAAGACATATGAATTAAATCCTGAAGCAGGATGTGGTGAAGGATTTCACCCTTTCCTTTGTATGTTAATATTGCACAAACACAGAGGAATGTGTGAATACCTACCTATTTAGTAGGATGTTTATGTTATGTGCATCCAGTTCTGCTCTAAATTTTATGCAGTTTCACTGATGTCCCAATTGTTACTCAATGGTCAGTTTATCTTAAATCCAGACACAAACCCTCAAGTTGCCCAGAAATAACCACAAGAGTTGTACATCTGTCGTTTGTTCTCCACAATGAGGAGTAAATCAAGCATAAGGGAGTAGATCTTGAAGGCATGACTGTGCATACCTGGCCCTTGCCATCATTCATGTCAGAAGTCTGTAGAAAGGGCAACATAAATTAAGGGGTGCATTACTTCCTGCTAGGATTGACCAAATCCTAGATCCTTGCATAGTTTTAAAATACAGTGTTAAAATTCAGTTTAATGTCATTCTCGAACTTGCCCACAGGGCACTTTCAAAAAGGGAATAGAGTGACTAGGGAAGAGCTCCATGTCTTTTCAAAGAAAAATCTAAATGTGTTTTCATTTTAGAACTGTTTAAAGTAAAATCATCATTTTCAGATAGTACTTTTTTTCTCTTGATTCTAATCTACAGAACAAAACCCAAGAATACAAAATTGTGGGCATGTATTCCAATGGCATCAATGCACTGGGGTTGATCGTCTTTTGTCTTGTTTTTGGAATTGTTATTGGGAAAATGGGAGAGAAAGGACAAGTGCTGTTGGATTTCTTCAATGCATTGAACGAAGCAACAATGAGAATAGTTCAGATAATTATGTGGTAAGTCCAAGGTTATACTGGCATTTTCTAACAACTTCTTTAAGTGGATTTTGTCACTGAAGAGGTAGTACCAGATTCAGACTTCATGTCTCCTTTTGTATAGTGCTTTTCAGCAAGCAACTTTCAAGGAACAGTTGGTAAAAAGTTTGCTTTCTATAGAATTTGATTCTTTTGAGGGAACTGGAGACAGAGCTTGCATTTACTATATGCTAAAGAAATGGTCCTATTGCTGTACAAGAAACCTGAGGTTTTCAGACATTCTTGCTAGAGGTTTATATAAAACCTGTACAACTGCTCTAGTGATTTGAGGACTGTAGAAGCATTACCACCCATAGGCCTTTCTCAGTCTTGAACATTATTCCCTGACAGCCATTATGTTCACAGGATAGCTGTTCCTGGATCTAAGTTCCTTTAGAAATATGAATTAATATACAAGCCACAGTGCAGGCAAAATCCAAAATGGTATACAAAATACAATTTAGCATAATTTACCTCCTGCTAATAGGTTTTGTGAGACAACATTCTCATAATATTCTCAGTAGAAACAATTTAAAAATGTAGCAACTCAGCTGATAATGTTTGGTTGGACTTCACAGCTATTCACACAGCTTTTGTCCATGCAGATCACAATTAACCTGATCAGGACTGTAATCACGCACAATGCCTTCCAGAGTTTGATCTTACATGTGGAGTGCCTTGAGCCATTTACTACAATACTCTACTCATTTGTGTGATACTCCACATGTTTCACAGAAACAGTAGCTTGTCAGATCAGCCCCTCCCATGGATTTTTCTTACATCCCAGCACGTTGAGAAGCCTGTAAAATAGTAAACCTGTGCAGGGCTTATCTTGTTGCCTTAAAGAAAGGTAGATTAATTTCTGCAGCTGGTCCTGTCCTAGGCAGCTAGTTCAGTGCCCAGCTGACTTAAAGCCCCATGAAGTAGGCTGTCTCACTCTGCAGAAAATTACCAACAGTGAGACCCAAGAGTTAGCACGTGCTGTACAGGATCAGTAAGATAAACTGATTCTCCATTTCCTTGCATGTGTATGAAGCTGTGGATACAGGGTCCTTTTGTTTCTACAGATGTGGGAGCTGTTGTTTGAAGTAAGGTAGAGTTTGTATGGAAGAGAGTATGCTGAAATTGTGAGGAATTAGTTCTTTCATCAAGTTCAGGGCTTAGAGGAACTAAGTGTACCTGCTTTCTACAAGGATAAGGTACAATTTTGTTTATGAGATAACACACATAATTTTATAAATTCATAATTTCTTTTTTTAAATGAGTACATTTTATATATACACAGATTTATACATTAATTTATACTTCTCAAAGCTCTTAAGTAGTAACTTGTCTCTGTGACAGTCTGCTCTCTGGTACCAAAAGGAATGCAGAGAGCTGGTGCTAACATAAATCCTGATTTTTGCCTTGAATTTTTTGTAGGCAGTAGCCCATGCAGCTATTCATGAATGTAAGATATGGCCTTGTGTAAGTTTGCTAGCAGATGGGGACCTCTCCATCAAGCAACATACTGATGACTGTACTATCTCATCGAGCTAAAATCACTCAGTTCTGTGCAGGTGACACAGATACAGCCCCCACTGCTGGAGGTCAGCTCCTGAAAGTACAGTAGACCTTTCCGATCTGTGTTTGATTGCAGAAGACACAGATAAAGGCTCAGCCTTGCAAACTTGCACCTCCAAGGAAGCTTATGTCTATACATAAACACTTGCTGCAATAGGGTATATACTCACACCCCATTCCAACTTCTGTGTATTCTGTGACACCAGTTTATACCGTACTTGTTAGACTATGCATAGTTTACTCTGATTTTCTAATCTTTTTTCATCACCTCTGTTGTAGTCTTGCAGCAAGTGAATAAAGTCAGTTGTATAAAGGAATATAAGAAAAAAGGTCTGCAGTTGTGTAATAGAATATCAAAACATATTTTCCATCTGTTTTAAGTTACACTGGGACGTAATTATTTCACGGTGAGCATGCAGTATTTCTAAGAATGCACTTTTGATTGCTTTATTTTTGCTTTCTAGGTATATGCCAATTGGTATCGTGTTTTTAATTGCTGGGAAGATAGTAGAAGTTGAAGACTGGGAAATCTTCCGTAAATTGGGTCTTTATATGGCTACAGTAATAAGTGGGTATGTCATTTCTTAAAGATGAAATTGTATGTGTTCAGTTTTTAGAGCTCAGTTGATTACCACTCAGTTAGCCACAACACCCACTCTTCTAGGTCAGAGACAAAAATTCTTATCAGTGGAAATTATTTGAGAATGTCTGAGGATAGATTGAATGCACTTTTAACTGAATGTATGTTTTGTTTTTTAAAAGAGTCACTGCCTTGCTTTCTTAAAAAAACCTTAAACACAAATGCTTTTTTGTATTCATTGTTTCACCTTCTCAGCTTGGTGCTAAAATAATAATACTGTATTTTGGAGAGTAATAATCCTTCTGTTAGACACAAGAAGAAGCTAGAAAAGAGTGAGGTTATGCATTATGGCATGTTGGAGGTTGCCAGCCTATCAAACATACATGGATATCTGGATTATATTGGGAACTTCCAGGGGCCTTGGGGGCCCAAGGTGTAGCAGCATAGACCCAGCTTTCCCTGCCAAATATAAATGCAGAATAAATGCAGTGCACAATAAACAATGCCAAAGAGGACACTGATCCCTCCCCTCTCCAGTACAGAGCAGGCAACTGACATGAAAAGAAGCCCTGGGGATTGAACTGTTTGCTAATTACTCCTTCAAGCCAAAGTGAGATGGTGAAGCTGAAGAAGTTGCAATCTGAATAATGTAGCCAAGCATAATTTTTTATTATTTTTCTAAACCCTTGGCTATGTGGAACAGTCTGAGTGGAGGAAGTTACACCTTCACAACATGGAGCCTTGCAGCAGTAGAGCCTTAGAATAACTTAACTGCTCCAAATTATATAGGTTATAATACTAGATCATTATATATCTCTGAAGACTATCCTACAAAGGATCCTTGTGACAGATAAATGGATATTATAGTCCTATGAAGTTAAATGCATTTAAATTTCTATTTCCAGTTCAGTGAAGCATAACCTTCTAGGTTTAGTTCATTGCTTTAGCATCCACTCCTATAATTCCTTCAGTATGCCAACAATTTATACATGTTTTGTCTAGATGCTAGATTCAAAGTTGTTCAAGAGCTCCTTTCCCCACACATTACGCATATGCATATTATTCTTCAAACATCATTCACATGCTTTATGACAACCAAGCAGAGAGAAGGGTAATATATTAGTCTTAAATGCAAACTTCTTGATAGTCAAGAAGGAGCTCTTATATTTTTGGGTTTGCATTAATCTGTGATAGATAAGCACATTTATTTCAAACCTGTTATTTTGTTTTATGCATAAGCCTCTGTTTGGACTAGCTGTTCAAAAATCAGAGACAAAATTACTTTCTAAAGTAAAATTATATCTCCAGAAATAGCACTGAATCATGACTTTTTCAAAATGTTACCAAGATGAGTGCAAGTTATGTTCATCTAATGCATTATGCAGGTTTTTTCTAAGTTTTCATTTGCACTTGGAAAATAAGTCAGATTTTTAAAGATTGCTAAAGCTGATGTTTACCAAGAGACTGTAAATCAAGAGTCTAGTATTTTCTGTACAAATTATAAATGAGACCTGGACAAGTTAGATAGAAGTCACTGACAGAATGATAGTGTATCATTTCTGCAGGTTTTCGATGTTATTAACTCCAGTTTACTCAGAAGAGAATTATGTTGGATCTGCCTTTTGACTTCAGTGTTACATTAGATAATAAGTTTTACAGTTTTAGATGTGATAGCAAGTTTTATGACTATTTACCTATTTATGGTTACTATTTGTACTGTGACAAGGCATGTTTTCCTTAGTATGTGTGTGAAGACACAGTGCCTTCTCCAAAGTACTTCAGTTACAAAATAAACTACCACCACATAGTCTCCTGTTTAGCTGGTAACCATGGGCTCAATAGACACAACAGTTTTAAGTAGCTTCCCAGGTGTCCTCAAAAATTGGATGCTGTGAAGGGGCCCACCTTTACATCTTTGGGGAGAAAAAATGTCTGTTCCACCGAACACATGAATGTCTACCTTGTCTGAACAGGTCTGTTCCACCTTGCACATGACACCATTTTCCCTCATGGGTACTCCGGGAGATCTATGCAGCATTTCTATTTCCTGCAGAATGTCTTCGTGTGGGTGCTGCTTAAGGTGTTGTGGAGAAGAGTTAACAGCAGCACACTCTCTATAAAACTGACCATCAGGGAGAGTATGTTGTAATCAGATCACAGGAGATATGACAATGTACACACAAGGCTATAGGCTGCAGGGAAAAGTGCTTATTCTACATTTTCCAGACTGCAGAAATACCCTTTTTCTCACCTCTCAGCAAACAGGAGAAATGTTGCTCTTTGTTTTTGTTTCTTATACACTGCTGTTCCCACCATCTTTTTTGTTTTCCTTCTTATTTGTTTGACTTTGTCCATTTGTAGTGTGTTCTGTTCATTAGCATCTTCTCTAACTGTTTATCATTGTCCCTTAAACTTTATCCTGAGAACTACAGGTTGTCTTAAATTATTCTCTATCAAGAAAATTGGTGCGTCTTATCCTCCTCTTCCTTTCCTTTAGCCTCCCTCTCCAGCTCATCTTTAACCTCACCTTCTAACTTTATTATTCATGACTTTTCACATTCTTAGCCCTACCAGCTGTCATCCACCATTGTCTGCAGTACATCTCAGTTGTATGTCTCACTCAGATATCCATGAGGGAAAAGACTTCCCCCAGTGCCTTTAGTCCAATTTGCCAGTAAATATCTTAAGCCTCTTAAGTTCAATGGTTGCAGTGTCAGGATGAGGATGCGTTAGTAGTTATAGCAGGGGAAAGTCAAAGTAGGAAGTATGCTGTAAATGCCAGAGGGAACTCAGCCCAAAGTGGAAACAATAAAAAAAACAAAAAGGAAGCTGCAGCAGGCAGACTCTCCTTGCCCATGTCTGTCTCTTCTGAAAGCAGCAAGGCAGCTGCATCGCTGGATGCTATAAGGAATGGCAGCTTGGGATTCTGTGTGACAAAATTCTTCCTATCTTAGAACTGAAAGCTATTAGAATTTTTATTTTCAGTCACTGATTATGATTTTTGATCTAAAAATTTCTGCTGCTTGCTGGGAATTGCATTTTATGCGTGAAAATAAATACTACTCCAAATTCATTCCATGAAAATCTGTAGTAGCAAAGCATATATACAAAATACTTTATTTTGAAAATGCCATGTTGTAAATTTTTCAAAATAACTAAGTTAATATGATTTTAGACTTAGACATACTTGAAATGTTTACCTTCATCAACATTTTATTACAACACCAAATGGCACCCATACCACTTTATATTTTTTTCTACATGTTCTGCAGAATTCAGTTTGTTCTCAGGCACCATTGTATAAATTGTTAGGTTTCTTTCTAGAGTTTATGCAAAATTTTATCAATACATGTTGCATGCTTTTATTTACATTCCACTAAATATATCTTCACATACAGAATGAAAACTTTAATGCCCGTTGCTTTTAAAAAGATATTTTTCCAGAGGAAAAAAATATGTAGATTTTGTGGGTGACTTTTGGTGCTGTTGTGGATTTCTATACTGTGACTACTGCTTTCTTAACTGTCTATTTTTGACAGAACAAATGGTACCATAATTTATTGCTATCTTTATCAGCTGCTCTGAAATCATGAAGCATTATTACAACAAAGTAATGTGTACACGAACATATTGTGAGTACAGAATAAAAATCCCAAGGTCATACATGACAACAGTTCTGGGATTTATGTTTTCACACTAATTTTTTTTCACAAGAAGCTCTTGTTGCTGTAATTGCTTTCAACCTTCAAACATAGGGAATATTTGACAGACCCTTCACATATATTTCATTTCAAATGCACTTAAAGCAGTCTGATTACCTCTAATCTTAATGTCCAGAAGCTCTGCATTCGTATGCATATGGAATTACTGCACAGTGTTCAAAATTATTGCACAAGTTAAAGGATGTATTTGTCACTGAGACCTACACAAATATCCAGGCAAATGCTAAAGTCAAGAGGGGAAGTTGATCTCCTGTGAGCCAACATACTTAATTTTAAAAATTAGTAGATTCAAAAGATAGTATTTCAGCATCATTCAATACTAAAGATGCTGAGACTACATATATCTCATTTGTGCAGTCTGTAATACTTCACTATATTTCAATTGTAGATGTTACATAGTTTTTCTCAAAGTCAGTGTGGATTTTTCTATAGGTTTAAGATTAAAGTTTCTGCAGAAGGATGTAATTTCAGCTGTCCCTAACTGTAAAGCATATTTACCTTTCATTCCAAAACATGCTCTGCAATTAGAGCAAATAAACTTAGAAAAAGAATTTCGTTTGGTTTTCTGATTTGTCTCTGGTCTGCATTGTAAGGATTTGGCAGAAGAGTGGAGTGTTTTGGTGTTATTTCAAATCACCCTCTGCATTTCAGTTTAAATATTATGTATTAGTTTAGGCTTCTCATTTTCATCTGTTTAAAATGATTTCAAATAAATCAGTTCATTAGTGCTCTGCTTAGCAAAGAGAGACAATTCATACAGGACCTCTCTCTCTCCCTTCCAAAAGGAAGTGTAGAACAACATTAGTCTGCTTTTAATTAACATGGCATTCTCTCTAAATTTTGTCACTAAAGTCACCTTTAGTGTTTCATAAGTGTGCTTGAGGACAGAACTACCTATTTTCACCATCTTAGTAAAGCAAGACAGTGAGATGGATCAATTTCTTTAACTAGTTCGTTTCTTGTTGCAGACTTGCAATCCATTCCGGTGTAATTCTGCCGCTGATCTACTTAATAATAGTAAGGAAAAATCCTTTTCATTTTGCCATGGGAATGGCTCAGGCACTTCTGACAGCCCTCATGATTTCTTCCAGGTAAACAAAAGAAACATATTTTCTGTAATGTTCCTAATAATAAATACATTGTTTGTGCTCTGGTTTTATTGCTACTTTGTTACAAGTCATAGCATGAGCTGGACAGGTCACAGTCCCCTGGAGGTTGAAACATTGCTTGCTTCATTATTTCTGTGGTACCCAAAGGGACACTGTAGGTTGTGCTGTCCTTTCACCAAACGAGAGTCTGCCTCTCCCAGGGGGAGGCAGTTCTTTGCCATTCAGTTCATTAGTCACAGACTTGGTAGAGCTGCAGTTATTGCACAGTTTCTGTGGCTACATATGCCATAGCAATTTTACCCAGTGATTTTGCAAATAATTAAGTTATTTCTTCCGATATGTAGAAAATATAACAAAAGTTGCTTTACTTTTCTGTGGTGCAGCCTTTCTTTCTGCCTTAGATCTCCATTTGAGTCTTACAGCAGGCCATGATCAGCGGAAAAGGAAAGGGAAATGGTGTGGTTTTGCCTGTTCTTATTTTATGTGTTTCATTATGTGCCAGTTCAGCAACTTTGCCTGTCACCTTCCGCTGTGCAGAAGAAAAAAACTTGATTGACAAAAGAATCACCAGGTTCGTTCTTCCAGTTGGAGCTACCATCAACATGGATGGCACAGCTCTTTATGAAGCAGTAGCAGCCGTATTTATCGCACAACTGAATGACTTAGAACTGGATATTGGCAAAATAGTTACCATTAGGTAAGACTAAAGCCATCACATGCATTTTGGGGGAAATGAGGATCTTTGTGAATAGTACATTAACTTTGGATACGCCACAGGAAAGTTTAAACTATCATTCATGGCACAGTAAAAAAACATTCTTGCCTCTTGATTTGAGGCCTTACCAGTGCAACCTGATGAGCAGGTGGGTGGGCCAGGGCATGCAGCTGATATATAGCATTGTTCTGGAAGCTGACATTATTCTTCCCTGCAAACACTTGCAAGCCCAACTCAGCCTCCACCTCTGATCTGTCCAGTTTGCTTGTTAGACATACATTGCCTGCTACTCTGCAGTGTAAGTGTAACAGGATCTGCACATTACTTGTCCCATAAGTTTGACACCAGACTTTGAGTAGATATGATCCAAGAGGAAAACTGGAACTTTGGGGCCTTCTTTCTTGCAGTGAAATAAGCCCATTTGTGCCAGGAAATAGAGTTTCTGTTACCAACATGTATTCTAAATGCCTTTTCTGGGCTTTATTTGGGATTTAGTGTCACAGCTACAGCAGCCAGTATTGGGGCTGCAGGTGTCCCCCAGGCTGGACTTGTCACCATGGTGATTGTACTGAGCGCCGTCGGCCTGCCCGCTGAGGATGTTACTCTGATCATTGCAGTTGACTGGCTTCTGTAAGTTTAAGGCTCTTGATATTTAGTTTTTCTTTTCTTTTTTTCTAAATGTTTACATGAATTGCTCAGGAATGTGTGAGTCTGAGAAAGAAAGCAACAAAACCATTTAGGACTGTTGCAGGAAGTGGACAAAGATTATTCTTATGGCGAGGCTTGTTCAGAGTAGAATGCAGTAGTGGCTTTAATTGTGAGAGAGGTCCTACTGCATGGGATGGCAGTGAATAACCTCACATTCAGAGGTGCTGTCAATCTTGAGGTAGCAGCCAGAGCCTTAATAAATCATGAGCATCTTGCTCAGGAATGATAAATTTGACAATACCAAGGAGTGCCTCTGAAGTGTCAGCAGCCACCACATTATGCTAAATACATACACCATTCATAAATATCAAATGTAGCCACAAGCATAACAGCTGATGTCAATAAAGCACATAAAATCCATACACTGGTGAAGAAGTAGTGGAGCATAACATGAACTAAGCAAAGCTGACCCAGGGCTCCACATGAACACCCATGGTGGGTTGTACATGGGGCTGTGCTGCTAGCACTGCTTAGCTAGGGCTGTTCTTCACTGAGAGCACTGGCCCAGACGCTTGATCAATAAACATACATATAAACTCAGAAAGCTTTCCTTACGCCTAATCCCAACCATCTCAGAGCACTTCAAAACCTCTCAGTCCCATTTGGCAGCTCTTTCTGGAGACAAGCCTTTTCACCAGTTTGAGTTACACCAAGGTATTTCTCTGCTACTTTTGCAAAAGAATCACAGAGTGTATTCTGGAGTTCAGAAGGACATTGACACTCAGTTTTGTCCCATGATTCACAGGGTGATAGGATTCACAAGTTAAGGAGTATAATTTTAGTATGTAACACAACATTTTTGGCAACTAAACTCTGTGAGCTTTAGTGCTCCAACCAAGGTAACTCATCATGGTTGATATTTCATTGGTATCAATCCAGAGATCTTAATAAATTAATAATTTTTGCATGTCTTCCTCAGCTCATATTTACACTCAAGAGAAATTCCTTCCCGTTCCTCCCCCATCCTGTCCAATCATTTTCTTAAAGGATTTCTAGCAGTAACCTGTGTATTTCACAGATATATTTCATTTACTTGATTATATAACTCAAGTTTGCATCTAGATAGAAATAGGAGTCTCCAGAAAATCAGGGATGTTGGATGGATCCAAGAATCAATTCAATTTAAGCAAAACAACAAGCTCCAGCCACAAGTACATTCTCCCGATCAGCTGTTTGCAACAGGGTCTAGTAGTTTTGTTTCCTGTATTCCTAGTGGACATTTAACTTTGTTAAGGATAGTGCAGATCAGTAGAAACCACTGGCTCAGAGCAGGTATCTAAAGAGTCTAAGAACAGAACAAACATATGTTGGTTCTTTTCCTAAAGTACTCTCCCAGCCTTCTGCAAATTGCAGCTGACAGAGTTCCTGAGTTTGAGGCGGTTTTTGCCATCTTCTTCCCTGAATGCTGCATTGTTTTGGGACCCATGTTTCCACAAGTCCTAGTAATATGCAGATACATGTTTAATTTTGTTTGTTTTAATCTACGTCCTAATAATTTTATTTGAAGCCCTCTATTTCTTTCATGGGAGTGAGAGAAAGAGAACGGTATTTCCCATTTTCTCGTAGCAGTCATAACTTTATGGATCTGATCTTGACTGCACTTTGAAAGCCTGCAGTTTTTGTGATTCTTAGGCTCAGTACAAATAATGGAAGCCACCTGTTCCATCATAGAGCATACAAGTAATTCAAGATGTTTCTGGTTGGAACTGAGGCATTTTTCAGACTAAGGTTTTTTGCTGTGTAAAGCAAATTAAAGATTAATTTTATGTACTAGGGATCATTGCTAGTGCATTTTGCACCTCAGGAGATGGAATGCACATTGTGATGCCACGTAGATTATTAACACTTTCACCTTTTGTACTTACTGCCTAAATGTATTATTTCGCAAACTACTTGCTAGTAGTGGCTCATTAACAACCCACTAGTTAATTCTGAACTTACCAAGGTTTTATTGCATAGGCTTGGGGAGTTCTTCCAGATGTTAAATGAAGAATAGAAAAATTAATAGATTAGAAGTGTTATAATAGATGAGTTTCCACTGCTGTCCTGCTGATGCTACCAATTTTACTCTACCCCTCTGTCTTCCTTTCCCTACCACGTATTTTCATTCCACATGGAAAAAAACCCAGCATTTTTTTAGCACTGAGTTCAGCAGTTGTAGAAGAGGAGAGACGTGCCAGTTCACTTTGCTCTTGTTTTTGCAATGTATTGTCTTGTTTTTGCAAAATATTGTTAACATATCCACCTCAACATCTCTCATGAACAGAGAAACCTGTTCTGCCAGAGAGCCTTTAAGCAGCTGTGTAGCTGAAAATAAAAACAGGGAAGCATGGCCTTCCACTGTTCATACCTTACTTCCATGTCAATTTTCAAACTTTGTTATATTGCATGGCTTTGTTGCTCCTCTGCCAAGTAGTGACAGATTTTTAAGGCCTGCAAGTAACATTTTTGTTTGGAGAAAAATCAACAGGGCAGACGTATCATATTCCTCCAAGTGTCTTGTTTAATACAACTTTGTACTTCAGCCCTTCAATAATGAGAAGCTTGCAGGCTTCTTCAGGATTTGAGCCAGAATGCTGAAGATACTGGGCTAGTTTCTCCTCTGGCTGATGGCATGACTGTTAGAATCACAAAAGGCACAATGTAGACTCTTCTGCTGCACCCACCCCTCCCACACCACCCCCCCGCCCCCCGCCCCGGTTTCTCATCACAAAGGGAACCAGCTGTGAAGCATACTTCTGGGCCTGAGAGCTGATCCTTGCAACATTTTGTAAGGATGTGCCACAGCAGTGGAATTACTACTCTTGACAGACAAGTGACATGGCTTGCATTTTTGCATGTCCTATACACAATAATTTGTCATGAAAGCAACTCCAGGCTTCTTTAAATACATGTGGGCAAAATTCTGGGTCTTTTTCTACAAGACTTTTTTCTTTTAATTGAAGATTTACTCCAAATCTACTCAGAGAGGAAAGCAGTGCTGCATTTGCTGGAGTAGCTTACTTTTACTAAAACGACTTTCTAAGTAACATACTAATGGTTTATCTGACAACATTTTTATTCCATAGGGATCGATTCAGAACAATGGTGAATGTCTTGGGAGATGCCTTTGGTACAGGGGTAGTGGAGAAGCTCTCTAAAAAGGAGCTGGAGCAGATGGACGTCACCTCTGAAGTCAACATAGTCAATCCTTTTGCCTTGGAAACAGCACCACTCGATAATGATGAAACAGAGACCAAGAAATCTTACATCAATGGAGGCTTTGCTATAGATAAGTCTGACACCATATCCTTCACACAGACATCTCGATTCTAAAACCAGTAGCTTTCAGGTAAAACAGGAGCACTAAAGTACATGGCCATATGCAATATCTCAAACAGCTTAAAGGATAATTGAGAATGAATTACATCTCACTAGCATTTGATTTACTACACAGACTCTGATTCGCCTTACCATTTCTGCCCCTTTATCATCTCTCTCAACAGTTTGAACTCACTACTCTTAGTACTTGCTGATAGGTTGAAGAAAAAGACAATTGTAAAATACTATTTTTTGTTTTAAGAATATACACTTCTGCTGAGGCTGTGAAATGCCTCTTTGGAATCAGCATGCTCATAAATGGGTATCTTAGCTGGGACAGCCAAATGTGTTTTACTCAGGAGTAGCACGGCATTTCACACTCTACCATATCATAAAGCACCTATATGAAATCGCTTTTAACATCATTGCCTTCTAAACAGGTTGCACTGTACTTGACACCTCCTGTAACTTGATCATTTGCCAAAATGCTAATTTCTGCAGCTGAGGGGATACTACTTGCGTGATTCAGGAAAAAACAGACCAGAAGGGCCTTGAAATAAGTACATTTTACTGTGAACAGAGTTCAGTTTTTCTTTAATTATGAAATAATTGGGCATGGAAAACTTTCCTATATTTATTTAGCTAAGCTTGCCCATGCCTTTCATGTGAATGCCAACTGCTGGGATTGGCCTTCAGATGTGAAATAAGTTGCTGCAAGTTTGCTCTTCTGGCATTTGAAAAGATTTTGTAAAGTGATACTTCACCTATTTAGGTCCATTTGGACAGCCTCCTAGTAGTACATTTCCTCCAGAAACAGCAATATGTCTGTTTTCTGTTGTTGAGGTTTGATTCTAGCCAAATAATAGCCAGCCCAAAAGCAGACAGAGGTCATGAAGATGAAAATGCACAGTTCAAATTCTAAACCTTTCCTCAGAATAAAACCAGATATATATCAAGAATATTGGAGTCAGACCTTTTTTCTAGAGAGAAGCTACTCTGACTAAACTTTTTTACACAGACCAGTTGGACTTTTTGGCTCCTTGGTTTAGTTTGCCAGTTGAACATGCAAGTTTATAGCTGCAACATTACTATAGTGCCAACATGTCGGCTAAACTGTATCTTATAAACCATTTCTGCACCCAGAAAGTCATGTCCTACAGTGGCTTGCTATAGAATAAGAAGCACCGAGAACTTCCTCATAAAAAAATCTCCATTTTCTAAAACATTTTATACAAGATTTCCATGGTGCAAAAATCACTCTCTCAAGGGAGGAGTTGCTGTAACAATTTTTTTTGCCTTGCACATTGAAGTAGTTAGCTGTTTTATATATAAAGTAAACTGAAATTCATATACAGTTCTTTGTTTGTAAATAAGCTTGTGGTAAACATAAAATTGCACTCATATGCTAACAAAAAAACCCCTCCAAGTTCCTGCAATGTTATATACTCGATTCAATCCTACATTTTTGTATTTAAACAAGCCAGAAGCGTGCCAAAGAGAATTGATTAAGAAAAGAATATTTACTGTAGATTTTGATAACTTGCACCTTAAATTGAGACATAATACTGTATTTAAATTAAACATCATAAACTATATGGAAATGTTAATCTAAGTATTGGTATGCTTATACAAAATAAAGAAAATGTACCGATTGAGTAAATCAATTTTTTACCTTTGCAGAAACAGTATGAGATAGTCTTTATCTGTTCAGCTTTGCTTATGGGAGGAAAAAGCCTACAGTTTCCATGACTAGCCTATAATCTATGCTTTATCTTTAACTAGCTTTTTAAGTCACCCTTTTATGATCACCTCATTATGTAGTCACCCTGTTGATGATGTACTGTGAACAGTGTTCCTAATGTGTTATAAATAAATAATTTCTCTTTACTCTTGTTTTAGCCTACTATCCTCTCCTTACTGTACAGTATTGAGTTCCTTTAGCTATAAAAGAAAACCAAAACCCTGTTGAATTCAGGATTTATGTTATCTTCACTAGTGACTCGGCTGTAGCTTTGGCAAGAATTACGCTCTTCTACTAATAGAATAACTCCTTAAGAGCAGAGTGCTGGGACTGCAAGAAAGTCCTCTAACTACAGATCATCTGGATTGGGAGTATGCTATTAAATACAGACTAAGCAGGGTATTGTTTATCTATTAGTTTTTTATATGGATCAGATTCAAATAAGCAGGGGTGCTGTTTTGCCATCTACTCATCACCAAAAGACCAAACCATATACGGAAGATACTGTTAAGTCCAAGGACACTCTTTCTTGGCACAGTCGTCTGGGTATGTACCTTCTGTATATGTGGAAGCACCCTGTGTGGGCAGTGTGTCCTCTTGTCCATAGTCTCTTGGTCTGGAAACTTTGCAGAGTAGTGGAGAGTCTCCCATCAGACAAGCACCAGCAGATACACCTCCTGGTTGTTGAGGGCCACCAAGACATCTGGGCCCCGTCATGGTTCGGGGGGGCTGTCCGGACATCTGGGTCCCCTCAAGGTTGTGGAGGGCACCACAAAATTTGGATCCCTTTGGGGAGCTGCCCAGACAGTTGTGTCCCCTTCTGGTTGTGGTAGGCACCCCAAAGATCTGATTCCTTTGACATTTTGGGGTGCCACCTGCCCCCTGTCTCTGGGAGCCCAAAGAAGGAAGAGCAGCCAGTGGCCATCACCAGCTCTCTTGCTGTCCCCACATCCAGGCGCCTGGGTCTCCACAGCATTTTGGGATTCTCCATGGGTCCCCAACTCAGGCCATGTGTCCATTCATGTATGTTCCTAAGCCTGATACTTAAGACCCCACATTCCAGAAGCATAACATCTGCTCAGCCCCCAGTTCCTTACCCACCGGTGACTTTCAGCACGCTGGGTGGCTGCATCACTGCCCTCAGTTGTGCTGTACAGGGCCACCCCAAGGTGGGGTGACACTTGAGGGAATGGACAAGGTTGTAGTACACCTAACACTGTCCCTCCCAAGGTGGAATGTGGATGAATGTCAAGGGGGGCAAGGGAATTTTGGGGTCCCTAACCACATGTACCCCCAGCCCAAGCTGGGGTGGCTGAAGAAACAGGAGGCCAGCAGGGAGGACTCCTACAGCCAGGGGGTCCTGAGCCAACATGGCTTCAAACCCGATAATCAATGGTCTATTAAAAGTCCCTTCCAGTCCGACTTATTCCATGATTCCACAGCTCTGTGACAGCCGGCTGCCAGGGCCAGGTGTTACCTGGCAACAAGCGACACCACAAATACAGGCACATGCGTGCAGCTGGGGCTCAGAAGGGCGGAGGAGGAGGAGGGAAAAGAAGGGGGCTGCTGGCTGCCCACACTCCTAACTTGCCAGGTTTCGTCCGAGCACAAAGGCTCCCGCTCTCCCGGCACAGGTGTTCCCGGGCAGGGCAGCAGCCATGTCCTCAGTCATGCTGCAGCTGCTGGACGATGCCATCGGGACGCCCGAGGTCAACGTCAACTTAGAGGCACTCCGCAAACTGCTGAAGATGATGCTGGATCGTGTGAACCAGCTGCACCTGCAGGACAAGCCCCCACCAGCTGTGCAGGAGACCCAGCCTGCTGGATCACACCCCGACCTGCAGAAGGAGGGCAGGACTGAGGACAGAGCCCAGGGCATGGGGCAGCAGCCCTGGGAGCCGGGGGAGAAGCTGTTGGGGAAGGACCTGCTGCAGGGGGCCAGGACTGGCCCTCCAGTCACCTCTGCGGCCGCCGACGTGGAGAAGAAGGGGGCCAAAGAGAGCAGCATCTCTGATACAGAGGCCATTCCCAGCCCCCGAGGTGCTCCCGTCAAGATGCCCCAGCCCTCCTCTGAGGTTTGTGCCCTTACACCAAGGTTTGGTTGAAGCCCAAGCTCACAGCAGCATTTGGGATTTCCCTGTGGGAAAGGGAGGGGATTTTGGGGAGGAAGAGCTGGGGCTGGAACACAGCTCTGGGTGCTTTGGATCCTTCTCAGCTGGGAGTGTCTCTGCTGACTCAGGCTGTGCCGTGAGCTCCCCCAGGGCAGGGGTGCAGGGGTCTCTGGTCAGCTGCTCACCTGGGGTTCACACCTGCCACCCATCTCTCCTAGGCCACAGCTGTCTCCTGGGATCCACATGAGGACATGGCTGGGATGAAGGCCACACAGTCCCGCATGGAAGAGGAAATACAGAGGATCAAGGAGGCACTTGGCCAGGTGAGCTACCACCATCAGCAAGTCACGTGTTGAAGACAGCAGCCAGTGCCCTTGCCTCTGCATGTCAGAGATTCAGCACCCCTGGATCTGGCCCTGGCAGATGAATGGAGAGTGCTCCTCACAGTGCCACGCTACCAGGCTTAGCCAGATCCTGTGCTGCCCCCCTGAAGCAGAACATGGCAGGGCTGCAGGTCTGTCCCTAGGGACCCTCTCCTGGGTCTCAACCTTGCCACTCCCCTCTCCTAGGCCACAGATCTCTGCAAGGATCTCCACAAGGAAGTCAGTGAAATGAAGGCCACGCAGTCGCACATGGGAGAAGACATTCAGATGATCCAGAAAGCTCTTGGCCAGGTGAGCTGCTGCCAGTGCAGGAGGGAGGGAACTGGGCCCCCACACCTTTCTTGCCACTCACCACCTCATCCTGCCACCCTGGCCTATGGCCCTGGGTGTCACCCAGCATGAAGGGCACCAGGAAAGAAGAGTGGGAAGGGTCCACCAGGAGCCCCCCACCTCTGCCTGCGGGTCAGGACAGTGGGAGAGGTCACTGCCTGCCTCAGCCAAAGGGATCTTGAGGCTCTTTGACCTAAACAGCTCTCAAAAAAGGGAACATGGGTGCTGGGAAAGAGAGAAGGTAAAGATGTAACGGTGCAGGACAGCCATAGCCTGCCCAGGGTCCCTCTGGCTTGTGCACAAGATCAATTGTGGATGCTCCCAGGTCCTGACTGCTGCCCATCTTCTCATCCCACTCTAGGGGAACCTCCAGGATGCTGCTGGCCAGCCGCTGGCCCTCAGTGACCAGTCTGCCCCAACCAAACCCCACACTTCGGACATGGACACCCTACAGTCATGCCCTGATAACCAGAGCACCACCCCAGGGATACAGACAGTGACCCCCAGTGCCCAAAGCAGCACCTCCCCAGGGATACAGACAGGGACCCCCAGTGCCCAAAGCAGCACCTCCCCAGGGATACAGACAGGGACCCCCAGTGCCCAGAGCAGCACCACCCCAGCGATACAGACAGAGACCCCCAGTGCCCAAAGCAGCACCACCCCAGGTATACAGACAGGGACCCCCAGTGCCCAAAGCAGCACCACCCCAGGGATACAGACAGGGACCCCCAGTGCCCAAAGCAGCACCATCAGGACAGAGCCTGAATCCCAAGCAGACCACCCAGCAGTGGAAAGAATTACCAGAGATCTGTCTGAGCTCCAGGGCCAAGTGTCCTCCCTGCAGCGCCTGGCCAGTGACCTGCGGGATGAGAAGGAGAAGGTGAGCTTGTGGCAGTCTCCAAAGGGGCTGCAGGGATGCCAGGGGGTGTTGGCAGGGAGGAGGCAGACAAAGGACTTCCATGCTGAGAGAACATGGGGTCCACGCTCTGACTCTGTGACCACCACCCTTCTCAGATCAGGCAGCTGGAGGATGCCCTTGGAAAACTACATGTGACTGATGGCAGAGACCAGATGTCCCAGCTGGAGTAAGAGGATGGGAGAGGGTTTGGTATCCCATGGGGCTGCAAGGGATCCTGGAGTGTGGCCAGGAGCATCTGGTTTTGGGGGTGAGGGACAGCTCTCAAGTGGCCCTGTGGAAGCTCATCCCACTTGTGCCCCATCTCGCTGGCCAGATCTGCACTGCAGGAGATTAGGCAGGAGCAGAAGGAGCTGAGAGAGGAGCAGAAGTTGCTGAGAGAGGAGCAGAAGACTATCAAGGCCATGCTGAAGCAGCTGGTCACAGACAGCCAGCTTCAGAAGCAGGTGAGGTCTGGAATGAGCACTCCCACTGTTGTCCCAAACAGCAGGGTGCTCCTGGGGGGTTCTTGGCCACATCCCATGTCTGGCTGGGGCTGTCAAGCCCCTTTATCACCCAGGTCTGTTGGCTGCATCCATCCCACCTTCTTTTCCTGCAGCTGGATGAGCTGAGAGCAATGATAAGGAGCTCAGGGCAGCAGCAGGCACAGGCAGCAAGCCCTGACCACTGCTCAGACACCAAGGTGCTGAAGAAGCTCCTGCACAACTATGAGAAACTCCAAAAACAAGTGGACTCCCTGGTGCCACAGCGGGTGCAGAGGTCGGTGCCACAGCGGGTGCAGACATCACTGCCACAGAAGAGCCAGGTAGGCAGATGGCAGCATGGAGGGCTTGGGAGGGTGCATTGGGTTGTGTTCACTGTAATATGGGGCAGCCCCTCACTATCCCCTAATTTGATTTGGACAAATTGGCAGCATGACAGGAAATTAAAGCCTTGAAACAAATGTGCTGGCACTAAGGAGTTGTGGCGCTGGCTGTGTAACCCAGATCTCTCTCTGAGGGGCAGCCAGACACCACTGGCATGGCACCATCTTGTCATCTTCTTCCCTGGAGCAGGATGAAGAGTTGCTGAAGAGCATCCAGGCCACTGTTGTGCGGGTGGAAGGGGACTGTGAGCAGCTCAGCTATCTCACAGGGAGCCTCCGGGATGACCATCGCCAGCAGCAGAAAGATATCGAGGTTGGTGGCTGAACCTCCCACGGGGTCAGAGTATGCCCCAGACACACCCCAGTCTGGGGACCACCAGAGATCTGATCCCCTACCCACTTGCTCACTGTGGGTTCAAAGGGCCTTTCCCGGAGTTTTTTTGATAGCAGAAAGCATGGGGTGCTCAGCTGGCCAAGAGGCAGCTCTGACCCTTCTGCAGTGTCATGGTATACTTTGTGTATTGGAAGGCTCTGTTCCGGTCCCTGGAGGGTCTGGAGAAGAAAGCAGACAAGGAGGACCTGCTGATGCTGGTACAGTCTTGAGGGGCTAATTGCCAGCCCAAGGGATCTCCTGCCCCTTGTCCTTTGGGCGCTTGGTGGCAGAAGTGGCTTGGGTGTGGGGGGGAGGGTGTGGGTATTTCCAGACTGGCTGCAGATTCCTTGCCAGGTTCTTTCATCTCTCTCCCTGGGTCCCTTTGGCTGGTGGGATTGACTCCATGGAGGGGGATATGATGGCCCTGCAGGAGCACTTTTATCTCTGTCCCCAGTGCATACTGGCCCTGGCTGTTGTACCTCCACCCTGTTCCCACTGCTCTCCTGCCTTTCCTTTCTGCTAGAAAGAGGACAAAGCTGCCCTGGGCAGCAAAGTCAGTTGCACCCAGTTTGAGGCGAGCATGGAGAATCTGGAGGAGAGGCTGCAGGAGCTACTGAAACGGGTGTTGGGCCAGGAGCAGCTCTTGCAGGAGATCCAGCAGCAGTTCCATGAGGCACTGGACTCCAAGGTAAGGAGTACCTTGTCCCCACTGCACAAAACTGGCTCCTTGGGGACTTTGAAGCCTGAGGCAGCATCCCTCTGAGAATCTCCTGCCCGGCTTTTCCCTGGGGACCACCATGTTCCATCCTGGGGCAGCTGGCTGAGGAGGTGCATCTGTCCACAGCTGAATCGTCTGGAGCTGGAACCTTTCCAGAAGCACCTGGAGGAGACCTGGGCAAGGATGATCAAGCAGCTTAAGGATGAGATGTCAGTTGTGTATGATGATGCCGCAGGAATTAAGCAGTGAGTGTGATGGGCTTTGAGGACAGCATTGACCTTGTTTCCTTCAGCTATCCCAGCCAGTATCCATGTGGTACCCTGACAACAGGCAAATATAGCCAGTAAACAGTGGGGATGCTGACAAAACATCAAAAGAAGGCACGAGGAGGAGCATCTGCAGACCACAGACCTTCCAACCAAAACTGGGATGTGGGTGCAGAGATGCAAGAATGGGGACAGTGGGTCGTTCCCCTGGGCAGGAATGTGACACACAGCACCACAGGGCAGGGTCATGACCTGCCCTCCTGGCCAGTTGCTGGGGGGTCATGATCTCCGACACGGTGATAACACCAGGATGAGGGCTGCACCCTTCCCCTCACATCCCTGCCTGCCCTGGGCAGCTACAGGCTGCTGTTGTAGTTCAGAGGTGCCAACATTGCCAAGGCGAGCTTGTCTCTTTTTCCTTTTGGGGGAGAAAATCAGGCTCCACACTCTACAGTTCTCTGTGCAAAGACTGTGACTCCTTGCAGCAACATGCCTGGCACCTGCTGCTGCCTGTGAGCTGCTGTCTGCATGTGGGCAGCACTGTAGCCTTGCCAGGAACTAACTCAGCTCTTTCCCCCATTAGGCAGCTGCTGGTCCCTTACAAGTGCCTATCCTGTGACCGGGACCTCAACATGCAGGTGCCTGGCCCGTGAGTAGCACTGGGCACTGGTGTACTGGGGGGCTACATGGGTGGGACAGGGGTCATGGATGCTGTCAGTGTCCTGTCACAGGCAAGGGGCTTAGAATGTCTGCCTCAGGGTCTGACTCTGCTGAGCTCCCTCCACAACCCTGTCTGTCAGCCAGGGAGTGGGGACCCCTCCAGGAACCCCTCCCCAAGGGCAGCAGGCAGAGGGATGCTGTGAGGTACAAGTCTATGGGTTTTGGGGTGCTGCCCAAAGCTGGGATGGTTTGTTTGTCCCCCATCACCCACCTATGGCTCCTGCCTTCCCCAGGCACATTGATACACTCCCGTTCTATCCACCACTGCCCACCAGCCATGGTGCATACCCCACTATTGTCATCACAGAGGAGCAAGCACAGCAGCACGGTTACAGGTAGGGTACATGGGGACCCATCCCTGGGCCCTGGGAAGCAGGATAGTCCTGCTCTGGCAAGGGAGATCTCTTCCCTGGGTGAGGACAGAGGGGACCTGACAGGATAGAGTAGCAGAAAGGGCCACAGACGGCCATCTGTGCCTGGCCCAGGTCTCTGGAGTTTCAGAGCCCCTGCTGCACTGCTCCATCCAGCCCTGATCTCAGTGGCACTAATGCCACATGCCATCAGCTGTATCTGGTCTCAGTTTGACCTCAGGCTTGGTAGGGTGTTGATTCAGCCCAGTGGGACAGGCGTGGTCTCCTGCAGCAGTTGTATGGGAGTCGGGATGGACATGCCTCACCGGGGAACCTCCCCTGCCCCCCTCCTGGGCACTATGGGATAGAGCCCAGGGTACCACGGAGCTGGGCACTGAGCATTCTTAGCCCTGTCCCACAGGAAGGTGGCCAGTGGCAGGTTCCCCCTCAAGTCGCAAAGCTGCAGGGGCCAGAACATGTCCAACGAACAGCATAAGAATCTCCTGTGTATCTCCAAAAAGGTAGGGATGGCAAAGGGGTGGATATGTCAGGAAGCACCGAGGCCGGGAGGGGGATGCTGAATATCTGAGGGAATTTGTGCCTCAATCTCTTTGGGGAAAGTTGCACAGAGAGGGTTGCTTGGGGGTCCTGAATTGGGCCCCACATTGCAGCCAGCTTCTCTCTTCTTCCCAGCCTGGTGTGACTGAGCTGCTGGGCACAGGTGGCCTCATCACTGATCATCATCAGGAGCAGAAGCCTAAGGCAGCAATGAGGGCACAGGACGAGCTGGGTATGGCCCTGTCAGGGCACTGGCGGGGTGGGGACAAAGACAGCACCAGCTGTTGGTCAGCAGTGGGTGAGTGGGGCTCTGTGTGTGTCACTGAGCAGGTCGAACTGGGGTCTGGGGCAGGCTGAGGAGGGGTGGAAGTAGGATGGATGAGGAGGACTGGTGGATAGGGCAACTGGTCCCTGGGGGTGTTGGAGCCAGAGCACAGTGTGTGGATGGACCTGGCCAGTGTGGGACAGCAGCCTGTCTGCTGGAGGGCAGGGGCCAGCACTTCATCCCTGACAGTCTCTGACTGGGCAGGTGCCCCTGCTGCCTAATCTATCCTGGGCTGGCAGAGCTGGCCCCAGCTGGGGCAGCCCCTGGGCTGCAGGGGGGGATCACGCCTGTCCTTTGTCCCCAGGCCCCACTGCCTTGCTAAAGAACTGGCCAGCTTCAGACCCTGGCCACTGATCCCAGGCATTTGGTGCAAACCCAGTCCCCCGACATGAAGCCAGCACCTGGATAGCCAGCTGGGACTGGGTACTTGAAGCCTTGCATGAAGAAAAGTCTGGTACAGCTGCCCGAAGAAAAGGGATTTCTTTCCAAGCTAATAAAAAAATTAACCTGTTGTTTGGAGTTTTCTAAGCAAGAGTGATTTCAAAATTATCGCAGTGCTGCTCACCTCAGAGCTGCCACCCCAAAGCTGGCCAGGTGCCATGGGGAAAGGGAGAAGGTTCAGTGGTGTCAGGAGCAGGAGATCATGGGGGGAGCTCCCAAGCTGGGTGGTGTTGGGAATACTGGGGGTGTGCCCCCAGAGTGGAGGGAGTGGGAGTAGTGGGGCTAGGAGATCTGTGAGGGACATGTGGTGTAGGAGCTCCTGCCTGTGCTGCATGGTCACTGTCACCTGTGGGGAAAGAGCGGACATCAGGGACAGAGTGGATGGCAGGGATGGTGAAGACAGCAGTGACAGTGGGGTCACCACTGCACCTTCCACAGGAAGCTAAGCACCAGTTCTAGGGCTCTGAGCACCCGCTGCTGGGTCCCACTCATTCCCTACATCCCCAGGGCTTTATGATGATGTCGAACCCTCCCCTGGGCCAAAGGCGGGAGAGAGGGCAGTGCTGCTGGGCTGCTGAGTGCCCCACCCCTGCCAAGGAGCAGTTCTACTGCAGGGGCACCCTGACCCTGCTGCACCAGCACCCAACCAGTGCCTCAGGGGCTCCACCTCTTGTCCCCCCCATCCCATAGGTTGGGGGGCAACCTCAGATCCTCTACCTTGCTTGGGGACATCCCCTGGCCCCACTCTCACTGCCCCCTCCCTTCTGGGGGCACACCCCCAGTATTCCCACACTGCAAGTTTCAGTGTTCACACAGGTAATCAGAAGGCCAAGCCATGGACTTTCAAGCAAGAATTGAAGTTTATTTCAGGAACATTACACAGCTGCCAGAACTCACAGCTGGGTGGCAAAAAACAACACGGGGCTCCTTGGCCGTACATGTGAAAGCGACTTCAGATATGCGCAGTGCATTTCCCTTTCCCTCCCTCTTTTCCATTTCCCCACTTATGAGAAAGGAATGCTTCTTTTGCACTTTGCTCAGATAAGGGTCATCTATTTTGTCTAGCAAAGAGACAGTTCTAAGGGAAAGACCAAAGGTGGTATTCTCAAACATTCTCTTAACATGTCTTTCAGCTATGATGGTTTTCTTGAGCAAAGAGGAGTTTACCACCAATTTACCTTCTCACACATTTCTTGTACAGGGTCACCTCAATGCCCTCCCACACCAGCCACCTTGGGGGCTCCCCCCATGCTCTTCTGCTCATGCTACCACAGAACCTTCGCCCATCCCCATGGCACCCTTCCATGCTGCTAGCTTGTCCCAGTCAATTTGGGGGACAGCAATGGTTTATGGCCCCTGCTAATGATATGACCACTGTTTGGCCCTGCTTCTCTCAACTGTGCAATTGTGCCAGTTGGGCCTCACTGGAAAGGAGGAAATTGGCGTGATAAAAAACATTACCACGGCTCCACATGATCTGCTTCTTTTCAGCCTTCTCCTTTGTCTGGCTTGAAAACACGTTGTTTAAGACATCAGTCCTGCGTTATAAGTGACACAATAAATCACCAGGCTCAACAAGTTTACTTAATCAAAGTTCAGTCTATTGTAATTTCCCCCTTTTTCAGTTTGTTGGGGTTTGGTGTGTTTTCATATGGAGGATTTGGTGTGCAGCAAAGGACCATTCACTCGCCTGATCTCCAGTCCTACCTGGAGGAAATTCAGGTCTAAAGCATGTCCAAGCAGAGAAATTATTTTACAGAATATATTTTACAAATTTTTTACTGGTAAAATCCCCTAAGAATCACCCACAATTCAGAGTTCTATTCCCCAGGCTAGCTACCAGTTCTATTCGTGCTGCCTAGGCCCTATAATGCACCATAGGGTCTCATCGCCTATATTCAGCTGTTAAAAAAGGCCATTTTTAGGTTAAATAAACCCTCAGATTTTTTTTGGGATGATTTTGGATAACAAGGGAATCTGGGGGGAGAAATGTCCTGCTTGGCCTCATTTAGGGGAGAAAAAGCCATTTCTTAGAGTAGGTAAAACTATGAAATGGAAGAAATGGAACAAAATTATTAATTTTATCCCACTAAATTCGATAAGAAGAGGGGAAAAGGCTGATACAGGGCGAACTGAGCAAACTGGTGACACTTGGAAGGATTTATGCCCCCCCTCAAGTAGGATCTGGGTTAATTCCAGAAGAGTTTAGAGATACTTTTGGAGCTGTTAGTGCCAAAAATACAAGATTTTATTTTCACTTAGAAGGCAACAATTTTCTCAAAAAAAAAGAGGGATGGGGGTTTAGCAGCACTTTCTCTTCGAGGCAGGAGTACAGAGCCCACCTCTTCTTAACCAGTTTCTCCCTAACTTGGGGATTTTTTCCCTGTGAGCACCACTTTGAGGTGGAAAATCCCTTTTTTCCAGCACACTGGCTGTTCCTTTGGGTAAAAGGCCCAAAATGGAGCAAACCTCCCCAAAATCAGAGGATTAAAACCCCCAACACCCCTGTTTTTCACTGGAGTTGCATTTTGGGGCAAAATACAGCTCAATGAGTGTTTTCTGGATGCAATGAGCTGCTGATTTTAGTGCCTTTTGAGTCCCATTTTTATAAGCACCTGCCAAAACCTGACAGCTATTAATCTGCATAATTGTAGACCCAACCCCATATTCTGCCTTTTTTTACTTAAAATATACCCCAGTGAGAAGCAGGGGAGGTTTAATGTCCCCACCCTTGTGGACATTAGGTTTGCTCCTCCATGCCTGCCACACTTCCCTCAGGGGTGTAGTTCCAACTCCAGTCTGATCCTGAGGGTGTTAGTGGGAGAGGGGCAGCATAGGAAGAAGCAGGAGGCAATGGATAAAACCCTCCTCCAAGAATGCTCATTTTCAAGCCCCAAACCCTCACAAAGTGCATCCGTCTCTCACCCCGGGCTCCAGCCATGTGGAAAAAGCTACAACTCCTGTGGAAAAAACCCTTCAGCAATTCCCCAAGGCCTCTTTTCATGGGCTGGTATGAAGTGTCCCTGTCACTTGGGAGGGTTTCAGGGTCCATAGGTCTGCAGTGTCAGCTTTGTGGGAAGGCTGTGAAGCTCATCTGCTGGCTGTGCTTCAGGAGTGGGGGCTGTGCACCCTCCCTGCCCAGGATCTGCCATAGGAACTACTGTTGGGATGCTGGTGAACTGCCTTCAAGTGAAAAGAGGCTGATTCCCCCACTGCCAATGCTAGAGAGCCAGCTCTGGGCTTGCCAAGCTATGCAGAAAAGGCAGATTTTTTTGTTGTATATGCTTCATTTTTTTTCTAGGCACTTTCAAACTAAATATCCATAAAACTGCTTAGATGAAAAGTGAATGAAACGGAGTGTTGGAAACTCATCTGTTGGAGCAGGATGCTGCAAAAAAGCACTTTGATTTACACATTGCTGGGCCTTGTCTTTTAAGGGAGACAGCACCCAAGACCAACCTCACTGTGAACCAAACAGGGAAAGAACTAATTATAAAACTGGCCAGGACTGTATTTTGGGTTTAGCAATGGCATGTGGATTTGTCAAGGCACTTATTTAAAATTAGGGCCCCAAAGACAAAAGCAGCCAGCTTCCCTGCTGCCTCTCCTGAGGTTTCTCCTCTTCCTCAGTCTGATCTCAAGAGTGTCTATGAATGGTGAGGTAAGTATGGCAGCAAAGGTGGAGAAACTGGGGCTGTAAGAGGCAGAGACCTACCCAGTCCTGCCGGTAGATGCCGATAACAGCATTCTATTACACGGTTTAAGCCTAGTTACAACTCTCTGCTGCCTCAAGATACAAGTGTGTTTATCTTTTCCCCTTCTGTTCACTTGTAGGAGGTGAAATGGGATGAAGTCCTGCCTGTGGCCTCTCTCCCTGCTCATATTCTGGCAGTGGCAAAACCATGAGCCTTAGCAATCCCAGGACGCACAAGAAGTGCTTTTAGTCCATTTCCCCTAGATTCCCTGCAAATCCTAATCAGGAATGTTTCCACTTGCAAAACATTATTACAACGTGTCCAGCAGCAGCAAAGCCCATTTTCTGCCTCAAAGTGAGCTTTTCAAAATATTTTAGGAAGGTTTTTCCTGGGTTTTTGGGCTATGTTTTCATTGAAAAACAGCTGGGGAAATAAAAACATCTCTGTTCTCCCACTGGAGTGGGAGACTGAAACGTGACTAATATTGTTAAATTAGGTATTATAAGGAAAATTAAATGGGTCTTGGTGGGAGGACTTGGGCCTGCTTGTTGAATGGAGGGTTTGTTGGGGTGGTGGAAGTGTCTGTGCTTAGGAGGTTTATGGTTGGTTCTGGGGGGATTCAGGGCCAGAGGGTGAGCAGAGCTGGCCTCTCCCCCAGCCAGAGCAGTGGTCAGAGTCACTCACCAGCAAAACTGGCTCAGGGAAAGACAAAGATTTCGGTCTGGCTGTCAGCATCACAGAAAGCCACCCACCAGCATAACCCAGAGCCACCTCGATGCATCGGAGTGCTTTGCTGTGGGGCAGAGATGTGGGGCTGGGCCAGGTAAGAGCCTGCAGCTGCCCCAACCACTGACCCACAGCCCAAACCCCATGCTCAGGGCTGAGACCAAAGCAGCCCCTACGAGACACAAATTCCTGAGCCACCCGCAGTGCCCAGTTAGGACCAGGACAAACCTCCACAGCCCAGCAGTGCCAGCCCCCCACAAAGTCCCATCCACCCAAAACACAGCAGAGAGACTCAGAATGCTCCTTTCCTGAAGGAAGAGGAGCTGGGGGTGATTCCCAGCACCCTGCGGTCCAGCCGTCTTCTGACACCACGATTTGGGGGTGAGCTGTGGCTGGATCCAGGGTCACGGTTGCTGGAATGGGGAGAGGCATTAGTGGGGCTGTATGTATTGGGGTATCAGCTCCAAAAATTGCACCAGAGCATCAGCTCCAGCCTTTGCAGCTGAGCCCCAGTTCTGGATGCCAAATCTGAGCAGCAGCCCCAGGTGGTGAACCCAAATGTCATCCCTGAAGCTTTACTCACCTCTCTGGTATCCCCCTGAGTCTTCCTCCAGTGAAGAGCCCAGGATGTCTGGAAATAGCAGATGACCCTGGAGATTTTTACCTCGGAATCTGGCCCTGGGGCTTCCCCACGTCCATCCATTTCCCACCACATGGAGAAGGCAAAACCATCAGAGATGGGAGA
Organism: Xenops minutus; assembly: GCA_035221455.1. Taxonomy (NCBI): domain Eukaryota; kingdom Metazoa; phylum Chordata; class Aves; order Passeriformes; family Furnariidae; genus Xenops; species Xenops minutus. The sequence continues at coordinate 42,457,612 of JAWWEE010000158.1, read as the reverse complement.
CAAACCCCCCTTCATTTCCAGCATCACCTCCCTCCACGCATAATTAGTGTCCTAATGTGGGTGCTAATTAATCACCAACAGCTGTCTGCTCTTTCTATGTGCAGTTTCCCATGCCTTAAGGCTGCTATAAAGGAACTAAATCCCTGATTTTCTTTTAATTAAAGGAGGATTTAAAGTGATACATTCACTTACCAGACAAATTTGCCAACCCTGGTGTTCTCTTTACTCCCAGTCCCGCCCCAGGTTCCCATTTCTGCTTAATAAATCCCCTTTTTTGCCAATTTTTCCCCTCCAAGCACCTTTAAACTGTGTCACTGCGTCTGCCAGTATCTTGGTTTTCCAAGTAACATCCTCAAGCTCTGCTTCCAGCTCTGGCATCAACAAAAGCAACAGCTGCTCCTTCCTCTCTGTGTACCTCAAGAGGGGAAAATTGGGGTGTTTAATGCGAAGAAATCCCCAAATTTCGTTTCCCCACCACTGGAAAAGCACAGGGACATCTTTATTTCCCTGGGAAAGGGTCCAGCTCCTGCAAGATGTGATGGCAGATTTGCCCATCTTTACCAAGTTCTGGATTAACCACCAAGCCCATCCAGCTCAAAAGCAAAAATCGCGGTGGAAAAAAAATGCAAGGTGAGGAGGAGATCCCAAAAATAGAGGATTTTTGCCCAAAACTGGTGTTCCTGGCGATGCTTTTTGGCCGCAGTACCTGCTCCGGGTGGTTTGGGCATCCTGGAGAGGAAGGGAGAGACATGCTTAGGGCTGTTTTCCTGGGAATAAAAGCCAAAGGAAGGGTAAACAGAAGGATCTAGAGGGAAAGCTTTGGCTCACCTGGAGCAGATGACCGTCCAATTGCTGACACTTGGCCTGGAGCTCAGCACAGTGTTGCCGGATCCAGGTTATCTCAGCAGCTTCACCACGTTGCTGTTCCTCCAGCCTCCAGCCCAGGCAACAAAGCCAGCTAAGGAACCATGATTCCTGCTTGCTCAGAACCCACCGGAGTTCTTTGAGCATTGCCAGCAGCTTCTGCTTCGCAGCACTGACTCGAGTCTGGGGGGATGAAGAAGGAGGAGGATGCTGGAGAGGAGAATGAAGCAGTTTGGCCCCCGCAGTACACCCTAACAGCAGTAGCACTCACCAGCATCTCCTGTCTTGTCTCCTTCACTGCCTCACTCAGCCTGGCGCGTTGCTCATACTCCTCTTGCAGGGATTTTAGGGAGTCTTCGAACTGCCTCTGCAGCCAGGAAGAAGGGGTTTGGGCTCCTGAAGGAGGGGGAAAAGGTGTGGCTGGGACTCCTAAAGCACCTGTATTATGGCCAGTGCAGATGGCTCATTCCTCACCCTCCTCTTCAGCTGTAGTGAAGCAGATATATTCATAGATATCCATGTTATAATTCATCTTATGCTATATGTATAGTCTCACCTCATCTGTATAGATACGTAAATATATACAGCTCTCCCAGCCAGGCTGGGAAATCCCATCTCTCCAACTTCTCCTGTAAAAAAGTTGCCATCAGCCCCGAAGAAGTTGTCACTACCTTCTATTTCCCATTCCCCTTTCCCGCCGCCCTCCTTGCAACCGTGGCCAGGTCCAAACCTCTTTTGAGAACCCCCTTTTCTCCTCCACACCTGGAAGCAGAACAGGAATTCTTCACAGTGCAGGTGCTGGGTGAGGGCAGGAGCTTGAAACCATCAATATTTAGAGTTTTAGTCCCACCCCCGTGCTCTGTTTCATACTTAACCCTTGGCAAATTGCAGCATTTCAGCTCAGTTTTGACTTTTGGATGCTCACAGTATTTCTTTTTTCCGTCTGAAAAGACGGGGAAAAGCTTTGCCCCATCTCAAAATGCATATTTTGGCCGCTGAATTTTAAGGGAGAGCGGGTTTTTAGCATCACTCGGGCAGGCGGAGTGCCTGAGGCGCTGGATTCGCTCACCCTGTACCAGCGAGCGGCCGCAGGGCGGGGCAGGGCGGGGCAGCGGCGGGATGCTCGAAATCGTCTCCAGGGCCAGCAGAGGTTTAAGGACAAAAGGGAACACAGGTAGCCGCAGCGGGGGAGGGATTAGTGGGGGTGAGTTATTTACAAGGCGAATTTTTACCACTCCGGCTGCACTGCGGGAAGCAAAGTGCGGCCAGAGGGTGGCTGTAGGAAACAGGGATTAAAGCAAGAATGTGGCAAGTGGGCAGAGTTCCACGGAGCTCATGTGGGTATCAGCTGGGGAACAGGACGGGGTGAGGGGGATGTTAAAGTGAAATAAAAACCCACTGTTGTCCCTTAGCATCCAGACTGGGTGGCAAAAATAAGAAGCAAAGGAGGAAGAACTACAGGTTCAGGATCTGTGCGGGGAGGTGGTGTTGGAGCAGAAATTCCAGGAGGGAGTAATGTTAATGAAGTTTTGTAATAAAATTAATTCAGGAAACTGAACCAAACGATGGTCTTGGAGCTGGAATTTTCACTTTTATAGAATAATAAAAGTGCATTAAATATAATCGACTATATTATATATAATTTTAATATATTTACTATATTTTAACTATCATGTTATTATGTTTCAGTATATTGAATATAAATAAAAACACAATTATATATAATATGTTTAACTATAATTGCAAGTTTTATTACAAAAACAATAAACCCCATGTAATAATAATTTTAAAAATACTAATCAGGAATTACTATAGTCATGAATAAGCCTGATAAAGCTGATATCCCCAAACAGCTGTAAACACCCAAAATTGATCAGCTTTGGCTTTTTTCCAGGACAGAGTAGGGAGAAGTGATGCAATCCTTTTTTTTTTTTTTTTTTTTTAAATGTATGCTTGCTTCTAGGAAACACCTGAAAAATGTCTTCAGTTAACAGCAGACCAACTTCATGCTTAAGTAGTTCTTAATTATTTCAGGCACTTACTGCCTTTTCTAAAAAGCATCTCAGCCTACACAAGGCTTGTGCAGCAGGAGGAGAATCCAGGGCTGTGTTAGGTATAAATATCTTCCCAGAAATTGTTGTTTTTATCAATTTTTTGCTATCTCTATGCAGATACGTAAAAGTAAACCAGTGTTTCTACCTTATTTAAGGTTTCTTGAGGTATGGGGGGAAGGGGCTGATAAAACAGCACCTCAGTGCCCATGTGCACTTATGAGAAACTTATGTCTCTTGGGAAATGTGTAGCGTTTTGCGAGGTTTGTTTTTTCTCCGTGTGGTTCGAAGCTGGCAGCCCTGCACATCGATGCAGCAGGAAGGCCGCCTGGGGCAGAAGCACGGCCGAGGGGCTGCACTGAGGGGTGACTGCACCAGGGGCAGACTCACCTCGTGTCGCTGAAGGAGCTGCATCACGGGACAGCCGCTGTCAGGTGTCACCAGAAGGGCTGCACCACGAAGAGGGAGAGGTGTGAATAGAGTATATAGAACTGAGTAAAATAAATAGAAGAGCTGCAGGAGGGGTAGCCACTGCCTGCATCTGAGAGCTGCTCTGAGGAACGTGCGAGGCGCAGTCCGGATCAATCCTCCCCATCCCACACGTCCACAATGGGATAAGCAGTGACTCACCACAACACTGCGCTGGAGCTAAGCACTACGGCCAGAGGCAGCAAAGCTGCTTCCAGCAGAGAAGAGGAGTGGGGTGTGAGAAATAAAAGAACATGGTTTTATTACAAGCAAATAGTTCATTAACTCAGGAATTACTTTCTTTAGGCATATCGTAGAAGTTGTAAGGTACCAGGTCCTGTCTGGAACTGGTGCCAGGGACAATTTGAGTTCAGGAATAGGGAATTATCAAAATAGATAAAGATATGGCTGAAACAGGCCCCTACCACATGGCAAGCTCTTTGTGTGCAGAGGAAAGTGGTCATTCTGACCAGGAGACCCCATCTCCCTGTACAGGGGGGCATGCCAAATCCAATCAGAAGAAGAGGCCCACTTCTCTCATTATGCTAACAAGGTAGAACTCTTGGGACACATAAAAAGCATGATTTTTGGGGTGAGGGGTTGCTTTTTGGACCTTAGTGGCCAGAGCACCCAGCACATGTTGAAATAGAAACTTTCCTTTTTCTGCTAGACTTCTTTATCTATTTGTATCTTAACTAAATTGAATAGAAGAGATTTTTCTCACATGGGGCATGGTGTTTTTAGTCACCAAGCTCTTAGGCACCAGGAGAAGTCCACCACTCTGCACGCAAGGATCCAGACCTAAGCCCATGTTTATCGCTGCCCCTCGCTCTCTCACTGCTGCCTCTCTAGCCCACGGAAACAATAAAGGCCATGAAATCTATCCTATGCACAAAAAAACCCAAAACAAAACAAACAAAAAACCTCCCACAAAAACAGCAATGAAAAAAAAAAAAGCAAAACACACCACCTGTGGGTTTGTTACTACTTTTATTTCATGACCTTCATGTTGAGCAGCAGCACAAGAGCACTCACTAATTAAAGTAACAGGGTAACTGCTGGCGCAGCAGATTTTGTCCTGCGACAAGATCTGAGGCGGAGGGGAAGATCGACAGAAAACCATTTGTTTTCTGGGGAACACAGGCAGCACCCGGCACTCTTGGTGTGGGTAGAGGGAGCAGACAGGCAGCATCTTGCAGAGTCCAGCTACTGCATCTGTGTTCTGCATGTCCCGGTGGTGACCCCCTGGCAGCTGCCAGCCGGCTCCTGGCCTCGTTGGGCCTCTCCAGCCTCATCCCACTTCTCTTCATCATCCCACCGAATGCTTTTTCTATCTGACAAGAGCTGTGGCAGAGAAGCTGTGCTGGGCTCCAGAAGTGCCCTCACTGTGGGGAGACTTACGCAGGTACCTGTGCTGGGGAGGCACAAAGGACGTGAGGGGTGAGTAAGTGCTGACCCTGCTGCTGCCTTGTACAACCTCCTCCTCCTGAAGTGCCTCTAGCTTCTCCCCAGATAATTGAATTATTCCAAAATACAACTGAATTCCTCAACTGAATAATTCTAAGGTCCACTTCCCTAATATCTTAGATATCCCAAAGAAAGTGAATTATCCCAAATACCTCTGCATGCCTCTGAAATATCCTAAAATACCAGAATTCTCCACAAATTCCTCTGAACTCCTCCAGGGCCTCCTGCAGAGCATCCCATGTGCAGCAGCAGGAGCTCAGCCTGATCTCCAGCTCAGTGGGGAGCCCAGACAGAAAGTGAAGATGCATTTCTCTCCAGGCGGCAAGAAAAATGACAGGGACGAATGCCACAGGAGGGATACTTAAGCTGAGCACCTCTCTGCAAGTGGGGTAACAAGGGGGCAGAAGTGGCCAGTTGCCACATACCTGTTTAGGATATTCCCAACATCCTACAATAAAAAAGGGAGGGGGGGGGGGGGGGCGGGGCAGGGGGTTCACGACCACATAGGCAGCAATTTGGAAGAGCTTTTGGGTAAGGAGAGTTCTCCCCTGGCACAAGCGCTTGGCTTCCAGCTGCCCAATAAGCCCATGGAGCTGTGTGATCCCCTCAGCCACCAGTGATGATTTTTTGGCCTGGGCAGCTGCAAAGGCATCATGCAGCTCCACTGGCTGCCCCAGCACCATGCGCTCCTGCTCTGCCAGAAGCTGGCACAGCCGATCAAACTCAGCCTCGACACGGAGCTACTTGGCTTTGCTCGCCGCCTGGAGGAGACAAAAAACCGCTCTGCAACTCCCAGACCTGAATTTTCCCTTTCAAGCTAAAGGACAAAAGCACTCTGGCTGGAGCCAAGGGGGCTGTGACGCTGGGGCAAAGCTGGAGATGTGGCTAATTAGCAACTACAGTGTAATTAAGCAATTCACACCATGCTTTTCCTTCTTTCCCCTTCCCTGTTGCCATTGTTCTTTACATTCTGTCCAAAACCAAGTCATGCCCTGGGAAGCAGACAGGAGGGTTAATTCCATGTTAACAAATGCCACTTTAGGACTCAGTCTGGGATGAAAATGAGCAATGCCATGAAAATTAAGTGATTTAAAGTGTGGATAATAAGTAACTGCACATGGAGGGGGCCAAACCTGCCTGGGATCTGCACCAATGGCTCCAACTGGGTTCGAGGCTTTGCAGGGCACCAGGATACCTCACAGAGATGATCCCACATATTTGGGGAAAAATAAATACCCGTTTGGGCTGACAAAACATCAAGGGGCCCCTGTGTATCAGGTTGTCCTGGTTGCCACTTCTCTTTGCTTACTCTCCAGTCTAGAAACTCTGCCAATACCTTCCTTAGGGATTGTAGGTGAGACTCAATTTTCTCCTGAATATACCCAAAAATAAAAAATAATAAAAAGAAAAATTAAGTGATCGGCCCAGACCATTTGTATAATCCTATCTTTAAAATCTTAACTTACTTGGGGGAGGAAAGCAAATAATCCTCTAAAAAAGCCCCCTTCCTGCCTTCCCTGGAAAGCAGGGATCAACTCATTTTATGTTTCTTCCACACTCAGGCAACCAGGACCAGCTTTGCTTTCCCACAAAGAAATTAAAATATTTTGATTTTGCACCTTTTTAGGGAGAGAGGGAGAGATGGCCAGGGAGGAAGGCCTGGTGGGTCATAGGAAGCTGATCTCACCTCATAGGTCTCAGTGGGTCCCCCAAAAATCTTCATGACTGTATTCTGTAGTGGCTTACCTATTGCCTCCAGTATTCATGCAACCCCAAGGGGTCTTTGTCACTTCAACACCAAGAGAGGAAGCTGTGGCTGATCTCAGCACACAGGTTTTGTAGCACTGCTGTGTCCATGCTGCTCTCACAGTGAGGAGAAAGGAATGCTGGGGGTTGGCAGTGGCATGGGATGAAGCCACCTGCCCTCGAACCACCCTTGGGTTTGCCTGTGCTCAGCTCCCAGCACAACCTGCCCCAATGGGAAAAGCAAACTTCCTCACCCACAGTTGTCTTTAAACATGTTTTATCCAGGTTGCCTTATTGCTGTCTCATCTCTTACTTGGAAGCTGCTCTCAGCCTTGTCCCTGCTTTGCTTTGATCAGCTCCATTGTGTAGAATGGGCCACAGACAGATTTGGGGCACTATGGGGCAAAATTTAACCAATTTCTTCCTAGTGGTGACGTGCAATAATGCATGTTTTCTGCACTGCCTTAATTTTCCTCCCTTCCCTCCCCAGTACCTGCGTTGAGAAAGTAAATGGCCCTGAAATGTGGGAAAAAGACACAATCAGAGGGTGCAGGAGGTGTCCAAGCACGTCATGGCCCCATCTGCAAATGAGAGATTGGAGGGCTCCTCCCTTCTTGTCCGATAAAAGCTGGCAGAGGCAGAGACAGAACTGAGCTTTGGCTGAGACTGTGCCAGAGAGGGGAGAGAAAAAAATCCCAAGAGGGAAAAAAACCCAGTGGAGAAGCAGCCAGTGGAGGAAAAGCATCTGGAGGAACATCAAAACAGCACCAGTGACACAAAGGAAAACACCTAAAAGGTTTGAGGGCGGGGGAAACTTGCAGTGCTGATAGGTGGATTACATCAACCTGCTGTCTTTTAGGGGAGAAAGGGGGATTTTGAGCCCTCTCTCCATCCCATCAACACAAGAAGGAAAGTGGATTTACTCTTCCTTTGACCTCAGGGTCTTTGCTTCAGATTTAAAGGTGTTTTGCAGTGGAATATCATGGTCATTATTTGCTTGTCATCTATTCATAACAATCTGGCTGGGGAAATTTGGCTGAAAAATGGGATGGCTCTTTATCTTCATTTAAGAATTATCTTCTTACCTTTTTCCCACTTTTACTCATCTCCCTGCTGCTTTAATCCCCCTCTCTGCAGATTTGTTAAGGAAAACACATGGAAAAGAAGCAACTTGTTTGTTTTCAACCATTACAGCATAGTTTATTCAACCATTTTTGGGATTTATTACTCATTTCCAGGACCTTTTAGTGCAGGCAACACCATGTTCGCATGCAAAGCCGCACACTGGGTTCTGGAGGGTGGACCTCAGGCCCTTCAGTGCCAGCTCTTATCTTTCCTGCACACATTTTCCAGCAGCAAATTTCTCCCCCCAGGGTTTATCTGAACGTGAGAGGTGAACTTGGCTTGTCTCAGTTTTAAGGACTTTCCTCACTCAAATAAACCTTGTCCTATTTGATTGATGAATGGTGGGGGCAGAGATTAATTTAAGATGGATTCGGCCCCAAGCCAGAACAAGGAATAGGGGTTTAGGGTATAATAATATCTACAAGGTAGATGTGTCCATCCCAGTGTGCTCATGTTTCCTTCACAGTCAATGGGAAATTAATTGATTTAACTCATCTCCATGTGTCTTTCTATAAACGAACCAAATTCTGTTGCAAGTGCTAGAGAAAAAAAAAATAGGCATTTTTTTAAAGTATTTTGAATAAATTTGGTGGTTGAACCCATTTCCTGACATAAAAAGGGGCAGAAACCTGAGATGTGCCTCTGTCTAGATAATGTTTTGATTTTATTCTTTCTTTCTCTTTCCCCTACCTCCAGCCAGGAGGAGAGAACACTGTGGGCACAATGGCTTTCTTCCTCAAACCACGGCCACGGACGTGGGACCTTGCCCTGGATTACCACACTGCCAAACAGTTTGAAGGTAATCAAAGGTGGGTGGAGAGAAGCAAAGTATTAATTCCTGGTGTTTTCTGGGCTGCATCAAATGAAATGTTCAGTGGAGTTGTATGTTCTCTAGCTCCACCTTCTGTCTTCCTGCAGCATCCATCTCCAACCTTCATCTCTTGACTCATCCATCTCCAACCTGGCCCAGAGATCCTCCATCTCCAGCTTCCATATTTTGTCTCTTCCTTCTCCAGCATCCCTCCTTTTCTGGGCTCCTTCATCTCCAACCTCAACTGGATATCCTTCACCTGCCACCACCACCTCTTCACTCTCCCATCTCCAAACTCGCCCCTCTTCTCCCTTTCTCCTTGAAAAATCACCAGTGAAGGGGTTTGGGGGTGTGCCTCCTCTACACTTCAATTTGATCTCCTCTCTGTTTTGTTTTTCAGTGGATGTGACCCTGGATCCAGCCACAGTGGGTCCTGAGGTGATCCTCTCTGAGAACCTCAAAGAGGCCACTTGGGGTAGACCCCAGCACCGGTGGCCTGAGGGTCCAGGCCGATTCGACACAGACCCATGCATGCTGGGCAGCGAGGGCTTTACCTCGGGCCGTCACTACTGGGAGGTGGAGGCCCATGGGCGCTTCTGGGCTGTGGGGGTGGCCCGTGAGTCAGTTCAGAGGAAAGGCCGGGTCCTCTTCAAGCCCAGCACTGAGATCTGGGGCTTGCAGAAGTATGATGAGCTATGTGTTGCCCTCACAGCTCCATCAAACACCTCCATCCCATTCCTCAATGGGGAGATTGGGGTCTACCTGGACTATGAGGTGGGACAGGTCTCTTTCTATGCTGTTGGCAGCCACAAACGCATCTTCACCTTCCCTGTGGCATCTTTCAGTGGGGAGAAGGTCTTCCCCTACTTCTGTGTGCTCCTCTCAAGCATCAAACTGTCCCCCAAAGGCTGATGTGCTAGTGGGATCTTTCTGAAGCTTGTTGCACCATGGTGGTTGGAATGTTTCTTGATGCTCCTCAAGTCTTCTTTTCCAGGTCTTGGAGTCATTTCCACCTCAACCGATGGTACTTCCTTCATCTTAGTTGTCTTTATTTTGGATTATGTCCAGGGGATTTTGGGTTTGAGCTCAGTACAGCTCATCTCATCTCCACTGTCAATAAATTCATCCAAAGCTCATAAATAAGAGTTGAGCTTCACTGAACTGGTTTTGAGCTGAAATTTTGGCTTTTCCTCCAAAATTCAGCCTTCTCTGATGATTCTTTTGCTGACCCCAATGTCCATCACTGGCTGGGCTTCCAACTCTAATTAAAAAAATTAATTTTTGCAGGTTTTGCATTAATATCGGCCACTGCCTTGTTTTAAAACTGATTTTGCCATCACAAGGATGTGCTCATACTCACTTCCCCCATTCTTTTCCTCTCTATGCTCAGGATGTATTTCCAAGTCATTAACATGCAATAAATATAAATGTGCTCAGAATCTAATAAATTTTTTTTTTTCTAACAAGCAGAAAGCGTCTACATTTGACTTCTCACCAAGTTGTCCTAGACCCAAAAAGACCGCCTAAGGCTGCCCTGGCCCCCCCACAACCCCCAGGACTGCCCTACATGGATCTCCAAAGGCTGCCCTGTCCCACCAAGACCTTGTTGGTCCCCTGGAACCCTCAAGAACCCCTCACCCAGGGAATTCAAAACCTTTTTGAGGTTTTCTTTCATGTCCCTATGGTGCAGCAGGTATCTGCGTGTGAGAAGCCCTCCCTGCAGCACCCAGGGAGCTGATACAGAGGTTTTTAGCCCGCCTCATGCTGTTGCCCTTGGCTGAGCTCTGCAGCTCAGGTTTGTTACAAATCCATCTCCTCTCCGTGCTGCAGTGAGAGGAGCTGAGCCCGCTGTCATCCAGGTAAGCACAGAGCCCACCACCACGGATTTGAAACCTGGAAGGACAGAGGAGACAACCCACTTCAGATGAAGTCAGCAGGAAAACGGAGAAAATTCACATATAGGCTTCCACTCATCTCATTTCCCAGGCATCCTTGTGGACATCAGTATGCCAAAATATCAATATATATATTTTTATATAGGAATAGAAATAACTCTGCATCAATATGCCAATACTAATGCTGATTTATTTGTTCAAAGCTTTGCAAGAAAAAAAGACATAGTAAAAAAATCTGAACTCAGTATTTTCTCACCAAGCACACCACTCCCACCTCTTAGGTCAAGGAGAGAAACAAAAACCAGTTCTGGATGCAGCATTGCCCTTCCCAAATACCATTGTCCCATTACTACCTCTGGATGCATCTCAAGTGCCAGAAGAGATGCACATTTCATGGCTGAGAAAACACCAACCAACAAGGTAATGATGAAAAACACAGACTCACAGGTGTGATAAAAGTGAGTGGTTCACCCATTGCCATGGCTGCTCCTCATCTTCCCGCAAAAGGCCAATCCAGTGCTCTGAGATGCCTTTATATCTCATTACAAAGCTCTAAAAATGAGAGAAAAAGGCAGGTTTTTACCTCCTTCCAACAAAAAATATCCATTTTACTAGTTGCTTGTGCTCCTCTAGGGCTTCTTTGGTGTTTGAACCTTTCAATCTGCTACCAAAATGTGTAACTTATGGTTCTTGCAGAAGTTGGCTTTGGTGAGGAATTTGAAGAGACCCATGATGACCAACCCTCAAGAAAACCCTTTTCCCCAAGTTCTCACCCCAGATCTCCAAGAAAGATCCTGGAAGAGCATTCAAAAAAAACCCAAAATATGTCAAATATGTTGGTTTGGGTTTTTTTCCTCAATGTTAAGTGTGACCTCATGTGTCCTTACCAAGTCCTCCCTGCTGTCCAGCATGGCCAAAGAAGCACCGAGTGCCAAGCAGTTGTCCTGGCTGGATGTCCAGTTCCCCTCAGCCTCCGAAAAATAGTAGCATTTTCCTCTATACCTGATCCAGTCAAAGGGACACCGAAAGCAGGGCTCGGGATGTGGCTGAAAAGCCAGCACTGTCATTAAAATAGAACAGTGTTAAGGAGCAGCACCTTTCTCTTGCCTCTCCAGGATGGGGAGGTCATCCTCCACCCCATGGTCTCTGAAAGTCTTGCATCTGCCTCAGTTGTGGGTCAAAAGAACAATTAAGGTACCAAGAGAAATCCTGTTAAAAACCTATGGCCTAGCTTGTGGTGTTGGACAAGAAACATGGTTGCCACACCTTCAGAGAATGAAACATGGTTGTAGCCTTCAAAAAAAACCCAATTTTAAGAGGAATTTCAGAATAGTCCTATCTCTAAAGGTGCTCTTGGGTGTTTCTCTCTGTCATTAATGCAAAAGTAGTGAAAATGACAGAAAAAAAAATACTCTTATTCCTGGAGACTTCTTAGCTTGGTGGGACCCATGCCAACATCCCTAGGACCCTTCTTCTCTGAAAACAGTACTTTTGGGTACATAAGAAACGGCTCTTCCTGTTGATTTTCTAAGGATTTCTAGATGACATCAGCTCCTACATCAAGGGGATGGGTTTGGTCCTCTGTAGAAAGGCTGCTCTGAAACATCCCTCTCCTGGAGAGGACAGCAGCTTGGCTGAGCCCTGTCTTCCACAGGAGCAATGGAGGTAGATCTGGCACATGTGCAACAATCCAAAATATCTCAGAGACACTCCCCATGAAACTAAAACCTGTATTGGACATTCACCTGCAAAAGTGATGGCTGTGAGGAGCAGAGCCATGAAGAGACCTGCCAGCATCACCTGGCAAGCAACACGTGTCTCCGGCTTCATCTCCAGGCTGTGACCTGCAGGAGAAGAGACCATCAGTGCCTCTGCAAGAGTTCCCAGGGGAACAACATGCTCCAGGTCATGCCCAGATGATGAGAGGTTGACTTCTTCCCCATGCCAGATGGACTTGGTGTTATTTTGGGTGAGAAATATAAAAATTTTTTCTCCATGTGTAATAAATAAAATTATATTTTTTTATTTATGGCAACTCTGTGGGCAAGAGTCTCCTCCACAGCTCCACCTGGGGACTCCTTAAATGCACCATAATTAAAGTTCAGTGGAGTATTTTTCTCTGCCTTAAAAGAGACACTTTGGGTCTTGAAAATTAACCAAGTCATGGTGCCTCCATATCTGGATTCTGTGATCCAGAATCCTCTTTCCTTTCACCAAAGGCAAAGAAAATTCTGTTTCCTAGGAGTTTTACCTAAAAATCTTAGTGTTTTCATCCAGTGGTACTACTCCCATTTCTCATTTAGGCTTTTCCCTTTTTTTTCCCATCTATGACATGAACTAAATCTCAGGGGACAAACTTTCCTTTGCTCTCTTTCTCCTGGAAAAATATGGTCAGAAACCAAACATGCCAACTAATTAAAAAAAAAAAAAATCATACTAAAAAGTAAAAAAAAAAAAAACAAAAAACCAAACAAAAAAAAACCCACCAAACACCAAAATAAACAAACAAACAAAAAACCAGCAAATGAAACAACATATTTAAAAAAATTCGTCAAGAAAAATCAACACATTTTCTAAATCAAAAACTAATTTCCCAAAAACGTTATTCCCTGGTTCGATAGATTAAGATAATGGAAAAGCCCCCTAAAGCCCCTTTTTTAATCTTATTGTGAACCAAGAGTATGATAGAAATGGGAGGAAAATCAGAACAGGGCAGTGTTGAAGGGAAAGAAGAAATTAATAAATAGTTTGCTGAATGTGTCCAAGCTGGATTTAAAGACCAAACTTCTTTTGGGGGCCTTTTAGCAGCTCAACTCTTAAAAAAATTCTTTATTCTCATCCAGAATAAATCAGAAAATTGAAATATTTGTGGAAAAAATATACCTAAAAGAATTAGTTACTTGAGTGCCTCAGGAAGGGTTAATCCTAAATGAGATTAACCCACAGTGTTTGAAGTGGGGCTGTTTAAAGCAAAAATTCCATCTGCTGAGTGACAAAAATTTTCCCTCAAGGGAAGTGCCAGAAAAAGTTTTTCCCCCCTCCTACAATCTTACTTCAGCTGGGTTTTGTTCTCAAATTACAGAAGTATTAAAAAGAAAAACAAACTCAGCAATTCTTCAGTTCATTGTCCTACAGTTACCTGCCCTCCTGCTTCTTTCCATGCCCAAAAATCCGGCATAATCCCTCATTTCCTCCATTTTTGGTGTTCCACCTCTGCAGGTGCTCCTGCCTCACCTGCCAAACAAAGTTCCATCTGTCAGAGGTATCACAAAGTCTGTCAGCTCTCAAAGTTTTCTTCCCATATTTAAAATCTCCCTGGAATGAAACTTTCACTCCCAGCTAAAGTTTTCTCCCACAATTAAAATCTACTCACTGCAACTAAAATTTTCTCTCCTAATCAAACTTCCCTCCATTAAAGTTTTCTTTCCACAATTAATATTTTCTCCCCTCAACTAGTTTTCTCCTCCAACTATACTTTCTGACCTCAATTAAAATTTTCTCCCTGCAATTAAAAGTTTTCTTCCCACAATGAAACTTTCACGTCCAATTAAAGTTTTCTCCCCTCAGTTAATATTTTCTCCAAAATTTTCTCTCTCCAAAAAAGTTTTCTTCCCCAAATTAAAGTTTTCCCCTCCCAATTAAAATAATCTGCCCCTATTAAATTCCCTTTAATAGAAAATTTCTCTTCATAATTAAAGTTTTCTCCCCACAGTCAAACTTTTCTTCCCCCCAGTTAAAATTTTCTCCAGCAATTAAAAACTTCTCCTGGCAGTTGAAATTCTCTTCCCCAATTAAGACCACCGTCCCTCAACCCCCAACCCATCCCCAAGCTCCCTCACCTGGCCCGGTGGGAACAAGCCAGATGCTGAGGTGCAACCTTCTTCTGTGAAGAGAAACAGAAACAAAGTGTTTTAAAAAAAAAAAAGGGGGAAAAAAATTGGTTTATTTTGTAGGTTTTTTCTGAGGGATTTTCCTCTGCCTCCTAGAGGGCAATGGGTCTGCCTGCCCAGGGCCACCTGCTCACTCACCCGCCAAACCAGGGGTTACCCTTCAGAACCACCCTGCACTCTCTTCAACTCCATTTCCTGCATTCCCAGCTTTTCTTTTCTCAGCTGAGGAGGACAGGCTATGCAAAAACGCTGGGCTTGGTGTGCAGCACTGCTGGACATTGCTCTGCCCTGGCATGTCGAGGCACCCAGAAGGGACTTCAGGGTTGAAAAAGATGAAGTGCGATTCTCTTCAGCCAGTTTTATAAATTTTAAAATATAAAAGAATAAAAAAATAAGTGTTGCTACAATTAAGCTACCCCACTGCAAGGTTTTACCATAAAACCTAATTTATTTTGTATTTTTTAGGGGGTTTTTGTAATCAGTGGTCACACACCACGGGAGGGGCTGCTTTTGCAGAGGGCAGGAAAGCTGACTGACAGCAGCTGACCACACAAACTTCCTGTGAGGGTAACAGGGGCTGCGGGTGGAAAACAAAATAAAAATAAATATTATATGGTAAAAATATAGAAATTTTAAAAAATAAAATAATAAAACAAAAAATATAATTTAAAAACTAAAAAAGGAATAAAATAAAATAATAAAATAAAATAATGCAATGCTTTTCCTTCTCGGGCCTTTGGACCTTTGGATTTATCCCCTTTTTTACCCCCATTTCTTGCTGCTGGCACGTATTGGGGCAAATTTCTACTTTTTTCTTGCTGATTTTTGGGTGTCTGAAAAAATCCCCCACATTGGTTTTACCTCTTGCTTGGAGAAATTACAGCACTGGTCAAAACCTGAGGTTAACAGGAAAAAAAAAAAAAAAAAAAGGGAGGGGGAAAAGGTCAGCATAGGCTGGGAATTTGTGGTCATTCCATGCAGTGGTCAGTGTCCCAAATCTAGGAGGAAACATAGGTCTGGATGGTTAAAAGGACACATTAGGAGTGGGAGAATGGGCTTGGAGGAAAAAAAAAATCAAAATTAAAATTAAATTAAATTAAATTAAATTAAAGTAATAAAATTCAGTAGCAGCCTGCAGGAAACCCAGACTGTTGCCTCTTCCTGGTGAGAGCAGGAGCTGGTGGCCCTGACCACACTGGATCTCTCTGCCACAGAATAAAACAGAGGTCAAACATTGTGTCAAAAACAGCAGAAAAAGTCACACAGAGCAAAAGGCATGCTAAGTCACTCCCAGCCCGTATTTTGGGAAAGAAAAAACAAATGTCACCTTTCTCCTCCTCACCTCATTACCTGCCCATGACCATGATGATCCAGCCCCTGACATGCTTCAGCCTCACCCTGAAAAACCTTGTTTAAAGGCTTTCTTAAATTATTTTATTCATTTCTGCCTGCTTTCACAGATGCTTAGCACAACCATCGAACCCATAGGTGTTTTTACACCTCCAGGTGTGCCACCTCCTTCAGATACTGCTGGAGGACACCCATTCCCTCACCACCTTTCATTTACAAGGGAAGGCTATAGAATATATATATAGATAGATACTAAAAAAGAAAAGAAAAAAAAAGCAGATAAAAGCCTTGGTCAATATCATTTCCTGGAGCCGGATACAGGCATGAATACATAGATGAATACAAGGCAAGAGGTTGTCAAAGGATAGAGTCACTTTTGGACTGCTCCTGTAACCTTCTGAGTGGCTATGGCTGGGGAAATTGTTTATGCTGATTTAAGGCATCTTGGGGATGGTTCTTCTCCCGCTGAGAAACTTCATGGTAAGTCCTGTTTGGGGGAAAATACTTATTTCAAGCTTTGGGAAGAATTTGGGGTCTGTTTGACTTTTGGGTTTGCTTACTTCTCCATCCCAATGTTGAGGTTTCCAAGACTGTGGAGAACATTGGGTGGGCTTAATGTCTTCTAAGGCGTGATCCTGGCTTGAAAAGAGAAGGAAAAATAGCAAGGAAGGGGTGTGGGAGGCTGATAAACATCTGGAAGTAGAAGAGTTTTGCTCCAGAGACCATTTACTTCATGGGCAAAATTAGTTCAAAAAGCCCAACATGAGCCAAGACATTTGGGAAGGAAAGCTGCTGAGATCCTGTCCGAAAACCTGGAGGAGATGAGGGCTAGAAAGACCTGCATCTCACTGACTCCCAGCTCCACTGGGAGCTTTAAAATAAGCCAACTTCAGAAGGTTTCTGTTTCCCCAAGCTCCATTGCTGGATTCCCAAAGCTGCTCCTGAGGCTTCTGCAGCCTCTCCACCACCTGAGAAACCACCCGTGGGTGATGCCCTCCCTCTAGTCCTCATCAGTGGTGATTTACTTTTTTGGAGGAAGCTAAGAAGCTGTAAACTTCTGCTGAAATTCACCAGCTTGACAGAGGGGCTTTTTCTTTTTCCTCTAAACTCCCAACTTTTTCATGGTTCACTTTTTTAAGCAAATGTGGCCTCTTTCAGGTGGTCCTGTCTCCTGTCCATGGTGGCACGGGCTCCTCCTTAAAGCTGGGGGGCTGGGGCAACTCATCCTGCTGATCCTAGTGGTGGTGCTGAGTGTGAAGGGTGAGTAACCAGCTTACCTACTTACCTACAACTCACACCCCAGCAAACAGCCTGGGAGGGGAAATCAGGGTTTATTTCAGCGTTTCAGCCTTTGCAGGGGACAAGGTTATCCTGTAGACATGCAACATCACCCACCAAGAGTAAACATTATCTGAGTAAATCTGGATTATCCCCACTACCATTAAACAAGATGGAGGATACAAGCTGTTTTTCAGGCTGGCTTAATTAACTGCATAGGAAAAGGGGACTTGGTTTTGTGGGGTTTGTGACTTTTTATCCCCAGACAGCTACAGCTTCTCACCCCGGATCATTGCTCCAAGTTTTTCAGGGCTCTCCACAGCCAGCAGTGATGAATGTCCCCCAGCCAGGCGGTCAGATCCAGGGAAGGAACCAGATGGAACAATGTATATTTTCATCCCTGGTGAAGTATTTCTGCAAGCCCCAGATGAAGAGTCCCACAGGTAATCCCTCATTCCACCTGGCTCTGCTGGGAAATGCTCACATGGGACCTTTGTGGAGGCTTCTCCTGCAAGGACACCCCTGGGGCTGTGAGGCCATCAAGGTTTACTTGCCAAAGAGGAGTGTTTCAAGGAAGAATTCTCTTTTCCATGCAGTTTTTGCTGATCCCTCCTCCATGGAGAAGCAGGGTCAGCCCAAGGGAGGAGGTTCCTCACCATCCTTTCTCTGTCTCAACCAGCCTATAGTGTCCTTGTGGTGACCCAGCTGCAGTCATCCTTCTGTCTGGTGGATGAGCAGGAAAAACCTGTGAAAAACTCAAGGATGGGGAAAGAGCCGGGATGTGGGATGAGGAAGCCCTTAGTGCCTTCAGCTGGTGACTGGGGGAGACCTTGACCACCCTTTAGGGCATCTCATGGCTTTTTCTTCTCTTCAGCCTATGCTGGCTGCCAGCTGTGTCCCCAGGACTGGCAGCTCCATGGGGAAAAATGCTACTGGCTTTCCGAGAAATTGGGAAACTGGACTCAAGGCACAAAAAGCTGCAAAAATCAGAACTCTCAGCTGGTGGTGCTCCAGGACAAGAAAGAAAAGGTAAATAGGGAGAAGGCTTGAAAAGGACCCAAAAGTTGTGGGGTTTAGGTCGGTAGGGAACTAAAAAGTGCCTAGCAGCAGAAGGGTTTGGGAAAGCATTCAAAGCACAGGGGACATTCATGTGTCATCAGTTTGGAAGTCAGATTTCCTCTGTGGCTTTGCACCCCATTAAACTCTGCAGAGAGATTTTGGAAGCAACTGGTCACCTCTGTTTTCCAGGAGCACATCAAGACTATTACAGGCAAAAGCCCACCACCAGTGTGGATTGGATTAAGGTCACATCAGAATGAATGGAGATGGGTGGATAACACACCCTTCAACCCAAAAATGTGAGTGTATCCACAGCCTGTTGGTATAAAAAGCAGCTTTGCTCCATTTCAGACCCAGTTCATGCTCTGGCCCATCTCTTCAAGATGTTAGAGTCTTGTATTTCCCTTTCCAAAGCTCTGCAGACCAAAAGCTGGGGTACCACACTGGAGCACAGTAACCACACAGCTCCCATCAGACCCATGCAGCAACACAGCTTTTCATGCTCCACACTTGCTCTCCACAGATCTTAATGTGAGCACACCAATTTCTCTCAAATCTGGGTACCCACCAGTGAGAAATGGTGCAGCATGATGAGATGGCTTGGGAAAAGGGCAGGAGAACTCCCCCACCACTCCTTTTTCTCTTCTTAAGCAATTTATTTTGTTCTGCAGGTTTGGCACCTCCCTGCAGGAGATGGACGAAGGGTGTGGGACACTGAAAGCCAAGGGCTTTGAGGTTCATAGATGTGATGCTGAACACAAGTGGGTTTGCAAAAAAAAACCTTTCCAGCTCTACCCAGTAACAGCAGCAGTTGAGGAGAAATGCAATGCCTCCACTTGACATATGCCCACCCCAAAATGCCCATCCCATGAGATGCTGCCAGTATTTGGGGTGACATCAGCTCCATCCTCACCAATACAGCTTTGCAGGGGATTTCAGGGTTTGCAAATCCACCTCCCACAAGGATCAAGACCAGTTTGGGGGCACAGGCCCTGAGCTGGGAAACCAGAAGGGTCTGTGCCTCATGCACAGTGTTGACAGAGGTACAACATCAATAAAAGCTTATCAAAGTGGTTTGCTTCAATTTATTGAAATAATTCAGGTGAGAACACAGGTGGCACACCATGTGAAGTTCATATGAACGTGGCAAATTTCAACTCAAAAAAGCTTTCCTGAGTGACAGATGTTACCTGTGTGTGTCTCTCCAGGCACCGCTGAGAGTTTCAGCATACAGACTAATGCAGGCAGTTGGGTTTTGCTCAGATTTCGGGGACTTGAAAGGTTTTGTTTGTCTTTTGCTTTGTCTGTGGTTGGTTTTTGTTTGGCATTATTTGTTGCTATTGGCTTGGAGTGGGTTTTTCTTTTTTTTTTTTTTTATTTGCTTGTTGTTGGAGTTTTTTTTGGGAGGCACATTGAGTTTTAATTTGATTGATTGGTTGGTTTTGCTATTTTTACCAAATTCCTTCCCCACCATTTTTTGACCCCCTCTTCAAGCAGAGAAACCTATTCATTGAAAATAATTCAGCCCAAATGCGTAGCTTATGCACTTGAATGACTTACAAAGCCTGCTTTAGCAAAGAAAATGATCAATAAGATTTTCTGCTGCAGTACTCCGGCAGCAGTGGCCATCTGGCTTGTCTGGGCAGAAAGTCTCATGAAAATACAAATCCATATATATTGATGATAGCTTCGCATGTAGAGATTCACCAAAGGAAACTCTGATCAGTTCTCCCCGATCTGCTTGTCCGTCCTGTTTACAGGATCTCTCACTTTTCCCTTCCAGAGGACATAGTTGTCAGGTCTGCTGCAGACCCAGTTGTTACTGGTGTGGCTGAAGGATGAGCTGATCCTCCTCTGGTTCAGTTATGCACATGGCTCACTATCCTGCACCTCAAGCCTGCAACACCAACATGCTCACAAGAGCGAGAAGACGAAAAGAAGAAAACTACCTAAAAAAGCTCGGATTTCTTCTCTAGAAGAGAAGGGGTAGCATTTGGCTGAGCATATCTAATAGGGGATTGCTGTGCAGTGCCCTTTGTCCATCCCAAAACTCCCATCAAAAGCCAGAAGCTGCCTGGACATGGTGTCAGGAAAAGGTCCATATCCCAGGATGGGTCATTCCCAGACGCACTAAAAATTCCCTTCTAAGTGGTAGCAGCAATACAACAGCACCCCAGAGCCCCTTCCAAGCATATTAAGAGGGAGACCTGCCACAGGGGCTGACCCCAAGTGCCCAAGATGAACAGAGGGACCAACCTGCTGCTGAAGGCTGTGCTATCCATCCACCACCAGCTGCCACTCCTCCTTTGCAGCCCAAGCCAGTGGTTTGCTATACCTTTATAGCACATATTGAAAACCTGTAAAGAAACATCAGTTTAGCCACTCTTGTCTTCCCCATCTCTTCTTCTCCGCCTCTGTCAATTACTCCACACAGAGATGGTGCTTTCCTCAAAGTATCTGCTCCTGGCTACAGCACTGGGTGCAGTTTGGAGCCAAGCAGGTTTTTGGGCTGGAATCTTAACTTTAACGTGTTTTGTCTTTCATGTTTCCTGTCCTGGTGCTAGAGACTCGAGCACAGATCTTACCAGTTCATCCATGGTGCTTATGATGGCCAGTGAAGTCCCATAGCCTTGCAGGTTTCCTGACTGGTGGTCCAATTGCCCTCCACCTCAGAAAAATAGTATTTTCTTTGGAAACTAAGCCAGGTGTCTGGGCACACACTCAAGAAATACGGGTGAGGGAAATGGAATTCCAAAAGAAATTGAAAAAGAGAAAGCCAAGTGAAATGTGTGAGCAGTCCCAAAAAGCAGAA
This sequence comes from Xenops minutus, assembly GCA_035221455.1. Taxonomy (NCBI): domain Eukaryota; kingdom Metazoa; phylum Chordata; class Aves; order Passeriformes; family Furnariidae; genus Xenops; species Xenops minutus. Next base: position 42,436,796 of record JAWWEE010000158.1, on the reverse strand, counting down.
AAATGGGATTTATTATTTTTGTTCCTAGAAACTGGGAGAATTGAGGATGATGCTCTTGGGAATGGTATGATTGAAGGAGGAGCCAGGTACCTGGCTCACAGCCTAGGGAAAAAAAGAGACAACCCTGAAGCAAGTTTTGCTTGAGAAACATCTCTTGGTGATGGGAAAATTTTGGGAGATGGAAAAGACTGCAAAGCTGGAAGGCAGACTAGACGGTTATGTTGTAGAGAATGTCTAAAGCTGTGACAGGATGTCATGCACGTACAATGCACATTTTACAATGTATAATGTATGTGTTTATACACAGGATGCTACATCTTGGTTGAGCTGATTTTTCACTGTTTTCAGAATGACCAGGAGTCACCTCACCGGGAAAAGAACTAAACAGTCTTATCAGTTTCCTGCAGAAATAAAAAATATTGACATTAAAATATTCCACTGTTTGTTCAGCAGATGTGTTCTCTTTAAATAGTGTTGAAAGACAGCAACCATAACTTTTTAAATGCATTTGCTCCAAACAGCCAGCCAGCATGTAGTAAAAAGACATTATGTAATTTGGCCAACCAACCATACAGCATGACAGCAGTGTTCTACTAACTGAGGGTGTAAGTATCCATGTATTACAAGCAAAAAGGAGATGCCAATCCCTCAGGGACAAGGCACAACACTCAAAAAGTGAAAGCTTTGCCTTTAGTGAAAGCTTTGGCTTTAATGAAAGCATGGTGTTACCATGGTGGGAGGCCCAGTACACCAACACTAATCAAATGGGGGGACCTGATGGAGTGGAATCCTACTTGGAAGTACAGCTCAAAGGACAGCACTGCAGCAGTGAGTAATAAAACTTGCACTGATTAACTGATTTGCCTAACATATATGTGCAAAGTCCTGTTTTGTCCGCTATTGAACTAACTGATGTAATGCAGGTGCTGTGGTCTGAATTCTGAGATTGGCAGCTGGCCATTACACTGGTGCCTGTGTACAAAGGTGGGTGCGGATGACAGAGGAAGCAAGATATCCAGGGTTACCCTCACAAAATAAAATGTGCTAGGGAATCTGCATATGTGGATGGGAAGAAATTAAGTATCCCAGATTACCATGACAACACAATGTGCTTGAAACTCTGCATACTGAGATGAGGGAAATGAACTATCCTGGGTTACCATAGCAAAGTCTTCTCGAGCCCTACACCACACTTGTTTCTAGTTCTTCTCTTCCTTCAGAAGCCCATTAACTGTGTTCCAACAGAAGGAGGTCAGCACTGCTCCATATACATGGCACAGCCAGAGAGAAGATACTTTCAGAAGCTCGCAGCACAGGAGGCAAGCTATACAGTACACTGTCAAGTACCTGGCTCAGAAAACACAGCAATGGCTTTGCGTTCCTGAAATGAGACACTAAATTGATCACAATGGCTATTCTGCTACAAAAGCTGCCACTGCCTTCACTTGGATGGGTTCTGTGTCTTCACAGAAGCAAGGACACGTGTTCACTTCTAATCATACAGAAAACAAACCCTGCAGTTGGCAGTTTCCAAACAAAACAATGGTACAAAGTAGGCAGTTTTCAAAAAAAGCTAATAACGTGTTTAATCCTATTCCAAGTTTCATCTTTTCTAGTCACATTGCTTGTTTGCCTTTCTAATGGATCCCAGCTTTACAAAAACCAGGAACAACGCTGTGAATTTTTTACACACAAAATGAAAAGTAATAGTCAGTTTTACCATATGAGGTCTGATTTCTGATGTAGAAAGGACATTGGCAGTCACTGGTTTTCTCCTGAGGAGTATACTTTGTTTTTCTGAATTTTTTTTTTTTTTCTAATTTAGAAAGCTAAAAGAATACAACATACCCTACCATACAAAAAGTAAGCAAAATCTCCAAGCTGGATATTTTTGCAGAGCCAAACAACAACATCAAGAAGAAAGAAAACACCTGTAGTTTGAATCATGAAAGATATGTAGGCACTATACAGAATAAAGAACAGGTGTTCTATAGGACCAGAATATGCTGATGAGACTATTATATCCCTTGGCACTATTTAAAATAGTCTTATCCCTTTCAGAGTTATTACTGAACAGTCTTTTCTGTCCTGACACATGAAGAAAAAATCTGCTACTCAGTGAGAACAAACAAATATTATACACTATACCTAGGTACCTGACAGTGTGATATCCACAAAGCTTGCACAAAAGCAACCATATGAGAAGATGAGCATTCTCTGTACTAGCCCAGATTCCCCCGCCCCGCTTTCTTTTTCTTTTGCCTTGGCTTTTATGCAGAGATAATAACAATTTCTATCAATTTGGTCTTTGCATCCTCCTTTTCAGTATCACTGATGTTTTTGAACCAAGAATGACATCACAAATTACCCTGTATTATAACAGTAACCCTTAAAAGCAAAAAGCAAGGCAGAAAGGGAAAGAAAGGAACCTGAAGCAAGCATTTTGAAAAATAAATACAAAATGTACAAGCAATATTTATTACACAGGGAACATAAAGTATATGTTTAATTTGCCATAACAGAACAATAACCAATTTTAACAAACTGCCTGCAGTTTTAGAATATATATGAATACTCCATATCAATGACCTCAACAACAGCACTCATCTGCCAGCGTCTATTCGCCTTTTTCCTATCTTACAAAAACACACAATATGAAGCCAGAAGAAGACTATCCGCCAAGATGAACTCTACATTATTATTTGTGTTCTAGTTGAATGTCACCAGTAAACCAGATTGCTATCAGAAAATAAGAAAATTAGGGTGAAAAAAAACTAAAAAAAAAACATAACTAACAAATTGTTCAATGAGTCTAATCAGAAAAGTGTTGGTTTTTTTCATCAAGTATGTACCTAACAAAATTATGGAGTAGAAGGAAATAGCACGGGAGGAGGTCCTTAAATCTGTAAGGGAGACAAAGCTGGGGGCATTGCATAAAACTAAAATCTAGTAATATTCTTTACAGTCTCAAATTAATTAGCATGTGGGAAAATACTTACTTGCCTATTACCTGAAGAAACAAGCTGAGTTAATTCAAACATTATTACACTCTGTGGGAGATTAAAAATAAATTATAGCAATGTGGCTGAATAAGTAGAATAGATTGACTGTTTATGCCAGGGACAGTAATCAAAAACTAACCTTACAGAAAAGGATGGAGGACAGATAGCAAAGGAATCAGAAGAGTGGACAACTGACAGAGGAGAAAGAAGACAGACACAGAGCTACTTTCTTTGTTTCCTCAAATATTTCTTGTAATATTACTATATTATTAGACTAGAAACATACCTAAAAGAAATAAAAGCAGAAGGTAACTCTCTGTGGTTGACAACTGATGGATTTATAAGACATGGGGACAGCCAGTGGCTTCTGCTTGACCTTCTGTTGATTTTACAGGAATGGCTTGCTCCAGAGAGACAAAAAACTGAAACCAAACAAGAACAAAGGAATTCCAACTAAATTGGAATGGTCTCATCACATGGGATGAAAATATTTTAAATAAGCAAAACACCTGCTTGTGTAGTCTGGCCAAATTTGTAGTAATAACAAACCAGAATTTAGAGAGGCCATTGTTATAAATAATTTTTTTTCTCTCTCCCCATCACCCTACAAAAAATAGATAAGACTTTGGCTTTTAAAAGACTGTTTAATCATTAAACATATGACTTGTCACAGACTTCAAAATAAAGAATAAATGATGGAAAAATTAAAAGCAGACAGTCGTGTTAGCCAGTGATACACTAGATGTCAGAACACAAACTATCCAAAGAATAGAAAAAATCAAGTAATTGACTTGAGGGGAGCTAGTAGACGCTGACATTCAAAAGGCTCAATTTAGAGTAACATACAAGGGGATCAACATGTACCAGGTCACGTACTTTAGGAAGACAATCAGACATGGACACACTATGTGAATACATGGATCTATTTTACCAACTTTAGTTATTCAATTATTCAAGCATTTTAAAAATCATATGTACTTTCTGGGATTCCATTTACTGCAGGAGAATCTACAGCATTTTCAAACACCCTGAAAAAACAGTAAGAAGTAAATAAATTAATTGTAGCACCAACTAATCAAAAAACCTAGAATTCATAGGAACACCTTTTATCTAGTCAAAATAATACCCCTATTCTTTATCAAGCTGCCACTAAGCAAAATCAAACTTAACTAGTATTATATATATCTATGATTGTGTATTTTAAGATGTAATTTAAATGAGGGGAAAAAAACACCAAAGATAAAATTTCATATTCATCTGCATCTCCATCAACTTCAGAGCAGTCTGTACTTTGGAGGAAAAAATTAGGTTTACAGTATCATAAGTGAAATTCTGTGAACTGTAAAACAGCAGCACCACAAGTACAATTAGGAAATTTCTGTCTGGAAAACACAAGAGTTCTTGGCCAATCCTATAGGACACACCCCAAAAGAAAAAATTAAAAGCCCTAAATGCAAATACCTTAAAGCATGGGTGATTTTCCACAGAGATTATGGACAAATGAGAAACTACAAGGAAGTTTTCCTTTATATAAAGCTTGTCTGAATATCTTATAAGAATAAATTAGTTACAATACCACCTTGTTATGATCGTATTCTTTAAAATTAGAGACTTCTGATCAGAACATGGCTAGAGGGCTTCACTGCATAGAGACCCAAGACATCTGTGTTCCGAGTTGTGTTCATCTATGACAGGGTAAAGACCCTGATGAAAATTATACTTTATAGCTTCCCCATGTAGTTTTCCATTTATGTCAATAATAACCACAGGGGAAAAGCAATCATGCCACTCAAAAGAAAGGTCTCTCGTGAGCCAGATGTAAAGAATTTTGGAGAAATACACAGGTAAAAAGAGTGTTTTGAAAAAAGAATGAAGAAGACCCAGAAGCAAATAGAGAAGAAATATACTGTTCCTCTAAACTTCCTGCATTCCTGTTTTTCAATGGCATCAGCACAGGCTTGCTTGTCAATACACATAACGCCTCTGTCCTACATCACTTTTTAAAGACCAACCTTCAAACAAAAAATAACATGTAATAACATACAGTAAAGTACAGGAAAAACACTGGAGACTCCTGTTCTCACCAATTCCAGATGCTAGAGTGACATGTAAATTGGCAGCAGAACCATGCATCTATGATTTATTTCGATCTTCATTTGCATCACGTCTGCTATAAACACAAAAATCTTGAATAGATGATAGCCATATTAGAACTGAGGTATCACATCCTTCCAGAACAACCATATGTGAATTGAAATAAATTCAAATACTCTCATATATATTGTTAACTGTACATCTGCAAGATGACCTCTCATCACCATTTCTGTCAAAGCTCCAAATCATAACATCTTAAAGAAATGTTCAGTTCCAGAAATTGTCTAAAGACTGCATCTTATTGAGAGACATGTGAAACAAGAACAACATATCAGTTGTACAGAAAAATAAGATTACTGATTTAATTACAGCTTGTAAAGGGCTTGACCAGGGCATACAACAAATGAAAATCACCTTTTCAAAGCAAATCTCATGAGACAAGAGAGGAAAAACAGGAGAGTGCATTAATTCTGCCTTTGTGTTGATCCAAAATGCAAAAACTGAGAAAAATACTGTGTTTCTTAGCCTGAAACACACCAGGAAATGTACAGTCCTACATGTGTGCATCAGTCCAAATCTGCAGTATCCTGTCTCAGAGAGGACTCGTTGGCCTTTGGCCTTATTACTGATGGTCTCAAAAGTGTGCCAGATTAACATCTATCATTGGGAGTTCTCTCATTTCATATTTTTGACTTTTATCATCCCATCTAACAGGGACTGATTTCATAGACCTTAGCATTACACACAGAAAAACATTTGATTCCCACAAAGGAATGATTGAATGAAAATCACTATTTTTATTCTTATATCTCACAAGGAGACCTGTTATGATAAACATACAGGTATTATCCATTTGTGCCACAGTACCAATCTCTTCATTAAATATTTGTCACACAGCAAGAAGCTTCTCCCCTCCATTTAATCTTACCTTTTCCTTGCACACTCTTTCTAACAGATTTTATATTTGCGACTCCAAAGAACCAGTCAATGCCTCTTGTCTGAAGAGCTAAATAACCAACCCATAGGTGATAAATTAGGACTACGACAAGAGCACATTTTAATCTTCATGGGGGTATTATCACTGCAAAGGTATGGCTTCATTTTATGCTAACTTCCATTCCCAGATGAGATCCAAGCTATTGACAACCAGACAGCACTCCAGGAGCTCTTAGGACTGAAGGCTCATATATATTTGTACATTTATGTGCACACGTGTCAGGGCCTGTGCGACGGCCTGCGAGGAGGTGACTGGCACTCCACCGGCACTGAAGGCGCAGGGCAGGGACAGGAGCAGCAACAAGGGCAGGGACAGGGACAGGGACAGGGACAGGGACAGGGACAGGGGAAGTGACAGGACAGAGGCAGTGTCAGGGGAGAAGCAGGGACAGGAAGCAGCAACAGGGGCAGGAAAAGGGCAGGGGCAGAGGCACGATTGGCGACAGGGGCAGAGGGAGGAACAGCGACCATGGCGGGGCAGGAACAGGAGCAGCACTAGACCAGGGACGGGCAGAAGCAGGGTCATGGGCAGCGACAGGGGAAGAAGGGACAGCGGCAGGAGCAGGGACAGGGGGAGGGGCAGGGACAGTTACAGGGGCAGCTATAAGGGCACCTATAGGGGCAGCTATAGGGGCAGCTCCAGACGTAGCTCCGTGCCCAGCTCGGAGCAGCACCCCCCCAGGCCCAGCTCCGTGCCCAGCAGAGCAGCTGCGCCCATCCCCACCTCCAGCTCCCCCCATTCCTCTCTCTCCCACAGCTCCAGCTCCACCCATCCCCGCTCCCCCCCCACAACGCGCCGCGCGAGAAGGGCGGGGCTGTGGCAGGAGCGCGGGGCGGGCAGTTCCGGGGCGGGGCTGTGGCGGGAGCGCGGGGCGGGCAGTTCCGGGGCGGGGCTGTGGCGGGAGCGCGGGGCGGGCAGTTCCGGGGCGGGGCGGTGGGGGGAGCGCGGGGCGGGCAGTTCCGGG
>JAWWEE010000158.1:42375415-42427408 GCA_035221455.1 Xenops minutus | reverse complement strand
AGCAGTGCCCTGGCAGCCAGGAGGGCCAACCCTGTCCTGGGGGGCATCAGGCAAAGCATCACCAGCCGGTCGAGGGAGGGGATTGTCCCGATCTGCTCTGCACTGATCATGCTGGCCTCACCTTGGATATTGCGTGTAGTTTTGGGCACCATAATATAAGAAAAGTATTAAACTATTAGAGTGTCCAAAGGAGGGCAAGTAAGATGGTGAAGGGCCTGGAGGACAAGATGTATGAGAAGCAAGTGAGGTCACTTGGTCTGTTCAGCCTGGAGAAGAGAAGACTGAGGGGAAACCTCATTGCAGTCTACAACATCTTCATGAGGCAAAGCAGAGGGGCAAGTATCCAACTCTTCACTCTTGTGACCAGTGACAGGACTTAAGGGAATGGCAGGAAGCTAAGTTGGGGGAGGTTTAGATTGGGTATCAGAGAAAGGTTTTTCACACAGAAGGTGTTTGGGCACTGGAACAGGCTCCCCAGGGAAGTGGTCACAGCGCCAAGCCTGACAGAGTTCAAGAAGCATTTAGACAATACTCTCAGGCATATGGTATGATTTTTGGGGCATCCTGTGCAAAGCCAGAAGTTGGACTCAATGATCCTGATGGGTCCCTTCCAACTCAGCACATTCTATTATTTCATGAACATTAAATAAATGATTCAGAGAACTTAATAAAGCTTTAGCCCTGTTTATGACTTTTAAACTAATTACATACTTAACCTTTATCTGATGCTTATATTTATTCATTCCTTGTGTGAGGAGATTAGAGCTTGTATTTGCATACTATGCATCTAGTATATTTTTGTATGCCTCTGTGTATATATGTGTGAAGAGGGAAGGAGGCAGGACACTGAGGTGCTGGAATGGTTCCAGAGAAGGGCAATGAGGCTGGTGAAGGGTTTGAAGCACAAGTCGTCTGAGGAGTAGCTGAGGGACCTGGGCTTGCTTAGCATGAAGAGGAGGCTCAGGGGTGACCTTATCACTCTCTACAGCTACCTGAAAGAAGGCTGTAGCCAGGTGGGGGTTGTTCTCTTCTCCCAGGTAACAGGCGACAGTACAAGTGGGAATAGTCTTAAGCTGTGCCAGGGTTGATTTATATTGCACGTTAGGAAGAAATTCTTCACAGAAAGGGTAATTAGATATTGTAATGGGCTGCCCAGGAAGGTGGTGGAGTCATTGTCCCTGGAGGTGCTTAAGGGGAGACAGGATGTACCACTTAGTGCCATGGTCTAGGTGACAAGGTGTTGTTCAGTCACATGTTGGATTCAATGATCTCAAAGGTCTTTTCCAACCTAACTGATTCTGTGATTCTATGAAAAAGTTTTTATTCTGAGAGCGTGTAAGGATAAGTTCTTCTGGTGAACAAAGAACTTACACAACTGTATGAGAAAGGGTAAATGTGAGCAGGAATGTGCAATGCATATGTGTAAGGTGCAAAGTTAAATGAAAAACAGGCATATGAGTTCAAGTATAAATGTAAATAGTCAGCTTCCTGTTTGAATGAAAATCTTAGGTAGGCAGAAGCTTTGAAAGGCAGTGCAATTCTGTTTTCTTTTGTGGAAATTCTTTTGTAAACCCATCTCTTGAGTTCTGAAGGTTTTTGAAGTACTTTTTATATTCTTGCTCTTCCACATACAGCAAAACATGTTCCAAAAATGATAGTCATCTATGAACTCAGCAACTTTGCCAACTAGAAAAACAGCTTTCAGCCCCACAGCCCGTTTGGAGCGATAAAGAATTACTGTGGTCTTGCACTGAAATGGACTGACTTCATTATCACACTCAATGATGGTTTTAACTTTGCATTTCCTCAGCTCTCCCTGAAGGAAAAATGATAGCTCTGATAACCAAAGAATACTATTAAAGCTAGTTTCCCCAGGAATTTAATGATAACTACATTATTTCTCCTTAAGAAAACTAAATTGTGAAGCTAGTTATGTTCAGTGTGCTTAACGCTGTAAGATTTTGTACTATTGGGTTTTAAAGGGCAAGCTGGTTTGATTTTTTTATACATATGTATGTTGGATTATTCCATGGAAGGGGTTTTTTTTTCAGCACACTTTGAAGGTAAAAGTGAAGTCTACATACTAAGTGATCTTTTAATGAGTTTGTGGCTTTTCTTTCATGTTTGTCAACAATGAAAATGAAGTCTGGATTTAATTATTCATCCACTGTGTAGTTCACTGTTCGATAACATTTAGTGGTTTCCTAACAAGGAAAAACTTTAATTGTACCAGCACCTCCTTATTTTTGGCATACATTGTACTGCTATGTACAAGATTAGTGAAGTGGACTTTTTTTAGTTTTTTAAGCTCCATGCACATATAGATGAGTGTTCCAAGGCTCAAAACCTTCTTAAGATGGCTTCTTTAAACTGTAGGTGATGAATTAGACACAGGAATTTGTTATTCTATTAAACAACAAATTCTTGTATTTGAAGGGATAATGGCATGGATTCTGTCCTTGGTTCTATTTTGCTAAAACTGTAATTATAATCTGGTATACTATGACTACTGATACAATGAGCTACATTAACACCCTTCCAGTGATAAAGGTCTTCTGACTTAATGAGTTCACATTCTGAGAAACAGATGCTTCCATCTGAAAAGGGAAGCCAAAATGAACCCTTTAATCTGAACTTGTAATACACTTTATAAATTTTCATTCACCAAATTTAATGTCATCTTTCAGAAGATAGTAATTACCCAAGCAGATCAGATGACTGATCTATCCAGACCAGTACGATGCACTCCCCAGAGTGAATGCCACCTACTGTCTCCAGATAACTATACCCATCATCTTATGTGGCACCATGAACGACAACTACTATTTCTCTACAGTTAATGCCTTAAAACAAAATGAAATATCTTTTTGGAATCCTACAAAATATTACTGAGGATTTTCTCATTAGTATACATTTATTTAATCCGCTTTTGAGCACTGATAAATTCTTTGGTTTAGGCTCTTTTTGCAATTAGTTTTACAGGTTAATTATCTTCTGAATACAACAAATTTTCTTCCATCATCTTCAAACATATCACCTTTCAAATCCTCTAAAATCCTTCTGTTCTTGCAGTTTTGGATAGGACAAATAAGAACATTCAGTATTTCCTTCCCAAATCATTCAGGAATTTTCCCCATGCCTGCCTGCCTGCATGTTTGCTTTTTTTCTGTGACAGCCACAGCCTCCCAAGTATTTCCTGCTGTAATTTACTCTTGTGTTTCTTGTCAACAGTAGCAGCTGTTTTTTAAACTTCCCTTAGTTATATTATTTCATGATTCTATGGGCATAAATAAATGCTGTATCCTTGGTAAGGATGTACCACTGTTTTATATAATGCCATGAGAAGTGGAATTTTCTAACCCATTATTTCTGTATCACAGTGCAATGCTTGCTTTTTGACTCTGCTGTGCAATGAGCAGATGTTTTTACTGAGCTGCTGGCAGTGTCCCCTAGGTTTATTTTTTTTTCTCCCTGAATGGTTACAGTTAATTTAGAACCTAGTAATGTGTATGAACAATTCAAATTATTCCTTGCAATGGGCCTTATTTTTGTAATTGTCAACAAAGCATTGCATATGATGTTATGCTGTCAATACAGCCTCCCTTATTAGGTGACTATTCCTCACTATCTCCTTTAACACTGACTTCCATAAATAATTTATTATCTACAAACCTTGTAACTTCACTGCCTACTTCCTTTTCCACCTCACTGATTAAATAACAGTGGTCCTCAAACTGAAGCTTGAGGTACCCTTCCAATAACCTTTTGCCATTTTTCTATTAACCTGAAAATCAAGCATTTATTTCTCTTTTCAGCCTCCTGTCCTTTGCCAGCTTCAAATCAATGGCAGACTTTACTGCTTTCTATCTGACAGCTTTGCTTCCCTATCAACTCTTACAAGGAATTTTTGAAAGACAAAATATATCCCATTTATTTGTTTTACTACCCCCACTGCATGTATGGATGACACAGAATTAATACTGGCAGATTGGAGGAGCACAGTCAATCCCAGATTTTCACTCTCATATATTGACTCAGATACTGTTTCATACAATAAATTAATTTAATTACCAATCCAACTAACTTTCCTAAAGTCACAATCACTAAGCTATATAAATATGTATCAAAATAATGTGTACTCTCTTTCTGTTCTACAGCAGTTATTTCAATGAATCTTTTTCATTTTGAGTTGTTAAGGACTTGGTCCTCCACGTGTCTTCTACCATAGAACAATTTCCAAGAAAATACTCATCAATTCTGTAATGCTTTCTAGGAAGTGTAAGTTCTGCCTTTAGTCCTTCACTGTCAAACCAACACAGCAATAATTTATCGACCATCCTGATTGTGATATTCCACCTGTAATAATCATTATCCTGTTACTGCAGATAGTTAACTAAGGACTTCCAAAACAATTTATGTGTTAAATTTAGTTACTTGGCAGGTACCAGAGAGGGAAAATCAGGATCATGATCCTTTCTGTAACTTTTCTATGAGATTATCAGCTTCAGTATTCAAGTGGTGGAAAAGAGGGGAAGAATATACAAACTGAAAATGTTTGGAAGACAGTGAGGAGGTGAGTAACAAAATAACTGGATTTTTCAAAACCAAGCTCTGTCAAAGCAGTCAGTTATCTCCATATATTGTTGATGAGGGTAAAACTAGAACATGTTATACTTTGAATATCCTTCAACAGTGTCTCACATACCACAAGGAAACATATTGCTACATAATGGCACAAAGCCAACTGAAAAAACATATTCTGAATGAAAATAGGAGGCTATATTAGGCAGGTTTATCCTGCTTTTGGTATTAATAATTAATTTACTTAGGACCTGGAGGACAGAATAAAAGATGGGTTGATAAAATCTTCAGGTTAATCAAATTGGGAATTTGCAATGAAACTGAAAACCAGAATTTACTTCAAATTGATTTTGAAATTGGAAATTTTGAAAAATCATTGAAAATATAAAAGTTACAATCCAATAAAGATAAATGCAATTTCTATAGTAGGTTAGAATAAATCTGCCTGACTGCAGAATGGGGAGTGATCAGCCTGTGAAGGGGAGGATCTGGACATAAAAGTACATTGTAGGATACACAGCAGTCAAAAACTCATGCTGATGCTAAAATGGGGAACAATAAACCAAGATGTATAAATACAGCTATAGTTTATTGCACAAATACAAACCAGAGGTCTAGTACTGTCTCCTGTAAGATGTATTCAATGTTGGTAAATCTTTCTCTTGAACACTGTGTTTGGGTGCTACAGAGCCTATGAAGTTACAGGGCAAGCAGCTGGAGACTGTCAAGGACACAGCAACAAGAACAGGCAGAGCTCTAGAAAACAGAGACTAGAAGAAAGGTAAAATAACCTGTTGTTTAGCCTAGAAGCTTGGGTCTGAACATGTATTAAAATATGTAAAAGTCTGCTCAAAAGAACATGACTTGCAAGACGGATGTGACAAGTATCATGAGCTTAATTTGAAGAAATGGATACTTCAGATAGCATAAATTTTCTAAAGATAAAGGTGAATAAACATTGAAAAGGTTTTTATAAGGAAGATTGAGAAGCTTCATTTTTAGAAGCTTTTCTTTTTTTAAAAAAGCTCTGATAGACAAATGTCTGTCTAGACTGAGCAGGTGGTTTCATAAGCTTTTTTCACATTTGTTATCTACAATACATGTTTAAAAGAAAAAAAAAAGAAAACAGCTGTAAGAAAAATGCTGAAGGTATCAGAAATGCTCTTGGGCAAATGGGAATAGGCCATGACACTGAGGAAATAAGGTGGGTACTGTGCTAGTTAAAATGCCTCTGATACCTATTTTAAGCCATGAGCAGTAACTGAAATGACTGCATCCATCAGAGACAGCACCATCTAGTCACAGTAAGTGAATTGAGTCATATACTCTGGATTCACCCTCTGGCATGGCACTGATTCACTCTGCAGCCTTAGGTGAAACATTTGAGCTTTCTGCGTTTACTTTCCTGTCTCTGAGAGAAGAGTACATATCTACCTCAAAAGCATGTCAAAAGTGAATCATGGTAGAAGCCCTGGTTGAAATGGTTTGTTATCAAGGAAACTGAGGGAAAGCTTGCTTCCTAGAACACAGCTTCAGATAACTTAAGGGCCTAGGATCATTGTTCTCTGCTACTGCTCCTGATGCCTGCATGATGCAGGTTGTTTTGATGCTTTCAGGCAGGCTGTCAGAACAGCTGAAATAGTTCTCAACAAACACATGGAAAGATCTCAGCAGATGGTGACCATGTACCCTTTCAGCCTATTTTCCTGCCTTTTTCCTGTCTTTTTGAGCAAAACAATCCTAGTGTGCTTCTACTGAAGGCATTTTATAACATCCCACAGTTAAAAAAAACGCCTGTTTCAATCTAAGATTATTCTACAAGACACTCTCCTCTGAAGTTCCTGGATGGTCCTAGGTCCTATATCTCCTATCTGACATCACACTATGTGGCATTCCTTTATATACTTGATTTTCATGCAGTCTCAAGGTATTTAAGACCCTTAACTTAATGGGGCACTATCCTAGGAGTGCCCCATCCTACATCTTCACACTTAATGACCAAAAAGTTAGAGTTCAAATCTTGAATTCAACATCACAAAGCAGGCCAGCGTCTGATCTGAAAACAGGTTTAGGTTGATCTAATTTTCAGTTTTGTGCTATGATAACCTATATATATCTGGATTTATATATACATATATATGGATCCATATAATATGTATTTTATGTGTGTATGTGTAAAACAGATTGTTTAGCTATGAAGACAGAAGCATATGATTCCAATTTCTCCTTACTTTGGAAAAATATATTCCAAGCAGGTTCAATTCCAAAATATGCATGATATAACTAAGTGTTTTAAACTGCATGTTTCAAGGAATACTGAACAGTTCTTAAGGATGGTGTCTTTAAAAGAAAAAAGAGTAGAAATTGTACATGTTGGCTAAAAGTCTTTTGATTACTGTGTGCCTTCTTTAGAAAGCCTAGTCTGACCTTCCTTTTTCTGGAGATCTGCATTTCTAATTTTGGTTGCTTTTTCCTTTGTTGACTACAGAACTGATACACTTTGATTTTCATACATGACTTATCTAGTTTCCATGTGCTTCAAAGCTCTCCAGCCTGGAGGCATCAATTCTGGCCTTAGTCCAAGACAGACTTCAACACTTAATGGCAACTGGGGACATGCATGGTAGGAGAACACTAGTCCTCTGCTCTTGGACTTCTGTATTTAAAGGAAAAGGCTAAGCTGTCAAATACAAAAAATGGAAGCTGTGACAGGGCACAATGTAGAAGTCACTACATAGAAAAGAACAAGAAAATTGTTTGCCTTTTTGGAGGACTCCAATTGATAACTGACACTCCTGTCACCTTCTTAAGTTACCTCCTCCAATTTTCTACTAAGCAGTTCAAAAAAATCTATAGGTAGCACAGCCTTTGCCAAAGCAGATCAGAGCATCAGTCAGTCCCTCCAGTTACAATATCCTGCCCCTTCACATACGTGGAGAGAGCACTAGTTTCTCTCATCTCCTATTCAGTTTTCTACTGTAGCAGATCAAATAACCCCATTCAGAATGAGCACCCTGTACTCATATCTAGCAGTGACCCCAGGAACCTTCATTATCACTCTGTTTATCACCACTGTCTTATACACAGGAACAGGCCAGTGAATTTTTCCTATATGAGAGAATTCTTGTACCACACTATTGCAGTATCTGGGTACCTTACAGCAGTATTTTAAAGGCAATGACTGCATAGGAGAATTGGCTCACAGAGAGTAATAATGAAGGGTAAACCATGTCCTGGGGGTCATCAGGCAAAACATCTCCAGCCAGTTGAGGGAGGGGATTGTCCCGCTCTGCTCTGAACTGGGGCGACCTCACCTTGAATATTGTGTGCAGTTTTGGGCGTAGCAATACAAGAAAGATATTAAGCTACTGGAGAGTGTCCAAAGGAGGGCAATGAAGATGTTGAAAGGCCTTGAGGGGAAGATGTATGAGGAGTGGCTGAGGTCACTTGGTCTGTTCAGCCTGGAGGAGACTGAAGGAGACCTCACTTCAGTTACAACTTCCTAGTGAGGGTAAGAGGAGGAGCAGGCACTGATCTCTTCTCTGTGGTGACCAGTGACAGGACTCAAGGGAATGGCCTGAAGTTGTGTCAGGGGAGGTTTAGGTTGGGTATTAGAAAGGGGTTCTTCAACCAGAGGGTGGTCGGGCACTGGAACAGGCTCTCCAGGACAATGGTAACAGCACCAACCCTGACAGAGTTCAAGAAGTGTTTGGATGATACTCTCAGGCACTTGGTGTGACTCTTGGGGATGGTCTTATGCAGGGCTAAGAGTTGGACTCCATGATCCTTGTAAGGTCCCTTCCAACTCAGCATATACTGTGAAATCTGTGAATAGCTGGTACAGTTATTTTCTCTCACTTCATCAGCCTAACCTATTCACCTGGAAAATGTATTTTCCTTTGGCAGAGAGGAAGATCTCAAGCTTTTGTCCTGGGTTCTTCTATCCTAGGAACAGTGATCGTGGGTGAAAGGTAGGCTAGCGAGAAGCAGGAATAAGGTTTAAGGAAACAAACTGATCACTAGCTATTAGAAGAGTAGGAGATGGAAGTACTTTTCCTCTTGCAGTTCTGCATCATTCATGAGAATAAGTGAGCAAAGAGGTTGGGAAGCTGGGATCAGCAGACACCCTATGCACAGTCATGATTCACTGCAGATACAGAAGCATTCTGCAACTTGTCTTTACAGCATTCTGGTACAAATGGTGTTGATTTCATATCTGATTATTTCTTATAAAAGAGCAAAGCACAAATCAACAGTACTTCAGGAATACATTATGGCTAAAATATGTATGTGAATTCATATGCAAATTAAACATTGCTTTCCACTCCTGGAACGTTACTGAGTATCCTCCAGCGTCAGAGTTTGGGAGTGCCTGTTGTGCTGGCATCAACCTACATGTCAGAGCTCTGATATTTCTAAAAGGAATAGGGAAGTCAGAAGCTCTTCCTTCCCAGCCAGTGATTAATCATTCTGTACTGCAGCAGAAGCCATACTCCATAGGCTTCTGACTGGCAATGTTACAAAACACAGTGGGATGGCCATTTGATGGAAAATCGTTATCTCCCCTCTCCTGTGTATGACCACACTGGTAGCTGCGTAGAAGAAGTATCTGAACAACCTGTATGAGTTGCAGACTTGACAGTACACTTTTTTCAACTCAACTTTCAAAAGCATCATTCTGGCACTGCAAATATTATTCAAAAAAGAAAAGAACACTTCTAAGACTTTATTTAAAAAACCCCACCTGATAACAGTGCATTTCAACAGTACTGAAGGACAAAGATTTCCCATTGCAAACATCTTGCTATGGGTAGGTCATAATTGTATTGTATAGGAATAATACCTTTTATTAAGACAACCTTTTTTCCCCGAAGTCATATATCCCTGGCGTGAGCATAAAGATGCCATTTAAAGGGAACAGTCCAATGCCCACTCTGCTCACATTCTCAATGCATACATATACAGGAAAGAACAATGAGGGCATTTCAGTGACCAAGCTCTTCATTTTTTATGGACAAAATTTCAGTTAGTGATTTCAGATTTAAAGACTTTAACTCTTCTTTTCATGTTAGGAAGCCTCTCAGGTTATAGGCTCTAGCCCTTAGTATCTATGATGTCGTGATCTTCCAGGAAATGACAGAAGCTACACCTTCAGTAACATAAAACATTAGTGAACAAAAGTAGGATTGTTAGTGTAATATATTCTGAAGCTACAGAAAGCATTTTTGTAAAAAAAAACAAACCAAAACAAAAAACCACAAAACAACACAAGACCACTATATTACAAGCAAAAAATTAATAGATCTGTGCAATTTGGCAGAGTTTTTATGGACTGGATCAGTCTTGATAATCTTTGATAAAGTAAACCAAATATATTACCCTAAAACTATGATGTTCACATTATTTGGCTGAAAATACAAGATCAGTATCCAAAGTGTAGTGCTTTTCACTGATATTCAATCCCTTTGCCTTTAAATAGAAGACCATATAAACATCTTTCTTTAATAATACATCTGTTTAGAAAAGAAAATTACAATTCCTGTTGAAAACTTTTCTATGCTCAGTTGTAAATGAAGAGAATTTGTATTACCACTGGAGTGCACAAATTATAGGGAGAAAAAGGGAGATGAAAGAGTGTGAAAGAAAAAGAATGTAACTGATTACAACACAATTTATTAGCTTCAAAGGTCAAGGCAGCTAGTGTTTTTATTGGATCTGATTACCTAGGGGCATTTGCAGTGCCTTGGCCCAAAACAAACAAGTTGCTGTGGCAGTGCTTCCATATATTTATGTCATGTCTAGGCTAATGCAACCATCTCTTCAAGTCCTAGTGCGGCACTGCTGGCTCTGTGTAGTCATTATCTATTGGCTGAAAATGCCAGGCAATAGGCAGTGGCACAGCAACATCAAATAAGTTCCTCCAAACTTCTCCGGATTGCTACTGGATCATCTTTGCCCTTGGATTGGTCTGGTGACTAACATCCTCCACAGGAAGGAGATGGCAGCAAGGGGTTGTTCAGAGCCACTTCACTGAGGAACATACCTACCCATGCAGAAAGAGTGTTCTCTGGGGACTGACTCCTTTGCCAGGGTACTTCAGATGTGCTCTGGGATATTCACAGCAGCAACAGTATAAAAAGCACCCCAACAACTAGGTAACAGCAGCTTCCCAGATGATCTACTTTCAGCTGCATTTCCACATGAATTTCCAGGCTTGTGACTCTTCTTGAAAAGAATGACTCAGTCAATAAGGAAAGTTTAGGATACGGAATTTTCCAGTGAATTCCAGTAAGTATTAAATCTGCTATAACAGTGGCTCAGGTGTCTAGTGTACTGGACGATGGCATCCTCTCTGACATAGCAGATGTTATGAGGGACCAGCTTTCATGTTCAACCCATGTTTTATTAGCTGCATTGGCATGTGGTCTACCTGAATTTTCTGTAAGAATATAACTGTGAAATTCCTAGCAACATTTGTGCCTAAGCCCTGTGAGAACTATGAAGGCTGCCAGCCAGCCTTTGGCCTCTGAACCTGAGTTACTGAGTCTCTTCCCGAGGGAAGCACTCAATGAAGACAAGACGGTGCCAGAATATGCTTCCAGTATCCTGCTGTTCTGTCTTCAGGAGAGCAAATGTTTGCTACAGAAAGGGTTGCAAGTTCAGCATGTGAAAAAGTGACTCTAAAACAGACATGTGAGCTGAAGCCATGTCTTACACGAACTAAGGAAAAAACCAGATGATATCAAAGCTTCTGTTCAGCTGAGGGATACAGTTCCACATTTGAGAAAGGAGGGATCACTTCTACCAAGCAGTACAACTACTAGTTCTCACTTATTTTCTCCACCACTGCTAAAACCTGAACCAGTGGTAGGTTTACCAAAGACTTCAGCAGCTGAAGTGCAAAGCCAAGTGCACTAAATCAGCTATAAAATATGGCATAATATGGCATAATATAATATCTACCCACTCATTTCACATAAGCCACAGAAATCTTACAAATTATATTGACTCCTAACCACTAGTAATTTACTGTATGTGTTCTGAAAATCCAGAGGCAGTAAATATGGTATCTTTCTTATTAACAGGACTTATTCACAGATGTTTTACAAAAACAGGTGAAGTCTTCAAGGGGTTAAGGAAAACCTATACACTAGCAAAATTAATAATCTTATCTTTTAAAATATTCCTTCCATCTCAGTAAGCACAGTATCACTGGTGCTTACACATGCCAGCAATGAAGAAGCTTGTCATCTAATAATAGCCAAGGTAGTATTAGAAGTTGCTGTGATGCTCAAAGTTTGAATCACCTTTAAGGTCCTTCCAGCTGGGGACAGTCTGTTTCTGAGGCACACATCTTGACAGAGAGGGGAAAGACAATCTTCCAGCCTCAGAGTTTCTTATATATACAGCAAACATTAGGAAAGCAAGAGGTAAAACTGTCTTGAGAGCAGTGCTGTCAGGAGATGACAAAACTAGTTGAAAGTTTTAGGTCTGCAATATTAAAGGAGAATTTTCTTTCAGCCTCTAAACAAAATGAAGGCCCTACCGAGGGAAGCTTTTATAGAAGTTAAGATACAAAAAAATTATCCGTGCATTAAAAAGTACTGCAAGAATTAATTTAAGAATAGCAATAATCCTTTTTCTGTATGGTGCAGATACCAGACATAAGAGCAGACAGAGGCTGATAAGAGGTAACTAGAACTCACTATAAAGTGACAGAAAATCATTGTCATACAAGAATGAGACACTGAAGTTAAGAAATGACACTGACTGAAAATTCTCCCCCTTTCCATTAAAAGTTCAAATGAGGTATTTTAATTCGAGCTGATATTATTTAGTAATACACCTCACTTCATTTTTCAACACCCACTTAAATACCAGTCCCACATTTGTGTTCATTTTGACAGTTCAGACAGTTACTAACAGCATTTGGTAGCTGTTGGTAACCATCAGATAACACGTGATCTCATGCTGGCATAGTACTGGTATCTGCAATTAGGGTTTCATATAGCTCAAAGAAACAACTTATTTATACAAGTGTATATTAGGAACAAAAATACAAAGGATCAGCTGGATATAGGCTTAATGTAGTACTACTGTTATAATAATGTGATACATTTTTTTGCGATACAGTTCTAGTAATTTATTAAAAAGAGTAAGTGTAAGGTCCACAACATAGCCTGCTTCTGTGTAAAAATGTACCTAAGGAGACTAATATCACATTTTGTTTGACAGCATAAGTGCTCAGAATCTCTACCTATTGTTCTTATCTCTGACCTAGAGCTCAGGCCACCCTTTCTCAGATATCAAACACTCATTTTCATTAAAAGTACAAAAAATGTGATGACCCAAAGGAGTCACTTATCCTTTTACTTTAATCTGACACTGCAGGATGGAGGGATACAAATGGCTTTCCAGTGAGAACAAAAAGCTCAAGTCTGAGAACAGTCACTGGAATTTCTGACCAATGCTCTTAGGTGATTCCATGCACTGGGAAGAACCATACGAGTTCCCTACACTAGAATAATTGTGCCAGGCAATACCCATTTGTTGGATATGTACCCAGTTGCTCTCAAAGACTTATGGTGTCCCTTTCTTCTCTGTAGTCAGAAGCAGCAACTTGTCCTAGAAACGCTATCTTGTTTGCGCTGGCTTGTGTGAGGCTCTCAGAGAACAGTGCTGGGCAGGACAAGAAGACAGCACTCAGAAAACAGAAGTTATTTTTGCACAACACAGAATAGCAACATGGTGTGCACAGCTCATTGTCTGCAGTGGTTACCTTCAATCCCAGCAGGGACGAGGGCTGAGCTGTACATGAGTTTTCATTTATCTCTGCAGCCCCAGGCTGAGGGCAGACAGCACCCATTTTACCACAAGACCATGCTTGTGAGCCAGGACAAGTGTACTTCCAAATTGCACATTATAAGAGTCCTGTCAAGGGCAATATTAATTTCTACAGGGTCAGAAAAGCAGCTCATTATTCCTGACTGCCTGCGGGGTTTTTTGTGCATTAAATAAATAATAATAATAAAAAAAATCATTCCAAATAAAGAAATTTGTTGTTATTGCCACTGTTCTGCATTGCTCTCCATGAAGATGTGTCAGCTGAGAGCAGGTTCCTTTAGGCTCTAGCAGGAAATATCTGTCAGCAGTACTAATACAAGCAATTAATAAGTACTTTTCAGCCATACATCTGAAAACACTTTACAAAAGAAGAAAAAGGAAATACTAAAGCCACATCACATAAGGAAGGAAACTAGGCACAGGGGTTAAAGTGCCTTGATCAGTAGTATGCTGAAATGCCATGCAAAGTCTGGAAACAAAACATTACTGAAGAGAACAGAGAAAATGGTGTCTGTGGACTTGACCCAGTGATTCATGTAAGGTTTTCCTACAAGAGACTCCTATAATCATATAGTTCAATCCTAGAGAGTTGATTCTGGTGTCCTACCTACCTGTGCTAGAAGGAAACTGCACAACTTATTTATTTACTAGTAAGAATGGAATGAGCACAGTGTCAAACACAAATTTCTTCACTGAAAAAAACTGCTCAGTGAACTACAGAAGAGACTATATTTGGGACCACTGAGAAGACTGCTGATAAGGAAAGGAAATTTTGAGAGTGCAAGACAATTTCAGCATCTCTTTGTGTCAGTTGAACTACAACTATCCTCCAGGAGAGTTCCTGTCCTTTTGAGTTAAAAAAAACCCAAAACAAAAGTAAACTAAAAAAGATCAAAAATGCCCACTGAGTATCAGCAATCCAGAACAAATCTGGGGTTCTCCACCCAAGCTGCAAGTGTCAGGCCACAGCTTACTTGCAGAAAGAGCCACTTCCCTCAAGAGAAAGGAAGTCCTCACTAGCAAGTGTGAGGCAGCAAAGGGAACAGCAATTCTAATAACCCCAGATTATAATAATTCAACATTTCTGCAGCAATCAAAAAAATTATGGACTGACTTTATTTCAATAGAAAAATGAAGTCCTGTTTTACTGAGAGAAGAGAAACAGCTTTTGAACTGCACTGGGTAGCCCATACAATGGAATTCTTAGACCATCATGGGGTGGGAGGGGACATTTACAAGATGGACCTCGAGTTTGTCTTTGTTCCTCAAAGGAGAAAGCATAAAAAGAAAACATAACAGGCTAGTATAAAGTAATTAACAACTAGATTAGAAGCTTGCTTCCTCACTCATTCTCATTATTTCTCTTGTGCAGTTATTGGACAATTTATGTTTTGTTTAATTCTGGTCTGAAAGAAGAGAGTCAGGTTATTTCAATTTATAGCTAGGTAGAGGTTTTCACTTCTTTATAGTCACCGCTGTGACTACACTGATAAGAAGTTACACGTGACATGGCTTTGAAGTTAGCTGTTAACAGGTGAGTGAGAGCATTCTAGAACAGAGGCACAGACTTTAATGAAGGCTGACTTAACATGCTTTTCCCATATACACTGAATTTTAGGCTGCCAGTTCTCATGAATGACATGGGTTACTTTGAAAAAAAGGAAGAAAAACTGGATTACAGAAAACAGCAAACAACAGGTATGATTGACTAGAGGGTCCTATTTGTGTAGTTCTGTGACACAAAAACAAGGCTGGGTAAATAAAAAAAACCAACTGATTCTAAACAAATAAATGCCAGTATTTCATATTTTGTGAAATGTACTGCTGTATTACCATGGCTAATTGAGTAATAAACATTCTGGGAGGATTAAGTGTTTTCATAAACATTTTTTGCAGAACCTTAACCATGACAGCAGTTTAAAGCACTCACTCCTCACACTCTGAGAATCAACATCTA
This sequence comes from Xenops minutus, assembly GCA_035221455.1. Lineage (NCBI taxonomy): Eukaryota > Metazoa > Chordata > Aves > Passeriformes > Furnariidae > Xenops > Xenops minutus. The sequence continues at coordinate 42,412,026 of JAWWEE010000158.1, read as the reverse complement.
GGGACAGAATCTAAGAGAAATATAGCACACACACACAAAATCCAGGAGCAGATGCACTGGGCAAGTAACAGTGTCCTCAGAAACCTCCAGATTGTTTCATGACCTCAGGTACTGTCTGTTTAGCCTGTTGGTCAAAATAAAACTAAGCCGTGCAAGGCAGGTGCCTCCCACAGGGCAGGTGCCTTCCATTTTCCCAAGGAAGAGCTTCATCCTCTTTGCACTTTCCAAATCAGTTGTAAATGGAAGGGCACATCCTGTTCAAAGGGGGCAAGGATGTTATAGAGCCCCTAACATTTGTGAGACTCACGAAAGCAATTCCATCTGACAGTTTGTGTCATTGGATTAGGTTTGTATTCAGCTGACATTAAAATAAACAAAAGGTGGAAGCACCGAAGAAGCAGCAAGGAATTGTGGAAAGTTAACTGTTTCAGGAAAGAGAAAGACAGTGTCGTTTGATGTAATGGCAAGAGAGTGAAGGAAAAAAAGCAAATAACAAAACCAGAACATTTAAGCCTAGACAGAAAAGGTTAAGTCAGAGCCCTGGCAGGCTAACAACTTTACTGTGAATTCTTTGCGGGGGAGACAGCTGCTACTGAGAGCACATAAACACTCCACAGCAGAGCAGCTTCAGAAAGCACAGCAGAATTCACTCAGAAATGTTCCACATCTCAGAAAACATTTTTTAATTTAGAAGAAAAAAAAAAAATCTGGAGTTTGACATGAATGGTTTTTCTTTGATTTGTTTTCCAGGTCAGCAGAAATAGACAACACAGTACAGGATAGCACATATGAGCTCATCTTTTCTACAGATGCCTTGAACGGCACAGCAAGCATCTCAGCCTCAGCAAGAGGGCCATGCAGGTGTACCACTCAAGGTGTATTTTAATAAGACACACTGCATCCCTGGGCAAGGAAATAACTAGTTTCACTTGACTTTTCTTTTTAAAGAGCAAGGAATTCCTCAGAAGCCATAAGATCTTAATCTGGTACAGAAGGAGTAATGAATAAACTGTTCTCATGGGATGCCAACACAGGGTGTGAGATATCAGTGTAAGAGGTCAAAGCCAAAGATAAGTTTAATGAAAACCCGTGAAAACTAATGAAAATCTCTCACTGGTTCAAGAAGGACTTCAAAGTGACAGAACTGTCACAGAAGGAATAGCAGTCCCAAAAATAAGTTATTAGATGAATACACCTAGGGAGAAAGGATATTCAGCTGAAGCAAGTGCTGCATCTCTTTGAAAGGTTTGAATCTTTATCTTCATTTGGCACTACGGAATGTAATGCCATGCAGCAAAACTTCAATAAGGCATTGCAAGGGCATTGAAAAGCCTTGCCATATTAAGAAATAGCCTTGTTCCTAACAAAAACTTCTGACTGACATCATGTTTTACTGTTGTGGCAGTGGTTGAAGATGTTAGCATTCCCATCAAAGGTTACAGTCCCTGCAGCAAGGGCAATGAAGAAGACCCGTGTGTCCACTCCTCCCCAGCTCCATTTCACAGAGCGTAACCTGCTCATCTAAAGGGGTTGGCACTTCAGCACAGGCTGCGACCTGAAGCAGCTCAAGCACAAGTGTCTTTCCTGATCTTCCAGCTCTGCCAGGAGGCAGCTTAAAGAAGTGATCAGAGACATGTCAATGACGACCTACTAAATGGCAAACTTCAGTAAGGAAAGTCTTTGAGTCTCAAACATTGAATCTTTTCTGTCTCTTTGATTCTGCCACTGAAACAGGCCACTTGCACTGCCTGTTCACTTGTGCCTGTTTGAACCCCAGCTACCTCTGAAGACAGATACAACATAACCTTCAATCAGTCATGTTAAAATGAGGTCATGTGTGAACCAATTAATCTGAGATATTAGATAATATTCTCTGCTTTTCAATAAGCAACGTGACAAGTTACTATGATGTTTAACATAGAATGTTTAACACTGTCTAAACTGAGTTAACTCAGACTTAGTTTGGACAGTGCTTCAGAGTTGTCCAGACCTACCTGTCTTTCCTTGACAGAAAAATAGGAAGAAAAAACTCCAAAATCACCTGTTGTCTTTGTGGATGAGAAGAGCTTGCACATTTTCACAAGACACACAAATTATGGCCGTGAAATGCAGATGGAGAGGATGCTCATTAATCAGTACACATAATTTTGCATTTCAGACAGGGCCATTGTTTAGGTAATAATCTTACTGAGATCATTTGACTATTCAGAAACCTTTTATTAAATATCTGTTTTGGAGGTGTCCTGATGTAATGACATCTTGGTTAATTATATCTTGCTTTGGTTTGGTTTTGGTTCTTGTTTCATGGCCGTATTGAAAGCATCCTTCATTGCCATTCCAAACTACTGCTGGTTTAGCTACGCACTATTAAACAATAATTAGGTGCTATCCTTCAATTAACTGTGTATCTGTGATGAAAACAAACCATCCTTAGATACAATGTGTAAGGTGCTTCATAAAAAAATTTTGTTAACAGCCGTTTTCATTACTGTTAGCATGTACAGTGCTCCAGCAGGTGTCACAACGTCCATCCCAGAGACTGAAGTCTTTGAGCAAGTAGATTAGAAACTCACCTGTTTTCCCCTGCTACAGAAAAAAAGAATCACAGCCCTATCGAGTAAGATTTGGCTGAAGGGATTGCTTAAGATAAACCCCTCTACCTGGCACTATGTCAAAGGCATCAACAGAATTATGAGTTTTCCTGAATTACACACAAGTAGGAAAGCAAATTCTGTGTCTAGCACCTGGAATGGCTGAACCTCTGCACACAGACTGATGCCAAACAAGGTCAGTCAAGTTAAAATTGGCTTCCTGATCCTGCCATATGGACCACAGCCCAAATTTCACTGCTGTATGCAAGGGAATATCATGCCGGATAGATTAAAATAGAGCAGAAATGGCACCTGGAACAACATGATCTGGTTAAATGAACAGTCACTACAAGAAGTAACCAGGGAAAACACAGTCCCATTACAGACACTATACCAGATCTATAGTACAGTTCACGCTTGACTGCTCTGTATCTCTTCCAGGATATATGCACAACTTACAGTAGCAAGTGCTTATGATCACACTTTTCTCCAGTGATGCAAATTTTCTGCTAAAATATTGCTTTGCATTTTCAGAGGGCAAAGCATTGTTTATAAACAGATTCTCCCTTCTATTATCCTATAGGTTTTAGAACTGGCGACCAGATTTTCTTACATGAATGTTTACAACAAAGAAAACGTGTTTCTAGTACCAGAGAGTATGGCCATTTCTGTTCACTGATATACTTGACAAATTTGAAGCCATAATTCATATTATGGTTTTTATCATAGTTTTTATCTGCACAATTCAAACAAGTCATAAAATGTTATTTCTCAGACCCCACACTTTCATGCAAATAACATTGAAAAAATAATGTATGAATAATAACATCCCCCCCGCCCCCCAAAACATTATTAAGTCAGTTTTACTTCTGCAAAATGAAACTCAGCTCTCCTCTATTCCAGAAATAACTTTTTTTTTTTCTTTTCCTTTTAAAGGGACTTCCTGGACATCAGAAGGGAACAGAAATGACAGGGGCTTGGACTGATTTTTTCTAAAGTCCTTGCCTTCTATGGATAAATTTGTACAAGACTGCTGAATAACGCCCTGACTTGAAACATGATGAAGTTATGATTTAGTCCTAGTCTAAACTCCATGTTTGTTCTACAGTAAAAGGCATCAGTCATATGAATAAACTGATAAAATAAGATAATTTCTGGCTCAAAGAGATTTAATTAACAAGTGGATTTCTGAATTCTAGGTAGAGTACAAAAGTGTTTTGAATTAATATTCATTACTCCTCTCCATATCCTTAGTCTGACTTTATGGACCATGGGTGGATGGGCTCTTGAGCTGCAAAGCTCTCAGAAGCCAAGGCAAAATACATGACAGATACTGCAAATGCAGCTTGCCAGATGAAGCTTTGCTGTACCCATGGACAATAGTAATCATTCCTCATTTTGTCTGTAATGTCCTCTTGGAAGAAATGGGACAAAAAAGCAAGGAAAGAACAGCTAACAACAGGAAAAAAGTTTAAAAAATTAAATCCTCAATCCTCCTGACATTCAGCTACAGCTGTCATTAAATCAGGTTAGAATAAAAGAGAAAGAGTCAAGTTCCAAGTGACCAAAACTGACAGAAGCTGAGGAACAGCCAGCCTGTACTATTCCCTCTCTCCATCATTAGAAGGATCCTTGGTGTTGTAAACTGTCATTGACATCCTCTGCCCTGTTGAGTCTGCAGCTCTCTTGGGGAAAGGTGGTGACATTGCCCTCATTTCACCCTATTTCTCCCCTCACAACAGAAGCCCTGATGCCATTTAACTTTCTGTTTTTCTGGCTGACTTTGATGCCTAAAGTCCACCACTACAATAGTAAGCAGGAGAACACAAATGCCTGCAGCAGCATTGTGGCATAGTTTCAACAGAAGAGCTTCCCAAGCCATGCCAAAGAAAATCCGGCCTTGTGGAAATGAGAGGACAATTCAGACTCAGTATCTGAACCAGAGACCTTCCTTGAAGGATGTTACAAACCATCATAAAAGAACAAAGTGCAGACTGCAGGGTTACAGCTTACAGCTCACTCCAGTTGATATAGCATTTCCTAAGGTCAAAATCAACATTGCAGATCTTGGTCCTTAACAATCCACAGCCAGGCTCTCACACTCCTTTCCACTTCGTGCCAACTTCCTCCCTCCTTTCCCTCTGGGAATCACATGGAGCAGAAGCTAATGCCATTCCCATGGCTACAGTTAAAAAAGGATAAAATAAATAACTTGCAAGCATTGGATATTAGCTGAGAGGCATCCAGAGAGACACCAAGCCTTCTCACAGCAGATTGTAAGTGGGTCTTGCTTCTTGCCAGGGCAACAAATGCTACAGCCAAGCAAGCAGAAATTTCTCTGCTGTGCTTGAGTCCATAAAAAGGACAACGTGTAATCAGCCATCTGAGCACCAAGGAATTATTCATCTTCAGGCAAGCAACAATAACTCACAGTGAGTCAGATGTGGGGGTGGAATAAGTCCTCTACAGGAGGGGCTCTCAGTGCAGTGGTTCTTTCTGAGGCATATACATGACACACAACCCTCCTTCCTTCCATCTATCTTTCCTTTCTACCTTGGCAATCTTATTTATGTCTAGCAGCTGGAAATCCTGCTGATTCCCAGCATCCACACACAGCTCTGTTACAGAGCAAGACCAGCTGCCTGCCCTCCTGGCTCTGGAGGAAGCCCATAAGCTCCGCTGCATAGATCCTCCTTTAACGCTGTTAAAGCTGGATACCTTCAGGGACTCCAGAGGAACAGGCTGTACATTCTGACCTGTCTAGTATAACAATATTTCTAATATATTTCATGTTCAATAATTACTAAATCTCAAGACAAGCAGGTGACAGCAGTAGTCACCTGAACAGCTATTGCTCACAAGCTGAAGAACAAGAGTTAATTATGCAAGTCTGAAGTGTGACAGAGTAAATGGCAATGCATTAGGCAGTGAGAGGACAACTTCAGCAGTATATGTAAACTGGTAAATATGTACGGGACAAATGTAAGGGGAAGAGTGGCATGTATTAGTAGCACAGAATCAGTTATAGCTTGTTTTTCCATAAGTATCTCTAATGAGTCTATGTTTATAACAATGAAACAAACCTGGACACTGGAGACCCACCTTTTAATTTGTGTCAATATAAACGCACAGCATTGCTTTAGCAGAGAACAACAGGATTAACTGCTGCCTAAATGTAATCAATTCAAAGCTAAGTCAATGATGTGCAAGATTTGGACCCTAAACATATTTGCAAGTCTTGAGCCTACTCTGTGAAGCAAGAGGGAATTATGCTAATATACTCACAGCAAACAGTAATAAAAGTTCTCACCAGGAAATACTGGCCCCACCAAAAATTGCTTCTATAGCATAGGTATCACAGATGACAGAATGATATGGGTTGGAAGGGACCTCTGGAGGTCATCTAATCCAACACTCCTGCCAAAGCAGGTTTACCTAGAGCAGGCTGCACTGAATCAAATTCAGGTGGGTTTTGAATAGAGATCTCACAACCTCTCTGGGAAACCTGTTCCAGTGTCCATCACCCACAGAGTAAAGAAGTTCATCCTCAAATTCAGATTCCCATTGCCCCTTGCCCTATCACTGGGCACCACTGAAAAGCATCTGGTCCCATTCTCTTGGCATCCATCCTTAAGATACTTTGTACACATTGATAAGATCTTCTCTTGGCCACCTCTTCGTAATTCTAAAGCAAGTCCACTCTTTATTACAGCTATTCCTTCCTATATTCCTCTGCTCAAAGGGAAAGCAAAATAAGGTATGATCTCTTAATTACTACATCTTTGAGAAGATCCTTAGGAAACAAGTCCACTGGAATCCAATCCTATCCACTCATAAGACAGGTGTTCTATTTAAATGTAAGTTACATACATTCAAAACATCGATTTCTGTTTTCACCACAGCACAGGGTAGATTTTCTGCTCTATACTGTACATATATTTAGAATTAAAAATGGAACTACAGGGTCTTAGTACCACTATGAAAGACCTAGGCCAAGGACCAGGGAAGAGGGAAAGGTGTTTCATCAACACCTGATTAAATTTACAAGGTACAATCTATACTATCACACTAGTGCCTATGAACTTGGTTGTGAGATGGAGCAAGGGCCTTTGTTCTACTACACAGGAAAAGTAAAGTACCATTTAGAGAGGAGGTTTGCTGACAGATGCTGAATGAATTGCATAAGGCTTAGAAAACAGTAGCTCCTGGTCCAGGACCTGTATCTAGCTTGCAGCAGCCTTTCTAGCTAAAATGTTGCAACACCAAAGCAGCTTGGTAGCTCACCTCCCTCTGAAAGATGCCCGTGTGCCACTTGCTATGGCCTGCCCCATTCGTCTTTTCACCTTCAAATTTGCTCTTAGCTCTCACTGCCTCCATTAAGTTCTTCTAACAGGAGGATAATATATTAAAGGAATAATAATAACACTGATAACAGTAGTCTAAGAAATACATATTTCTTTCTCCATATTCCCCCTCATTTGATTAGTCTCCTAGCAAGAGCAGCATTAATCACTGCGACAACAGATAAAAGACAAAGTAAAGACCAATTTGAATTTCAGTGTGTGTTACTGAGTGCGTATGTGTGTGCTCAGGCAGGAGGGAGGGAGGCCGCAGGATAATCTGTCATTTTGTATATTTATGCTGCTGGAGTGAGTCAGGACTGGTTCTCCATTGTTACCACAGATTAAAATCATTCATGTCCTTATACTTTCATTGGAGGTCATCTTCCAGGAAAAAAAAAAAAAAATTATGACCAAGTTAAATTCAAGCTATTTCTGCAAATCTCCATGTATGGCTTGGACAATGAAACCATTGCTTGGATATTAGAAGAACACAATATAAAGTAGTTTTTTGTCCTTACCTGACCTGACTCTTTTTACACAAAGAATGAGTTTTTGTGCTTTGAAACAGTTACTGGTAAAGAACTATTGCATGTGAGAGGAAGAGGTGTGTTTTAGATGATCTTGGTACAAGTGAGTGATGTCAGCTCTGCCTGACCTTGAATTGCTGCAGAAGAAGCTATGGGTCCTCAGATGTCATTTTCAAATGTTACTGCCAGCAGTTCTACTGAACTGAGTCCCTGCGAGCTTGGCAAAAATAAAAGACTATTCTTGGGAAAGACGGAGTGTCAAACAAAGCAAAGATTAAAAAGTAGAAGAGCAGTTGCTAAGCCATATGGTATGAGTTTGTTTTCCCAAAATCTTTGTCTCTCCAAAATACTGTTGCTAGAATCACCAGTCTACCAGCTCTAGCCATGTCACTCTCCATGTTGAAATCTTGCTTTTTCTTTCCCATATCTCTATGAGACAGATGCATCTCATCCTTTGGATCTCAGTTCCTTGCCTGTCCCTCAGTATTCACCCTTTCTCTATCCACTTTGATACATACAGCTAGTAGAGCATCTTCAGCATTTCCTCCTCTTTGGTTCATCTGTCCTAATACACTACTGGCATTCCCTGGGAATGTCCTTATCCACAAATTAGTTTCCTTAGCATATCCAGCTTGAGACAAAATGAGCAATACAGCACCAGTGGAAAACTCTAAAAACAATTATTAGGGTAGAGGGTTCCTTTATAAGTCATTTTAAGGGTGAAAAGCCAACAGACCACATTTTCTCCAAAAACACACTGTAAGAAAACAGGGAAGCATTTACATCCAGTGCAATACCAGGAGAACTGAAAACCAGTTTCTCACTTCTTTGGCTTTATTTTTCCTTTGAAATTTTATGGAAACACATTCTTACCTTTCAGAATATAATAGAAATAATTTTGCAATCAAAATGAACAACATTCCACCTACTCATATGCTGTCTAAGGGAGGAGATAAAGAATTGGTGGTTGTATAGCCTGTCTTCCTAATCACTGCTTTTACAAACTGTACCGTGACAGACATATATTGCAAATCAGTGACAACTCATCCCACAGATGAAAAAGAAACCAGCAGAAATCCTTCTGTTTCTGTTAGTTAGCAACACCATCACTCTACAGAAAATCCAAGGCATTAATTAGGTGGTTTCAGAAAGCAGGTCTGTCAAAACAGCATGGATGTGTTTCCAATTTCTGCACAATCATTCAAATGAATGAGCTAGGAAAGGTAAGAGGTACATTCTCACCTCTCAGCCAGTCTTGTGAAAAAACCCAAACAAATAAAATGGAACTATATGCTCTGGAAGTATTCTGGCTATGTCTGCAGCTTCTAGGCATTTCCCTGAAGTATATAAATAGCAAGTGGAACAGATATGCTATAACATTACATGAACCAATCCTCCAGCTATATTTGAGCTATAACCATTGATTCTACTTCATTTATTTCTAAGTAGTTCTTTTGCAGTATTGGATCTCTTCATCATACATTGTCACTACACAACCATCTTAGAACAACACACTTGTCCTGTTCTTTCATTTGGCTTGGGATCAAATGTATGGTCAACTTAGTTCCTGAGTACCATATTAATCAGATTTTGAAAATAATCTTCCACGTGACTTTCAAGAATCCCTTTTGTCAGGATGCACAAAGAGATACTGTGCTCTGAAAAAAAAATAAATAAAAAGTACATACTGATGTTATTAATGTTGTTTTCTGAGAAATGTATGCCTGCCTGCCTGAAGAAAGCAGGTATTGGTTTACTACAGCTGTTATTACAGCTTCATGTCCTTTTAATAAAGAAAATAGTGGGCTTTTTGGTCACCTAAAAGTAAAAGTTTCAATAAGTTCTTGATCAAGATAGAAAAAATAATCAAAGAAAACAATCTAAAAAAAATTCTGAAATTCTAGAAAAGTCATAGACCTGTCCCCTTCCCCACCTCCCCTCACCCTTCTTAAGCTGGGTCAACTCTTCATTTCAAAAATCCACAGTAGAGTAGAACTGGGTACATGTGTCAAAAACACCATCTGAGATTTTCCTGCAAGACCCACATGATTGCTCAGATCTGCAAGTTAAAGTCAATAACTCTTGTATACATGAATCAGGGAGCTCAGACCTTCTGTAAACTGTTAGATTGAAGAAATAAAAAGACAATGAGGATCACAGCAGAACACCCAAAGGAGTGGCTGAAGTGACTATTTGCCAATGCTACTATATAAAAAGAGGTTATCCAAAGAATGGATACGTATTTATTTTGATAAATCATACTATGTGCAACTTGTAGCTCTCAAGTTTGCCAAACACATTCAATCAAATTCCTCCCCTGAAGTCATGAGAGAGACATTTTCATTTGGAGCTGGCAATGGTTACTAGCTAAATGCTCAAATACCACTGGTGACAACATCAACAAATGACAGTATACACCAGCATATGCATAAGCTGTTTCACAAACACAATATTCTTTATTACTGTGATTGTGCTTAGCAGAAATACAAGGCTTAGTTTATTTTCATCATCAGTACTTGTCAGCACTTGAGAGCTTAGGCTGGAAAAATAATATTTCAGTAAAATCCCATTCTCCTTTTGGATGGGTACTGAACTTGTGGCTTACTATGGCACTTCCAGAAAACTGGTTCACTATGGCACTTTCAGAAGTGCAGCACAACTGTGAACGAAATAATGAAAATATAGGGTTATAGTTTAGATTATATGACCCTTATAGGTAATCTGAGTATCCTGAACATGACATCAATAAACATAATTTAAACACACCACACCACTCACACATCTAACACTTATTTGGAGAATATTTTTGTCTCTGTCCCATACAGAACATTATCATATCATATATTTATTTCTGTCTAGATAGGTACTACATTACACACCAAAGACTTTGTATTTCACTATGCACTAAATCTATTTCTATACTATATATTTGTGAAGTATTTAGAGGTCATTTGATATTATTGAATTAGTAACTCTTTAACCAACATGAATAATAGTCTGCATGAAAATTTTCAATCCCAGATTTGGATCCTTCCTTCTAAACTTTGCTTTATTTCTCTGCTCAAAGCACGTTACCATTTAATCATCACAGAAGAGATGTGACTGTGAATAAGTAAATGCCATTTTGTGAATGTCACTGTAGCAATGCAGGACTGTAGTACAGGAGAAAGGATTCCACTCTGAAGCACAGTAAAGTCTGGGGGCTTTGGTGTATTTAAGAAAAAATAGTGGAGGAAGAAGCAGAAAAGGAGGAATGAGAGCCAGACTGTGTAATTCTCAGCTGTACCAATGGGCCAGTGAAGTCAGTCTTTAAAGCAGAGACTCATCATTAGAGCTTTGTAGTCTTGGAATGAAAATGTCACTAGTGACTTATAAGAAGCAAAAAACCAAATTAAAGGCCAATTTCTTTCCCTACCAAATTATTATCTATGAGTGTAAAAGAAAGTACTCAGGTAAGACCAAGGGTGAGACAATTTTATTTGTCTTACTGACAGTGAAAGTCTAATTAGACTGACAAATCTTCTGTGCTATTTTCCTTTGTGATATACACTGTAAGGAAGAATTTAGCCTGAAGCTGCACTTTATGGAAAGACATTAATCAAGATTATTGGACCCTCAATAGAAAACACAGTTAGAAGGCTGAAAAGCCTAATGCTTAAAAATAAAGGTTGAGAACCTTATTCTAAGCCATATCAATGGGCTGGACTCTCCATATGGTTAATGGGCAGACGCCCTCTTCTATTCTCTAGAGAGAACATTCTGCATATAATATATCATGCACTGTCATTCTGTGACTCTGAGAACACAGCTGAAAACATCCATGAGTAATTTATTCTTGTCACCTCCAAGCTATAGTTTGAACAATTTGGCAAGTGTCATTATCTTCATCTCAAGTGGCTGAGGCACGCCCTGGATATGTAACAGAGCATGTAGTTTCTGGTTCCTCATGGAGAGCATAACCAGAAGTCCATCTGTCCTCCCAGAAGGATTCTGATCTGTTTTTCACAGAAAAGTGTTTTGATCTTGGGTCCCCAGCCATCCATGCCACAGGCCAGAGATATTAGGAGCCCACCCTAGGTCAATGGGCCCTAGAAGATTACCTGGAGTGGTTCTTCTCCTGGATTTGCTGAACTGAACGCAAGTGTTTTGAATGCAAGTGTATAATGATGCATGCCTTCTAGACTACTTTACTTAGTAATTAACTTTAAAGATATCTTTGCACAAATCATTTGAAAACTGAATCACCCAGCTGTGAACTAGATAGAATGTGCCACGTAAAAGCATATGGAGAGTCTCCTAAAACACTATGAACAGCAACTCATGGAAAAGAATTCTGACAACATAAGCAACTGACATGGAAACAGAAGCCAAGAGAATGTGTCACTTTAACCTGTTTTCACAGAGGTTTCCCAAACCAAAAAATTGATGTAGTACTTCACTAATAATTGAAGCTGCGCTCTAAATCAGCATAGGAACATGTAGGATGCCAGGACTAATGAATTAACCCTGTGAGAAGTATGACAGCCTTACAAGAATATGATGTGGCTCAGTATGGTAACTCTCATCTAATAGCAGCTTGCACAGCATGCTACTGTACCACATACAAAAGCTAACAGCTTGTCTTTAAGGTCTTTGTGGGGTAATGTAGCAAAGCAGAAGTCCCAGAGAAGATATTATTATCACAGGAGAGTCTGGTGTGTCAGGGCCCTGAGACAGGCAGCAAGAATTTAGTACAACACATGTCACTTATGAACAGACTGTACTTAAATCCAGAACAAAAACACGTGTGAGAAACTCAAATCAGTGCTTCTACTCAGGGACAGCAGAGCATGAGCACCACTTGCAACTCACTGGAACAAACACAAATTGAAACACCTTTTTCTTCCTTATTTTCATTTAACAGAAAAAGGTCAGCTCTTGTTATCTTTCTTTGAGGCCTCTCTGAATCACATAAATGTTCCCAGCAGTATAGTATACAACCATACATCTCAACTGTTTCTCACTCAAATCCTTCCTCCAGTGATCTGAGTTTCACTGCCTGGCAGAAATGTTAGTATAAATTAAAAAAAATAAACAAATTACATTATAGAAGTTTTAAATGCTAGTTTCATTGCCACTGGGCATTTTCTGTAATAATTTTCTCTCAATTCCCTTTGTCTTGGTTGTTTGTCCAAGACTATATACCATGTCTGGGATCTTCACAAACTGAGTCATTTAATTAGTCTAAACATATACTGCATATTTTTAAAGCACTCCTTTTCCCCAACTGTTTTAGTGTAGCTGTGCTCTAAAATACTTGTCAGTACTCAGACTACCTAACTGCAGGAGGTATCTTAGTGTACGTTACAAACAGAAGATACCTTTGCACTTATCATGCTCTTCTGTACTTCCTTAACAAGTCATGTGGAAATCTAAATCCTACTGAAATTCCCCTGGATTTTGTATCACTTTGGGATTACAGACTTGCTATTCCATACAAGCTTTATACGCATTTCAAAAAGGAGACATTTTAGTTACTTATGTATGAAAATGAGTAATACAAATAGCACAGATACTCCTAATAGAGTAAGAATAATAATTCATTATCCTGATTCTTGCTATTTTGCATTAGATATTTTACTTTTACTTATGTTTGGTATTTCTACAATGGGCCAGAATCATTCTGTGCCATGCAATGTACATATGCAGAATAAAAAGCATGCTGTGAATCCAAGGAATACGTAATCTTAGCATAAAAAAGATATCACACATGGCTACAAAAACATGGATAATAAAAAAAAGTGACAATATGGATTGACTTAATAAACAGCTGCCTTAGACCATCATCAGCGTAACTTCTGACAACTTTCTGACATGCATCTTGTTGACAGAAGAGTTCCATAGGATTGGAAGAATAATCTGCTGTTGCCTTGTGTATGATACCACGAAGTAGAAAGATTCTTATGATCAAATCTAAGGAGTGAGCAAGAAACCTCTTGAATCATGCTGATCAGAATCAAGAGAGAAGAGGCTAAACTTTGAACAACCTTGAAAGCAAAGAAACATTTTTTATTTCTGAGCAGAAAAGAGAAGAGGAAGCTGGAACAAGGTAATAACTAACTGTATTTGTACCACTCATAGCCTTAGGTAGCTATATTTTATGTTCCCCAAGGAACAAACTTGTTCTATTAGATTTTTCCACCACTTAGATCTAAAGTTGTAAGCAGGCTTGATGATGGTGATGTCAAACACAAGCAAGATAAAATAACCATTAGGTACCTGAAAAACCACAGTTGGAGATACTGCCCAAACAAAAAAAGACAATTTCTTCTCCCTTTCACCACACAAATAATGCAACTTAAGCTGACAGAATCAAATTCCACCAAAAGTAAGGAAGAAAGGCGAGCCATCTGTGTTGTGACAGCAATAAAGTGGCCTGATATTGAAATGCAGAAAGTTGTAATGGAGGTACATATTGACCTTTATTTTTCTTTCAGCGGGTAGCATGAAGTGTCAAAGAGTTATTGCTTTAATATCAGCTGAGATGAGGCCATTTGTTGTGGTGCATGTGTATCCAGGAAATCGCTGCTCTAACTATGTTTTTAGAAGCACTTTGACACTTTATTAAATCTTCTTGATGCTCTTTCAGCACACAGTGGTCTCTGTAGGCTGAGTGAGCTGCCACATAGGCTAGGCAGGAAGGTTTCTGAGAGTTCCTCTTTGAGTAAGCCAGAGTCATTTCCAGCTTGACCCAGCCCATAAAGGTCCAGTGCTATTCTGCTACACTGTTATAGCTAAACACAGCTCTGTTGCCTTTAAAAATTATAGAGGGAAGGATAAGAACTGCCGACTTTATACTTCTGGAGATGTAACCGTACAAACATTTTCTCTAAAATTAGAACTAACCACTGCAGAGAAGGACCTGTAATTCTTTCAAAGTTTGTGACAAGAGTGACCAGACCTGGAGCAATTTCCCCTCATTTGGCTGAGACTATAAATTACCTATTGGGTGTTTGAGGCTACTAACTCGATTAATTTCAATCCGGCTTCCATCGAGATTTAAAGAGTACCAAAGGGGGCACTGTTAAACATCTGCTTGGAATTAATTACTCTAATAGTTGTAAATTCTACTTTAAATTCTAGATGCAGGCAGGGGCACCTAACAGAATCACAGAGTAGTTGTGGTTGGAAGAGACCTCTGGAGGTCATCTAGTCCAAACCCCTGCTCAAGTAGGGTCACCCAAAGCCAGTTGACCAGAACCATGTGCAGATGGTTTTTGAATATTTACCAGCATGAACACTCCACAGTCTCTCTGGACAATCTGTGCCAATGCTCAGTCACCCTCACATTAAAAATGTTTCCTGAAGTTTAGAGGGACAGTCCTGCGTTTCAGTGTGTGCCCATTGCCTTTGATCCTGTCACTGGGCACCACTGTCACCTTTACACTCTTCCTTCAGGTATTTGTACACATCAATAAGATCACCCATGAATCTTCTATTTTCCAGGCTGAACAGTCCCAGCTCTCTCAGCCTTTTCTCATAGAAGAAATGCTCCAGTCCCTTAACCAGATTTGAGGCTCTTTGCCAGAGTTTCTCCAGTAGCTCCATCTCTCTCTTTAATGATTTCAAAACAAATGTCTCATTCTAGTTAATAACATGATAGTAAATCACTGAAATAAATAATTTTCAGAATCTCATCCACAGCTCAGCCTGGTCATTTACAGGATTCTTTTCTTTGCACAGACAAGGAGAGACACTTGAAGGTGTTTATTTCTAATCAGAACCATATTGTGGCTGCCACAAAATTGGTTCCAAAACCACTGCACTTTTAGGGTGCAAAATAACTACATTGACACAATTAAGTCAGAAGCTCTGAAATTAACTTTTTTGTAGGAACGACTTTTACCAAATAGGTTGGAACCACTCTATGCTGGAACAACTACATTTTGCAAGAAACTGATCTTGATAGCATTCCTTCAAAATTCTCTGTGGGAAGGCTAGAAAAGGGAAATGAAAAATTACTCTAGCTGGAAGTAATGCTTCATTGCTTTTCTTCTCATTATGAACTTCACTACTGGAGCAGTGCATACTGTCATATTAATAAATAACCATACACCCACCCCCACTAGGCTTTGTAACTCTCTTAGGAATACATTTCTCCACACATGAAACTCTGGAAACATAGTTAAAACCATCTCCTTGTTCACATTGGGGCAATCCTACTTACATACATGGGGTTGTACTAGAACAAAAGCAAAATATGTCCCTATTACCCCATACGTACCAAAGGAAATGCAGAAGACTAACTGACTCACCTGGATGCTGGGCGGTGAACGATTTTTTCGGGTTGTAGTGGTTGCCATCGTAGTTGTGGTTTCCATGACTGTAGTAGACATTTCTGGTGGCACAGAAGTTGTGGGTGTTGTTCCCAAGATGGAAGGGACTTCCCCAACGAGTCGGACACTTCCATTGATTTTAATGTTGGGGTTGTTCTCCGCTGCCATGTTCAGCACTTTCAAGCCATTGTAATAGAGACCGGAGAGCTGGCCTTGGAAGAGACGGCCTCTGTCCTTCCCTCCTATGGCTATTTGCGCCTGGGTGTTGAAGATCGTTAACTGTCGTCCTAGTGAAGGGGGGTGAATAACATTATTGCCAGACATTTCCTTCACTTTGCATATTACATTGAGCCCTGGCCAGAAATCACAGACAAAAAAGAAGTAGATTCATTCTTGGTAGTGATTATGATGACTGTAGAGAGACCGTATGGAAATGTACTGCCTAAAGATCATTAATAAGGAAGATTAGCCTGAAAGCAAGAACACCTAAAACCAAACCTCATAATTCAGCATCCACTCACACATCAAAACTCTGGAGGAGCTTTGACTCAGTCAGAAATTTGAACCTACTCTTTTAGACTTGGACCCATTTTAAACTACAAATAGGACTTCAATATGTGGCCATTTTTCTATCATCAATTCAGATTACAGTACCTGTCAAGGTTTACCCTATAAATAAAACTTCTATTTTGACTGGTTAAAGGATAGGATTAACTCATAGGGCCACTTTTGATAATGCAATGGTTTTAAGGGGTGGCTTAAAGACAGTAAAACATCAGAAAAAAACTGATGGTCATATAAGGATTGAGTAGGAATCTCATGACAGGATCAGCCATGAACTTTCTCACCTGTAAAGTTGGTGTTGTGAAGGCTCATAAATCTAAACCCAAGAAACAACAAATGCAAACACTTGCGATGTCTGTGAAAGAGCAAAGCTTTTGAAATAGTGAGGATAACAGTGCTTCAGACAGCTAAGCCCCAGAAGGCCTACATGTTACTCCCCTCGTACAGACGGTGAAATTCAAAACTAGGCAGGTTATGTGGTTTAGTCAAGGTCACATCTTGACTGTTAGAAGTGGCCTAATATCATATATAATAAAAAACATGTTTAACAAAAATAAATCTAGTAACCATTGCCAATTCACCTAGGTCTGCAGGACACTCACATCACATTCAGCCTGGACTGCTCTATAAATACTGCTTTATCCCAGGCTGCACTAGTTGACTATGTTAAGAAATAAATTGCTTCATGAACTTCAAATGCAGTACCTATAATTTCACTATTCCTCAGAAGATCAGGGGCATGACACCTGGAATCTGTTGAATGAGCAGACAACCAGACTGGACAGAGCTCAGAAGAGTTATCAATGCAGCATCAAGTCAATAATCATTCAAATATCTTACTGTGTTTTCCCATTTTTACGAAGTTTGAAGTAGGTGTTCCCATCCCAGTCCCACTCCCCAGTTCTCACTTGCCATTTTCTCTCTCTAGTTCAACCTGATAAGGGGTGTAGATGCCACCATGTAGCAAAACAGCCTATAACCCACTGCTTATTCCTTCACAGCCAGTGGTTAGAGTAGATCAAAATACGAGGGGGAGCTCACCAATTTTGGTGGTCGTCGTGACGGGTCTCGAAGTCAAGTGGTGATGCGGTGTAGCATCATCTTATGGTGACAGGATGGACCATGGGGAAGAGAATGAGGACAAGAGAAGAAATGTATCTGAAAGTAGTTCCTGTCCCCAGAGAGGGCCCTAGCTAACTAAGCAACAGTGTATGGAGAGGTGTAACATACAGACATGTGGAGGTGGGCTGCACATCCCTTGTGCTCCTCACCCACAGAATTGTAAATGAAAAATTAGGACTTGATCAGGGTGGAGTAACTGCATTGATGAACAAATGAGAAATAAAAATGGAGGGTATCCTTCTCCTGGAAAGTGTTGAAACACCTGATGCGGTATTCTGCATCTCAGGAGGTTTTAAACTTGCCAGAGGCAACATGTGTCTATTAAAACATCAACAAACATGCACTGAAGCCACACATCCTCAGAATGTAAACAGAGCCTTTACTCTTGTCTATGAGGAATATAGAATCCAATAACAATATCTGTCAAGATATTCAGCCTTCTCAGCCCAGCTCCTGTCTGAGTTAGAGGAAATGGCACTGTACACTGTAGAAGGCCAAACTCCTTTCCCATACTGTGTTCTTAGCATTTGCTTTTTTCCTCTGTCCTGTTGTGCTTTAAATTTTTTAATGAGTATGATGTAAGATCTTTACTACATCATTTTGCTTTCTCCTTATATGTTCCCTCCCTCTAGCAGTATATTTCTGTCTGTATCGTCCCTGCCCCTATGAAACCAGACATGTCACTAGCCTCTGATCCCTCCTTCCCACCTCACTCATGATATGAGTACCAAGAACTAGAGGTAAGATGAGTAAAGTACAGGGAATTGTTTCACTAAACTTGAAATGTTATCTCTGAAAATGGATGGAAGGTACTGACAGTTCAAGGTTTTCTATTTCCATTTCCATTCTTTTCTTCCTTTCAATCAATACTGAATCTTTGTTCATAGTTTGCCAAAGGGAAAAAGGTGGAAGATAAGAAAGAATTTTTGCTTCTCCAGGTAGGAGAGCTCCCCAAACCGGGAGACAAAAGAGGTTTTCTTGCTTTTACTGGAGAATTACAATTCTCCTCAGGATGTCATCTATTTTAACTCAAGCTCATGGCACAGTTTTAGACATGTCTGTCATATCGCCTGCTTTATTTTCAAGAATGAGGAATTAGTATATTAAGGCTGGGGGAAAAAAAAGCGCCATGTTTCCAATTCTGGGACTTCATCTGTGTCTTCTAATTTCAAAATGAAATGCACACCAAGGAGGTGACCCAGTTCTAGTAAAAAAGGAACTTTGATTGTATGTGGGGTCTTCATTGTTTGTTCCCTGGCTTTTTAGACCAGGATTAATGCACTGCACCATATGGTTAATGATGGAGACTGCACTGCTACCAGAATTGTGTTTGCTAAAAGAACAATCACTTGTTCCAGTCACCTACAACCTGTAATTCCTCATTCTTCAATCTAAAATAGTGTACATTCATATGGATAAAGACAATAGGGAAATGCATATGGAATGAGAAAAAACTTTTGAGAGAATATACATTTAATTCTGCCACCATATGTCTTTTCTAATAATTTTTTTTATATCAATTGGAAGCCCTTACTTTCCCTAAGTAAAATTTATTTGGCCAATGAATTTTATTGAGGAACTGTTTAAATTAGTAAATTCTACTAAGGTGTGTAAGGACTGCAGAATTACTGTCCTTTTTTTCCACAGAGAGCTCTTCCTACTGCTATTTTAGTGTTATACTGAAAATAAGTAATAAGAATACTTTAAGTTTCTGAGGTGTTTTTAGATATTTTGAATAGTTCAGGCTCTTGTTTCTTTGTTTGCTCTCTCATTGACTTCTTCATTTGGGAAACTGAATTCTAATTAAAAATACCACAGAGAAATCTTAGGGAATTGCAAGTTTTCTGTAGCACTAGGAGAGATTTTAGGCCTGATCTTGCAAATCCTAATTCACACTAATAGTTCTTGCTTCAAAAGTACAGTCACTTATATCAAGGAGACTTTACAGGTAAGTAAGTGAGATTTGAATAATTAAGGACTTCTGGGATCAGTCCTTTTGATGAGATGTTTCTGGGTCTTTATTAGTTCATCCAGTTGCAGAAGAGGTAACATCCGTGCCTTAGCAGACACCAGATATTCTGCTAAGGAAATCTGCTGGATTTATGACTACGCAAGTTGAACAATCTAAGACTAATACTTCTTTTCATATTCACATACACAATCTCAGTGAAGTTAATAGCATTTGATATTTTGCCCATTACACATACTATTCAAGACTGTAAACCTGGGCTCCTTTTAAAAATACTTTAATTTATAAATTGTAAAAGCCCCCCAAACCCAGTAATGATGTCACTTCAGAAAGATGTTGTGCTGTATTTGTTTGCCAAGAATGAACTATTTCATTATTATGAGTAACATACCAGTGGTACCAAAGGAAGACCAAATCTATGGCATTCAAAAATGTCAGTCTTACCTCACCCAAGCCAAGAACTCATATAGGCATGACAGCTGTTCTATATACTGTCTTTTTGATGAATCTATTCCTCCATCCATCAGTCTGCTTTGTTCCATTTTGATAGCAAGCTACCCTTTCACTCATCATCTTTATAAAGTCTTCTGACAGAGGTTTCCATGTTACATTAATTCTTAGATGGATGAGTAGGTTGGTGAACAGCTACATAAATTACTCATTCTTATAATTTTTTTAAATTTGAGTGGTACCTAAGTTGCTGAAAATGTCTATGTACTTTGGAATGAAGGAACAAAGCTATATTGTCTCAGGTGTTACACTACACAATGTCATTCCCTCACACAAAGTGGGAAGACTGAATTTCCTTTCCCTTAAGTAAAAATATGGCTCTACCCTTCTAGCCTAACAGCACCCAGTGCTTTGAGAGGGTCTGAACAGTCAAATACTGTCTCTTTAAGACCCTAGTGCATGTGTGATTGTCTTTCGACAAAGCATCAATATCCAGAAAAGGTAGACTTCAGTTCAAAACTTCAGGATGGCTTACAAATGAAAGTGCCTTGGCATGCTTTTAAGCTCAAACTTGGAGAAGCAGTGACATAAAATAAAAGATCTGGCGGAAAGCGAAAAAGGGAAAAAAAAAATCAAAGCAAATCCAAAACCAAACCAAAAGAAAACAAACAAAGGTGGGTATCTCAAGCACATGAATTGCATCAAGGAATTAGACATGCATCTGTTTTAACAAAATTAAGGCAATCATTGTCTTTAGTGTTAAAGGGACTTTAGCAATTCAGACTTAACAAAATTATTCTCTTTTTAGTGTTAAGCTTTATTTATCTATTTTAGTTTGATATTGTAAATTACCAGGGGAACCCACTGAGACTCAATAAGCATTTTCTGTTTATTGTTATCTTAAAATTTATTTAAAATTTAGCTGAATTAACTGTTCATAAAAAAATTGATGGTAAAAAATATTTTTTTGGTTATACAAATATTTTGCCTTATTTTCAAAATACTTTAGCTTTAGTTATAAACATTACACCATTGTAGACCAAACCTGAAAAGCGGGCAACACTGTCAGCTCTCCTTGAAGTCACCACGGAACAAGCGTGCACAACACTTTGCGGGATCAGGCCCTTCACATAAAAATATTTTGAGTGCATTTAGCCACATCCTTCCTGAACTTAAGTTAATTCATAATGGATGAATCCATTTGTTAATTCAGCTGAGGTTAAAAATTTGAAACAGAACTTAAATTATATTTTTCCAGTCCTACAAAAGATTGGTTTCCCTCTTGGAAAATGTGTTAACAACCATAGTCTAAATAAGCACAGAAAATGCAAGATCTGAGTTCAAAGGTCACCCCCTTCCATCAGCACTATTTTCATAAAAGGAAACAAGAGAAGATTGTGTTCTGCTTTTTCTAGACTTCACGGCAAGGAGTTAGTTACAGTGATTTCTTTCTTTTTTTTTTAGTATCACATTTAGTATAGATCTTCCTGACTTAAACTCCACTGTATCACCAAGAGCCTAGTCCAAACCCTACTGAAATCAGTAAGTTATTCTGTGACCTTCAACAGGCTTTGAAGTGGGCTCTACATCCAAGATTTTTTTTCCCTTCGAAATTCCTGACAAGAAAATATTACTGCTCTGACACGAGTCCCATTTCAACAGGTCATGGACTGTGTGCAGAATTTTCACTCAAGCCCTCTGGACTTATTCATGTTAACAAGTCTTTTGCTGAACTGCAGCCAATTACTCCAGGCAAAACCACAAAATTAAGTAGCACTGCCTGAGAATATGTTAGGGAAGAATTTGACCCACAACTTAGACAAATGCATCATTTGAGTGTTCAAACAGTACTCCAGATATACCATAAAAATGACAGAACAATCATCTTTCTCTGTCTCCCTCACTGTAATTTAAATGAAAATGTAACAAAATGTTTTCTTTACAACATTTTTTAAAATTGTTTAATAATCTTAGTATAATTTGGAAATATGTAGCCATAGTGGCTAATCAGACTCATGAGAAAAAAAGAAACTTAAAGGAAGTGGTTTAACAAGTAGATTTGAAAATCTCTTAAGAAAACTTTGATAATAAATATAAAAATGTAGCTTAAAACCAAATCATGCAGTGGTTAAATTGCCATAATACATGTTGTTGCTCTTCAGTCTTCTTCATTTGCTTTTTTTTTTTAGAAAACACCTCCTGAATTTTCACTTGTTTGTTTGTCATTACTATTATAGCAAGCTTAGAATTCCGTCCCTTTAACTGCATTTTAATAGCAATGTATTATAGCATGATTTATCAACATATGGCAGGTGGAAGCTGACACAAATTATAATGAAAATTAAAACAGTCATTTATGCAGCAGGCGATTATCATTTAAGAAACATTTATTTGCAGGCTTTAAAAATGAGAGTTTAGAATCAAATGGGTTTAAAATGAAAGTTTTAATGACTGTTACCTTTTTCCTGCAGCCACTCCTCTACAGGCCGGTTATATTTGAAGGGGATTTTCTGTTTTACCATTTGGAACCGTTCACTATCAGTGTTGCCTTTAAAGTTTAAAAAACAGCTTAAAAACAATCTGAAAAGTCAATGAAATAGTTAAAACATCCTAGATCTTTTGGGTTTTTATGACCTTATTTAGCTATAAATAAACAAGTGCACATGTATGTACATATATTTGAAAAGAGAGAGATTTATCTTTAGTAAAGTGGAGAATAGTTACACATCCAATCGCCTGAGGTTCTGGAAGGTCGAAGAAATTAAATCCCATGAAAAAGATATCTCAGATTCTCCTCTGAGTATTTGTTTATCTGAATTGGTTAGAAGGCATGTATAATTTGTCTGTGACATGAGACCTTGAGTGAACTCAGTGCCATGAGTTAAAACATTTTGGTCAGACTCTAGACCTGATTGCATAAGGGCACGGCACAATATGTCACTCACGTAAACACACATTTAGTAGTAATTTGATAAACCTTCTTGCATTAGTAGAAGACACATGCTAGGACTAGAAACCCAATAAACAGAAAAAAGAAAGAAAAAAATATAAAAAATCAATGCTGAAAGGATGTAATAGAATTAGTTTAAAAAAACCCAAAAACAACAACCTAAGAATGGGAAGATAGATAGGAAAAAAGGGCAGTAAAATTTAAAAAGAGAAAGAGCTGTTAATTAGGGATATGTGAAGACTTGTGTTCAGTTACGAAGGACTTGGGCCTGTTGCCAGAATAAAGCAGAAGCTTAGAAACTAATTTAAATAAAAGCAGAAATAATTAGCCAAGATGTAAATTCTGGCAAGTGCAGTTCCATTGTTCCATGTTGATGAATGATAGAATTACCCAGTAAAGTGTGTTTTGAAGGAAAGATCTTATTACTTGTACAGAGAGGACAAGGATTCACACAAAGCCTCCATCCAAATTCCCTGGCTATTAGAAAATTGTACAGGTCAGATGGGTTGGGACAACGTAAAATAGAAAGGAGCAGCTCAGTTTGATAGTGTTAGGAGTGACAGTGAACAAGTCCATCATTCTGCTTTTTCATTTTCTTCAGCTACAGTTCCTTTCTGACTCATTCTGGTTTTTGCTTCAAATATTATTTTTACAAAACCTTTTCAGTCAGGCATAAAGAGAGTGCATCTTTACAAGCATCATTATAATACTGTAGAAAAAGGAGGAAGGCCCCAGCTCGCTGAAGGAATGCTACTATAAACAGAAGTTCAGTAGATCAGTTGTGCTCCAATCTGTGTTTTGAATAAATGGCAGTCCAGAGTCAGCAATTGCTCTGCACAATTTGCAGTACTGCCTTTGAAGTCCCACATATAAATAACTTAATGTGGCTTCATATATATTTGACTTTCTGAAACAGATACTGTAATATTTTTTGAATGTAAAGACACATTAATGAAAAAAAGAGGTTACTAAATGATGTAAGTCCACCCAGTCAACAGTAAACAGTTCCATTCTCTAAGGAATATGACTGGTAAATCTCATGTGTCTGACAATCCTTACTGTGTCACTGTTGCTCTGAGATGCTGCCAGTCTGTATGAGGTACCCGCTGACCACAGCTATGCTCTCCAGCAGCATCTTGTTACTGCTTTCTAGCACAGGTGAGAGGCACTTTAGCAACACACCAGCTATAATCCCAAAAGGATTCACATGAATTGACCTAAGATTTACGGGTATTTCTGAAAATCATCATCTGTATCTCTGTAAGATCAGCTGTAGGGAAAGCAGCAATTTGGATTTGGGTTAGTATCTCCAACTATAAAGGAGAACATTAGAAGCATTGCTGCTTATTTGAGGCAACAGGTAAAGTAAAGCAAAAATATTTAATAACAGCTTTACTGGCCCAATTCTTTATTACTTTCCTGGAAAATCATTGGCTTTTTAACTGTCTTGTAACAGATTAATTGTGGGAAACTGCTATTGCACATCATAGAAATATCTAATTAAGCACCAGCTGACACAGACTAAATGTTCCAGTTTCTCTGTTGCACCTCAGATACCTGCCATGTACAACTGGTTACTTGGATAAATTAGAAGGAAAATATTGAAAACACTCTTTCTCAGTAATTTATCAAATCATATTAAATAATGTACCATAGTGGCCTTTAGTCACTCACAGACATTAAGTTACCTTTAAGTAAATTCCCCGCTCTCATAATTCATATCGGGACCAACAAAAAGTCAGGTCTGTACTTCTATGAATACAGACTCCTATGTTCAGTGCAGGGTCCAAGAAAAAAATTGATAAAGAGCAGCTGAGGTAATATAAACAACAAAAACAAATGAAAACCCTACCTAAAGCTAAAGAGACAGTAATATTAACAAAACAATTATGTTTGATATGTTTATTAATCATAAGCTGATGACTAATATAAGCTGAGGTCACATAGATCAGGTTTTTTTCCACTTTCTTAACATAAAGGATAGCTTCCTTTCCTGAAAGTTCTCCCATTCATTTAAGCCTAGGGGAAGTTGACACTCACAGGACAGGGAAGCAGACCTGCTGGTTTGGGGAGAACAGAAACAAAATTAAGTCAAGCTCACTACATAAACAATTTCTTTTTTAAGATCAGTTTACGAGGCATTCAGTTTATCCATTAGACCTTTTCTCAACATACTAATCCATGCTCACCGAAACAGCTAAGTTTCAACAATCTCCATCTCCTTTAGTATATTTTTGTTCTGTTGCAGTGTGCCTAATAAGAAAGGAGCACTAGGTCCTGAAAAATACTCAGGAGGCATTTCAATGGCACTTAAAGGGCTAATTTCTCTGTCAACCCAAACCTGAACACTTACAGAAAGTCTGCTACTACATCTATATTGCATGTGATAGAGAAAGATAATTTCTGGAGGTTGTTCCCCACTTTATAGAGTAAATTCTGTGTTAGGACTACTGGTTAGATGAGTGCATTGTTATCATAATATTGATGGGCAAGCACATTTTCTATAGTCCCAAAGAAATTCTGTACCACTATTTCCTAGCAATAAAAAACTTCACTGGCTTCATTTGGTATTTACATAAGTAACTTTTTACTGGTAGCAATTAGATCTTTTTCAGAACAAAGTCCACAGGAATACCAGAGTCAGCCAGGGGCTGGCATGGAGTGCTTCTTCCTCTCTGTGGAAAGCTGAATGTAGAAAGGTAAAAATGTAGTGGATTGAAATTTCTCAGAAGTAGGGCATGTGACAAGAACAGGCCAACAAGACTAAGGTAACAAACAAAGTGGGACAATCAAAGACATGACAAAGAAAAATGGGTTTCTTATAATATAACTCTAGACCTTCAAGAAAGCCAGAAATGACAACTATTCCCCACCACATCTTTATAAACTGTTTTGTTTTTTGTTTTTTTAAATAAGGTTTAATTTAATTTTATTATTCTTATTATTATGCAGATATATTCAGCAAGATTAAAATACATATAAAAATCATACCTTTAAAAGCTACCAAAAAATTGAAGGGCATTAGAAAATTCAAATAAGTTTAAATTGCAACATTAGTATCTGATCTATTCTATTTTGTTTTGCTTTTAAGTTTTTTTTCAGACATAAGTAAGAACGATTTTTAAAACATGTGCATGAGAATGTCTTTACTCATATACCCAGTTACGACAGTGAGTTAAAGAACAAGCTTTTCATTATTAAGTGCTCAGGATAGTCATTAAGTATAACCATTAAAATAATATAATTACTAAATTAATACTGATTTGAATTTGTGCTTTACAAAAATAAACACAGCATTTGATATGAGAGTTCAAAAAGGAAATATCATGATTTGCAACACGAAGTAATGCAAGTTCAACATGAAGTAAACCCATTGGACCTCTGACAGCCAAGCCATGATATGATTAAGTGGGGTTCTTGTCCATCTTCATGCACAGAAATTTTCAGTAACAACCCTATTGTGATGTCATTGCAATTCCCATCTAGAGCTGAAAGATACACATACTCAAACAACCCCTTCACGTAACTAATGTAGATCCCCTCTTTTTTCTCTTGGACCCCAGCTCTGATTCAAGGCTGTGCTTCAGAATAGAATACACAGGACAGAGTAATTTGAATTTATCTTAGAAAATACTTTAATCCCCAAGTTCTGCATGCGGAATCAATGTGGGTCTCAAAGGTCTGCAGGATACAAATTCTTATAGTCAAATTGTGTTGATTAGTTTTGCTACTTGTGAGTTACTAAATATTTTTGCCCCATAGGTTCTAGCTGCTTAAGTGATTCAAGTACCAACATGAACTGCTCATTTAAAATGTTTCCTCTTTTTTTCCTTCATCTGCATAATAAATTCCTATATATCAATATGATCTAGGATCTGCTCAGCAACTGACGTCTTCTAAAGAACCATGCCTCATAAATGCATTCTTTCACCTGTTTTTATTTCTTTTCCATGTGAAAAATTCTAAAGCAAAGCCAAATGTGAGCACAAGGATTGAAAAAAATCTTTTGTCCCATTCAGGATTTACATTCACAATTAACAGAAATTCTC
Source organism: Xenops minutus (assembly GCA_035221455.1). Classification (NCBI taxonomy): domain Eukaryota; kingdom Metazoa; phylum Chordata; class Aves; order Passeriformes; family Furnariidae; genus Xenops; species Xenops minutus. Next base: position 42,385,146 of record JAWWEE010000158.1, on the reverse strand, counting down.
TTGCATCTCCTAAGTTTTCCAACAAACTAGTAAACAACCAGGCTCCTAGGTCCTCATGGATTTTCATGGTAACATTTTGAAACCTTCTGGATGCTTGAATCCTGGTTAACCTGAATATTCAAAATATTTCAAATACTACAGACATTCCTGAGGACTAAATACTTTGGAGAGGAATATGGCATAAGAGTTCCTTTTTTTTTTTTTTTTTTTTTTGCGCGGGGGTTTGTTGGTTATTTTGGGTTTGGGTTTTTTTGTTTGATTGGTTTTGGGGTTTTTGTTGTGTTGTTTTGAATGTTTCCTCTTTCTCCCAAGGAAATCTGACATTTCAATGATAAAAATCAGAGCTTACTGGTTAAATATGATCAGTTGGCCATCTTCTGTTTTTAACTGGAGCCCTCTGTATCCCTGCTCCACAGACTATACAGATAAATAGAAAATATGCACTTTGAACTTTAGCCTTTGATAATCTTCAATTTAGACCAAACTAAAATGGAGAAAAAAAAAATCAAAAGAATTTGCTTGTGCTAATCACTACTGGCAGTTCCCACAGGAAATACTTTTGATACAGTGCAACAGTCCAGGAGGAGATAGCTTAAATTTGTTCATGGACAAAAGGAAATTTTCTTCCCAAACCCTTCTGTGATGGATGATGGTTTGTTTTTTCTGCTCATGGTTCCTTTAAGAAAACAGACAGCCCTTACTGCATTAACCTTATTTCTAAACCAAAATGTATTTGCTAAGCCAAAGAAAGCACAAGAGCAACTGAAGTTCTGAATAATGTTGCTTCTTGGCCTAGATACATATCATGATGATTTATTTCCTCTTTGGTGTGAAAGAGAAAACCTCAAAGGTTCTAGCAAATTGCACTGGGCAGAAAGAAAGTACTCACTTTCAGGTGGAATATTAATCCAACCTAATGTGTTGTCAAGTCTGTGAAGATGCTAAAGAGAATAACATAAGAAACCACTCATCTGCCCTAAAGTACTGTCAAAGGCTGTTCTATGAAGAGACACTACAGTAGCAACATTTTCTTCATTTCTTCTAAGTCTCTAAAAAGAATTAGACATTTTATCTAAAGAGCTGTTATTAAATGAAAGGTGCTACAGTGATACTAAACTTTTAAAAAAACCCCATCTTGGTATCAGTGTTAAAGGTTTAAAATGATTCCACCTTTTTCCCCTTATTGTAGGTGGAATTTCAGTAGGAGAAGGGCTTGTAAACAGCTACTGTCTGTTGGCTGAGTTCACTCAGTGGCCTTTAAAGCCAACTCCAGTTTTTATGCACATCCATAATCTCACTCAGATTGACATACACTTGATTGACATCATCGTGGGAGAGAGGTAGCCTGCTACAGCATGCGAAGTTTATCTTGGAAGGCTAAATCCTCTACTAAGATAAACTGACTCAGTTCAGTTTAACTCCAAAACTCCTAGAGCTCATGCTGTGTGCCCTGGAAAAGAAGACTTGCATGCACCATGGAGAAGCTATCTTTTTTCCCTAATATCTAATAAAGGGCACAAAAGTTTCTGAAGTGTGCTTGTGATTTGCACACAATGAACCTCTTTAACCACTTCTGTTTTCAGGCAGTTGCACTTAAAAACTTACAGTCTACTGAATTGCCCTATTTTCTGATTCCCTTAAGTCCATATTTTGTTTTAAATCTACAAAGTACAACCACCATATATGGACCATTTGTTCATATTTTGTATTCAGCTAGAAAACCAAGTCTATTAGTGAGGGACTAGAGTCTGTTAGTAGGACTAGAACCTTATTCCATAAATCACAAAGGAATAACAACACTACAATCAAGTTTTAGCATCAGGTCTGTTTATGTATAGTTGTTTATTTTGTTGTGTTACTGTAAGACCATATTGTGGTTTATGTTATGTAAAATAAGGAATGTTTGAATTAAAATAAAAACACATTAAAAATCTCTGCTTACAGTGGCTTTTAGAAAACACTTGAAAAAAAGTCTAAACCTGAATGTGGCTTATACAGAAATGAAACAGGATCGCCATGCAGCTAACCGAAATAATTACAAGGAAAGTGATCGGGAATCTTTCTAACAACCACAAACTATCCCTCTACAAATGTTTGCAAAGCTTCAGTTTTGCCTCGTGTATAGAAGATTAATTGAAATTTGTGATTTTATTTCATTTGATGGAATTGAAGAACAGACATTGTTCAGCTTTGCTTCAGCTCCTGTATATTACATTATTCCTCTGCCTTCACTGCTCAATAAAGATGCATCTTTTGCTATTGAATTCTCAATTTATTTATTGTCCTCATTTTCCCCTTAGTCCTGGATGCCCTTGACTTTATCTTCAATTCCCTCTCATCGCATTGTTTGCTGGAAGCAGCACTTTTCCTTCCCCTCATCTCACGGTGGACTGGAGTTAAAAGCTGACCTTCACACTGCAACTCTCCTCAGCTCACTGCCCTCATGACAAGAGACAACAAGGTCTTGGTAATACAAGTACTAAGAGACAGAATTAGCAAGCAAGGCTACAACAGCAAAAGTTACTTAGGCAACTGGAGTTCTTTCCAAGACTCTAGTGACTCAACCAAAAGCTTTATGCTGCTGCCACTCACTATTTTATCTGATCTTTTTTAGTCTGAAAAGTTTGGGGTCCTAATTCAAAGCAAAGCACCATTCAGTCCAAAATCATTGGGAAATTCATAGGCAAACTAGGAGATAGGTGTTTAAATGTCTGTCCAGAAGGTATAGGTAACATGGGCCATCATGACATTAGTAAGACCATGGAAGAGTTGGAGAAGTCATCTAATTCACCGCTCTGCCCCAGGACAAGGATCCCTTAATCAAGGGATCAACCTCCCTTAAATTGGTCTTTCAATCCTGTTTTGGATGACAAGAAAATGAGTGCCTTACCCTCAATAATCTAACACATAAGGACTACAGACTAGCAAAGGTGGAAGAAGTTAATCAAACTTTTTCAAGCATGCAGAAAGAAAAAAGTATTGTGAGAAATGTGACTCAAGTCTTGTTTTATATGCACAGATTATACCGAATCATTTCAGCCCTATAGAAACTGAGGCCATGGGTATGAAATAAAAACAGTCTGCTTTAGATCTCGTTTAACCTATGTCGAAAAACTGAACTAGTGTACAGTATAGACAATGCAGTTATCAGTTCAACCCTTGTAAAAATAGGAAACAATTTGGGTGTCTACACTACTAGATGTTTGAGATGTTTTGTAAAGAATGTGCAAACAATTGGGGTTTTTTCACTGACCAGATCCAAATTAAGCACCATATCAGGCAGCCAAGGCTAAAGTGATTATTAAAGAACAACTGAAACTACATATCGATCTTTTAATTTTAAACAAGAACAAATTTCATTTTGCAGAAAGAAATATGAAATAGAGGCCAGGATAAAATCCACTGCTACTGTCCCCACATTCCATTTCTTTGATTCCCTTGTGGAAGGTCACAATGTGATTTATGTAGCCCAGTGGGAACAAGCAGCAATAACCAAATGCCAAAAGCACTTCATTTGTATTGACACTTTAAATTCTATTAACTCCCATTTATGTAGAGGCTGCTTATCTGTTTTGTGCATTATGCAGTCAGGACAGAGACATGCAGAATCTAGTTTGCATATTTTGGGTTAGGCTACAAGGGTGCAACTATTTTGCTTCCAGGAGCAATGTGAGACTGAAAACAGTACAATTGCCTTTGTGTGGTGCATGGTCTAAGGTAAGAAAATCCATGGCTTTATACCCGCTTCATGAAGAGTCTGTGGCTCACTATCCTACTCCTGGAAACAAGCACTGGAGTAGAACAGCTAGTGTAATTATGTCTTACACAGTCAGCATGGCCACAGGATTATAAAGAGCACTAACTCCTGCAGAACCACTTGGGGTTCAGTGCTCTGTGCTCCCCATTCAAGAAGGGTTTCTCTTTATGTTTGTCAGACATTACACTGAAACCAAGACTCCTTGTTGGAAGGTGCCAGCAGGAACTCCAGTATCTATGTTGGAATTGGCTCAGTTCCAGCAGAACTTGCAGTCTTTCCCTTGGGGCTGGCAGTGATGGAGCTGGGTTGACTCCATTAGAGACCTTCAGATGTTTCTGGATCTCTTTTCCCTGTGCACATATTATCAGGGAGATAATATGGGGAGTTGAATACACAAATAGAGCATGTACAGTCTTTTCCCATTAGTAGAGTGCTGACTATAGGGAGACTGCTCCATAAGTGACAAAGACAGAAAATCACTGGCCCAGAAAAATTTTCATACTCCATGAATTGCAGAATATTTTCTATTTAAGCCCCTAAAGATAAGGTCAATTGGCACTTTATCCCCGGTTTACTGATTGGAAAACTGAGCCATAGAGCGGTAAAAGCAGTACCCAAGACCACAGGGAAGGGCATCTCTATAGCCAAGGCTGGGGTTTGGGAACTTCTGGCTCCAAGCTCCATGACTGGCCCCTTTCATTTCTGACCATCCTTTCCCACAGTTGCTCTGCTTCAGTCTGCAGCATTGAATTTTAATGATTTTGTGCTTTCCAGTGCCTTCAGTGCCCATGGAGAAGGCTGTTGTGGATGCATGAGCCCCTTTTGTCATTGCATGTCAGCACGTCAACCTGGGATTACAGCTGGCACTGTTCTTTCTGCAGGCAACGTGATCAGAAAAGCACAAAGTTGTTGTTCAAGCCTCTGATCCCTCAGGCCAGATGTTTGTTTGCTCATTCTTACTGTGCACACGTATGTGTACGAGAGGGAGACAGGGACAGAGGGAGAGTCAGAGAGAGAGAGAGAAGAAAGAAAATATATTGTAACAGCTCTGTTTGACCAGAACTAACCCAGGAGAGAAATATAAATATATTCATCTCTGGGATCTCACTGCACTGTGCTGTCTAGCAGGATTCTGTTTAGTTTGAGTCCCCATCCAAGAAATATTTCTCTTTCTTTCTTTGCACTACATTATATAGCTACATTTTATGTACCATCAAATGACTGGATCAATAGTAATTGGTTGGATGGAGCTCTGAGCAAAGTAGCCTAGTGGAAGGTGCCCATGGCAGGGGGTTGGACCTAGATGATCTTTAAGGTCACTCCAAACCCAAGCCATTCTATGCTTCTAATTATCTTATACCAGCAAAAGAGAAATTTATCAGAAATCTGTGGTGATAATATTTATGCTTGGTACTTGGACACTCATAAAATCATGGACCGGCAGACACAAAAAAATTAGAACAGCTCATAATATCTAAGGATTCCGACAGTTAGGATACAAATGCTTATGTGAGCAGCTGTGTACTTTGGCATGGAATTGTTAGCAAGACCAATCTATCAGGATATACCTGTATCTCTTACTATGTAATTACTATTAATGGAAAATGGCATAGTGATAATTTTAGAAAGAAGTGTGTTGGATGTCAAAGAAATACAAGTCAAAAACACATGACTTGGATCTGTTTCATACTATAGTATCTCAGGGACTGGGACTTAAAGGCTTGTAATAAGAATGCAGTGGCATTATTTAGGGGATGCGGCCCAGGGGTCTTGCATCAGATACCACAAAGATGAGAACAACTAGACAGAAAGATGCACCAGTGCCCTGTGGATACTGTATCTTTGCATACTTTAAGTGACCATTCTGACATAGAGCAAGCCTAGGATTGGGGAATCTTAAAGTTCATTTCTTCATGAGTTACAGTATATGCCATACTACCATTGTCAAAGGTTAACCAAACTTATCATAAGAATTCACTCTGTTGCAAGAATTTATCTTAAAAAGATTCCTAGTCCATAAGACTAAGCTAAGAGGAAAGAAATGAAATTTGAGAATCAAGATCATCAATGGGAAAAGAATAAGAGAAACAGAGAAAGCTTACAGATGCCACTAAACTGCCTAGGTTTTGGTTTGTCATGGTTTAAACTTGGCTGAGCAATGTGGTCAAAATACAGCAGAGTAGCTTCTATCAAATTCGAGCTGGAGAAGAAGTGGGGGTGCTTCCACATAATCATGTCTCTCTGAATAAATTAATGAGGAGAAAAAAGATAACATTTGCTTTCCAAGTGAGTAATATAAATGTAATTACGGTAGACATGATATAAACACATACAGCTTATGTGTTTATTTCAGATCACAAACTAAGCATAATAATAGGGCAGTTTTTATAGAAGGACATCTTTTGTGCCATATTTTTGTTGTTGCCAAGGTGGGTTGCTGTAGTTCTCTGGAGCATCAAACACTTGGCTGCTCTCAGGCTCAAGAAGCTGCATTAGATGAACAAGCAGGCTCTGGGAGGACAGAAGAGAAAAGATCCCAAAGCCAGGACCATTGGACAGAAGCGTCATTTTGACCACTAGATCAAATTTTTTTCTGATGTTTTTGGTACTAACCAGTAGATTTGACATTTAGCCTGATTCAGGAAGATGTAAGAATGCTGCTACACTAACTCAACTAATAGCATGCAGCAATATAACATATACCTCTGTTCTTTTGGACACCACTGACAAAAATTTTCCTCAAATTGTCAGCACTTTCTGGTAGTATTTTCTTTATCCAGGCCATAAACAAGGTAAGGTATTTAGGCTGAACTAAAACTAGTATTGCCTCTGTGGTATGTATTTGCATGTTAGAATAACCTTTTATGTGACTGATACGTAGCAGTAATAAAGACTGCTATAGTAGAATGCTCAAGGACTATCCATGGGATCCTGGGTGGGAATTAGGTGGTCATGGGATGAAGAAACTATTCTGTCTGTATCCTTAGGTAAACTCTTTCTTTCACTGCAATTGCTGTTAAACAATACTGTCATGTTTGTTCTGCTTGGTTACCTTACATATCTTCATAAAACCCCATGCATTTCCTTCTTTTTTAACCCCAAGCTGACAGAAATTCCAACGCTTCATAGACAGCCACTCACAGGGGTTTGAGGTACTTGCTGAAGGCAAGCCTGCAGCTCACTCAGACTGAATGCAGTGTGTTGCAAGAGCCTTGGTCAGTTTTGAGAAACAAAACTTCAACAGGAACAATGTGTATTGGAAGCCACAATATAACCACTTTTTTTTTTGTTTGTTTTCTGCCTTCCCTCTCTTCTGTCCTCAGAGACAGAATTTGGAAGAAAAGCCCTACAGCATTTCGATGAAATTCTTTGAGGATGGGGCAAATTGGAAATGAACCACAGCTCCATTCTTTGTGTGGGAAAGCAAAATAGGAAGTATGCAGAAGTTAAACTGTGAGAGTCATTGCAACATTTATGTACTTTTATATTATTTCTGATCCTATCTCATCATCCAGTATGGACACACATGCATTAGTATGGTTGTTCCTGCACAGATTCCACAGTATATTTATTTGTTGGTAACTTAAAGTGTGTAGGTTCTTATGTCAGTGTATATAGGGACCAAAACTTGAGTGTTCATATCATGTAGCCATATTTATCAATTTTCCATATTATTTTAAATGTTATGGCCCTGCAGTGACAAACTACAATCAACTCTTGATTTCATCAACTTGTCATGCTTTAATCATCCCTCTTGGCAGATCTTTCAACATATGTCACAGTACTGCCTTCAAAATGTGCTTCTCCAATTCTATTTTATTAACCCTGTCTTTTTATATGTTTTAGGCTCATTATGAAACGCAGTAAATCTGTCAAAGGCATTTTATATGCTGTCTCCAATTCATGCTGATAGGAAACATCTGAGAGCTCATTTAAGTCCCACAAAATGAGTACAATATGAAAAGTCAAACCCCACAAAAAAGTATATGACAAGAAGTCTGGGGATCACATTCAGCCCAGAAGGCTAATCAAATTTCAGTGCTCTCGTTCCTTACTCATTTCCCACTCACAAGGGCATTTGGATAGGAAAATATTAAGAGCACAATGGGATCTGGCAGTACCACAACAAAATCCCTTCAGCTTGCAGATCAAGCAACACATCTCATTAATGTCTCCAAGTAGCTCAGCACAAGATCCATGTGCCTCTTCATGGAGAAAACTGGAGTCAGCCAAACTTGTTACTATTACCTTGGTTTCAGAAGCAAGGTTTCAGAAGTGAGGAGATCATAACTGCCTCGAGCATGAGGGAAGTAAGGAATTGCTAAAGGGGCACAAGAAGACAAAACCAAGACTTTTGGTAGTGGGTGAGGGGTGGAAAGAAGAGGGAATGAGATACCAAAATCACTTTGCAAGTGACAGAGTGAATGTGGGAGTGGGGGAGTGGGGGGGGGAGTCAGGTTCTGCAAAGAACAGAGAACTAGTGATTTTCTCTAATAAGACTCAGTTACCAAACATTTGGAAATCAATGAAGTACTACAGTACGAGCTGTGCAGGGGTACTGTGCAGGGATAAGTACAAATTTAGAAAAGAAGAACTTGTTGCAATGACTAAGACATCCCAGTTAGTTCAACTTTTGAGTTTGCCTTGTTAATATCCCAGTCAGCATTAGACTTTGCATCACTAGCTCACAAGAACTAATAATCAGAATATTACATACTCTGTACAATATTAGAGCTCATGTCAGCTGAATAAACGTTATGTAGTCTTCTCTTAATTTACCCAGTGATGCTACTATTAGACCACCTAAACTTATCTTCTCCTCCTTGTCTAATGCATTATAAATTAAATAAAGCAAAGTTGGAGGAGAGGTAATACCCCATTGATAACAGTTAAAAAACACAGACAAGCTTTAAGAAACACGAGACCTTAAAAAATTGCAGAGGGATAACACTAAAATGTCACTGATGAAAAAAAAAATCAAGAAGAACTTATATATTGAGAAATGAGGTTGCTTTTTTCAACTGTATTGGACTGACTCATAAAGACTATTACTCTTCAGTAATTTTCTCTTGGTTATAATTGACAACTACTAGAGGTATCACACACTATTTCTCCCTAAGTAAGGCAATCTTATTTCCTAGAAGATAAGTGTTAACTCTGTTTCACAAACATGAGGGTTAAGTTACCTTCACTGGGTTGGTCAGCAGATAGCAAAAAACAGAGTACAGAGAAGCTGGCTCTGTCCCCTGCTTCACTCTTGAGACATCTACTGTCTCCTCATATTCAGCATAAAGTCAGTGAGATGAACCCAAGCCAGCACGAAGAAAGAATCTGGATGGAACCTTGTGAGACTTTCTGCTTCAAGGACAAGATAGTGATAATACATAAAAATCATCAGTCATGGGTGGGAACTGTTTTCTACATCTCCCCTGTATGCTTTACATCAAACAAATCCCTGCTAAATTTTGTCTTTAACAACTACAACAACCACTGCATAATCTGAGGAAATTCCTCACCATAACAAGCTCTAGTGTGTTTTGTGCAATTCCTTTACAAATAACCTTGAGCCTTCTGTATGTCCTCTTAATATCTCAGGAGAGGATCTCACTTTCTCCTCCTCTCTTCCTCTCCTGCCAGTCTCCCCCTCCCCACCCCAATTATCTCTCGCTGTCTTCTGGGTGGTTATGTTTAATCTGAGGATTAGGCAGAAGCCTGCAGTTTGCCTTGAACAGCTTATCAGCTTCCAAGAGACATTTACAGGGAGAGAAAGACTCCAGTTTTGATAGCGGTAATTGTATTTAGCTTGTAAGATACAAGGCTATTTATCTGACAGCTGGGAAATCACAGGGGGAGAGAAAGAAAATCTTGTTGATAAAAACTAAATAAAACCAAAAAGAGGGGAGGGGAGGGGAGGGGAGGGAAGAGGAGGGGAGGGGAGGGGAGGAGAGGAAAGGAGAGGAAAGGAGAGGAAAGG
>JAWWEE010000158.1:42364227-42375315 GCA_035221455.1 Xenops minutus | reverse complement strand
AGAGAAGAGAAGAGAAGAGAAGAGAAGAGAAGAGAAGAGAAGAGAAGAGAAGAGAAGAGAAGAGATCCTTCTCAGAGTCCCTCTAAAGGAGGAGGTGGGAAAACATTAAACAAAAAGGTCATGTCACTTGTGGAAGTAGACTGAAAATATCCAGTGAAAGGTGTAAACAGCTTGAGTAGGACAAGAAATTACCTGTTTCAAAGCAGATTATGAACTCTAGTTCCATAGTTACAATTGTGTAAAACTTGGGAAATTTGATTTGTAGACATGGGTAGAACCATTTTTAGAGATACTGAGTACTGACAATGCATTTAAAGACAGCTGGAGCTGTGGACACCCACATATCTGAAAATGAAGTTTAGTTTTTTGCTTTTTACAGAAACAACAGTAGCCATCATGGGTTGTGGGGTGCTATACAGCACTTACAATTTAAACAAGCTTCAGTTTCCTTGCTTATAAAATGTCCTTTCCATTCCACATTTGCAGTATTCACTCTAATCTCTACAAAACAGCATTGTGTTCCATTTCTCTCACTTGAAACATGCTGTAAAATCTCTGATGCTGACTTAAGTTCTGTTTGGTCTACTGTACTATTCCACTTTTAAAATCCCTACAATAGGTTTGGGTGCGTAGTTAAGAAAAAAAAATCAGGATCTAGATAGTTTGAATCTTATTAGGCTGCAACCAATAGTCTAACTTGGTACAATCAAACAAGCATGCAAGTAGGGCAGAGTTAGCATCATCTCCCTGAGAAACACTCAGCACTTTGTGAAAGTATTCAATGGTCAACAGCAATACAAAAAATGCCACATTTCAATTTATATACATTTAATCACAGAAGACATTTACTAAAAGAAGAAGATGGAACCATGCATACCATTCAAGTGTAACAAAAGACCAACACAAACATTTCAGTTCTTTCTACCATCATAATTACTTCTCTACAGTTAGAGCAGATGAGATGAGAAATACAGTATCTACTGACTCTGCATTATAGAGATGTAATATATAATTTCAGCTGTCCCAAAACTAACTTGGAAATTTTCTCAAAGATGAGAGGTCATAAGGTTAAAAAAAATTAGAAAAACTGACACTCATGGGATTCTTCCTAGAGCCTTTGTCACATCACCTTTCACTTAAACATACAACTATAACCTCTGACTAATATTTTTTATTACTTTGTGAATGAGTCAGTTTAGACTACACTAGGATATTGTCCATTGGAAGAGATCTACAACAATTGCCTAGCCCAACTGATTGACCAACTCAGGGCTGACCAAAAGTTAAAACATATTCTTAAGAGTATTGTACAGATGCCTATTAAACACATTTAGCCATAAGGCCTGTCAACCATCTCTCTAGAAAGATGGTTCCATTGTTTGACCACCCTCTCAGTAAAGAAATGCTTCCTAAGGTATAGTCTGAACCTCCTCTGGCACAGCTTCAAATCATTCTTATATGTCCTATCACTGGGTACCAGGGAAAAAGAGATCAGCACCTCCCTCTCTGTTTTCACTCCTCAGGAAGCTGTAGACAGCAATGAAGTCACCCCTCGCCTACTTTTCTCCAAACTCAACAGCCTCAAAGTCCTTAGTGACTCCCCATAGGACATGCCTTCCAGCCCTGTCACCAGCTTTGTTTCAGTCCTCTGGACATTTTCATGGACATTCACAACCTTCTCAGATTGTGGGGCACAGAACTGCACACAGTACTGAGGTGAGGCCACACCAACACTAAATAGAGAAGGACAATCCCCTATTTTGACTGGCTGTGCTGTGTTTGATGCATCCCAGGATATGGTTTGCCCTCTTGACTATTTGGGCATACAGTGACTCACATTGAGCTGCTGCCAACCAGCACCCCCAGATCCCTTTCTGCAGGGCTGATCTCCAGCCACCCCTCTCCTAATTCATACTCATGCCTGGCATTATTCTGTTCCAAGTGCAGAATCCAGAATTTGTTCTTGCTAAATTTCATCCCATTAATCATAGCCCAATGCTCCCATCTAGCTACTTTCCTTTGCAAGGCCTCTTATCCCTTGAGACGGTCAACAGCACTTCCCAGCTTAGCATCATTAACATACGTGCTAGTGGGGCATTCAACTCTGTAACCAAATAATCAATAAACATATTGAACAGAACTCTCCCTAAAACTGAACCAGCCAGATGTAGCTCCATTCACCACAACTCTTTCAGCACTGCCGTTCAGCCAGTTCTTAACCCAGCGCACTGCGTACAGGCTCATCCCACAGCTGGACAACTTGTCCAGAAGGACGCTGTGAGGGATGGTATCAAAAGCCTTACTAAACCCACAAAATACTACATGCACTGCCTTCCCTTCATCCGTGAAGCAGGTGACTTTATCATAGAAGGCTATCAAATTAGTTAAATGGGACATTCTCTTTGTGAACCCATCTTGACTGTGCCTTACAAATGCATTATTCTTTAAATGCCTTTCAATAGCATACACTATAATTTTCTCAATATTTATTCTGGGATCTGAGGTTGGACTAACAGGTCTGAAGTTTCATGTGCTTTCCCCCACATCCTTCTTGTAGACTGGAATAACAATGGCTAGCTCCCAGTCAGCAGGGACCTCTCCAGACTCCTAAGACCCTTGGTACATGGTTGAGTTGGGGTCCTGCCATGTCATCTGCTAGCTCCTTCAGTACTCCTTCAGCTTGCTAGAAGACTTATTGAAAGAAGCAAGTAGGAACTCAGCCAGTTTTCTTCCCTGTTTTACATAAAGTGTCTGGTACAAATCAAGCTACTTCAGAGCTTTCCACCAAGTAAATGAAAAAATGTATTGTTGCAAGGGAGAGCTAATATCTTTCACATTTTAGCTAAGTAGGAGAATCTAAACCACTATCACTTTAACTCATGTTTCTAGAAAGATTATTATTTCAGAAAAAGACTGCCTCACATAGACTACCAAAGATGTAGTTAAAATTGGATTGCTTTCAAATGAAATGAAAACAGAAGATAGGGCCCAAATGTTCAGGGGCATTCAGTCTTTGGAACTGGACCAACTCTGAAGGAAAAAATCCAAGAGAGATATCAGGGTGTCAGAATCAACTTTTTGTTCTACAGGTATGCACTTATCTGACCACACTACCAGCCAGAGCACTCAGTTCTGCTGTCAAGAGCTAACTGTCCAGCTTTTCCAGAAATCCAGCTTCCTCTCAGAAATGTACTTGTCAGAGCAAATGAAGTAGGGGCATAGAGGATGAAATATTTTTTATTTTATTCAGTAGCAATAGAACTGCAAATTAATGTAATTTGAAAGGGCAGAGACTACCACAAGAAGGCTGAGAGATCACTCAAGAGAATGATAAAGGGGAAAAATATAAAATACGTGCTGCATGGATGAACTAATGAATCCTGATAAGAATCCAGTTGTTTAAAGCTGTATTATTCCTTATTTTTAAAATGCATAAAAAATAATCCAGGCTACAGTTGTCTTGCTAAATCATGCATTTATTCAAATGGCAAGTCCTTCCTGCCCCTTGCTTTCCTTCATTTAATCTTCTCCTTCAAAACATTACTCCAATTAGACTTTATTTTGGTGTCATGGATACTCTTACTTTACAGCTTCTCTTCAACTAGTTTTGCAGATTTTTTTTTTCTACTGTAGAAAATGTAGTTAGTGCATGGATGAATGAACAGGAATATCAGGCTTGTTTTGACATACACTACAAATCTGGCAACACAGACAGTATTTTTTTGCAAGGAAAGTGAGTGAACAGAGAAAAAAAAATCATGACTAAGAACTAATGAAAATTTAGGGACTGAGGCATCCCAGTTTTGTGTAAAGAGAAGATTTATTTTTAACTATTCTGAAAATTTCTCTAAACTGTCTAAAATTTGAAACAAAACCATATCAGAGTCTTCCTCTGCCTGAGCTCTTGGACCAAAATTACTCCAATTTCATCACTAAAAATCTTTATTTAGATACAGAGAATACTCTCACCAAGACCATAAAATCAAAAAAATAACACGGACTAAGAACAACCTGTTTTCTGGTATGTACAAAAAAGGATGAAAGCATGTGAGACAATAGACGGGAGGCAGTCACAGGACCTCTCCTTTAGAGCATAGCAAGAGGTTTATACTCTGACGGAGAAAGACATGATGACCAACTTAATGAATCAAGAATCAAGAATGTGGCTATCAGTACAGCCTATGGAAAAAGTCCATGTCCTTATTGTGTTCTTTAGAGAGAGTGCAAAACTAGTGCAAATAAATCATAAATATCTCAATGGTTTTGGCTGAACCGTGACAGCTGAATTGCAGATAGCAGCCTCAGTAATAATGCTACTATTTGCCATCTCACAGTTCTCAGGAGCTTTGTCTCAGATACCTGTACTGGGCCACTGTTCAGTCTTACTGTCCAGTAAGAGAAACTTCAGCAGTGTTGAAACAACACTAGTGAATAGAGATCATCCCTAATGATTTGGATTGTTTCCGTCATAAAGTTTAGCCTACCTTAGCTCCAAGTTAATTCCCTCCTTTACCATTTCTCTCTAACCCTTTTCCTCACAAGGAAGTATAAAACTCATTTTGCAGGTCACTGAAATGCAACTGGATGCTATAATAGCCAAAATGTCAGTGCCTAAATTGTAAGTTTGTTGCTATTTCATTTTCCTTCAACTTCGTTGGTTTTGGTTGGTTGGTTGTTTTTTTAAGTTTCAAAAATACAGCTTTGGAGTATTTTGGTTCCATTGGGCTAGTTTCAGTTAATTTCAACTTAACTGAAGACTTGTGTTTTAAGGAAAGACAATCTTCTCTCACTTTGCTCATTTAATGAATATCCAACTTCTGTGCTTTTCATTGAGCAAGTAATTATGAGCCTAATGTATAATCCTTCTACAAGTAATAAAACTCAGAGAGGAGCATGGAAATGCCATTCAGAATGCAGCCCTGCTGCCTGAAGATTGTACCATGTGTGATGACAAAGAAGGTACATTAGCTAGTTCATAAAATTTGCAAATATTAGACTGCAGCACTGTGTGGAAAACCAAGTACACATGAAATTGTTCATTTTACAGACAACACAGTGTGCCCAAGCATGCATTGTCTACAAATACCATATTTTTTAAACACTACAAATAAATGTGTTTCCAGAATTGACATGATCCTAGGTGAAATGTACAGGGTTCCTCAGCTACTATTACACAGATCTGATATGAACTACAGTTTCAGCAGTCTCCAATTGAAACACACTGGATTAGCCTGGGTCCATCCAACTACAAAGTGTTTTATAGAGTTGAATTGCTGCTGAACACAGGTTTGGTCTTGCATTCAGTACAAGAAACTGCAGTGCAAGACAACAAATTATTAATTTCAAAAGCTGCTACTTAGCATTTTCTTTAAACCATTAACTGCACAGAAAATGGGACTAATAGGGATTGGTTTCCTGTAGTTATTGGCTTGTGGAATCTTTTTTGGATCTGAGGCATTCATAGTGCCACTCTATTATATGGATATTCTGGTATTTAACATGAATTGAGATCAAGTCACAGTCCTTTCCTCTGGGAGGCATGGAACACTGTCCTTCTCCCTTGGTTGCTTTTTTGTTTGTTTTGTTTGTTTGCTTGCTTTTTTCCATAGCCACGTAGGACCTTTACTTTTGTGATTTTTTTCCCCCTTTTTTAAATTCAGCTAAAATACTGGTTTGAAAGAAATGGGAAAAAATAAGGGAAATACCTGCACACACAGAAAGCATGATCCCATAAGCCTTATTTTCACAGAGATGGGCTGAAAAATTCATCATCTACAAACAGACAGAAATTGAAAACCATGCACAGAAAGGAAAAGGTGTCTGGAAGATAAAGGTGTCCTTTTTCCTCAGGGTACAACAGCATACACTCCATACTAGCCCAGAACATGAGGTTAATGCTGATTCCATGAAACCATACATCTTCTAATGAAAACACAGAAATCTCTTTTTCCAAGGCAGAAGCAGAAGGTACTGAGGTAGTCTCCAAGTGTGATTTATTTTCCCTTTTAAAAAAATAAAAAAAATCTCTAAAGCATTGAGCTGAATACTTTTTTTATTTTACATCAGGGACTTACTACAACAAGTAATATAATAAGAAAATTTATTCATAGGGTTCCTAGTGACTATAATTGGCTGCCAACTAGATTGGAGGTATTTTACAAAATAATTGATGACAGGAGCAGAAGAAAGATCTTCGGTTGGGCCTTTCCTAGCCCACTTTCCTCTCTAACCACTGGATAGCACAGCTAGAATCTAACTCAGCATGTCTGTCGTGGCATTCTTCAAAAAGAATTTTTTCACAGAAAGAAGGTTAATAATTGAAATGTACCCTTTTGCATATACTTCACCAAAATGTTGAAAAAGGACCATGTTGAATATGTTGTAGAGAGCACCACAGCATAGCTCACTCACATTAAAAACTTTCCTGTGCATTTTCTGAGGTAGTGGAAGAGATTAAATCATCCCCTTGGAATCACGTCTTAGTGAAACATCACATAAATTGAGGATATCCTCAAGTTAGGGTATTTCCTATAATCTGACTTTCTTTTGATAAACTCCTACACAACTCACAAAGAGTTGTCCTGAGTTAGTACTGTACAATCTAGAAATGAAAAACTGGAAGTTGCTTAGACTTAATATTGGAAACCAACAAGATCATGGCTTGATCTTAGGCAACAACATGTGAATAAGAAGAGTGTAGTTAACGATAGAATTCTTTCCTTGTGCCCATCCTGCCTTTTGGAACCATACACATCATCATACCTCAGCTATCTTATGCACTGTCAGCATCACATAAAACAATCCATTTTTCACTTGGAATGAGTTTGACCTTTTAGCATAGTGACACAAAGTACCATAAGGCTGCAATTCATCCGTGGTGGGATGAAACACGTGACAGTGTCTCAAGAACCAGTTGTTCACTATGTCTGGTGGATTTAGGGTGATAATTTCCAATGAGATACTGAATTGTTCCATAGCATTTTGACTTAAAGTTAACTAAAGGTTGTCAGTTTTTGTTAGATTGTCAACTTTTGTATCTGGAAACCTAAAAGACAAAGTGAAATTTAGGTGATGAAAAATTAGGAGATTTGCATAAAGTCTGATCAAATACTTGCTTAACCTTCTATGTTGCTTACATTTCAACTCTATATCTATATACACTGCATCTGGGATGCAACTAGAGTAGTCTCTTCTTTTTGTAAGGTCTGTGCAAAACTTTTTTCCCATAAATATTTAGCAGCCATCACAAGTAGCAAAACCAAGGTTGTTGTTGAATGAGTTTGTAACTCTGTGCAGAATCAGAATTCACTTAAGAGGCCTCTCTTAAGTGAATCATACGATAAAGTTGGCATGCTTATTCTTCCAGTGTAAAGGAGCATTAGCTTGTTTTCCAAGAGTCATAAGATGCACCACCAGGATGGTCAATTTATTGTTGAGATTAAGAAAGAAAGATTTAGATAGCAACCAGTTGTTATTAAACATTAGTTTATAGGTACAGATACATTTAAAGAGAAAAACAAAAAGAAAAAAATATGTACCTGTGGGGTAGTGTTCATTCACTGGCCAGCTGTCAACCTGAAGTGTGGCATTGCCACCATTCCTGGTAAAGCGTACTACATGGTATTTGCCATCATTTACAGGTGTGCTTTCCTCTTTAATAGAGATATCCACTGTGCCAATATTGAAGACTACACCAATCTTTCCTTGCTCCTAGAATAAAAGAAAAAAAGAAACAGATGTTTTTAAATTGCTGGCGATTAGGAGCACGTTCTTGGCCTATAAATCTCTAATGGGCAATTATGCCGGTAGATGGCACCGAAGAATACACAGAAGCGTTGTTTTTGAGCTTTGTCAGGAAGCATTTAATTGGCTGTGCTTCAATATAAACACTGTCTTTCACACTCTACAGCATTCAGCTGATGACAGTGACTCATTTGTTCCCGTATAACATCACAGAAGACAGGTGAGAAATAAGGCAACTAAAATCAGAAGATGTGGATAAACAGTTTTTTGAGCAACATCTCTACTGATTATTACTAGTCACTTGTTACCTGAAATACAGCCACAGGCAGTCTGTATCCCAACAACTGGGGTTTTTTTCTGCTATTTTGCTTTGGAAACAAACAATCCTCACCCCAAAACAAATAACCATGGGATCCAGCAGGCAGAAAGCTGTTACAAGATGGATGGAATTAGAAGGGAGAAAACATTTAATTAGCTGACTTTGACAACCTGCTAGAACTTAATTGCTAAAATACCTAAAAGACAGAAGTAGCCAGTCTTTTTCTTTTCTTTTCTACATCACACACCAAGCAGGGCCCTACCAGTAAAACAGTCTTCCATAGAGTTTTACCAAAACTTTCCACCAGTCACTGACTGAAATGGAAGAGCAGGCAAAACTCACTGTACTAGCCACAACACTTTCTCCTGCAGCTCCCCTTATGTAGTTTGACCATATTCCATGACCTCAGATTGCAAAATACACACCCAGAATACATTCAGATTAGATATCCGCATTTAATACTACTTAAACAGTGCCATGAATTCTTGTCACTGTATAATATACAATTAACGGGAGTCCTTCAAAGACTCAACAAGAAGAGGCACAATATGCTGGTGTCAGTAATTACAAAGGCAGAGTAGGTGTACTGTTCAGATTCAAAACTGGTGCAGATAGGCAGAACTAAAATGTATCATATAGGAAGCCAACACATTTCCTAGCCATCCATACTATAAAATTGGCAAAGCTTTGCTGATTGTCTTACTAGAAAAATGAAGAAACAACAGAGAGGAGATGGCCAAGTTGTATGCAAATACACCTTCTTTGAGAAAAACCCTGATGTATACTAAAGGGAGAGAGACAATTCTGTTACTGATACTACCTTACATATCTGCTTGGTGGGCAGAGGACTCCATCTTTCAGGGCTGTTACCCTGACTTTACTACATCCACATTAGCAAATCTCAGCAATAAAAAATAAACCTCTCCTCTTGCACTTGAAAGCCACCTTGGGTTCCTCTCCTGAATTTACTCCTGTCTCCTGGTATCAAAACACCTTTTTCTTAAAATGCCCATATATATTTCAATTTCTCAGAAAGGCCCTTTCTGATGCCTGCTTTATCTTACATTTTAAAGTTTACTCATATCAAAATATTCATCACAAGTTCCTTGTATATTCAATACTGTTCTTTTTTTGACATTTTTTTTCCCTAAGGCCAAGTCTCCTGGTATCAAACTATAACACTGTTATTAGGAAAGGAAAGCAGACAGCCCAGTAGCTGAAGAGGTCATGAACTGTGGTTCAACTACTTGACGCTTAGCACTGCAACTGTAAGCACCTTGGTTTTCTCCCATTAAAATGGTAAATTTTAGACTGTGCTAAATGTATGCTGGATAGGAACAGTTTCATGTACTGCATGAAACATAAAATTTCAAGAACTGCTATGCTTTGGATGGACTTTCCTTCAAGATATCAATATCATCTTCCTTTTTGCAATGGAACATGAGGCAAGTGGATTGCTGGTCCCAGCAGATGCATGAACTCAGATGCCATTTGAAAACAACCAACCTTTCTTCTCTAATGCTACCCCCAAAATAAGGGAGGTTTCAGTGAACAGACATTTATTTCAGGTAAAAGCATTGCTGGCACAGATTTACCACTTCTTTGATATGTGAAGTAAGTGATGTCCTGACACTATTTTAGTGAATCTTTCGCTGGCAACCATATAATTATCTTTACCTGC
The DNA here is from genome assembly GCA_035221455.1 of Xenops minutus. Lineage (NCBI taxonomy): Eukaryota > Metazoa > Chordata > Aves > Passeriformes > Furnariidae > Xenops > Xenops minutus. Next base: position 42,365,572 of record JAWWEE010000158.1, on the reverse strand, counting down.
ATGGCAATTAGCAAAGAATAAGTGTTTAATTTTTCCTCACTCAAATAATATCTACTAACCAGGTAACCTGGCTACTGATATTTTGTTTTTGCAAGGTGCTGCCTTATAATCAACCACCCAGACAACCTCTCATACAGCTTTTTCAATCACCATCAATACATCAAACTTCTTTTGCAACCTGTGGCTATTCTAAGAACAGTCTACCTTGGTCAAGGCATAGCGTGAGCAGGTAAGTTGAAGAGCTGCACCTTGTCCAATGGAAAAGATCTCAACCACCGCAGAAAAGGAAGGCATTAAGAGGTATTCAGCAGAGAGAAAGCTGCATACCTTCAAGCCCTGCAGGTTTAATGAGGCAAAGATTTCACCAGTTGCAAGTGGGGATAAGGATGGTGGGAAGTTCAACTAATCTTCCCTGCAGAATGAGAAAATGCTTCTGATCTCTTCTTAGAGGAAAAGGAGATAGCATCTTTCACCATTCCTTTTCCTGGGAACAGAAGGAAAAAGACCTAGTTAAAGGGCCAGTGATAAAAGGGCAAACTGGTAGAGAGGCAAGAGCCCAGAAGCAAAGGGCTGCAAACTGCAGCCCTTTAGTCTGATGGAGAGAGGAGGGAAATGAGCAAACCGGTGCCTCCCCCATGCCAAGCAGATTGCCAACCCCTCTCAGAGCCAGGAGAACATGGCCCTTCTAAAAGTAGAGTAACATTGTTTTGCAACTAAGAGATGCAAAACTTTGTCTTAAAAGAGCCCAAAACCCCCATGGGCCCAGAGGATGCCTACTCCAGCTCTCTTCAGACTACCCTTGGGCAAAGATCCTTGTGACTCTTTAACACAAGTTTTGCAGAAGCACAACTTCTAATACTTTTATTTGGACTGAGCAGGAACATGAAAACAGTTTTGATCCAATTACCAGGATAAAAGACAATATAACACAATATGCAGAAAGTAGGGCTACTAAAGCTAAACTGCAAACACAGACTTCAAGACACAGTTTATTCATGGTATTTTATATCTCTAGGGCACCAGACACCATGAAAAAAGAAGCAATTAGTTTATGCATTCCTGGCAGAAAATAAAATTTAAAAAAAAAAATAAAAAAAAAGGTAAAGCAAAACACAAAGAAAATCCTACAGTAAAGAACAGTGATCATGGACACAGGGGGCAAATCCAGGATTTATTTTCAACATCTGTTCAGTTCCAGTTTCCTACAATACAACACCTCATTAAAAGTAGCTTTTGCCAAGACCTACCTTCCTTTTAAATCTCAAAGACAAGCTTTACCGTTAAACTTTTAACACTTCATAATGGCCCGTACCTTTCGTTCTTGGGGGGGGGGGGGGGGGGGGGG
>JAWWEE010000158.1:42333618-42364127 GCA_035221455.1 Xenops minutus | reverse complement strand
GTGAGAACTACTCTCCTGGAGAGTTTAACAAAGCTAGCAGCTACATCAATTAAAAGCAACTAAAATGTCTGTTATGGGTATGTGCAGATTATTAAACTACCATTAAACTTTTAACACTTCTTCATGGACATGACCTTTCATTCTTTTCCCCACACGTTCAACTAGGGGATTTTCTTTCCACATTACAATACAAAGGTATTGACTAGACCAGTAAGCATGTGACAAAGAAAGATCTACCTTATAGTGACTATCTTTAAGGTTTATTTTGTAGATACAGACTAACCATACAGCAAGCAGAAAGGTGACTACAGAGCCACGGAGAGCATACAAGTTACATGTCCAAAAGGGCTCAGACAGCGTGATTTTTTCCCTCCCTGTATGAGTATTTACTGGGCTGCCTGAAAAATCTTCCATGAAAAGGCAACTATTAATTAATATTTTCGAAACCTCCAAGTGACATCAAGTACTGGTACTGTATCAAAAAACTGAGAACTATTTTATTTATAAATAATGAGGTGAAATCAGCATTCAGTCTCTATTTTACTTCTCCTCTTCTTTATTTAAGGTTACTGTGCCAAACAGGATTTTTAAAGTTTCTCAAAAATTTGTCTGGTGCTGATTTGTCCCATAAAATTGCAGCCCTCAAAAGCCACATTACTGTTCCATTGCTTACAGTCCTTCTGGAGATAAACTACTGCTATGATGTCTCTAAGACTTCAGACAAATAATTATGATCATATAATGGAATGGTTGTAGACAAATTGTAAGAACATAAAAAGGCAAAGGACTTTAAAAAAATATTCTACAAGGCTTCCCCTTGACGTCTCTATTCTATACAGGCTCCTGGCAACAATTTGTTGTTATATGCGCTGCTACCAAACATTTTGAACATTATTAAATGTATCTAATCCACAGCCTAGATCCAGAGATCTGCAATTTATTGCCTGCCCTTAAGTATTATTTCACTGTGGCAACCTTTTCTTTTACATTTTTGTTAAACAGATTCTTCATCTGTGACAGAGGGGTGATAGTTACTTGTTTTTCCAAGCTCTCCAAGCCCTGCAAATCCAGGTATATTTTACTTAAACATTGGTGATATCCTGACAATCCCAACCTTTCAGATCTGAGAGCAACTACAGTCCAAGAAGAGCAGGTCTTAAGCTTTTCTCAGCTTCTACTTTCAACTCCTCTAAAACCAATTCCTTTCCTCTGAAGGGACTTAAGGAACATTTTGCAGCTATGGTTTTTCTTTTGTTTCCCTCCATTCAAGGAGAACTAGAGCCTGTCTGCATGCAAATTGTCAGGCCTTTGCTTTCTCTGTGCTGTGCCCTTACATTTTGAAGAAATGTGTCTCTGTAGCAGATCAAGTAGAAAGAAAGTAAAAGGGGGTCAGCAGTGCTTTTGTAAGATGAGCAGTTGGAGTGTGTTAGAGAGGACACAAACATAAACAGCTACATGCACTCTGCTCTGAAAAAGGCTTTACCCTTAGGTTTTCTTTATCTTAATCTAAAATTCAAATAGTCCACACTGAAAGTATATGGTTGTTCACTGTGTGTAGAAAGCATTTTATTTCAAAAATCAAGAGAGAGAGCTCCAGGCATTAGGACAAATCTTACTCTCAGCTGCATCAATATGAATCAATAGCTATTCTGTTGAAGAAACTCAATTCCTACTGATGCAAGCGGAAGCAGAGTTTATCCCAGTATCTTTATGTTGTTTTGCTTATTTTTCTGGAGATAACTGTAAAATTAAAAATAAAGCATTTATAAAACATACCTGAAATCTTACTAGAATTCCACAGTAACTGTGTTTTCTCACACTTATTTTACTTCATTATTTTTTAATAGTCACTACTGCACAGACTGCCTCCTCCTCCCACCCTGGCTGGTTCCAACATGGCTAGACATCAGCCCAAACCTGGCAGACAATACTCCCAGTTACTTCTTCCTGCAGATCACTGCTGTTTTTGTTGCTCTCATTTGAAAGTGATACAAGCTCTTTTAGCAATACAAGTAATTTTGCACTGTAGGAATGTTTTGTAAACTTTTTTCCCCCCACAAATGCCACACGCATACACTTCAACTCTGCTACCTGCTAAATTCAGGAAAACTGCTTTGTCTTCTTATAAAGACAACCACTGCTTTTCCTGGAATGGCTTCCTTCTACTTAGGCTTCTAAAGTTGCAGTCTATGCATTTAAAAAGGGATTGAACTTCTATTTCTCCCTCTTTGGAATTGTTTTCACTTTATTCTTTAAGACTTTCTTTGCTTGATTTCCTTTGGGGGGTTGTTTGCCTGGTTGTTTTTTTATTTTTGCTTTGCCTTGAAAATGATTCTGGGTGTTAGTCCAGCTGAAGGATCGCTCACTTTCAGTGGTTGAGGGCACTTAGCACAACAGTGCTAAATGTAGCAAGGTATCCAGAAGAGCTGAAGGTTACAGGTGTATATTCCACAGAGGACGTTCACTTATTACTGCAACAGCAAATCACTTTCTGACAACTTTCACTGTAAACAGAAAGTTCTTTGCTGATTAGAACACCAGATTATGCTGAGTTGGAAGGGACCCACAAGGATCATGGAGTCCAACTCTTAGCCCTGCGTAGGACCTTCCCCAAGAATCACACCATGTACTCAGAGGTATCGTCCAAACACTTCTTGAGCTGTGTCAAGCTTGGTGCTGTGATCACTTCCCTAGGGAGCCTGTTCCAGTGCCCAAATACCCTCTGGGTGAAGAACCTCTTTCTAATATCCAAACTAAACCATCCCTGACAAAACTTCCCTCAAATCCTGTCACTGGTCACCACAGAGAAGAGATCAGTGCCTGCCCCTTCTCTTCCCCTCATGGGGAAGTTGTAGACCATGATGAGGTCTCCCCTCAGTCTCCTCTAGGCTCAACAGACCAAGTGATCTCAGCCATTCCTCATACGGCTTCCCCTCAAGGCCCTTTAACATCTTCCTTGCCCTCCTTTGGACACTCTCTAACAGCTTAATATCCTTCTTATATTGCAATGCCCAAAACTGCACACAATGTTCAAGGTAAGGCTGCACCATGCAGAGCAGAGCAGGACAATCCCTTCCCTTACCCAGCTGGTGATGCTTTGCCTGATGCCCCCCAGACACGGTTGGCCCTCCTGTCTGCCAGGGCACTGCTGAGTCATACTCAACTTGTTGTCAATCAGAAAGGTAGTAAAAACCAGCATTGTGCTTAGAGGACCCTTCTGGGCTGCAACTAGAGCTGAATGCACAGTAGGACAGGCCTTTCCAGTATATGCGTACCAATGGATTTAAGAAGGGGAAATATTAAAACCTGTGTTCAGTGCACAGTATAAGGCAGTTAGTTCTATGTCTGGTCATACTTAGTACCATTTTTAATATCATGGAGAGCTAAGTCTGAAATCAGGATTCAATATGTGTAAAAATTTTAGAACTGGATAAAGGCAGAGTTTACTGGGTGAAACTTTGGTTTCCTTTATCCAAATGATAGTGGTAGGGAAGACATGCTCAAGAACAAATACGGCCACCCTGGCAAATATAATAATCAACAAAAGCATGAAATGTCCTTAAAGAAACAACAGGCACTGAATCTCACCTGACTTGGAAGCCTTTAATCAGGGTGTCAACACTTTACAGTTATCTTGAAACAAGAAAAAATATTGTTAAGGGGAAAGGAAGTACACAAGCCAGCTAATTTTGGCTGATTTTTCAGGGCCGTTATAAGGAACAGTAGGTAATTTTGTGTTATATACTGCTTGTTAAAGCTTCTTTAAGGTGCTAAACCAGATCTACTAAATGCCAGTTACAAACCTATTTATCAGAAAGAATGACATGCACACAGGATAAAATAAATAGAAATTATTGCCCTTTGGGGGTATGGTTTTTAAAAGAAGCAATTCTTAGAGATACATAATTTATAAGGCTAAAAAGGACAATTGATAAAATCTAGCATCCTCTAAAATTTTATATGAAGCCATATATCTTCTCTGAATTGATTCTTTGTTAAATTATAGGATATATTTTAGAGGAACACTTATTTGTGATTTGGACATTTAAAGCTGAGGAAAGAAACCTTGGATTCATTGCAGTTGCTGCTTTGATGAGATTAGCCCAGTGTTGAACATGGTCAAAAAGGCAAGTGGAATGTCAAGAATTATAATGGAAAGGAACAGTGCACTGTAGAAAAATCTCTGTTACATGTTAATGGTGGACCTTTGACTTTAATTCTTGAACACAATACACATATCTTTACAGGTCATCTCAGAAAGAAAAAAAGAGGCGCTATAAAAAGTTCAAACTTGAAATTGTGCATACTTAGAATAATAAAAAAGCAATGATTCAGCACTATTTCTTTATAACTCAATGTATTGGGTCTGGCTGAGATGGAGTTCATTTCGCTGTAGGAGCTCTCACAGTGCTGTACTTTGCATTGGTAGCTAGAAAGGTTCTGATAACACACCAGTATTTTGGCTACTGCTGGGCAGTGCTGGCACAGCATCAGCACTGCAACATCCCTCCCCCCAGTTAAGGGCATGATCCTGGGAGGGGACACAACCAGGCCAGCAGACCCACACTAACCAAAGAGTATTCCATACCATATGACATCAACTCAGATATAAAAGCCAAGGAAAATAGGAGGATGGGAGGGCATTTGTTGCTTACAATGCCTGCTGGGAAACCATGTGCTGAAAGCCCTGCTTCCTGGGAAGTAGCCGAACATTGTTTGCTAATGGAAAGCAGAGAATAAACTTTGCTATTTAACTCTTCCCTTCTGCGCGTGCAAACTTGCTTTAGTAAACTGCCTTATCTCAACCTATGAGTTGGTTTCCATCTTATTCTCTCCCCTCTGTCCAGCTGGGAAGGGGAGCAATAAAGCAGCTTGGCTGGGACCTAGCATCTAGCCAAGGTGAACTCACCACATTTAAGGAACTACAAATATATAATAAAATCATTTGGTAATTATGTTTAAGCAAAGAAAGTACCTTCTCAGAAAGCACATAACTGAATTGTGCCAGTCACTGTCACAGGATTTTTCAGATGCCTAAGATATGCTCAGAAATAGACAAATTCATGGGAAGTCAATCAAGAGGCATTGAATACAACAGTGTGAATATAACCTTCTGCTCGGCACTTCCAGAAAAGCAGATCATTATTGTTTCTTTTAATTTCTACTTGTGATATTGAAAAACTACCTAGCACCATACTTCTATAAATGACTTGTAAGTCTGTGATGAAGCCAAAATTTTCTTGAAGGTTCTTACTGATTCTAGTTCATTTTATGAAGCGATGAAACACTGAAACTGGGAAAGATTAATGAGAATCTAATCTTTTCCATGAAGGTTTAGAAAAGGTAGTTTAGAAAAACACTTTTCAAGGCCAGACTGCTGTGTTTAGTCCTGCTTCAGAGGAAGAAAATTCTAAAGCAGATGTCTTAAGGTTCCAGCTTCATCTTTCCATGACTGCTAATCTCTCTCCCCAGCTTTACAGAGCATAAGAGAAAACTATCCAGCTCTCTGAGTGTCTTGCTTGAAAACAGGTTTTCCAATCCTTCATTTAAACTTCCTCATGGCCGTGAAACTCCTCGAGTTTACTCACACTTTTCTTCAAATGTAGACTCCAAAAATTTTTAACTTTAGTTTACAGAAATTGCAAAATCATTTCTTTTTATGTTCAAAGACCACATAATATCTTTTGGCCACAGTCTTACCATGATGGTTCAGATTTGAGGCCTATTCACCATGACTAATAGTCTAATTAAGGAGTGCTCTCTGGGAGTGTTCCTGAAAGATGATCTCTACTCTTTGTTTTGAGATACATTACATCATCTAGCTCAAGTAGAATATATACCAGTTTCCCTGTTAAGAGCTTAGCAGGCTTTCCAAATTGTCCTTCTTTTTGCCAGTTGACTGTTTATGTGGGACTGCAATATAATACTTCTTTAATGGCCTGTACTACAGTAAATTGTAGCATAGCAATACAGTGCTACTAAAGTACAGCTTACTCTTTTCTGTTCTTGATTTTTTGTTTTACCAAACACCTTTGCAATATTACAGAAATAGAGTTACCAGTGGGATGTGAAATTGCCATTCTCTTGCTTTACTTTTACTTTATCTCCTTCTCTCCCACTGTCTTTCCCTCTTTCAATCTTTGCCTTTTGTCTAATAAAAGTTTCTTTTATAAACAAAACTACCCTGAAGACAAGGCAAAAAAAAAAAAAAAAAAAAAAAAAAAAAAAGACAAGAAGCTCAATTCTGTGACAATTGCACCAGGGTCAGGAGTGATTAATTATGTACAACAACACACACAATATATATGGGTGAAAGAAGAGAGATGAGAGAGAAGCTGCTTGTTTATTTCAGCTCAGCTCAGATACCCTGCACTAGGTAAGAGCTTCATGTATCAGTGAAGCTTTTTAGGTAACATTAATACATAATATCATCAGCATTACACTTAGGAATTAATTTTGCACCAGAAGTTTCCATATTTCATGCAAGATGATACTATTAGTACAGTATGAGACCTTTTAAATTTTAACTCGCCAATAGAGGTAATCAGGCCTAGTTAGAGCACACTGTTGAAAGACGGAAAAGATTTCTGTTTTTAGTGTGGCTCTGCTATACCTTGAACAAGCCAGTTTCATTTCTCTCCAGTTTTTCTTTTTACACTATGAAGACACAGGCTTATGAAACAGTGTATTTGTGTGTTATCTGCCACAGTGCAGTCCTGGTATCCAGTGGGGCCTCCAAATGTTGTTGCAGTACAAATAATTAGTATTAACGAATATATATAGTAACTAATACCTAGTTGCTCTTACTAATAACTGATGCCTGCTCTGCCTAGTAATCAGTGATACTCAGCAATCTTAAAAGGGAGACTTGCTTCCATGCTATTCAGCACCTAGGACGGTGTGCCCAATTAAATCTTTTATTCCCATGACCTAGGAAAGCACCAGCACACTGCCAGTCAATTACCAGGCAGTAAAATGTTACAGGAAACACATGCAGGTGTGTTTAGGCCACACAATTTGCAGAAAACAATTGTTGTTACACAGCCAGTGGAATTCCAGCCATGAGCCTGCTAATTCCACTCAGGTACAGATACCAAAATGGAAGAAACAGAAATCAGGAGCATGCTTAAAAAGGGCATTTCCTAGGGAAAGAGAATGCAAAACAAATTTTAAAAATGATACCTGTCCATTGGTTCACTAGCAAATACATAATTCAGACGGTTAATTTGTTCCCCCAGATTACAATACACATCATAAAACCCTGCCCTACCTGATGATGTGAACTCCAACTATAATTAGGATTAAATAGTCTGACAATGTCTTTTGAAAATATAAATAGTATATTCTGCAAAGTTTTCTGAAATAACACCTTTTAGATATCATTCCAGACTAGAGTAGAAACAGGAGCTATTCTGAATGTTGACATCAGCTGCTGTCTAGAGAACTGAGCCAATGCATACTTTGTGCTGCATTTTAAACTCAAAGCATGCCCAAGATGCTGCACTCCTCCTGCATTACAGAAGTTGGCTGATTAAAAGCAAGCCTTTTACCTTTCTAAGTGCTTCCATGCAACTCACTCTTCAAACAAAAATATGACCAGCTGCTAAAATGTCACATCCACTCAATACAGAAACAACTGTAGCAGTAAGTCAGATTGCAGTAAGGCATAAGAACGAGCAACTTGCTCCAAAGCAGGGATCTTCCAGGAGAAAATATGTCCATCCATTTCACAGCATCTCCCTTTGAGTTTTAATCCCCCAGGTAACATTGTTGACAATTTCCACTGACAGAAGCTAAAGTGGCAGTTACACTCTCGTGTTTTAAACCTGGCCGGACACCAGGTACTCACCAGAGCCTCTCTATCACTGCCTCCCTCAGCTGCATGGGGAAGGGAAATATAAAAAAAGGCTCACTAGTTAAGGGCAGGGGGAGATCATTCACCAGTTACTGTCACAGGCAAAACAGACTCAGCCTAGGGAAATTATTTTAATTCATTACCAATCAAATCAGCGTAGGAAAATGAGAATTAAATCCAAATCTTAAACCACCTTCTCCCCAATCTTCCCTTCCACCTGGGTTTAACTTACTCCTGAAGGCTCAACCTTCTCTCCATAGACTGCCTCACCATAGGCTCTACCATGGGCTCTCTCCCACTGCCATTTCCCTTTTTCAACTACTTTATCACTGTAGCTGATGGCCTTGGCCAGCAGTGGGTCTGTCTTGGAGCTGGCTGGCACTGGCTCTGTTAAACATGAGGGAAGTTTCTGGCAGCTTCTCAGCCAGAGTAGCCCCCCCTTCTATCAAAACTTTGCCATGCAAACCCAATACATACATAAAATATGGAATTAAAGGTTTGATACTGACAGCTGTGAAGAATAAGCTATGTACCTTAACTACTAGGCTTCCTTACCAAGAGCATCAGCACAACTGGGAGAAGTTGGCGAGCTGAAGGCACAGCATATATCACTCAGTATAGCAATCAGGGCTCTCTGTCTCAACCCATAACCCACAGAAAAGTGAGCAATTGTCAAGAAGATGGCATTTAAAAAAGGACATTGCTGTCTGACAGGAAAGGTGATAACAAATATCAGCTTGCCACCATCCAATTAACCCAAGTGCAGTAGACACAGAAGTGCAAGAGCTGAAGTGGATTTGGATAAAATTAATCTATTTAAACTTGGTTTTGCCTAGAGTATATTTGTTTGCAAAATCTTTTCTAACCTTAATCATAAAGAGTACTGTAGGGTTTTAGAGTGTTCAAAAAACATGTGTTCAAAGGTATTATATTACTAAGCACTATATATTACTATATTTTCCTTTCTCAGTGTGTTTCCTTTACAGAATTCTAATAGAATAGAATCCTAATTGAATTTCATACATCCAGGGTCTATGTTCTATGTTCCTTTTGAAACTATAAAACAGATTTCATGAACTGTATAATATTAATAGCCTTTTGTAAACAAAGTAGTCTTTATCAGACAAGAAAGAGGTTTGAGCTGAGGTTCAATAGGTCTCTCCAATCAGACAGGGAATGAGAAAACTATAACTCTATGTAAACATAAACAGCACCTCAATTCAGTAACAGCTTATTTCTAGCTTTTCAAAGATTGCTTTTTTTAAACTGCAGATTTTTTTTATTTATTTTTTTTTAAGTAAGTATAATGTGGCTTTTGAGATGTGGCTGGACCCCAGCATAAGGCTTTTCTAATCCTGAACTGAAGAGGTTTCCTAATACTTTTAATGGGAGTAGAAAATTAAAAATACATGAACATTTTAGTGTAGGAAACATATTTCTAATGAAAATACTCTAATTACTCAAAATAATTTAATCCTCTGCAGATTCTATGACAGAGCACTACTGGGTAAGAAATAGTAGATGGAAAAAGAGAAGCACATAGTGCTTTGAACACACACTCACAAAAGAGGTCATCAATACCATTTGCATGTTGGAAAGCAGAGACAAAGATAAATGACTTGGCAATATTTTGCAGGAACCCAGAGATGTTACAGGAACAGAGCAAATAATTAAAATGTCCTTTCATTCTTAAGCCACCACCTTGTAATTTACATTGCCTCGATTTTGCTACCAAAGAACATTTCAAACATCCATGTTTAGTATACACCTAGGATGCACTAACTACTAAATAAATTTACACAGAATCTACCCGTTTTTCCTTGAAAGCCCTTATATCCAGGTCAATGCATATTCTTCCTTGATCTAGTGTTGGGGGATCTCTGTCTAGTATTTTGTGGTGCCCATTTTCAGGCCCTTCACCCTGTGCAACTCTGCCTCCAGAGTGGTACTTGGCCCCTCCAAGCCCACAGGCATTTTTCCATTTATCTTCACCAAACATCAAAAGGCTGCATCTGAAACTTGTTGGAAACAGCACCTTAAATCAAGACTGAATTTTCCTACAAAGATGAGAATGAAGATAGAACACTGGGAAAAAGTTATAACTTGGCTATTTGCGTATTTGTTTTGTGTTGTAGAATTTGCTTACTGTAAAGTTGTTTGGCAAAGTGGTATCAGCTGAGCCCCTTGCCAAATTTGTATTACATTAGTTAAATCAGAACTCCTGATGTCAAATTGAAACCTGATTATTGGGAATGGATGTCATACTGAAAGCTGAAGAACTTCCAGGACTGAGTTTTTGGTGTAGTAGGTGTGGGAAGGAGAAATAAGGAGATGGTTAATGTCACAGTTTCTACTTCTGTATCTCTTCCTGATATCTTCTCCTCTGTATATTCTAGGAAAAAACTTACGGGATGTGAAAGGACACCCAATATATCAAAGGAAACTACTTTCCTAGGACTCTGCTGAGAGCTTAATCCTATTGTAATCCCAGCTGCCCTTACATTAGGAGGGTCCTCTAGTTTGTAAACACTTTGAAATCAGTGGGAGAAATACAAACAAAATTAGCATGAAGATGCATTCCTTGACTAAGCCTCCCTCTCTGTATGGCCACTCATTCTTTCCCATTAGTTTCCATAGGAAGAAGTTATGTTTCATCAGGCGTGCAGGAAAGGACAAAGGACCACCTTTACAAACAACCCTCTATTTGTAAATCATTGTAGCTACCATTAGGAAAAGGCAGCTCCGGGCATGGGTGGTAAGACCAGTACAAAAGCAGTCCTAAGATGTCCCTTCCTTGATCAAGGAAAAGGTTTGATTTGTTATTTTAATAAATTGGAACAGCCAAAGGAATTTAGAGCTATAGGACTGTAATGATTTAGACTATTCTATTTGTGCTTACATACTGGAAGGAAAAATTTTCTTGCCTTTGTCCAGCACTCTGTGATATGGCAACACTCAGTAAATATTATCCAAGTACAAGAACAGAGTTCATCTCTTCATTCATTATTTTTTCAGCATGCTGCTGAAATTAGTACGTCAAACCCTGACTTTTCTAGTCAGGAGAAAACCCTACAGAGGGCCCATAGGGATTTAGCTTGATAATGTATGTTCAGTGCAAAATAACACGGTCTTTAAAAATCAGATTTTTAAGAACTGCCATTTTGTTTAGGGAAATAAGAGTAAGATGCATCTTATGTCATCTTTTTGCAATGATATGGCTATAGCCCCAGCTCTCCATCTTTTCTCCTTCCTCCACAATCTAGCCACCTGACTAGCTGCTTGGGAGAGATAATTAAATTGTACCAGGCTGATCTTGTGAAATACATCTGAAGGGGCAATAAGGGTGATGGATGTCTGTGGCCAGCTATTACGGCTGTTGTCTGTGACTGCTCTTCAATGCAGATGGAGGACAGTACTGGCAGCATATGGCATGGGAGTTTGGGCTTGGAAGGCAGATACTGCAAATACTGAGAAAAAGAATAAGAACCAAAGCAGCGTGGTGTTTAGCAAGCCAGTCTGACAGAACAAACTGCTGATCACCTTCCTTGTTTCTTCACCTCTACACCTTACACATATGTATAGGATCACACCTCCATTTCTACTGATTGACTTTTAGCTCTGCCTGCAGAGAGGGAGCCAAGATGCCTTAGCTGGAAAAGGGCTATAGCCAATAGTCATTCTGGCAGATGCAACCAGGCAGCAGTGGTCAGTTGGTGAGGCTGGCCTAGGTGAAAGTCTCATCAAACACTATGAATCCTGTTTGTTCCTTGAAAACCTCACCTTACTAGATAACTAAGTGCTTTAGAAAAACTTTGGTTGCTGAGGTACATGGAAGCATAAGGTGATAGAGATCAGCAGCTGTCCCCAGAACAAGATTCTCACTACAGCTTCAATAGTAAAGCACACAGGAATGCAGCATCTCAGGCTTTGAAGAATAACAGGATACCCTGCACACTGTAGGGTCACTAGGTCACTGCTGCCACTAAAGCCAATGTTTTAATCTTTTGCACTAGCTGGGACTAGTTTCCTATGGGGTTAAAAGTTTATTGCCTTTGTTTTTCTCCTGAACAATTTTAATATCCTGGATAACCTTTCTTCTCATATGGTTTTCCCTCTTGTCATACCAGAGTTTGGACTTGTTTCTTCCCCCAGTGTATTCTCCTTTTCTTTGCTCCTGGAATCTTTCATCCTTTTCATTTAAGAGGACCCAGCTACAATGATAACTGCCAGTGGTTTCTCTGCATTCTGGTAAAATCTCAGAATGAATTCATGTGACACTTTGTCATATATTTTATGAATGTTTACATTAAAAGAGAAGAAGCTGGTTTTAGTTGACCCTCTGATAAGCAACCATTGACTAGAAAATTCAAAATTACCTGCTTTCTCAGCCTTACTGGTGTGTCTGTCTATGTCCACGCATGATAGCATAAAGAGGAGTCACATCCTTTCAATGCCTCTGCTATACTTATGCTATGGATAGTCTATGATCTTCAAGAACTTTTTAAATGACAACCACCAGGCAGTTCAGTAGAAACTTTAGTGTTGTCAATTTAAAAATAGTACACAGAAACATAGAATGGTTTGGGTTGGAAGGGACCTTAGTGGATCATCTACTTCCCACTCCCCCACTATGGGCAGGAACACCTTCCTCTAGACTAGGTTGCTCCAAGTCTTATCCAGCCTGGCCTTGAACTATTCCAGGGATGGGGCAGCCACAATTTCTGTGGGCAACCTGTTCCAATCCCTCCCTACCCTCACATTATATAATTATATAATAATCAGAAATTATATAATAGTGAAAACAGAGCCATTTACCTCTTATAAGAGCACTGGTTTTCACAGACAAAAAAAAAAAATGCACCTGAGGACAATATGCATCTTTGGGATTCAAAAGATTATTCTGCAAATTGGTGGACAATGCTAGGGACACAGCCTTGTCAGGCTATAAAGACAAAGCTAACAAAACAAACAGACCTTATGTGTATGCATATAGGAATACTTCAGGAAAATCAAAAAAGGAATGCTGCTATGGATTCCTTGTGTTCTTCACTATTGTGTATTCTAAGTTTAGTAATTTTATAATAGCAAAAAGATGAGAAAATACAACAAAATGACATGTGTCTGCTTTTTGCAATGGTTCTGTTGATCTCTGTGGAATCAAACTGCTCCTCTAAATAAATATCGCTATCTTCAAATTGCTTTTTACTTCATTACAATATTAATAATTGAAGACTCTCCTTCAGAAAATGGATACAGTTGATTTGGAATTAGTAATGCGAAGTTTAAGCTGATCCGCCAAACATCCTTCATGCTCTTGTACCAAAGAAGAATTAAGTACATGACATAAGTGAAAGAAGCTCCAGGGAATTCATGTAACACCAGCCCTCATGCAGACATAACCTATACTAACACTTAAAGGATGGATAAAACAAGCAGATTGCAGTTCTCTATCATGAAATCACGATGATCTTTTTTCACACCGCAACACAAGTTAGCCTAATTACAGTCTCCCTAAATAGATGGGTACAAATGTCAGCCTGAATACACAGCGAATTTCTGCATCAGGGTTCTGAAAGTTTCAGGAGGGTTTGCACAACTTCTCACTAACAAGCCTCAAACACTAACAGAACTGTCTCAATGCAAGAAAGGGGACCATCAATGACTGGACAGAATACTTCAGGCAGCATAACAGCTCCTTCAAAGTTTCAGGTTTGTTTAAAAAAAAAGATAACAAAGTTTTTAAAAAATCCACACCACACTGATTTTTAAACTTTGCTGATTTTTCTGGAGTAAAATCAGAATTTAATAAAAATTAATTAAAAATTATAGCAGCTTTAATTACTGAAATTTTGTTAGAAGATTTGAATTTCTAGACATATTACTTATTCTTCCATTTTGTATTTATTTTCATCCTCCCTTTTCCTTTGAAAAAAAATGGAGGAAGAACAAAAGATGAAAAAATGAGATAAAGCAGAAATGTTCTTATTTATAAGCCTACACTTCAGATATTTATTTTATCTGAAGACACAATTTTCTAATACAAACAGCAACATTAACTTCAGTGGAAAACGTTCAAATTCTAAAAATATGTCCAGTTAAAAACTTGTTTTATTGTCTTTGTAATTTATTTTTATCTTTCCTAGACAATGAAATATGTGGGGTTCTCAAACTGAATTTACACGCAGAGCATAACCACTTTGAACTGGTAACTAGTGGGGTCTACTATTGTCTTAAAAAAAGAGACATCAGTATCTTCTAATTTTGTATACAATATTTTCTCAGTGTAGTCATGGCTATTGCTAAAGAGGTTGGCCTTCCTTAAGCTCCAAGCCAAACTTCAGGATGTGTTATCGCAAGAGAACAATAAGAATTACTATCAAGGGAGATAACACTGTGGTCTTTTTAACTGGAACTCTTCTTGACATTGAAGCATGTGCTAGTGGTGGCAAGGGAAAGTTATATAATTTCTTCAGGCAAAGTTATTTAAATCTTATATTGTTTTGGTGCTTTTCAAAATGCATTTATCAATTCAATTTTTCCTATGATGCACTTTCTTCGTTCAAGTGGAAGGGCTTGGGGGTGATTTTGTTTTTAATATTGCATGTTAAACAAAGATGTAACCCTAATGTAGTGGGTTCAGTATCACAGTCAGTGGGTAACAAGACTGCAGCCTTCAAGGTGGTATTGGAGGCATGCACTACCCCCAGCCTTCAAAGTTATATTTTTTCTTTCTTTGTGAAACTAGGTAGGTGGTTTCAAGGAAAAAAAAAAAAAAGAACATGAAAGCCTTGCCCTCTTTTCTAGCAAGCACTTCTCCAACAGAATTATCTGAAATGCGAAGGAAGCATGAAAGAGGCTTTATTGTTTTTGTGAGAAAGGTTAATAGCAAGAGCTGCATTCAAGAAAGAAAAAAATGGTGAGGGAAATAAAAAACCAGCAGCTATGTCTCAGTCTGAATCAAAGCAAGAGAGGGAGCTATGCCAAGTGTCTCCCCATTTTTCTGGATAATTTTGTAGACATGCAAGATACAATAGTTAATTAGTCTCTCACTTTTTTTTTTTCTTTCTTTCTTTTTTTACGGATCCAACTCCATGCAATGAACAGCAATGAAAACTCCCTATGTGGCATCCTTGCCAGCCAATGAACTTTCTGAAAGGACTTCAAGGAAAAGGAGTTAAATTCAAACCCCACAACACATTCTCTTTTCAGGTTTTCGGGACAGATGACCAGTAAGGAGTGCTAAATTATTCTGGGTGCATACTAAAAACAGACTGGTTTTTGAGGATTCACAGCTTTTCCAACCACTATCAGTTGGGCTGCGACTCTAACTCATTTGCAGGAGACTACCAAACAGCTACAAAAGAACTAGCATCTTCTTTTATTACCTGTGTGGATTCAGTTCAACTGCTAAGTAGAAATTAAGGGCATTGTTTAATCCTGGCACCATTCCTTTGACTTCAGTGATGTTTATCTAGAAATATATTTGGCTTGAAAACTGTTGCTTTAAATTGATCCTCTGAGTCTTTTTAACCCTGTTAACAGTGGAGGATTGCGTATCCTGCATTATTTTCTGAGATTTGCCTGTGGTTTATTTGCAAAAGCCACTTTTCTATCATTGCATTGACACACAAATGGAACCTGCACTTAACCCTGCCACATTTTCTAACTGAACACAAATCAAAGATTTATACTCTTCATTGTCAAAAAGATGAACTATTTTCTGTCCAACTCAAATAGCCCTAGTATATCCAGATCAGTCACTTTCCAGAAATGATGTAAGCCACAATACCAGGTCCTGACCACTAACGTCTCAGAACATTTCCCTCTTTTGACTATTGGTTTATGTGTACTTTTCTTGCTGTGACAAGCAATTTTGAGGAGAACAGTCTGCAGTTCCATTTGTGTATGTCACTTATAAGTTATAGTGTTTTTTGTCTTGTATACCAGGGTTTGAACAACAATCTGAATTGCTCCTTCCTGAAGAGCCTCTCATAAAGCTATGAAATGGAAAAATGGGGGAAATAAAGAAGAAAGCAGACCCACAAAAGCATCAACACCATGTACCAAAATACTACTGCTAGCACAGATCAGTGCCTGTATCGGGTGTCTGAGATAGCTGGAAAAGAGGACACAATGACTCATCTTACTAAAGGTACAGTGCTTGTGATCAGAACCGAGTTTCCTGGATTGTTAAATCAGCAACTTTCTTGAGTGCTGAATTAAAGACGTTTTAAATGGTATTTCAAAGCTACAGTTGGTTACATTTGAGCATGCTGACCTTAACAATGCCATGTTAAATATTTTCCTTTTAATTAATTTAATAGCTCTGAGGATACGTATTGGTTTTCACTTCATTAATTTTACTGTTAAATGGAAAATAACAAAGAAACAGATTAGCAGAGCAGCATTACAAAAGGGCTCCCCCCTAGTTAGCCTGAACCACCAGCACAATACTCATGGGTTCAGACCCATCAGTTTTTAGGGCAAAGCAGGCTGTGTGTGCAGAAGCCCTGACCTCAGGATTGCTCAGCACCCACATTCCAAACACAGCTCATAGGACTGACCAGCATTCACCCAGTCTGACAGCCATGCTAGCTGGTTTCCACACAATACAGGTTAAGCTTTTGCATAGATACATGTAAACCATTTTTGTAAACAGCAGAAGGGCAATTCTGCAAGTTCCCTTTCTGTTGACTGCTGGAGTGTTAACGAAATATTCTTTCCACATGATAAAGGGAAAACTTATAGATGCCACAATAACTTAGGCAGCACAGTGACCAACATTGCTTACTAAAGTTCAACCAGATTGCAACATGATCCAACATTGTCATCATGTAACATAATACTACAGTTTCAAGGGAATTACTTTGATTTGAATTAGAAACTAAAGTTAGTAGTGCTATACAGAGACTTCTGTAATAGGAAAGTCTCAAAAAAACTTAAAATACTTCAACCTAGGAAAGTTCAATGTGTGAAAGAAAGCAAGAGATACAAAATAATGTACAAAACTGAGAAGTTCTGCACTTTGATTAATTTTTCTGATTAACAGACAACTAATGAAACTGTGTTATCCATTTACTGTCTTTTTTTAACACAACACATTCATAATCTAGGCACATACTTGCTACAAAATATTATTGAGACCATTACATTAGGAGTTAATATTCATACACATTAAAGTTTGTGATGATGTTATTTTTCTTTTGAAGAAACCAAGAATAAAGACTCTTGTGCTCCAGAGTATAAAACAAACGGATCGTACCTAGAGAGAAACTTTTGCAAGACTCCAAACAGGGAGCTGCTTCCTCTTCTTGCATTGGCTTTGCTTGGTAAAAGTTACCAGCCTAGAAATTACCTTCTGGAACAGATCAATAATACTTCTGTGTTCAAAATTATCATTGTGAATATAGGAGCTATTTTTAAAAGTTTTCATCATGGATTTTGGTCCCGTTGTCATAAGCCGTAAATGCTTAACCTTATTTTTCAAAATTAGGACCACTCATCTCAACAAATATATGCTGAATAAAAGCTTCTTTAACCTTCATAGTTACTAGAGAAAAGTGTTAAACACTAAGACAAGTAACAGCTTTCCTCATGCTCTCTTTTTGAAAGCATATTATTCTTGCCTAGAGGGTTTATTACAGCAGAAAAGGAGATTCTCGTTGGATCCATTCTGAAAACATAAGTAGCACATCACCGTTCACCAGGTAAAGAGGGACAGCTGGTAGAGCATTTAGTCCAGTGACTGCAAAACAGCAAGCCATTTGTTTTTGTGAAGGAAGTCATGGTTTAATAAATCAATTGGAAAGCTTCAGGTCAGAAGATCTTAAACCTACTCCTTAAGCTGGAAGGGACTTGCTGTGTAACTTGCAGGAAGCATAATAGCATTTTTGCCCCAATTTCCTTCTCTTTCAAATGAGAATAACAACATTTTAATTAAGTGGGTGTAGATTGCTCAGAGATCCCAGAACGGGATAAGTCTAGATAAATGCAAACTTCACCTAAGAATCGTCTGACCTCTTACTGAAATGTTTACATATTTGTATGCAGGCTGAACAGTTCCTGATAACAGAGTAGCTTGTTTCACTGCTCAGTCCACCCCTTCTGACTGCAGCTGTTCTCAGGGGACACATGTAATCATCACATTTGTCACGATGGCAATGGTGATAATGATACCGTGTGCACTAATGAAAGGCAAGTACATATTTCACTTTCTGTGAGGGTTTGGTGCTTGGGCAACACTGCCTGCCAGCTGTCTCCATCCACACACAACCTGTAATTTAGTTAACAAAATGAGCCATTTCAGAGATCAGTCATTATTCTGCCTGTTTTTATCCATTTACTGTTGCTGCCAGTGATAAACATAGTAGGTCTCACAAATAAGGCCTTTACTGCTGGAAAAGATAGAAAAATAATCAGAACAAATAGGACTCTGGCCAAATCTGATCTTCCAAGTCAGATCTTTTTACCATAATGTTGGAACTTCTGCTTCTTCTCATATCTAAAGTTAAGCAAAAGTATCTTGAGTGTACAATTTATTCTCAACTTTGCACCTTCACTTCCAGCTTCTTTGATTCTTTACAGATTTTTGTGTGGTATCCAAGGTCTGACCAGAAAGTCTCAATAAAAAGCTCTTCCTGCTTTATATCCATCATGTGTTTTCAAATCCAAATGGATGCTATGGTTCAGTCAGTTTCCTAGCCAGATGAACTTTTAGGGGCCAAACAGCTTCAATGGCCATAAACAATGTTTGCCACTACTGATGTTTCCTCTCCCATTTACAAGAAAGTTGAGGAAGGAATTCAGAATCTTTAATTCAGTTAACTTTTCCTGCTGTTGATGGTATACCCAGACCCCTTTCCTAATCAGTAGTGCAAACACTATTCACAGTTCAATATTACTCAAGTGCAGAGTGAAATCCTAAGCATAAATCATTCCACACCGTCGTCTATAATGTCAAGTTCTCACTCATTTTTCCCTCAGTATTTGGTTAGCGTTTGGCACTGCATACTCCCTCAATTCCATTTCCATATATTCCATTCTTGTGTCTCCATCAACAAGAGAGACTCTCTCTCTTTGAGAAGTGCAAGGATTTGTACAAGAAGTAAGTGGGAAGGAAGATCTGGTTTAGCCTTGAGGGCTTCAGAACACTGGCAGAAGAGTCCTAATTCATTTTTTGAGAAGCCACTCAAGTCTCCCACTGTCACTGCTGATGAAGGGCATATACACTCTACACTCTCAGAATGCAATCAACTTAGGTTCTAATGACTCTCCAGCTGATTTTAAATGTCTAGAGCCACAAACTAATCACAAAGATTTACACTTTGATCCTGAAAATGGTAACTTGAAAAAAAACTTTATCTTCAGTCTGAACTACGCACAAAGGTACTGCATTGGAGCACAAAATGTGGGAAAGGGATGCTACCCAGACTGGATTTTCCCTATTTTTACCACAAGAGTAATGACATGCTATCATTTATTAGGAGTGTTGTGCAGTTATTTTGTAATTAGTTGTGAAGAGCTGCAATAGCTAATGAAAGATACATAAATAGTTAATATACATTATTCACTAAATAAAATACAAACTGTGGTGATCCTAAAAACATTTACTTATGTACTTAATTGTTAAAAGTAAAGTTGATTTGCTGCCAAAATTGTGCTATCATTCATATGTTATCCTACAACCACTACAGTAGTGGAAGGTAACACATGGACTCCTTTGGTACCTCTTTAAGCAAAACTTACTTCATTGTCAGGCACTGTAACAGAAATAAATGTCAGAGGCTATAAAAATATGATAATACAAATCCTGTATTCTATAACCAATCAAATGTACTAAGACTCTTTGGATCTACAAAGATATAACAAAACACCAGATAAAAGAAAACAGGTGTCAGACAGAATTTGAAAGGGCCTTTTAAACAAGCACTTTATAAAAAAAACCCCTATAAAAATCATTACAGGATAAAAAGTGCTGTAAAGAATTAAAAACTTATAAAAACACGGCAAAGGAGGATCCAAATTCTGTTGGGTTGTTTTGTTGGGTTTTTGTTTTGGTTTACTTTGGGTCTTTTGGTGGTTTTGTTTGTTTGTTTTCTGGAGTTTTTTTCCCAATACGACAAAGAAAACAATGCAGACACTCTGCTTTAGGAGCCCCATCTCACATAATTGTCAATGCTGTGGAAAGGGAGGTAAACAAAAGAAACAAATCTATAGCTGGCACAAACTTATTTATTTCTTAGTAGAAGCTCTCTGAAAATGGTCTACAAAAGGGCGAATTAAATTTACTGTTGACAGATGCAAAGAAATGAATGCTGAAAATAACTAATAGCTACACATATACCACCGAGTTCCAAATTAACTGGAAGCACCGAGAAAAAGGTTCCCGTGTGCACATCTTAACCTGCCAGAGTCTAAACATAAGATACAACATGGGACTAAGATCCTAAATGAGTGACACAGGAAAGCCACTCAAGCTGCAAACTTGAAATACTTGGGAATTCATTATGAATTACTTTTTTATTTTTTTTTCCTCCCTGAAATGTCTGCTCAGTTGTTCCCTATTTCTGATGTAGGCAAATTTTGACATTGAAGTTTGTCAGAAACTGAACAAAACATAATTTAATTTGGAACCAAAAAAAGTGATATCTCTTAAAGGGACAGACTTTGAAAAATATTTCCACAATATGTCTGTATGCGAGGAGGCCACTTTGGCATTATCAACCCTGGATCCTACAACATGTCCAGATGGACCCTGATTAGATGAACCACTGGTCCGAAGAATAATATTCACACCTATGGCACTGCAATGCAATACAGTTTTGCCCTTGATAGTACTTTGTCAAGATGCACATAGGCAAGGCACATATTCAACCTTCTTTTATTTTTTCATTTGATTACAAAGGAGTCATTGTTGAGACTCAACTCTTAAATTTTCCAGATTGTGACACATCTCTGATGGATGGATGATTCATGTCAAATGAAGCAAAGCCATGCACAGCCTTACATCAGTGCTGGAAAGATGCTCAAAGCACAAGCCAAGTGTATTTCTAATGGGATCCCATTCCAGGTAAGGCAAAAGAACAACCTGCTTGGCTTTGTGGGTGATGCAAACAATGGAGGGAGTATTCATGTTGCACTGTTTTATAAGAACTTGAGTAGTAGAGAATATGATCCAAAAGAGGGATGGAATACACAGAGGAACAAAAACTTCTGGAGATTTGGCAGTATATCCATGGGTTAACTATGCAAGGTGTAAGAAACAGAAAAAGTATTTAAGGAATGAAAGCTACAAAAAATTACTCCTCCTCCAACCCTGAGAGCTCCCTACTGACATAATTAGACTAAAAAACAAACCACACAGACAGGGCAGCAAACTCACTTTGGGATATGATCTACTTTAAGTAGACACAGGGCTGCTAAGGACTAAGGTAGAAGAGAGAAAGGCAAAGTGGTTCCTGTTTTTACCTTACCTTGTCCTCATTTCAAGCAGTTGTACTTGTGCAAATCTCATGAGTTTTAAAATTTGTTCCTTACTGGAACAGGACCATTACATTTCTATCTGTCCCTGCTGGGATAAAAATAAGGTCAACGTGTCACAAGCAAGATGATCTCAGTGTGCAAAAAGGAAGAATATTACGAACGGGAAATCACTGAGCTACACATATCCCCTTGGTCCTGCACACCATGAGAAGATTTAAAATTCAGAGATAAGAAAGAACACATAAAGAGGAAAGTAAAGAATAAATCAAATAATAAACACCCTTTCTTCACAGCAGTACACATCTTAAGGTTCTTATTAATACATCTAAGAGATAGGGGAATGGCAAGGGGAGAGGATAAATACGCCACATAAGTGTCCCTAATCTAATGTCTATATCTACATTCTCCATACATAACCCACACCTGTTTGAAATGATCATGTGTTAGGTTGTACTCTACTGATTTATGTTCTCGTCTGCTGAATGTACCAATTCAACTACTTGCACAGTCGAAATTAAAAACAACCTGGTCAACCTGGTAAAATTATGAAATGAAAAACTAGGCTTGGAAGACAGTATGGATGTGTATGAGTTTAGCAAAGTGGGTAAGAAAGAAGTAGGACATTTTGAAATATATCTGCATTGAAAAGAGAAAAAAAAAAAAAGACTAATAGCAGGTGCAACCACCTTGTCTTCTCTTGCCCTGCCTCCAAACCTTCATCCAAATATCTTGATATTAAAGTACCAGAAGACATTTCACATTTCCTTAAGATCAACCTGACAGTTTACCAGCTGTTTCTGTACTCTTCTTCCCACAATGGCATGAGTAATCCAAAAAGTGTTCTCACTTTCTCTGCTAGCAGCATGGTTACCTGCTGTTCACTTCTCCTAGTCTATTGCCAGAGCAGCAAAGTACTGTCTCTTTTATATCCCACTCATTTTGCAAACCATAGGGTTTAATATCACGTAAGAGCAACTATTACCTCTATTTCATCCTAGAAGTTCTCATGCTGCGAAAACAGCTTCCCATCTCTTATCTCTAATATCACTGCCCCAAAGATACATTGGTCAATTTTTGGTGCTATTCCAGTGCCTTGGCCTGAAAAAGAAATTTAAGGGCCAATATGCATTTCCACTGCCTCCTTAAACAGTAAAAGAGCAAAAGTACAAGTATTGAATGGAAAATATAGTCAGTTTGGAGAAAGGTTCTTATCTCTTACAGGCACCTATTAGTGTCTAAGAATGAAAGACCTGTGCTACAGACATTGAGGAGCTCTAAGTAATACTCTTAAAATACAAAAATCTTAGAAAAATAATACTATAATAAAATCACTACCTAGAACTGGAGCCAATCCTTGCAGATATATGTGTAACTTATCCTAGGTTGCATTGCATCACCTGAAGTCTGGAAGTCTGAGAAAGTACATTTAGCATCACAATCAAGAGCTGGAAAGACACTTAAAAAACAAGCGTGCCCCAAACTCTCTTGTGTATCTTGTTGGCTAACACCTGCCATACCCCATTATATCAGCTTGAGAAAGTTTAAGACTTCAGGATGTGTGCAGCCCTGCCCAACAGAAATCTCCCCCTTTTATTTCTTTTTTTATTTTTTAGGAATATTTTTTCCTGTTGCCTATGCCATTCACTGTTTTCTGAATAATTGTGTCTGTGTAGATAAAAGGTCTGTGGAATTTGTTTGCCCTCCTGGCAAACCATGCAAGCACATCCTAAAATGGAGAGCCAGACTT
This sequence comes from Xenops minutus, assembly GCA_035221455.1. Taxonomy (NCBI): domain Eukaryota; kingdom Metazoa; phylum Chordata; class Aves; order Passeriformes; family Furnariidae; genus Xenops; species Xenops minutus. The sequence continues at coordinate 42,341,043 of JAWWEE010000158.1, read as the reverse complement.
CCATTGTGTTTGCCAGTGCCATACAACTGGCCTTTTTGAAATGCTACAAACCCAGAAACGGAGTACAGGAGGCTGACAGTGCTTGCCAAATGGCATCTCCTGTCATATGCACACACTAGTCTGGATAGCCACTTGAGTGCAGAAGTAAAAAGCTATTAGCATTGGGATAGAAACAGGCGTCCAATTTCCCCACCCACACAGATGGAGGAAAATAGAACACCTCGCTGGCAATGGTTTTCAGAAAGAAAGGGATACAAAGCAGGAAACACAAGAGGACAGACTCCAACATCAATTTTTTTTTTTTTCCCCCAACAGGCTCTTTGTTTCCCCCTCTCTCTCATCCAGTGTCTAATCCACGAAGGAATCTAAATCTCATCTTAAAAACCCACCTCTGTTTCCGGATGCACTTTACAGACAATGCAGTGTGAACAGAGGAGAGCACTGCAGTTTAAGAAAAGGAATCATTCTCTGTAATAATACCTCTCATACAAAATAAAGAGAGACAAAACATAGAAGAGAAAGAAGGCTCAGGATTCAAAATTTGAGGCATAGGTATTCCAAAATTTTCTTGAAGCTTTTGCCTCCCTTTCTGGAGTTCCCTCGAAATAAGGTAATACACAAAATCAACACTAATAACATTGGTACTGCTAAGAGTAATAATTATACTGTGACAGAGCAAGAAGAAATCATCAGGAAAGTGGCCTTGATATGCTCAGTGACAGGGCAGCAGTCATAGCATAACAGAAGTGTTACAAGTGAGCAACACAATGGAATGCAGGATGGGTAACGCTTGGTTTCTCTTCAAATAGGACTTGGTTAGTGGTAGATCAGACAGAGAAAAGACACTGATGGAAGAGACAAGGAAACAAAAGCCAGTCTCAGAAGGAGGGAACCAGCAGAAAAGAAATGGATTGAATCACTAATCAACAGAGCTGGTAGGAAATTTTCAGTATTTTTGTTCTCCATATAAGTTTTTTTAAAAAAACAGTTATAGAATAACACACTGAAGTTCCAGCAAAATCTATATTGTAGTACAATCACTATTATTACCACTGTTTGATAAAACTTTCTGTTCTGTATACACACAGCACTAAGACCACCACAAAGGATTCTGACACACTTTGAAACCTGGACATGGCATAATGATTATCAAATAAATGAAGGCACAAATGAAATTTGCAATAAAACATGCTTAAGCAATTTGAGCCTGAGAATTAATCTGCCAATGTGAAGTCAGTCTACTCAAAAAACTATTAACTTGGGAAAAATGCCATAATGGAAAAGTACAGGTTTAAATTTTAGGTGCCAAGTGATTACCATCCCATTTGAACTGGGCCAAGGAATCAGGGCTAGCACATCTTCTACTGAGAAAAACACACAGAGATTTTTAAAGGATGTAAGCACAGTTGGAATGTCATTTTTACCATCTGTCTTAAATATTCAATAATGATTCCTCCCAACACCATTTTGAAGTTCCATTTTTGTGTCAGCTCCGATAGCAAGACAATGTTTCAGCCTACAGCCTCTAAAATGGTCTTTACTTTAGCTCCCTTCCCACTTACCATAGCTTTTTGGATTAAACAAGATTACAGCCAAAACAAAATACAGTATCCAGTATTTACAATGAAAATGAACATGAAACTCACATTTATTTGTTGGGTTTGGTTTTGGTTTGTGTGTGTGTGTTTGTTTTTATCAAGATTTGCCACAAGAAAGTTGAAGTCGGCATGTCACAATCAGGTTCATGCAAAGAAACCCAGTAAGTGGTGGAAGAAATAGGTGAAAACAGCAATGCTTTCTCCACCCAGTCTCCAGAAGGCTTATTTCACTCGGGTAGACAGGTCATTACACCAACTCTATTCACAGAGTCAGAACCACTACATATCAGAGGATAGCCAAGTCAAATTTTAATAGTCATACTTCTTGAGAATGTGTCTTTTGTTACAATATCCCTTTGTAAAACTCTGATTTCAAGCAACAGGCTCCATGATTTGCAGAGCCGATGGTTCCAACAAGATGTGTGCTCTTTCTGCACTTTTCTTATGACATTTGACTTTAGCATAGATTAAATTCTCCACAATTTTAGCCAAGTGTAAATATTATAATTTTTGAAATAAAGGAAACTTCTCCTTTCATCTTCCAGGGATAGTAACTGTGAGAATTGAGAACCTACTGAGAGTATGGAGATGACATCTAACTGATACTTGAATGATTACATTTTGGAGGTTGCTGTTGAAGGAAATTTCAACCCACTTTCATAGAAACTGTTAATATTGATGTTAAATCATCCATCTCCTTAAATGGTTGCAAAAAAACCGTAAAAGTTATCACTGTGTGTGGGAGTAAATCCTGTATGGGAGAGATGGTGAGTACCAGAACCTCACACCATGAATTGTAAATACCATACTCACAGTATGCAAGCATGACTCATTGTTCTATCTGTACAAATGGATGGCATTGCTACCAAAATGAGAGGGAATGTTACTATCCTTAAAAGCACATAGCAATGTCAAACATCACTTTGAAACAGAAAATGTTTACTAAAGCAGTGTAGAACTCAGTTATAATATAATCTGACCCCTGTCAGGACAGTACATTTTTCCCAGTGTTCTTGACTTCCTAGCATGTACTTGCATTTGCTCCAGGAATTGCATATGTGAGCACACAGCAATATAAAGTCTCCTTAGCTTTTGAAAGCTGCCATGATCACAGACAGGCATGTCTACAGTTGCACATAGGCCTCAGTGCAATATGGAAGAGACATACACAATAGAGTACATCAGTAGTACACTGCTTTGAACAATGAGCTGTCTACAGCTGCACAGGTTCTTCAAATGGGGTTTCTCTGCCAGCCTTAGGTACTCAGATTGAGACATCTATTCAAAGTTTCCCAGAATACTCCCATACTCAGTAGTGAGTAGTAGGACTTTCAGAGCGAGAGTCAACCTATTTATCTCAATGGCATGATCTATTCATTGGAAGCACCTATCTCTCTTTACTGACTATAAACAGAACCCAGAAAACATCACTAGGCTAAAAATGCAAGATAGCTAAGAATGTATAAGTTGAAACTCACATCACAACTAAATTGCTTTTCTTTCCATAGCTCTTTTCCATTGTTGTCATCCTCTAACAATACCAAAGAAGTATTAAAATCCATCAGGTGTTTTGATCCACTGTTTTTTACGGAAGATGCATTATCTCAGAATATATCTACCTCTGCCATCCTTTGCTATCACATAATCACAGAATCAACTAGGTTGGAAAAGTCCTCAGAGATCCATGAGTCCAAACTTTGACCTAACACCACCTTGCCAACTAGACCACAGCACTAAGTGCCACATCCAGTCTCTTCTTAAGTACTTCCAGGGACGGTGACTCCACCACCTCTCTGAGCAGCCCATTCCAATGCCCAGTCACTCAGTAGAGAACTTGTTCCTAATGTCTAACCTAAACATCCCCTGGTGCAGCTTAAGCCTGTGCCCTCTTGTCCTATTGCTAGTTACCTGGGAGAAGAGGCAGACCCCCACCTGGCTACAACCTCCTTTCAGGTAGCTGTAGGGAATGATAAGGACTCCCCTGAGCCTACTCCTACACAGGCTAAACAACCCCTCAGATGCTCTTCACAGGACTTGTGCTCCAGTCCTTTCACCAGCCTTGTTGTCCTTCTTTGGACATGCTCCAGCAGCTCAATACCTTCCTGAATTGAGGGACCCAGACCTGGACACAGGATTCGAGGTGTGGCCTCATCAGCGCCGAGTACAGGGGAAGAATCACTTCCCTGGTCCTGCTGGCCACACTATTCCTGATACAGGCCAGAATGCCATTGGCCTTCTTGGCCACCTGGGCACACTGCTGGCTCATGGTTCAGCTTCCTGTCAATCAGAACCCCCAGGTCCCTTTCTGCCTGGCTGCTCTCCAGCCACTCTGTCCCCAGCCTGGAGTGCTGCAGGGGGTTGTTGTGGCCAAAGTGCAGGACCTGGCACTTGGCCTTGTTGAACCCCATACTGTTGGATTCAGCCTATCTATCCAGCAGACCTGACCTCAAGTGGCCCAAGCCACATACTTGCAAGCAACTATTTTAAATACATGTATTTACCTCTACTTTTCTCATAACTATCTCAAATATAGAAGCATTTCATTTTTAAAAATAAATTATCATGCCAATAACGCTCAAAAGAAGATCCATAGAATAAATATGCTGGGAGCTACAAAGACTCCATTGAAATTACAGTACTCTGAATAAAAGAAAGTTTGTTAAGACATAGGTGTTGTCACCAAACATGCCACAGCCTTGTTTTCTTCTAGCAAAGAAGTTTTTAAATCTATTGTGTGACACCTCCATCCTCCATACACAGGCAGCATGGCAGCTGCCCATCTTATCTTAATCAAAGCCCTGGGACAGAAAGATAATAACATTATGTAGTATTATTACTGGAATAGTTCCCTTTGTTTATTTTTTTAAATCCTGGTTTTTCATGTACTGCATTCTCATTAGATTTTGATGCAGTCAGCATCAAATTCTAAATACCAATAGTAAACCTCATGAATCATTTTGGTAAAATCTTCCCTGAAGTGACTTTGAAAAGGCAAGATAACTTTTGCTAGTTTTATCTTTCTGTCTTTGAAAACTGGCACCATCACTTAACTACCTCGCCCCCCATTTGTAAACAGCAAAACACAACTAACTTTTTACCTCTTGCAGTTTGAAACTTCAAAAAATCACCTTCCTAATATGTGCTTCTAATTAAATTTCAGTCCCTAACCACAGCTGCTGTGATTCATGCATACTCTGCAAGGTTCAGTGTTAATTAATGAGGGCTCTTTAAATTCTCTGAGCAAGAGTGTGGGAGAGAGAGAAACAGGGTGTATGCAAGACATGAGGATTTCTCACAGTTGGTTGTGGGGTGTTATGATGCCCCTCTGGGAGGCAGCTCAATTACAGTATGCATCCAAACAAGAATGAAAAAGGAGGTGGAGAACTGGGAACAAAAACCCACACAGTGCATTATTCATAAGCAAATATATAATTATGCAGTCTCATGAATTAGGGATCTACACTTTTAAAGAAAGACAGAAAAATTATGTCAGAATACTGCTTTGTGGTGTACTGGTTTAATATCCCCTTCTTCCTAAGAAAATTCAGAGGAAAAGTGGGACATAGTCAACAGATCCCTGGGGCATCTAGGCAATGCAGGGACAATTTCTGACAGGTACAAGCTAAAGTATTAATACGTTTCATGGAGTGTGGATTTCTAGAATCCTTTTTGGGATTGCAAATGAAGGCACCCAGCAGCTCAGCATCCCTACAAGTAAGGAATTTCAAGGTGAGATTCAAGACCTTTGCTAAATAAGCAAAGCAGCCAGTCTGGCTTACATGCATGTAAGTTCATAAATTATCACAATTATTATCATGCATTTGTCTTATGCACAGGGCAGGCTGCTTGAGACACCACAACTCAGTCTTCAGCTAAGTGGCTGCCAGCCGAGAACACACCTACTTCTCACAAATTGTACAGAATATTGACCTGAAGAGGATATAATTGGTTAAATACAAGGATGAGCATTTGACCTTTTTGACATTTGTTTTTCAGTATTTTTTAAATGTAATTGCAGTATCTCGCATCTCCAAAACATCTTTCATCCTTTATGTAGATTCTCAGCAATGCAGCACAGAAACTATAATAGCGCAGTGTCAGGATCTGGAATTAAGTAGCCGATAGCTAAACGAAACCTCAGAGGGGAGGTTTAGAACAGAGTGTAAATTAACGAGGAGGGATTTGGCCTAAGCTTTCACAGTGCTGCCTCTTACAAAATATTCTTTGGTATATTTAACAGTTCTGAGTAGTCTTCATCTTATCAAACTATTGTTACTACAGGTGCACCAAAAACTACAGTCTCACAGGTGATCAGCATTATGCTTGCACTTGGGGTGGAATCATGTCTTTCCCTCTCTTTCAGACTAAAGCTTGCAGTAAAGACATCAGCAAGCCTTCACAGAATCAATTTCATGTTTGGTCCTCTGAGGACTTTACTAGACAATAACCACAAAGCCTTTCAAAATACATTATTTTTTTTGTTATCAGTAGAAATTCTGTGGAGGATAAAAGAAAAAACCTGAGATTTTTAAAGAAACAAGGGGAAAAAAAAATTATTCAATACCTATCCGCAACCTAGTGCTCAAGTGCAACAAGTGTTCCCTTGTTGCCAGTTTGGAAACCTCAGCCAAGACACTCACTTATTATTTTTAATAAGTAAGTACCAGATAACTTGATCATTACTTTTTCAATCCAAGGGCTGGCTCTGCCACTACAGTGCTAGTCAGAGCTAGGTAGTCCCTTTGCAGGGGGCACAATGCAGCTACTCACAGCATAAAAAAAAGACACATAAGAACTCTGAAAGCAAAGCTGGCATGTTGTCACTGTCTAAGCAAAACTTATTCCCTGCCTGGATCTAGATCTGAGTCAATCTCAGGAGGAATCTTAGACAAACCTCTTCAAAATTTTCCAGAGGCAGAGGTGACTGCTCCATTAATAAATCCCTGGTTTTCCAGTGGAAACTCACTCAGGCTATGGGTTCTCAGCTCTGGTTAACTACTTTTGGATTTTAACACTTGGGTCATACCTAATAAATACAGAAACTGCAGATATACTGAGACTGAAGCCTTTTTTATTATTATGGATGGCAGGTTGCAGCCAGCATGGTGTAAGGACTTATGCAAGACCAGCACATTGTCATCTTCTGCATATTTCTCTGTCTCCAGCAGGTGACAGCTAACACCAATTCCTGCTCAGGTAATTTTGCCATTGGCAAGGCCTCTACTTCCCCAGAAGCAATTGTAAACTGCCTAGTCTTGTTTCCTTAAGATACAATTTTTTTTTTTTTTGATACTTAGAGCTTAAAAGACAGAAGGAAAAGCTTTCACTTCTTTTCCCCAGTTTATTTAGAAAAAAAGTTCCCTCAGTCTGACTTCCTGGGAGAGCAGGGTTTTTCTTTCCTTTAGGTTAAAGAAAGAGCCCCAAAACCACATCAAGACTAGTGATGCATAGAATTGCAGGTATACACCTGCAATCCCTAAATATTATAGTAAGATACACCTTTTTAGCTGAAGCAGAGGAGGCCTGCTTTTGCAGAACCAACTAGAAAGGCTCCAGTCCAATTCAGCTCTGTAATCAAAATTGCTAGATTTGTCATGAAAATGTTATCATGCTCTGATTTACCCCAGACTATAGTCTTTTTACAAGATGGGGCTGCTACCCTCCATAATTGTTATCTAAATCCTTAGCTGTTTGTTTTTTTTTTACTGGATTGTAATTTGAATGCTTCTTACTACCAGTCTCTATGTCCTCTGCCTTTTTACCCCGCTACAGATCCACCATCGTCATATCACTCATTCTTTTTTTTTTTTTTTTTTTTTTTTTTTAA
>JAWWEE010000158.1:42281733-42333486 GCA_035221455.1 Xenops minutus | reverse complement strand
ATCCACCAACGTCCTATCACTCATTCTTTTTTTTTTTTTTTTTTTTTTTCTGAAAGGATAATCTTTTAACCAAGTCATTTATTTTAGAGCTACAAGGATTTTGGAAAGATGACAGTTACGCAAAGACAAAACCAAATTCAAAGCACTAGAGAGCACACAGCATGAAAAAACCTGCATAAGCTGGAGGTTTTGCTTCATCTTCATGGCGCTGATTCTCTAAAATACTCTTGGGTGTAGGCAGTTCAGATAAGACAATGGAGAAAATTACTTGTGGCTTCATCTATTTCAGTTTTGGTTTTCTATACAAAGGCAAACAAATTTTGCCATTCATAGCACATAGGAGGGAGTTTTCTCACAAGCAATTCTGAGAACATACAATGACGGAAGCAGCACAACCTCTTGTAGCACTCACACAGAGTACTACTACTACCTGCTCCCGAAAATTATGCAACAGATTTGAGGTTTGTCATAAAAAGTTAAAATCTTTGGCTGGAGGTGGAGATAGTTGCTCTACCATGAATTGCAAAGTACCTATTCTGTCACTTCCTTTAGGGCCAATAACACAGTAATTTCACAGTTCTAGAATTTATTTCAAAGAAGTTGAAAGCCCACTTAGAATAAACAATGGCACTCACAGAGTATATAACTCTGCATTTGTATGTGCTCGTCCACAGCACTCAACAAAAGACACAAGAGAGTTTTCCCTTGTCCTTCCACATCCCTTTGGTGTCACACAACTTTTTTCAACACGGAGGGAAAGTAACATCAATTTTGGTAGTGGTTTTCTTCTGAGGCAATCAAGCTGCTGAACAGAAAACCCTCAGGATACAGCCCCCAGGCAAACAATCTATTATCCTTCAAGACAAATACAACAAAAAAGCTGACAACTCTATATAATGTAATTGTTTCCACCTTTAAAGACGTTAGAATATCCTATGCCACATTTCATAATGAATTTGTGTTTGTTTCTGGAATACTGTCCTCATAATTTTTACATTTTGGAGAGAGGATTGTAGAAAGAATATAAAACTACCAAAGGAACAGAACAGTTGGCTTCCCAACACAAATCACTATCAACACTACTTTTTTCAGACCTTAAGTCTTAGGAGATCCTCATGTCAAAATGGCATTAGGATTTAACAAATCAAAACATTCTTCCTAAATCTGAAAATGAACCCAGCCATACTACCATATGCAAAGACATTAAAAGCAGAAGGAGGGTAAACTCTTCTAACCTCTAATCTTAATGATATTTTAATGGTGCAGAATTCAGTGGAATTATGGCTTTATCCCATTACCTATTTTTTTTTTGCTGTCAAAATGTACTGATTTGTAGTTTTCTGAAACCATCACTTTTAGAACACCAAACAAACGTACACACAAGAAATGTCATAGCATAATAACTAACTTATCAGTAAGTTTTAGTTCTGTAATCAATATTTCATAAAGATAATAGCACATCACCTTCAGTACAACACCACTTAAGACTGAATATTGCCCATTTATAATATTTAGCCATAAAGCCCTGCAAAGCTTTGCCATGCATTTTCTGTAGCTACTGATGATTACAATTATAATCATGATTTTTCCTCTCTGAGTTTTAAAGGCAAAATATGCCAAAGTTATCTGTGCTTTCTCGTTAGAACACTGGTCCATAAACATTCAAAATAATTTGCTTCTCATGAGTCAGACTTAGAAATACATATATACATACACACACAGGTATATATGTATATATGGATATATGGATGGATGGATGGATACATGATAGATAGATAGATAATTATATATATACACACACTGTGGGGGGTGTGACTGATATATATATTTATTTACACTGCCAGTCTGCAGTCTTTAGACCATGCATACAAGCCTCTATAGGCTGAGAAACACTGGTTTTACATTCCAATCTCAGCTGTTTCTCCTAGGTTTCCATAACTTTAAATAGGTCAAATTATGCTGATAAATGAGCAGTTCAAAATCCTCTCACTTATTACTCAGGCCCCTAATATCTATGTACAGATTGTTAAAGAATAAATGCCTTTCAGAGTCTCTGTTGAGAACAAAATTAGTCAAAGCAATAACTAGATTTTGGCTAAAATTAGCGTTCATGTACTTTACTGAAAGCTTTGCAAATCTTACAAACTCCTTACTCCTCACTCTTTATAAATAAGACCATTATTCCACCACAATAAACCTTTTTCAAAACTGTTTCATTCACAAGACAGAAAAATTCTGAGAAAAATTATCTGAGCTTTTTTCCCCCTCAGCTCCTCAGAGTTCCTTCTGTATAGTCCAAAGAGTTATACCATGAAACAGTATTGTAACACTGAATTTCATAGTCAGTGACCTCTTGCCCAGCGACACCTGGAAAGGAAAACAAAAGTCACATTTTGCCTCTCATTTTCTGGAAAACAGTGCACTCTTCTATGGTCTGTCAGGCAGCTAAAGAATATATTTTCCATTCTTTTTAATATAGTTACCTCAAACTATGGAATGTTTCTCTATTGATTTTTTGGAGATCCCTTCACAAGCCAGTTTATCTTTCAAAGTGGACTGGAGACCCATGCATAGGAATACTTCATATAAATTTTTGTTCTATCTAACCGGATCAATTTTTAAATGTTGCCCAGTAGTCACCTTGAGAATATAATGGAGAATCACCTTTGATTCTATCAAATCTTCATCATCTTCTTCAGTCCTATAGTTAGTGTGCCTTCTTGATCTTCAAACTATCTAAAGTACTGCCTTTTTTTTTTAATCTTGAACTATGAGAAATTTTTTATTGCTCCCACCATCTCTGATTGTTTCACAGTATTTTCCATTTCTGTCAAACTTCAAATATAAATATTGTCACCTCAGATATAAGCCATGTTCTCTGCCTAGAGATGGAGGTTTCTCCTATGTAGTGTATTGGGAGTCTTGCAGGTGTTGCATTTGGGGAGTTAGTGATCTTGACCACACTACATCTGCTCTGTTGGACCTTGTACTTGGGGCTTGAGAAACCCATAGGGCAGCAGTAGCAGCCACTGCATGGGAATGTGCTGGAGTGCTCTGTGCCCGCCTATGCTGGTGGGTGATATGACAGAGGTAACCTCCGAACCTGTCAGGAGAAGATGCATGATTCTGTTTACTACACCAAATACAAGCACTACAGAACAGAAGGGAGTTAGGAAACTCTCCACAGACAGGAATTGGGCGAGGTGCTCTGGGAAAATACATCTGAGCTCCACACAGGGCTGCACAAAAAAAGGGTTCCCAGGAGCCGAAGGAATGCTACATTTGCTATGTTATATTCTTCTCTTTATCCTATTAAAATGGCTGTTTTATTAAGCCATTTTCCTGGCTTTTTTGTTGAGATCCAGAAAAAGCTCTACTTCTGCAGTATTCTGTCCCCTTTCCTCCTGGAGAACACTAAGCCTATAAAAGAGGCCTAAAACGTTGTTGGAGTAAAACACATACTTTAGTGAGTAGTTTTACCTTCACATACAAGTGACAACAAATACTCCTCTGTAAGATTCTATTTGTTCCTCTTACTAAGAGAATACTTCATTGACATGACAAATACTGAGAAATATGAGTCAGGAAAACACAGCATTAATCAATAAGCATTGGAATGATTGAGGTAAGTTGAAAGCTTTGCAGTATCAATTGGCATTTATTTCACAGTTATGTTATTTGTTATCTGTTACTGTTCAGGCAAGAGTTGTTAGGCTGTGTCTGGAACTATAAATGCTACTGCCAGTATGTCAGAGGGCCCCGTGTCACATATGGCCCATGGGGTGTCCTGGAGGAAGAGTGGGTGCTCCACGGTTTGGAGGGGTTCAAAGTTATACCCTTACTTGTTCATTCACTTTCAGCATATTTTGAGATAGCACAGTTTACATGCAACTGGTTAAGTGGATTTAGGGATTAGATTATCGAGTTTCAGCTAAACTAACCCTCACGAAATGGACAACTGCTTTAAAAACATTCCAGCAAAGAAACCATAGACTAAGAAGACTGATGATGTGCGCACCAGTGAACAACAAAAAAATGGTGGAGCCAAGTCTTCTAGTCCTAGTGCAAACTTTTCATTGGTCATATAATGAGGTAAAAACAGTGGCAATCTAACCTGAACTGACAAGAACTGGGTCGAAAAATGTTTAAATTATCAAGATTATTTAAAATATGAATTTTCATTCATGGTCTTAACAATGAACCTTGCCCTAAACGTACACTGTCCCTTGAGATATTAACTCAGGATAGTATGAAGCCTCCCCAATTCATTTAAGAACTAAGCATCCAGAACATGAATACAAACTTCTTTCACTGGTTTAAACTCATGCAATATTCCAACCAGTACTTTACAAGACTTAATGATAAATGCTTAGCAGTAAGAGGTTTCTTACTGAAAAGGAAAAGAAAAAAGCCACACAGCACTGGTGAAATGCTTGCTTCTCCTGCACGGTAAAAATGCCTGCAAAAGTACATGGAAAACAAGATGGCAACAAACTAAAATGCATTCTTTTGTCAGCAAATACTGTTGGAAAATGCATAGGAAACATTGCTGAAGATTCTAAAAAACAAATATTCAAACAAATTATGTCATGTGGGAGGGTTGCTCTGCAGCTGGATGAAAGTAGAGCTGTTTTTAACATGTCTCAGATAAGTGTTTGCTAGATTCTGTTTCAATAATGAAATACAGGAAGAACTCGCTTTTTTTTGTTTGTTTGTTTCTGAGCCACTAAAGATATACCAGATAACATATATATATTTTCAAGAGTAAATTACTTCTTTAATAAAATGAATGTTTTTTGAGAAAACTGCATGTGTAATCGCTCATGGAGCAGGTGTTTTGACTGAAATTAAAAAAAAAAAAACAAAACCAACCAACCAAACAAAAAGTAAGGTTGCAGATATAGCATCACATATGAAACTTGTTCACCACATCACTCATACGCAAGCTACTGCAGCAAAGAAGTTGGATCCAGAAGTTCTCCAAGTGCTACAGGTTGTCATTGATATGGTTAATTTCTTTAAAAACAAGACTTTAAATCTGTAGATTCTTTGTAAAGAGATGGGGTAGGCATTGACTGTGAAAATATTTTGTACCACACAGAATTTTTCTGGCTAACTTGTAGCAAAGTGCTTTCACAGAGCTGTCCAACTTAAGGATGAGTTACGTATTTTTCTTTTACAAAATGACAAATGTTCCAAATTTGCTGACCTTTTCTGAGATAACAAATGGCTGTCAGCAGTATGCTACCTAGCAAATACCTCAAAAAAACCCCCACACAATCTGTCCCTTCAAAGACAGGTGACGTTTTAAGAATGAGTACAAAAAGGTTTACTGTTCCCTAAATAAATAAAAGGAAATAATTATTTTAAAATATTGACATCCTAATCTCATCTTTTTTTTAATTTATATTTTTGTGTACATTTAATAATACACACAATATATTAGTACAATAATACACATATGTAGTAGTACAAGTAGACTTATGAATAAATAAATATACACATATAGGGGGTGCCAGCTCAAAAACTTTTTACTGGTAGAATATGAGATCAAAAAAGTTTGGAGATCACTACTGTAGTATAGATAAGTCAGCAGTTAGAGAGTGGCACACAATCCATAGCATGCTATAGGATGAAGAGTAGTTAATAAAACAAATGAAAATTGCATATAATAATACCAAAATGTAGAAGAACTAGGGAATGGTATGTTGCAGACAGCCTGCAAAAAGATACTTCATTTAGCTGGTAGAGCAGCTGGTAGAGAACCTGTGATAGAGCTGAGGAGGGAGCATGTTTAAACGACAGTGCAGACTGGCAGTGCAGAGGGAGTACATGCTTTTATGCATTTGGAATCACACATTTATACATCAGCTGTGAAATGCAGCTAAAGCTGTGCTGCTTATGATGAAATCCTGCTGAAGTGCATTTCTATGAATGTCCTATGCTTATATGACACAATGGCTTTATCTTTGCATATAAACATTGCAACTGCTGAAGGGGAAATAAAAAGAACCTTCTTTTTGAGCAGCTGAAATCATTCTTTTAAAGTCTGCTATTGCCTCTTTGGGTAGGTACTTTAGAGAGAGAGCTGAGGAACAATGACTGAGCTTAAAATATTTCCATTTAAACTGTGGAATTTCGTCATAAAGTCTATCACTCAAAGTCCCACTTGTCATCCATCCTATGCTTGTAGTAATACTTTTTACCAGAGGTGGGAAGCTGACACATTCCTACCTCACAGCTAATCCTTGTTGTAAAGAATAACAACAACCATTTACACACAATTGATCCCATTACCACAATAAATGTACCCTTATTCATGTTGCCCTCAAAGACCTCGCATTTGACTGAAGGGTCTAACAGAAATCAAGGACTGAGGATCCTAAGAAAATGGAAGGTAGTACAATTAAGGACTGTTTGTAGGAATGATTTTCACACGTTTTATCTGAATGCACTACCATCTATATAAGGAGGATGAGTGGGGTTGTATTTTGGTTTTCCCCTTTTGTGTATTTTTGAATATTTTTGGTTAGATACCAATCTCAGTTACACCACAGCAAATTCTGAATGCAGTACATACTTTGTATGGCAGGAGGTATGAAGCAAAATCCCAAACTGGCCATATATTTTTAAGTTAAGCTTTTCTATGTAGCAAAAAAATTATTAAACCCAAAGCACACAACATGAAATAGGAATACAGTAAATTCACAGGAAATGCTAGGAAGCTAGCACAGTATTACTCTGTTTGAGGTTGCTAAGAGCAACAGAGAGAAAATGTAAGAACTATTGTATTAATGGCAATTTAAATTGAAAATAACAGCCAAACACAGTAATTGAATGGATGAAGCAGTGAGGCACTTCCTTCTTTACTGTCTTCTTTCACCAGCTACCTGCTTGTATGCTCCTTTTCATCTGACTAGGACAGCAGTTTGCCCTTTGGAATTAAAGTTGTTTTCCCTTAGTGGTGAAAAACTTGTTAAGAACATCTTTCCTTGATTAGTGCTGCCATGACAGTCTATTACCATTTTGCTTGTTGCAATCACAGCTGTAACACTGAATACCTCCAAAATACTGGCAAAAATCCATAGCTTGGGATGGGTGAAACTATTTTCACCTCTTGACGGTTTCCACTGGGGGTGTTAGTAGTTGTCTTGCTTTGACCCGGCTTCTCAGTTTTATGGTATCGAAGTCATGGCTATCTGGGACCTAATGGCTTGCCACTTTGCAAATTGGCTATTTAGACCCTATGAGTTAAAATACGAGTAACCTTTATATTTGCCTCTTCCTGCCCACTGGAGCTAAAAGATCACTCCCATCAGCAGCAAAGGGTCTATAACTCACTGAAGCATCATCATTCCCTTCAGAAAGGTGTGGTAGCACCACTCGCAACATATCATGCCCTTCACTATCTTCTAGGTCTTTTAGAGACACAGAACTAAGCTAGTCCTGTTACATGTCCTTGATTTGTTTCTTGTTATTTCTCAAAGCATGGCTTGATAGACAGTAGTACATGTTCTGGAGGCAAAAAGGACTTATGTAGTTACACGTGGTCCAATTTTCTCCCTTTTACAAGTGTCCTCCCTTTGGCATTATTTGGTATTGAGTATTCAAAGACCAAAACAATACTAGCTTGCTCAAATTCTATTCCACCTTTTAACAGATCCAACAACAGAGGAGAGGATGTTCCACTCTAAAATGAAAATGAAAGCATGATCCTGTGCTTGCACCCTTGATTCATTCCTCATGGTTAAATCTACTTCATCTACTCCAAGCAATTTTCCTTCAGCATTTGCATTCTTCAGAGAAGTCAAGTGAAAGCTAACAGTCAGTATATTCAGGTTTTTAGTAGACAGAGCTTTCTGAAGGATGACACCCTCACTCTTGGCATAGGAAATAACACAATTCAAATATCATGAAAGTGTAGTTGTAGGTAAATCTGACATTAGATTGACACGAGATGAACTGAATCTATGGCACACATGGTTATCTCATCACTATACTTTCATAACTTTTTTCTAACATTTGTGAACACCACAAAAGTTTATCACTTGAATCACATAAATTATTTTCTGGTAAATGCCTAACAATTATTTGAAGTGACTCTAATAGTTAAATTTCTCTGTTCAGTATTCAGCACATTAAAATTTCTGGTTTATGATTTGTTTATTAATGGTGCTATAATAACTCAGCACCTCATCAGCTGCTCTAAACAAGCATTTTTTTAATACTAAATAATAAATAATTCATAAATATTTATAATTAATAAATTAGAGAGCAGAAAGATCAATTGTTGTGCATGCTGTATGAAAAGGACATTCCATTAAGGCATCAACCATGCTGCTGGCTGGAATACTAAAGAAAAGAGAAAAGCTGTGTACTGGTGGAAATGCAATGCATTCAAGTCCAGTCTCCTCTTGTATCAAATTCTGCCCCAGGTTTTTTACATTATTTATACTGATATAAACCTATGTTTCTACTTGATCTTGCCAATTTACGTTTCAACTCCACCTCAGTCGAGACTTCTGGCCAACTTGGACACAATGGCTAGCTTTCTTTCAGATCTCTGTGCAAAAGGTTTCTGGACTGTCTATTCAAATATTGGTATGTCTGAAATAGAGCTCCTCAACTCACCTCCCCAAATCTTTTCACTATCACTAAAGATTTCGTCCTACGTTCTTTCCTATAACTTATAGGATTGCAACAATTAGAACAAAGTGTTGCTTCTAATCTCTCTCTGGCTATGCTTAATTGGGCTGCTTCCTTTTCTATACCCCCTGTGGAATCACTCCCCCAGCTTCCATTTGGACTACGGTTAAAATTTCTTTTCCTGCTCACTTAATACAATCCCTCCACTCCAGTTTCTCCTTTCTTTCTGGAAAAACAAACAAAACAACCTTACAGCCCTGCAAAAGCTTCACTGCTAGGGTTCCTCAGCTTGTCCCATTTATTCTGTCTTATACCTAACACTTCTACTGCTCTCTTCCATTCCTTCAGTTTTAATGCCACTTTGTACTATTTTATTTATGGTTTTCTCTTACATATAACTTTGTTTTCTCTGACATCCCCCAAAACAAATAACACAACTAATTACTATTGACAGGAGTCTTGCTAGTAGAAACCAGCCATAAGCTGATTACTCGACCAGCTTAATCTTCATAAGTCTCCCATTTATTATAACAATAAAACATATTAAATTCTGAATGTACAGAATGCTGTATAAAATGCAGGAAAAAGCATGATTCTTATGCCATGGGAGTTCAACTTTACCATCCTGATCCAAATGGGAAATTATTTGGCTGCAGTTTTTTACTTTACTATCCAGTACCTGAACAGTTTTAGCCCATGTAACGTTGTAGCCCTTTTCACTCCCCAAACCCTCAGATATTTTGCATGCTGCAGATACAAGAAGCCATCATTGAAACACAGTCATCTCATGGGTAATATATGACAGTTTTTCAATAGACTGCAACACAACATGTAGTAATTTGGGGCAAGAAGTGAGGAAAATTCCTTTAATTGAATTCAGAGAGATGATGATATTACTTCCAGGCACAGATGCACTGGGATACTAAAAGTAATATCCTTTTATCTTGACAATCAAGTTTTGATGACAACATGTGGGCAAGTAGGTCAGGTGCAGCAGCAGCACAATGTCTGTAGCCTACATTTCCATTCCCTGACATCTTCCTTTCCAAACTTCTGTCACGTGCTGCTAATGTGGAGGGGAAAAAAATGGATTTCTTCATGCTCTTCTGAAAGAATTAAGTAATTAAACTTCAGTGAAATGGAAAAATATTTTTCCAACTATTTCTGTCATCAAGTAAACTTGAAAAAAAACAAACAAAAGTTAAGATATGACTCCAATGTGCAAGAGATCATGTGCTATTGGTCACTGCCATGGATTTTCTTTTGTCTTTGATTCTTATGACTGATTACACTAAAATTAACCTATTAGATATTTAATTGCTATCTTGGCTTCTGCACATCTGTAACTCACCTTGAAGCCACCTAGTTTTTCTATTTTGATAAGCCCCTATGACTATTTATTTTTCCATTTATCACTTTTCAAAATGGTGTGGTCTAAAAGTATTGTTTTAAAGGAAGATCCAGTGGCTCCATTTGCATCTCATACTTACTGCTTAAAAGAGCACAGGATGATGGCTCCCATATTCCTTCCAGCTTGCACCAGCACAAATAAAAACATAGTGCACTTTATTAAAATTAACAAAGGAAGGAAAAGGAGAAACTCGTGCAACAATCCACATTCTCTGCTAACATCATAAGATGTTTTAGATGATACATTTTTGCAAAGCCTGTAAGAGCAGAGCGAAAGAGGAACAATATCACAATCTGTTAAGATGTCTCCCTAAGAACCATCTATAGAAAGATGCCAGCAGCTGCTAGACAAAAGAAAACCACAAATAGTCACATAATAATTGCATGGCTGACAGTCTCTTCAGAGTACCTTGATTAGCATCTGTTCAGGTCCCAGCACTGAAATATCCACTGCATGAAGATACTGCCAGCTGTAATCACCAGCATAGTCCTGAGAACAAGCAACAGACATTCAACCTGCTTCCTAATCTCCTGAAAAGTAACATCACCAGCCTAGTGGATGACAGGAAGGTCGTGGATGCAGTTTTTTCTGGGTTTTAGTGTAAGATTTTTGATACTGTCTCTCACAGCACCATTCTGGACAAGTTGTCCAGCTGTGGGATGAGGCGGCACACAGTGCACTGGGTTAAGAACTGGCCAAATGGCAATGGTCAAAGGATAGTTGTGAATGAAGCTGTATCTTTTACAGGATGAGGATGGTCGCCTCACAAACAGGGACAGAGACAAGGCAGAGGTGTTTAACACTTTCTTTGCCTCTGTCTTCAACAAGAATGATGAACCAAGGGGGGCTCAGTGCCCTGAGCTGGAGGACCACAGCAGGGAGAATGATCAACTCCCAGTCACTCCTGAAATTACGCAAGATCTGCTCCAGCTGAATCCCTAGAAATCTATGGGGTCTGATGGGATTCATCCCAGAATCCTCAAAGAGCTGGCTGATGTCATAGCAAAACCTCTCTTATGACTTTTGAGCTGTTTTGGATATCCAGAGAGGTCCCAGCTGACTGAAAGCTAGAGAATGTTGTCCTAATTTTCAGGAAGGGCAAGAAGCAGGATCCCAGAAACTACAGGCCTGTCAGTCTCACTTCAGTGCCTGGTAAAGTCATGGAGAAGATTATTCTTTGAAGTATTGAAAAACACCTGAAAGACAACACTGTCATTGGTCATAGTCAGCATGGCTTCATGAGAGGAAAGTCCTGCTTATCAAATCTGATTTCCTTTTAGGACAAGGCAACCCACCTGGTTGATCAAGGGAAGCCAGTTAATGCAGCCTATCTGGATTTCAGTAAAGCTTTCAGTACTCTCATAGGATCCTTCTGGACAAAATGTCCAGCACAGCTGGATAAACACATCATGTGATAGGTGAGCAATTGGCTCACAAATCAAGCACAGAGGGTATTGGTGAATAGGATAACATCAGACTGGTGACCTGTCACTAGTGGGGTTCCACAGGGGTTCCATCTTAGGCCCCATGCTCTTCAACATCTTCATAAATGACTCGGATGCAGGGCTGAAAGGGATGGTGAGCAAGTTTGCAGATAACACAAAACTGGGAGAAGCTGTTGACTCCCTCAAAGGCAGGGAGACTCTGCAGAGAGACTTCAACAAATTAGAAGACTGGGCAATCGCCAACCACATGAAGTTCAAAAAGGGGAAGTGATGGATTCTGCCACTGGGATGGGGAAATCCTGGATGTGCGTCTGGACTGGGGAATGAGAGGCTGGAGAGCAGTGCCATGGAAAAGGACCTGGGGGTCCTGGTCGATGGCAAGCTGAATATGAGTCAGCAGTGCCCTTGGTGTGATTCTTGGGGATGATCCTATGCAGGGCTAAGAGTTGGACTCCATGATCCTTGTGGGTCCCTTCCAACTCAGCATATTCTGTGATTCTGTGAACTGGTTGGTGATCAATCAGTCCCTAGCACTGCTCCTCGGGGTTCAGTTTTAGGGACAGTTCTGTTTCAAATAATTATGAGCAATCTAGATGCAGGAGTTGAACACAGCATTAACAAGTTTGCTGATAATAACAAAGTGGGATTTGCTGTTGACTCTCTTGAAGGGTGAGGTCCTGCAGAGGGATCTAGATAGACTGAAGGGGGTTGTCCTGCTCTATTCTGTGTTGGTGTGGCCTCACCCTAGTACTATGTCCCACGTTTTGAGAAGGATGTGAAGGTCATTGAAAGTGCCCAGAGGAGGGAGGGCAACAAAGCTGGTGAAAGGGCTGGAAGACATGTCAGAAAGAGGTCAGGCAGTTGGATTAGATGACCATTGCATGTCCCTTTCAACTGAAAAAATTCTAATGTATTCTAATTGGCATAGGAAAATTAGAATTTGGAGGAAAACAGTTTTGTTGCAATATTTGCCTTTCCTATTCTATCATACCTTTAATTCTGCAGTTCTGACAGAGTACTCAACTCTGTCCCCATCTCACAGATGGAATCAGACCTCCTCAAAGTTAATGTGACTAAAGTTCAGTACAAGTACTGTCTTGGTAGCTTGGAGATTATTTGCAAGAAAGTATGAGCCAAAGCTTCAAGACCCAAGCAAGACTGAGTTGCCTTTCTGTTGAGATTCCTTGAAGACAGATAAATGCCTACAATCATGGAAATAATTATGTTCTTGTGGTACTGTCACCAAAACCAGCAGAAGTGAGAGGACTATGACATAAAAAACTTCAGACATTGTACTTTGTATTACAAAAAGGGTAAAAAAAATCCCTTAATTGCCTCCAAGTACCACTGCCCTACACCATAAATATGCCAAGAAAACTGGCATTAACTGTTATTTCTTTGCATTTGTGGCATAACTGTCATTCTGTAGAACTGTTATTTCTTTTTCTTTCTAGCTTGATTCACCATTAAATTTCCTATATTGATTCAAAAAATACTAATCCTAAAGACAAATGACACAATGCATTGGAAAACTGCTCTTTAAAGAGTGTGGAGAGCCAGTGTTTAAACCCTTTATATCAGTATTTACTGGTCTTTTGTTTATTTGTTTAGTTTTCCTCTAGTACCTGAGGAAATAAGCTCATTGTGGTTGTCTTACACATCTCTCTCCTCTTTGAAACTCTTCTTTCATGTTTCACAGCTGCAGTGGACATGTGCATTTTTCTTATCTTTGCCATATCTAAATTACATTTTAAAAGCCTTCAGTCTCCAAAGATAGCCTGATTCATTGGTAAAAGCTTGTCTGTTGCTCAATTTCTCTTCAGCAATATGTGCCCTTCAATAGTATTTTGAACAAACTATAAAACACATAAATTACTTAATCCATGAAAAAAAAAATGATCAAGCCAGCTAGATACTAGTTGTATTTGATAAGTTTTTTTCTTTAAAGTAGATTTATGAATTCTCTTCAGGACAGTATGAAAACAGGTGAGAACTGCAGTTCCTGGTCATGTGCTGACAGCTCCTGAGTGTTTCAAGTGATGCTTATTGAAAATGCAGTGAGCAGAACATGCCATGCAGCCTAACTCATGCTCCTTCTGAGATGCCAGATCTCTTCCCAAAGAGGCAGACATCAAGCTGTCCCTGCCTGTGTGACACTTGGTTTTTGTTTGGTATTCCCCCTACACACTTCCTACTTTCATATTTTTTACTGACATTTATTATCAATTTCCTTTTTACAAATACAGGACTGAAATAACAATAATATTCTGATTAAGTGTTTATGTATATGGCTAAATCCCTTCTATTGGCTGTAGAGAGAACAGTCGTCTCCCACATAGTGCACAGCTTAACAACTGAGCACAGTCTCCTCTTAATCAGAGGCTGACATTTGGAATGGAGCATCAGAGAAATTCTACATAAAGATATGATACTCAGATGATCTATCCTGTTGTCTGTTTGGGTGTTTCAACATATTACAGTAACACAAATTCAATTTCATAGCAGTAAGTTTGAACATCTATAAAATAATGAGTTGGTACTAATATCCAAAGTTAATAACATTCAGAGGAGCACTGTATTTACAGCAAATACTCTCAGTATACACTTCTCAGTATATCCACAGTATAAACTTCCTGCAATAGTAAACACTGCTTCTAATACCATCTCCAATACATTCTGCTTGCAGGGGTATGTGTGATGAATGGGAACCATTGAGGAGCAGTTGTTTCACAGCAGGGTGATGGGCCCAATGTTCTCACAAGAAAATGTCACATGGAGGTTTCTAAGACTTGGCTAGATGAAGTCAGAGCTGATCTGATTGGTGACAGTCCTGATCTGATTTGGTTTGACTGATCTTCCACTGTCCTTTCCATCTACAGTTTTAAGTACTCTATTTCATTACCTCTTTTGAGTTCAAAGAACTCCATAACACACTATAACATATTATATCAAGAAACAACTTTAGGACATCAAAGCAGGCTTCTTTCTTTGACCAAGTGCTGTATCCCACCCCAAAACATCACAACATTACAGCGGATTTGTGGCAGAAATCCATCCTCAGACAGAAGTGAAACAGTATTTTTAGGAATGGATGAATTTTGCTTACTGCAAATACGTAGTTTCATGCCTATGTTCCATGTTAAGAACATCTTTACATAGGCTGAAAAATCAAGGACCTCTCCATTTTTACTGTTTAAAAGAGAAATTCTGTTATAGTACAATAAAATGGTATGTCATGCACAATATTTAATCTGAAGAAAAGAAGATTATGCACTGGAGTCAAGGTAATCACGACAGTGCCTTGGTGATTGCCAAAGGAAAAATACAAGAATACTCACCAATTTCAATGTTTATTAGCTCTTTAGAGAAGACCTTTGTCTTTGCGACAGTAATGTCAAGAAGATCAAGGAGAAGACCTAGGTTTTCTCATTTTGTTTGGCCATTGCCAGTATCTGCCAATTTATCTAACATCCAGTTCCCAACCAATTATCACCTCTTCCTGTCCTTACACCATGGCAGGGATGGGGTACTTCACACTTCATTTACAGTTTTAGGGGCCTTACTGACAATAACACCTTATTAGTTCAGAGGTGCTCTATATAATACACATTTGTACTGTGTGTCACTCATTGTATCAATTTTTCCTCCTCCAGCCCATCATGCACCAGTCCTTATTAGGACTTTGCCCTGGACAAAATGATTTAGATGCAACACACAGATGCAGATAAAGCCACATGACTCAATGCTAGAGACTTTGATAATGAAATTCCACCAATGTATTATGAAAATTGCATGCAATCTTGGTCACTGTTGCTATTTAATGTAACATTTCACTGGGGATAGAAGAAGAAATTAGACAGTTGAAAATTGTGCTACTGTCCCTCATAATTCAATACTGACCAGCAGCAGCCATGTGGTAAGACTGCTAACTAACTTCGCATGCAATTCTTGTAATAAAGCATAAATAGACAAAGAGATCGGAGGTGCTAGTGTTGTGGGCTTATTTGATGAAACAAAACAGTGTTCCACCAGTTCGACCTGCTACATATGTACTTTACTCCTTACCACAACATAGTTCCAGTTAGATATAACATCATAGGCACATTCTATCAAAGAATATAACGAACAATTGCTCAAATATCAACATGTTTCAGAACTGAAAAGAACATGCTCCAGTAATTATCTCAGAAAGGGATTCTGGACATTACAAAACTCATGAACATGTGTTATGAGATTGAGTTGAGAGGGCTAGGAAAAAAAAAAAAGTGCTGTAAAGATATTTGCAGCTTCTAGTTCCAAATTATACACCCTTACACATCACCCTAATTAAGTCAAACCAAACAAAAAGCCTTGACCCAGACACTACATCAATAAATATACAACATCTGAATAATAAAAATGCCAATAGTAACAACAGAAACTGATCATAGTCTACACAAGGAATGTAAATGCAAAACCTTTCAAGCAACAATGCCTGGATGTAATAGCAGATTCCAAGTATTCACCCTGTAAATCATAAAGGTCCTTACTCCTGAAAGATTTTGGAACAGCATATGTAGTACAAGCAATGGAATTTCCACTTAAGTATTTTAAAACAGAAGGGAACAAAAGGCAATTAGAATTAAAAAAAACCTCTAAGTGATGAATTTATTTTGCAAGAGACAGACTGAGAAGAAAAATCTAAGTGTCATTTCTAGAGAAACCAGAAAACAACAGAATAAAAAATTTGCTTAAGATTTACCTAAGATGTTTGTGGCAGTTTTGGACACAAGTGGATGAGAAAACTAGGAGGGATTGAGGTCAGTGGGGAAGGCAAGATACTCAGCTTGGGAAACACATCTGTGAAAGAGTACCTATGGCCACTCTGTGCTCCAAACCTTTCTAAAGGTTTCTGTGTTACTTGGTCTTTCTGTTTACACTCATAAATAACTGAGTAGCAGTCCTTTCTCAGCCGGATGTTATATACACACTTTCTGTCTGTGGCTTGCATTGGAGTAAAATATTTATTCCACACACCCTCAGTGCATTTCTTCCATCTGAAATAAATATGAGCAACTCTGAATAGTGAAAGTTTCAAACAGGATTCATTCAGTGACATAAGACAGAGTCCTATCAGATTACATGCCTCAATTTACAAGGCATATAAGAATGACATTAAAGCTGATTACGGATCAGCTAACTGGTGATTTCATAAATACCACATATATAACCACGGAACAATGAAGTATGGGAGGGAACACGCAGACATGAAGTGTTTTTAAAGATCTGTTCATACCCATTACTTCCAGAATAAAACAGGGCTTTTCCTCGTAGGTTTTTTTTAAAAAAACTACAATTAAAAGTAACTTCTTGTAGTTTCTCAACTGATGGATAGTGTTGAGTACATGTTACTATAAAATTATTTATCTTGCTCCCAGGAAAGGTGCACACATGCATTAGTGAGAATTTAGCCCTTGGGGGACAGTTATATCAATTAATTGTAATAATTACAGATACAGTTCCTATTCCATCACTTGTAGCTCACTCTGTTCTGAGAAGAGTGCAAGAAAAGTTATCCTTCCCTTGGGAATGCCAGTTTCTAACTGATCTCTAGATTTTAGGTTAAGTTACCTTTAGTTATGGTCATCTCAGACCCTGACTAATAGGAATAACTAACTAGGAAGGCTGTCCGAAAAAGGGCAACATTTGTGGTGACAGTTTTCTAAACATACTGCTTACATTCTGTTGTTGGCCTCAGCCCATTAGGCTTCCTACATGCACTACACACAACCAGTTCAGTGTCACCAACCATAGAATGAAAGCTAGAAAAAGGAACTGGGAATCAGAAACACATTAAACATCACAGACTTTATCCTTAACTAGGGTTTGTATCATTCCCACTGTGGATAAGTGGACACTCTCTTCAAAAGTACAGAAGTTGGGATAGTTACTGTACTATGGAATTGGTATTACCTGGAGTGGAAAAATAAGGATGGAGCCCACTGAGACCTCAGAGGTGATGTTCTCAAATGTGATTTACTCTAGTAATTTTCTTTTTCTGTTTAATACTCCTTTGGGTGTGCTTTGTAATGCCCACAGAAATTTAAAATTACATGACTACCCAGACAGCAGGTGACTCTCAGATTCCCTGAGCTTTCCTGCTCCTGAGTACTAGGAATGAAAGAATACAAATTTTGGTTTCAATGTTTCTGTTTGAGAAATAAGCTCTTTCAGGAATGCCTGTGTGCATGTTTGGGGCTTAATGATTAAATGAACATTTACTGACAAAAGTTTAATACAAGTGTAGCAATTCCTTGTATTTGCACATCATCTTTTGCTAAACATCTCAAAGCACTCTATGAATACTTATGACACAAGGCTTTTAATTGGATTTTGAAGGAGGTAGAAGGCCTACTTTGCAAAAAGAGGAACTGCAGCACAGTAAAAGCCAAAAAGAAAAAAAACCCACCTTTCCATGCAATATGTTCAAAACTATAAACAAATCTTATAATCCGTAATTCTTGTGTTTAATTGCCATCCCACTGTTCATTCACATATCAAATAGTTACAATTCCGTGTCACTCTTTCTTAGAAAGGGTGGACTGCAGGAATTCAACCAAGTAGCACTGAAGCATTATAACATCCTCTGCTTAACCTTTCCCTTCTGCCTGCCTGCCACAGATTTATGCATTATCTACTGATGTCTCTTTTTGCCTTTTGGCCTCCTGCTTAACAAGCTGGTACAACCCATGATTTTTAGCAGATAGACTAACAAGAAACAATGGGAAGGATCAAATATGCACACACCCACATTTAATTAGCCTTCAACACGACATGTAGAGCAAGGATGGTTCATAAACATCAAAAAGAAATAAAGCCTCAAAATAGATCAGTATTCTTAATTTACTGCTGCCATAGACAGAAAGGCTGCTGTAATGAGAACCAGCCCTGCACCTATGGGTCAGAACAGAATCTCAGAAGATAGAAATGAGCAGATATAGACAGTCCATTATTCTAAAAGACCAAGTCACATTGTTTCCCCAGCTCATTGCTTTTTCATAGCTTTATATCTTATAACTTCAAATAATTTTACATCTTATACCACACCTCTCAAGAGCTATTCACATTTACAAATGGAGAAACCAAGGCCAGAGAGCAAATAGCTGGAACAGATGCCCAGAAGAACATAGTGCAAAACAGTGGCAAAGATGGATCAGTTCAGGAATACTTGCTCATGGTTCTTGAACCTTAGTCCATTTAATCTCAGTGGATTCCTCAAGACAAAAAGGAGCAGAACTTAAGTACTACACTAGGTTGCTGAAATAAACATTAAAAATTAGACTTCTCAGTTTAAACTTCAGTTCTTGATGAATACATGCCTTATTTCAAAATTGGTCTAGAGGATAGATCAATGCCAAAAACATTTCTGTGTTAAGGCTCTTGTTTATTTTCCTTTGTATTCTGGTAGCATATAAGTCTACCACTAATCACTTTTTGCATTAGAAGTGGATTTCCAGAATGACTAGGACAGAGATTTGCCTGATATTTGCAGTTGAAGGGCCCATTGCTTAGAAATACCTTGGATAATTTTCAAACTACTTTTCCTTCTCCCCCTCCATTTAGTCTTCATTTACCTCTGTCCCTCTATTCCCACTCTTTTTGTTCCCCCACCACAGCCCCTTTGGTTTTGACTGGTGGTGATGATAGAGAGAGCATGTCTGCATTTCAGCAAGACAATTTCTTTTTAGGTAACAAAAAGACATTTGCTAATTTCTCTCTTGAGTAGGTCTTGGAGACTTTCCAAGGCTCAAACAAAGAAAGCCTTGTTAACTACTTCTACTGCATACAACTGTTAAAAAGTTTCAGCTTATAGTTCAGAGAATTTTATTATCCAAATTAGGCAATTTTTCCATCAGTTGGCACAATCTCCCTGCAATAAGTCCAGAGCATGTTTCTTCTGCACACCTCTTGTTCCAAAGTTTGATGTAATAGCTGGCATCCTCTACTCTTTCATGCCTGCCAGCAATAGAAATGGTGCACACATGGTACCCTTCCCCCACTATCACAGTCCACCTGCCACAGAAAAAGACTACTGCACTGCACGGCTGCAGACACAAACACACCAAGAC
The DNA here is from genome assembly GCA_035221455.1 of Xenops minutus. NCBI lineage: Eukaryota > Metazoa > Chordata > Aves > Passeriformes > Furnariidae > Xenops > Xenops minutus. Next base: position 42,313,876 of record JAWWEE010000158.1, on the reverse strand, counting down.
CAGCACTGGAAAAACAGGGCCATTGTGGGCACTGCTGTTCAGAAAGGGATTGCTGTTCTTAGAGGAATGTGAAAGCAAGCAACCAAGCCAGCTGCTCCCTGAAGCATCCTCCAGGCCACAGCTGCTTCCACGCATGCACCCAGGATGCTCACTTTCAAAGGCTGCTTGAACACAAACACGTCACTGATGTCTGTTCTATATTTGCCTGTCCTCAGCTCACTGAAGTCACGAACAGCATTCAGGAAGCCAACTGGATATTTCCTACTGACTTCAGTTGGATCTGAATCATTCCCCTGTGGAGTGGTATTGCAGTGACAGCCTTTGGAAGAGCAGTGAGAGGATAGCTTATAGCTTTTAGGTGAAATCTCATGTATGACATGGTAAGATTAGCCAGGAGTGTGCTGGGAGCTTAAGATCTTTGTCTGTCTGTGAGACTGACACAGTGTTTGAGTGATGTGCTAAGCAGTCAGCCTGCAAACACCTCACATTTTTAAGAGATCAAGACACATTTATCTATTAAATAATCACTGGTGCCCAAGGACATCCCTTAGTGAATGTAAATGCATCCTTATTGTCAGGTTCTAGATAGAGTAACTGATGCACCATGAAGAGAGAAGACAACTCACTGCTTGTACAAGGCAAGGTTATTGTGTTGTTAGCCCAGATAGATACAACTTCTGCATTTGAGAGCAACTTGGAACGGAATGTGTAATCTAATTTGCTTTCTCTAAGGCATAATACAGTGGTCAGAAGAGCTTCTTTCTATTTGTGAGGGAAATTACTTTACCTGCATTTATAATCCTTGCCCATAGCAACATCAGGTGCATCTGTCTTTACTAATGTATTTGGCTTTTTTTCTTTCCAACCCTCTAACCCTACGCTAGTTCTTCCTCCCTTACTGTGCATCAGAAATATTAAACCTACTTTCCAGTTCTCTTGTATACTTTACAAAGAAAAAAAAAAAATCATTGAAAGTATTCATGACTGAAAACAAGCCCTTAAAGGGGTGGTATAACAACTCCACCTGGAACTCATACACTTCTTCCCCCACCCTTGGTATGCCTCAGAGCCTGAAAAACAAAAGGATATTTACATACTTTTAAAGATGTTCTCTTTATATTTCTATCAGCTTTGGCAAAACGTGAAAATTGAGGTTTTAATCTTGCTGGTCATCTCCTTAGGTCTCCTCTTTCCTCAAACCAAACTTGCACCTCTCAAGATTAGCGGCAAATGTATTTCCCAAAAGGTGACTCCCTTTAAGATTATCGCAGTTGTACAATGATTATTATTTGAGCACAGTTACTTGCTGCTCCTGAGACTTCACAGCAATTCTGAGTCAGGAATCAGTGGTACAAAAGCTTTCAGGTAACTAGCATATTGAAAGAATATTGACTATGCTAGAAATGAAGAAACATACAAATGAATTCAAGATATCTTTGTCAGGAAGAGAAAAATTTGCAAAAAAGAACAGTGGCAAGACAGGATCAGCACTTACTGATATATCAGACAACAGATATACAACTGTGGCATTTACTTCTGTGTCTCGCACCAGCAGCTCAGCATTCTGTAGCAGCAGCAAAATAACTTATACTTCATTGGAATTTTAGCCACAAACAAATCAGCTACTTTCTTTGTTCCTCTGAATAGGATGACATGAAGACTGAATCTCCCAGAGGAATAGCTTGCATGCATAAAAATTAATGTAAGTAATTTATCACTGCTCTGATGGTCCTTCCTAATGAATGTTCTCCAGGTACTGAAAAATAACACAATAATGTAACATACATTTTGCTACCTTAGTGAAAATATCACTGAGATCTTCTCTTTACTTAACTAAAGAATACAGAAAAATAAAGGTTAAACCATGTAGTACCTTCTCTGGAGTGAAGTAGATTTATTCATACAAGATACTCCAACAAAAAAAAAAAAAAAATCATTGGAGCTAAATTGCTGAAGTGAACAAAATATTAGATGAGTAAAAGGAAAAGTATTGAAACTTCTAGCCTCTGGCTTAGCAGTTCCAATTTGATCTATATAAAAAGAGGCTGAAAGCCACCACTATCAGATGTTAAGTGGACTGCATGAAATCAGCATGTGGAATTTAGTTCAGTTGCCAGTGGGCAGATAGGTCCATCTTACAGAAGCAGTGAAGGGAGTAATAATCACTTTCCCTTGCTTCTGACAATTTCACCATAAAAAACTCCAACCCACAAACACTGACTGCCTCACAGGCCACCAAGAAGCGACTCAATCAGGCACAGAAAGTGTGGGTGGGTACAGAGACTTCTCCACAGATCATGCCTGAGACATAATTGCTAAGCAAGTTAACAAAAATTACCATTATCCTTTACACAACTGTCATTAGCACCAAATTCAGTTAAAATACTATGCAAAAACATAACATCAAAACAACTAAAACCCTAAAATAAATCTACAACAAAAAAAAACCCCAACTCAAATCAAACCCCCTAAACCTCCTAAAACTAATTGTCTCTAAAAAAACTGGCATTTGATAATGTTCTATGAACATAGAACCAGTTATTTATTATTTCTGAGAAAGTTTCATATGGTTTGGTTTCTGCTATTACTTTCCCCATTACTACATTAATTATTTGTGTGCAAGTTTAGTTCAGAATTGCATATTCACATGCCTTGAAGCTTGAAGAGTTTGGTTCCTGCTACAATCCCCCGCTTCCTGGCTGTATTGAGCAATGAAGCTGTCCAGCTGTTCTGCAGTGCTGAAATAAGATTCAGTAAGGAGGTGATGGCATCAGATTTGATTTGTTAGCTTGTAGTGTGGTTCCTAGAACCCATGAATCCTTCTCATTAAATAACCATCCATCGTGTTAGAGATTATTAACTTCTGAAGTCAGAATTAAATCAGCATTGAATCTGCACTGCTATTAGCACTGTTAATTTTCTGTTTGATGGCTGATATGCCAGGTGTCCATTGTTCAATGTAACTTGAAAAGTTTAAAAAAAAGAATAAAAATTGCTTGCACATGCTCTTATTTCAATAATACACTGGATTCAATTTTGTTTTAAAGAGTGGGTGAGAGCAGTGGGAGTTATAATGGTATTGACCTTCCCCTCTGTGGAGGATGTTAATGCTGCAAAACAATCAATATACTAAGAAGACAACTAAAAAAATGAGGCCACATTTTTGCTTTTCCTCCTCTAAGATTTTTATACTGATGATGTGCCAGGAAGCTCATTTTACATTAGACCAATAATTCCTTCTATACAAAGTGAGTGTTACATTAGCAGCTGATGATCCACTGAGGTCAAGAGAGCCCTCTTCCGAAGGAAGTGAAATGAAAGAGGTTGCAGAATGCAGAATTTCATTTATTTCATGAATACAATAAAATTCCCCAAACAAGTCATTTGTCACAAAAAAACCCAAACAAACAAAAAAAAGCACCAAAACCAAACCCTAGATCAACCAGTAATTGTCTCCATCTTCCATTGAAACCACAGTTAGAAACGTATGGGTTACTTTGAAAGGAGGAAAAAATCCACCAGCTTGCTAGCTGAGCATTCCTCTTTCTGCTGTTGTCAGTGTTTTCCAAGCAGAGTATAAGGTTAATATTTTTGTTCATTAAGGTTTCTACTAGACACATAGTCAGAGCCAAAGTATTCATAGTCAGGATTTAGAAAATCAGTTTTTGCACAAGAACAGGAGATGGGAACTGTATTGCAGACTTTTCTAAGAAAAGTATTAAGGAAGATGGACTTCTTGTTAATGCTTTAGTGTGGGCACAGCTCTCTTTCAGCCCTCTTTGAGTGCCTAACCTCAGGAGCACTTGTCTTTTATCCCTCGACAAAATGGGTTCAAAGGCAGAATGGGCAGAGGTGTGAAAAAGAGACAGCTGAGGAAGGGGTCATGCACCTTCACAGCAACATGTTATGAGAACATACTGCCCAGCTACCTGACCCGTAGATGAGTGTCACCCACTGAGAGACATCCTTGTCATCCTGCCAACAAGCACCAGAAAGTTAAGCAAATATAACCTATCTGCAGCATTACATTGCCATCATGAGGGAAAAGAACATTTTACAGAGGCCCCTTAGCCTGCCTGGAATTTATAGATATTATTATTCTATAAAAGAATAATTAAAAAGGTAAAGATACTTGTAGAATACAACTGTAGGAGCAAGCTGATGGGGCAGCAAGCACTAGTGCAAGCCATTAAACTCTGGGTGTGTTTTCGTCATGATGGTCCTTTATTAATTCAATATTTAACCATTTTCAACATACAAGCCATACACATCTTTGAGCACTTAACCACACTGTTGTTCTAACTACTCTTTGATCCTTCAATTTATTAAATTTATTTGTCAGACTAGGCACCAGTAAGTTGTCATGACTGACTCTTACTTACTGAGGCAATCGGTATACAATTAGTATATATACAGTATCCGTCCCTTCAACCTCTTTTAAATCAAAACCAGACTTAAAGCCATACAGGCAATGAAACAACTGAACTAAATTAATGGAACCACTTCTCAAAACCAGTCTGGCATACACACACCAAATATTCAATAGCATTTACTTGATTTTTATTATAGCCTTCTGCCATGCCATTGTTATTTTACTGTACAGTGGTAGGCAGCTCATTTTCACCATCAGGGACTCATTAAGAGTGAGTAATTTGATGCTTAATGACTGGTTAACCCTGAGTAAATATATTAAAATAACAGAGTGATAAATTCAAATTGAATTGCACTGGGTTTGTGTTTTTTTGTTTTTTTTTTTTTTTTTTTTTTTTTTGTTCAATAATGTCTTCTGTAGCAAGAGAAAGTACCATTTAAAAAGCAATTTATGATAAAATATATTCCAGACTGTTCACACTTAACTTTCAACATGCACTCCATCTTTTCTTTCTATGGTTCTCAGTCTTTCACTTTGTGGGATTTCCTTTCAGTTTATACAGTTTGTTCAGCCATGGTGTACACCCTTATATAGAAAATATTCGGTCTATTCTCAAACCTTTTAAATACTTGAATAATACTCTTCCCTGTGTTCTAGTTTTGCTCCATTCCAAACAAAGCTTTGGAAAGAATCCACTCGTTCTTTTGGAAGGTTTAGATTTATAAGCAAAGTCATGTGAAATAAAAACTTCAACACAGACTTCTTCTACTTGGATTTTTCTGTTTCTAAGGACTGCTTAATCTCAAGTGTTCCTATATCACTGCCTTTTCATTTGTGACTTAACAAGAGGCTCTAGCTAGTTCAAATCAACCAGGACAACTGCTGGACATCTGCAAGTCTTAGTCTTGGTCCACTGGGTGAAACATTGAAATGTTTGAAGCTTTAAAAGGAGCTGTTTCTAAACAGCTATATTTTTGCCTGCCACTAAGCTCTTATGGCCAGCTCAAAACTACCTGTGAGCAATCAGGAATATGGTGCAGCTGTTCTACACCATCGCTCTGCAGGCACACAAGTAAAAGGAAGCAGACCTTTAAGTTACGTTATTCTAATGACCACCTTTCTTCTTGCTCTCTGCTGCACTGTTCTCCTGAGTTATGCTGTTCCTCCCTCAAGAAGTATCACCAAATACCAGAAACTCGTTTTATTTTATTCAGTAGAACTACCCATGCTTGACAAAGTACAGTTGCTGTGTTACACACTTATGAGAAGGAACTCTCAGAGTTGATAAGGAAAAGAAGGCTGCTAAATATTACAGTGCCGGGTATTTTTTATGATATCTCTACTGAATTTACTGACAAAACTGGTGTTGAAATCATCAATACAGAAAAAAACTCAACTGCAACAGAATGGGCCAGATTTTATTTTTCTTGTACAATGGACAAATTCTGAATATGATATCAGCTAAGGCAAATAATGATATTCTGACCTCAGATCAATCCTCGTTATTGTTATTGTATTGATTATCAGCTGGATCTTCAGCTCTTAAAGGAAATAAAAGCTATAAAAGTAAGTTGCAAGAAAAGGGGTGACAGGCTGAAATGTGAAACCAAATTTTAAAGGCAAACTGAAGGGTAAATAAATTTAACTATTTTTATCCCTTAATTTTGTTTGTTAGACTTTCAAATTTACAGAAGCTGTAACTGATGTGGAACCTTAAGGGATTTCTTGCTTATATATACCTAATTCTGGCACCTGCACCGAACACAGTCATATACCCTCCTCAATAAGAAAAAGCGCAGGGAACACACATGCAGACAGCCCTAAGTGGAAGAGCTTGAGTAAGATTTGTGATGGCTTTTTTCCCCCTATGGTTTTATTTAGCAGATGTCACATATGAGCAAGAAAAAAATCGTCACTAACACAAGCAGAAAGATGCTATCTCAAAGTGCAGTGTTTAATTTAGTGGCTGCACGTTGCTCAAAAATAATTTCCACAAAATAAATGAGACTTCATGAATAAGTGAAGAGGATCTCTTTCGGATATCTAGTCAACCAAGGGTTGACTCAGTTAAGTCTAATACTTTGGGTCTGTGTATATTTTAATTTGAGGATGCTTTTATTTAATATTGAGAGAAAACTCAAAGTACTTCATGTAGTCTCATAAACGTGCTGTTTCTTGGATAGAAAAAAGGAACTGCTGAGTTCAGAAAAGAAACAAATACCAATTGAAGTTATTGCATAGAATTAAGGAAAAAAAATACTGTGTACGCAAGATGGAATTTGATGTAATAAGACAAGACTAATACCACAGTTCTTGGAAAGAACTTATGGGACTTGAGGCTGCCGCTTTATTTCCATACAGAGCTGAACTGAGAGCTATTGCTTCATGTGATTACAAAAATTGCTGTGAGTGAATTCAGGTATTTACTTTCAGGGTTTTGATCATTTGCATTTTCAAGTTTTTTATGGGCAGTTTAGCAAATAAAATCCTTAAAACAGACTTGCTATCTTAATTTCACATTCTCTTAGCAAAAGTAAAACAAGAGGATGCTCAGACATGATAGCTAATTGATACACACACTTCTCAAGAGCGAAAAAGAGTTTAAAAAAGATTTCCTTCACTATTGTGGTAAATAATCAAACAGAAATACAGTTATAAGAAGGGAGTACAGCATCACATTCTAAACCAACAATTCTGACCCATGTACCATTCACTCAGAATCAGACTAGTTTTTGAAAACAAGTGAGTAAATGAAAAAGCAAGGGATTGGCCCCCTGTGACAGACCCTTGCAGTGAAGATGACAAAAATACATTCTCTTTTCCCCGAATAGTGTTCCAAATAGACAAAACAATGAAATACAATCTCCTCAAACTTGGCTGGGGTGGCATAGGCTGTATGACAGAGAATTGGCTGACCCAGTCTCATCCAATGCAACGTGACGAGAAGTTTGTGCTGACCCAGAGACAAAGCAGAGAAAAGAGCAAATAAATTGTGCAGATTCTAATAGAGAACCACACTTCTTTCCACTGTTAAGTTCATTAAGGGAAGTCTGCTAATCATACATGAGGTTAAGGCATGTTCTACATTTTTCTTGTGAACAGGAGGGCTTTATTTCATTTTTATCTATCAGAAATAATAAAGAAGGTCTGAAAAAATTTTTTATCATTACAAAGCCAGTTTAAGGACTTTGTTTACCTACTTCCTCTTTTTGTTGAAGAAAAAGGATTAGCCTATTTCTACACTCCATCATAATAACAAAGGCCTGCATTTCTTTCTTTAATTCTCTACAAAAATAGCTAACAATTTTTTAAGATCTAAGTAAGGTATAGGCTAATAAAATGTCATTTTTTACTGGGATAAAGAACATGCAACTACTATGGATTAATTTAATAAACGCATTCAGGCAAGTACTACATTGGAACTTAAGAATGTTACTCACAGGAAAAGAATCTGGGATTGAAGAGAGAACAGTGTTTACATGTTATACAGGAAACTAAGTACAATGACAAAAAAAACCCCAAACAACAAAACAGATAAACCCACCCCCTTAAACAAACAAAAAACATAAACCCCCTAAACAAAACAAAAAACTCAATGCCGCCACACAGAAAAGAGGTAACTGGTTACAGCAGCAAGTCTTACTTTAATTTCTATTTGTATATTCTTGAGAACAAGGTATGAAAAAATCAGTATAGGCATTTATTTCACCTACCTCTGTCCCAGTGCAAGATTGCCTAACTTCTACTAGTACCTTAGCTGATCTTTTTCTAAGACAGAATACAATTGTGTCAGAGAAGATACTGTGTTTATGAAATAATTTTCTTAAGAAGCACTTGAAAGTCCAGAGGTAAAAGAGATTAAAGAAATCCCAAACATATTAATTATTCAGTGTATTTCCTAATGTTTTGTTCCACCTTGTTTTGTAGTATTCAAATAACTAGCAGTACAAAGGGAAGTGGCAAAAATCCCAAATTGATTGCACAAACACTAGAGAAATCAGTTAAGCTTTTACATTACCCAGTACGCTGAATCTCAGCAGCAGGAAGTTTCTCCTTTTAAGCACTACCTTCCTTTTCATTTTTCTTAATTGCCAACCTTTCCTCCTTTTTTATAAGCTTTTGTTCACCCTACCGATTCTTTTCCTTTCTTGGTGTTTACACTCAGAATGGTTTTCTAGAGAGGAGACTGGATGAACTCACATCTCCAGTGGAGTTTTATTTGCAAAGACTGAAATTAAGGATACTGCAGTTATTACTTCCATTATTTCAAAGCTGCATCAAAGTTTGGTTTTGCCTAAAATTTGTTCCAAATTCACTTTTGCACACTAAGCAACTAGAATGATAAAGACTTGTTTTCTGAGTAACCAACCTTCTCCACCTAGCCTGCTTCTTATATAATACTGTTGGCATTTTGAGACAGCAGGCAAATGAAAATTAAAGACCTAAAAAGTCAGAGTATTAGTAGAAAGTAACTCTCTAGGGACAATAGTATTTGGACATCCATCTATTTTTCCATGTAAAAGACTGCCTCTTTATGGTACCTTCAGAGGCTTGGGATTGACTTGCTTACAGTACACAGCACTACAAAGATGTTACCAGCTTAATCCTTTCATTTTATAGCCATTGTCACTACAAGAGCAGCTGTCTCTCTATAAACACAAACAGCCAGTAAGTTCCAGAAGGGCTATGCAACACACACAGCCACTGCCAGAACAGTTTATAGGCAAAGTCAAGTTCAAAGGAAAGTAAGTGCAGGGAAATGAGCATTTTGACACTGATGCTAAGGTGGGGAAGCTGAGTACTGTATTCTCTCGCAAAATAGTTTTCACCTGCCTTTTTCATTTTGAAAAGGATGGAGAGGAATCAGGGTTTTTTTGCAGGTGAAAAGGTTTGCTCAGACAAATTGCAACTGGACAGGGATAGCTAAGGAAAGACACAGGGCATATAAGCAATGTGGCAATACTTCAGTTGTATGCTGCAATTTATTTGCAGCATCTTTTGTTTTTCATTTCAGTCTTGCCCTTCTACACTGAGCATACAGCTTTTCTTCACTTAATACTCATTGCTATTACTTGCATTGAAAGTTTACCTCATCCTTACAACATTGCTGCATTGTAATACTCATATTTCACAGAACCACAGATTATGTTGAGTTGGAAGGACCCACAAGGATCATGGAGTCCAAGCCTTAGCCCTGCACAGGACCATCCTCAAGAGTCACACCAACTGCCTGAGAGTAATGTCCAAACGCTTCTTGGACTCTGGCAGGCTTGGTGCTGTAACCACTTCCCTGTTCCAGTGCCCAACCACTTTCTGGGGTGAAGAAACTTTTTCCAATATCCAACCTAAACCTCCTCTGACACAACTTTAGGCCATTCCCTCGAGTCCTGTCACTAATCGGCACAGAGAAGAGATTAGCATCTTCCCCCCTTCTTATCTGAGCCTGTGACAATAATGCATGTGAGTCCTGACCTGATATTCCAGTCCTTGATAATTCCTGCATAAATTTTATCAAACCATTGCTGCTGTTTCAAAGCTTCCTACTACCTTAGTCTTGCACCGTCGCTGCTGCTGCATCTCTGCCCAGTTTCTATCCCTGGACACGTAACTCACCTCAGTCTCAAGTTCCACCATTACTTTTGTTTGAAAAGTTGCCAACTACATCAAAACAACTTTTTTTCTAGCAAGGTGCACTCTTCCTTGATTTCCAGACTAAGACCTTTATATTTTTCAACTCAACCCCTGAAGTCTACATACTCTATGAAAGTTCACAGTGACTGTCCATCCACCTTTAGGCAATGAGTGCTGTTGTCAAGGTGAGAAGTCCATCACACACTCTGGGGTTACTGGTCACCCCCAAGCCTCCCTACCTTTCAAGTGCAAGAAATCTCTCACTGTAATTCATAAGCTCACACATTAAAGGAAAAAAAAATAATGGATCTCTTACACTCCTCTGATCCCATTTGCCCTCCTACAGATGCACAGCACAAGGACCACTACAGGTTCTGCTTCCTGAATAGGTGATGCCAATGAAGCTGTGGATTGGTGTTGAATGTATATGGATGCATCTATAACCTAAGCATAAGATTTATAATGGACAGGAAAAAGCTTTATGGGTAGATCACATAAAATATAGATTATTTCCAGGTGAAATTATCTTGTCTCTAAATTGCAGATAAGAGGTGTGCAAAGAGAACAGAGTCACAGAATTGTTATCTAGAAGCAGAAAGTTAATTTATGTGATAAACTAAGGTACAAATTTTTGATGAATGAGAGCAATAGAGAAATGGTCAGTACCTTTGAAAATCAGCTGTCTTCTGCATAAAATGGGAAAATGACTGATCTACCACGCACATAGTTGTGAGGTTTAGTTCATGAATGATTACAAAGCTTTTTCAAAACATTAGTTTAAGAAATGCTTGAGACCTAGAAATTCTAAGAGCTGTTCCATTACCTAAGTGACACAGTATACTAAGGAATCCAGCAGCTCTAGCATAGGTCAAAACATGATCTTTCTTTGTAAATCAGCTAGGACAAGAAATGCTTCTACAGAAAATATTTCAACTATTTGACTTACAATTACGTATTTGACTGCCCATGTATTGATCTTCTCTGATTGCTCTCTGGCCGGGGACATACCAGACAATAATTTGTTATGACCTACATGCTGATCAAGAGAAAGACAGGCATGTATTAAGATTATACATAAGAACATATTTTCTTCTTCATTTAGTTGTGTTGGTGGCCTGGAGGCTCTGTGTCACTATAATTTTGGAGAATATTCATTGTGGGAAGGAACAAAATCCAAATAAAGGGAGTTTTTCTTTCATACCACCAAAGGATCTCAGAAGCTTTTAAGAAGTGTTTGTTCTAGTCCAACTGGCCATGGTCATAGTAATGCTACAGATTACAGGACATAAATGGGTGGCCTACATGGGCAATGAATATTCATCTTCAGCTATCTTCACAGCCTTTGTGGGGTAGCTGTTTTTATATCTACATATTGTCTCTCTTTGTGTCAGTAAGTCCATGCACATTATCCTGCAGTATATGCTCATCTCTTTATGCCTGCCTATTTTAGTTTGTATATCTTCTCATTTGCAAAACATCAGATCATATGTCTAGAACAGCCATACAAGTACTATCCTTTCCCATGTAAGTACTGCTCTAAGCTTTTAAATTAACTTTTTTAACAACTTTACGGGAGACTTGAATAAAGTGAGGTTTTAAATTAATTACATCTTTCTCTGTCCTTTCTTTTTCCCATTTGGTTCAGATCAAGAGGTATAAGGTAACTTCAGAGTGGGACAAGTCTTTTTCCAATATTCCCAGTGTGAAGCAATTCTACATCCCTTTGCTCTTTTCCTTTAAACTGTCCAAAAGAGAATAAAACTGGTTTTGCAATGTTTCCTGCTGTGTAGGTTTCTTCCTCCTCCTCCTTTCTGGGAAGAAAGGTAAGTCTGTTGAAAAAAAAAGAAGAATGAAAAAAAGGCAGCTTTGCTGACTGATCCATTTCCCAGCAGACAGTCTATTGCACCTGAATCGCATCTTCCTACTTGGACTGTGAGCAGGTGATTGAAAACATTTGTTAGTGATGACAAACGGGAAGTCAGTCTTCCCCTGTTTTGAATAGTCAATAAGCACGACTTTTTTCCAAAAGCACTTATTCAAATCTTTATGTAGCTAGATGCATGTCTGCTAGGAATGAGACTCAGGGGTGCTTTGAGGGCAAAAAAGGTCAAGGACATTAACAACTTTCCCAGATGATGGAAAGAGGCATGCAAAATCCTGAAAAAATCAGCACCCATCATCTCTCCTCTTCGAGACTAGAACTGACATTTTCTTTTCATATCTCTTGGGAACATCCTCTCTCACTACCTTAAATTCATTGCCCTATACTGAAGTGTAGTGCCTCTGTGCATTGCTAATCTGCTATCACATCTGGTTTTAGAGATGACCAAATCTTACAGATGGGTGAGGTGACTCATGTCAATACAAAATCTTAATGTTCTTTCTGAATCCATCAAGATGACAGGATCCTATTATGCTGGTTTCAGCTGAGGTAGAATTAATTGTGGTGTTTGGTTGCCATCTGGGATGAAACCACACCTATGAATAATGCTGTTAGAAATGTATTGGTAGCATGTTTGTCAGCATAAGACCACCTGAAACTCTGGGCTTGGCTGCAGCACTTAGAGCAGTGGAAAAACAAAGATTTCTCTGGGAACTCTGTAGGAGTTGAGAGCTGCTGTCACAGTGTTCAAAAGTACCTCTGTGATTAGCAGATGATTACCTGACTATGACCAGGTGACAGTCTCTGGCCTGTGTTATGGAGCTCCAATTCCCAAGGCAGCAAACCTTGGACTTTTGATTTTCTGAGTGGAAGCAATCCTTGAACCAATCTGACCCACTTTACCTGTAGATAATAAATAGGCGCAGGTACCACTGATCAGCTACAAATTGCTTTTTGTTGCAAAGAAGTGGAGTCCCACTGAGGTCCTGGGGACTTGAATGTCATGCAGTGATGGCACAGCGGTGTTCAACAGAAACACCACAGTGGACTGACTAAACGGAAGAGAGCATTCAACCTAGTGAGGAAGTAACAAAGGATTACAAGTCAGGGGGTGCTTAGAGCAGGCCTCTAGGACAACCTGATTAGCCTGACTTTAACTCACATGCCTGGCCCAATAGCAACAACAGCAGAGGAAAACATTGAAACATCTTTACAATCTACTTCAAAAATCGATTAGTAAAAAGCAGTAGAAAGGATGCCAGTGTGTCACTCTGAGCCCGTGGTGTAGTAGACAGCATTCAGTCACAGAGGACACAGAGGACATAAGATGCCTTACTGAGGAGCTTGAGTACAGGAAGGAGCAACTTACAAAAACCTGAAAGACCTGAGAGGATCTGTGCAGAAACTCTGCAAAAGGAGTTGTCTCAAGGAATTTTAAACAGTACAAATGGAGAAAATCAGAGAGCATGGAGAAGTTCTATAATGTGTTTTATATCCAGGATGAATGGCTAAAGACAGGCAAGGGAAGTGCCTGTCACCCAAACACTTTGAATTTGTCATCTAGAATTCACATGGATTCTGGATTTACACTTTTTCCTTATGTTTAAGATGACTATGCTTGACTTCAAATTCCCAGTCTCTGCTTTGAGCAGAAGAAAAAGACAGTGTTAGAGTCCAGTAGTAATTAGAAAGTAATAGAGGGAAGAATTTACTATTCCATTTCTCTTTTTTTTTTTTTTGCTGTCACTTGCCTATAACTAGCCCTCACTCTTCCCTCCCAAAGCCAATAGGTATTTTTAAGAAGACGCTGAAGGAATATGTCTATGATTTGCTATAACTGTGTATGTATTTTAGTCTCTTAACCTTTCATAGCAAAATGAGCTTACTGTGAGTGACAAATTTTTACAAAGTTTTGTGAGACTTTTTACTGTGATGAGGTAGTATTTTCTGTAGCAATTTACAGTGAGGAATACAAGACATTTTGAATGGTCTACTGCAAGGCTTTCAGCCCTGGTTCTATTCTCAACTGAACAAGAGAATTCAAGTCTGAACTTCAAGTATCTTCACTGAATGTTGTGATAAGTCAGAACATTTGACAGCATTAAAACTTTATTAACAACATATTAGGAGCAGTTTTCTATCATTTCTATTTAATATACTTAAGTTTTTGCTATCTGAAACTAACCCATTTTCACAGTGGTCAGACACCTGCATTCTAACAATCCATCAGCTTATTTAAATACCAAAGCATGTGAGGTCTCTTAGTACGGACAGAAATGCAGGTCTGTAACCTTAAAAAAAATACTCTTGACTGTACTGACATTGGAATTTGATCACAGAACTCTCAGTGACTGTAAGGCAAACCAGAATTAACATACATCAAGATAAAAAATGTAGTATGGTTGTTTATGATACATTTTGGATTTTGCAGTTCTACTTTTCATTGTCTTTTTTTTTTTTCTTGGGTGGGAGCAGAAGCTACAACAATTGTTAACAGCTATAATTTTTGAGACTTCTGTTCATTTCAAAATGGTGCATCATTGAAGTATGGCATTTTTGCCTCAGACCTGATCATGGTGGAGTGGAAATTGTATTCTTTCTTCATTGTGCTTACAATTATGTAAAATCTTTATTTATATTGGTTTAAGAAGCAAGAGAATTAGCTCTAAAACACCCATGATCTCTGTATAAATCTGTATTCATTCTGTTTTAATGAAAACCTTATAGCTGTTCTGTTTCAAACAGGGTAACAGTAAAAACCAAAGTCTTACTGTAACTCTAGGGCTGGAGGATAGAGTCATTGCAAAGGATAAGCATCTGCTTGGCTTGTGACATATGCAAATGTAAATCCAAAGTGAAAAAAGTTACAGGGTTTATTTCATTATGCAATTCTTTCTCCCTTCTCAACACTTAACACTAAGGCTAGCTGAAAAAAAAATCACATAGACAGCAACATAGCTCCTGTGATAACTCTAAGGTCTCCCTGACATGCTTTTCATTCTAAATTGTGGTGCAAATGTTAAACTTTTATTAAAAGGGAAGTAAAAACCCATTTTTTTCTCTTTGCTTTGGATGGAAACAGCTATTAAAATACAACCAGGTCTTGTGATAGTGTCCTGTTAATGCAAGTTTACAGAAACTTCTCTGCAGCCAGACTATAGTAACCCAAAAGACAGAATTCAGCCTCCATTTGTGACATTACTGTCAATTACAGATACTTTAAATGTTAAAATTACCACAGGGAAATTAAGCTAAAACAAAACAAAGGGCAAAAAAGCAATAAAATTAAACGTACCCCCCCAATTGCACTGCTACAGTTAGAAAGGAGAGATGGTTTGAGGGGCCCTATGAACATTTTTCTGAAGTGTTAGTAGCCTGCAGTCAAAGTATGGGAATCTAACTTCCCCTACAGAACAAGTCTTTTGGTTTTCAAGGTATAGCAATTCCTATCCATGTTAAGAGAAAGAGTGGGTGTTGTGAAAATCAGAAACCACTGCACAACAGAAGGTCTTATATTCCACCTATGTTACCCTAAATATTTAGCTAGCAAAAGGAAGGCTAAAAAGCTGTGATATTCCTACCCATAAATATCCCTAGAGGGAAGAGAGTTGGAAGAGAGGAAGAAAAATTAAGCTGATAAAGATAACACTGGCACAAAAAGAAATGGCAGTACATGGGCTAAAAGCACACCAGGAGACACAAATTAGAAACTGTGTCTCCCCATTAAAGGATTTGTATTCCATAGCAGCTTTTCAATAACACAGTATAGGAAGAAATCCGATGAGTTAAGAGACAGAGTAGTATTTTTGGAAAGGAATTAAATGATACAGCTACTTGCAGTAGCAATAGCTTGGGCTCAGTGACCCACGGGTCTTTTACTGTCCTACAGCCTACATCCTAAAGGAAGAAAATTATGCTACGTCAGTATGAGAAATCACTTAGACTACCACTACCACCACCTAGATCACAATGACAACGTTGTACTTGTGCTTCCTGCAATGTTGCTGTGTCTTCCTGTGGCCTTGGCAAGCGCTCAGGCAAGGAGCTCCCACCTGAAACAGGACAGGACCAGGCTCAGTGATAACACCAGGATACATTCTTGTGAGCTAATGGAGATGTCATACACAGTCAGGGAACTAACCAGGAAGATTTACTGTGAAATGGGAAACAGATACTATGCTGTGCCAGTTATTTGCTATGAAAACTTGTCAGCTGTCCTGGAAAGGTATAATCTTCCTAGACAACCCAAAGTAACAGCAGTCTGACAATACAGTTTTCCTGTCAGAATAATCGTTATCATGCTATTACATAGCAGGCCTTGTGAACCCAGCTGTCTTTTTAATGGTGGCAGCTCAAAACCTTGCTGTGTAAAACAAACCCATGCTCTCTCTCACTCCCACCCATGCTCAATGCCATTACAAGCCAACATTCTTCCATTAATATCACTTCCCTTGTACATTACATGTGATGATTCCATGTTTAAATAACACCTTCAGATATGGTAGCAGCAATCTGACCCTTCTGATGAGATTGAAAACTGGCTGCAGATTTCAGGTTTTTCATGTAATGACTTGTTTTCCTCAGCCTCTGCTGTACACAGCATATGTAGGAGATGAGCTTCAAAGTTTCTCATTTAGTTTAGCAAAAACTACCATTTCAAGCTTTAATAAATTACCTTCCTGGAACAGAATCATCTCCCAAGTACACAAACTTCTGCTTTATATAGTAAACCTTACTAAATACATGTAAGACTACACAGAAAGATGAAAGAACGTGAGGACATATATGAGTGTTGCACAGCAGGACCAGCAAGACTGAGGGACAGCTTGAACATGTATATCTAGGAAGAACAGGATTCTGAAGCTGTTTTGGTTTTTCTAGTTGCAAAGGCAACTAAAGAAACAGTAAATATATACAAACTGTACATCTCCTATGACACTGCACTTATGTGAAACCTGTCACCTGTCTGTGGCACACGTTGCCATTCTGAATTTCTTAAAAATAATAATAATAAAAAAAAAAATCTGAAGTAGCAGAGCCACCCACCTTACATCCCTTTATCCCTAAAACTTAAGAAATTTTTATCAGCTAAAAGGTTTTCAGTTCAGTTTTGGTTCAGACAGGATACTACTTTGTTCAAACCAAACTTTAGCAGGAAGTGTCTGCTAAACACTTTGAAGAAACAGCTGGCTTTCTAGGCTGGGAAATGCTTACACTCCTGCAAATTATCTGTGGCATGTACACAAATGAAATAGTACAAGGAAACACAGGAACACTTGGGTCTCATTTAGTTTTTCCTATAGCAAAGCACTTTTAGTCCATCCATTCACATCAGAGCGTGCATTACCTCACGAGAAGCACAGAGCCAGTTTCATTTCTAGCAGTCATCTACACCAGGTAGTAGATAGCAGCTTTGGTTGGAGAATTACATCTCAAAGTAATGAACACCACAATATGACATTCCTCATGCTGTACAGTATGTACCCTTAACAGCAAAGCTTAATTTGGAAAACCTTTGCTTTCATCTTAAATAAACCTTGTAAACAGTGAATAGTTCCAAATCCCATGACTTTTGTGTAGTCCAAGAATATCCTGAGAGAAGACTGTGTCAAAGGAACACCCGTTATAGCATTTGCTACTAAATTACATCTCAAACTTTAGAATAATAGCCCCCATTATGTAAGGCTTATAATTCAACTTTTCATTTGACATCTCCTTTGTATACCTCTGAACCAAACAGGCTGCCTTTTCTGAATGGAACAACAGTTCTCATTTCATACATCTCATTGAAGCAACACCTCTATAGAGCAGATGGGTCTCCTTTGCACTATGCTCTATGAAAAGAAGTGTCATTTAAACATGAGGCCTTTATAACAACTGCAAATGGAAAAATAACCAGCATGGTTTTCTGATCCTGGCAGAATCTGTCTGCTTGCTTCTATTTGTATGCAGTTGCAGGATGAAAGTCTGAGGAAGAAAAAAGAAATAAAGATGTCTTAAAAAAGGTAAAAGCCAATACTTATCCCCCCAACTTCTGTTACTTTATTCCCCTGATGTTAGCTGGGAGATAGTGATGGGCTGTGTGCATGCACACATGTGCATAAGGACTCCTCGCACAACTATAGAAGAAAACCTTATTTCAGGAGTGCAGCTAGCTGAACAGAACTCAACAAGCAAACTATGTATAATCCCACAGTGCTCACAACAACTCCAGCAGTGTTTATTGGGCATCTGCCCCAGGAGCATAACATTGTAACATTCAATCCCCCACTCTCTCGACTGCACAATTCAAAAAGAAACTAACACACTACTTAAGCAAGTGATTTTTGTCTGGCTGATGCATGATGCCATATGGCTTACAACTTTTTTTCCTCCAAGCTATGAAGTCAGAACATCACAGTTTTTTTGGAGGATGGCTACTGCTAACCAGTCACAATTTGAAGGCATTTTCTTCCGTTGATAGAAAAGAGAAAGACATTTAAGAAATGCAACTTGTTCGTGGAATTGACTTTAGCTACCTAACTCTAAATGACCTTTTAGTCAGAAAGTAGAAAGGGAAGGAGAAAGGCATCATTAAATTAAATTATGCTAGCACGCACATGGCAGCTGATAAAAGTCCCGTGTGACAAGAATGAGGCACTTTTTAGGTTCTCAAAGGTAGAAAAGCATAGTACTGACAAGTGGTATAATACCAAGAACAGTCTTCTGCCCCTCTGAAGAAAATAAGGAATACACATATTTTAATTCAAAACATAACCTCATTGCCACAAAAAGTTACACATACACATTGAACAAGTTATCCCTATTCCAACAGAAGGAAACACTCACAAAAACAGACTTTCTTTTCCACACAACCCCCCTAGACAACTACTGAGAAACAGCTGAATTGACAAGCATATAGAGATCCACAGGTTTCTAGTGTCAGCTGTCCTTCAAGGACATATCCCTCCTTGAATAGTAAGTGTAGTGGTGCCAAGCCTGTGCTAGCTTCTGCAACTCTATCAACTATAAATGCTCAGGCCATTGGACTGTTTCTGTAGATATGCATGACTTGAGAAAAGGTGATTGCCCAACTGGATATAAGGAATAGAGTAAATTTCAGACACAGCTGAAAAATGTTCTTTTTCTTAACAGAAATCAGTATTTCCCAAAATGGGGCAGAACTGGAGGCAGAAGTATGCAGAAAGGTTTGCCAGAGCCAGATAATCACAAGTTTATGTGCTAATATGTCCAGAATGAGGAGAAAAAGGAGCATGTAAAGGATTACCCAGATTAAATCCAAATTAGATTATGCTGACAACTTCACGAGGAAATACATTCTGGTGAGTTTTCTAGCCCATCAATCTCTTACAGATCCTTATGTGAAAACTCTTTTAAGAGCTTCCTATCAGGCTTAGTACTCCAGAGCCTTCTCAGTTGTCACTGTTACAGGAAGAGGGGTTGAAGTCATAAATCAGCCAGGGAGGACAGGCTGCTTTTGGCCAGCACACAGTTACACCCGGACTGTGATCTTTGCTCTCTGGCAGCTGTCAGTTTTCCCACACTATGTAATACCCATCTCCACATAAGACAAGCTGCTTAGGTCTCACTGTGCTACACATTACCAAGATTATTGGCATAAGTGACTTATTTCAATAACATAAGCAACACTGCTCAACAGACACCTATAATTGACTTTTTTTCTGTGTGTAAATGACAGGAGTCCCTGTATTCAGCAGCATTTTATAGAAGCACACACATCTATGAAGAACTAGTTTAGATCTAATGATCAGACATGGTTAACACTCAGCCTCCCAGGCCCTTTAAGTATATTTCAGGAGCCAGCAGGTTGCAACAAGTGTATCAGATCTTGCATGTATTGTAACCAGGAAAAGGTTGTATTCCACTACCGTTTTCATTCCTTGTGATGAGAGCTCTACTGAAGAAGGGGGTTTTGTCGGTGGGAGAGCAATTAATAGCACTACTTTGTCACACCTTGAAGCCAGGTATCCTTCACTTTTCTACAGGTAGCCCAGATCCCACATTCTACTTTTATTTCCCCTAAATGCACAAGATTTCATCTCTTTTCCTCCTAGTACTCTTCTCCACATTGCACATTCCTTTTCTTGCTTTATTTAAAAATAGTAAAGTTGTTATTCAGCAGCTGGAAGAAAGGGAATTTGATGAGACTCATCTATTGTTGAGACCATGCTGACCTGGATCTTTCACTCTTCTCCTTCTCTCCCCAGTGAGCTGCAGTAATAAGAGCTCAACAGCTCTAAAAGCAATCAATATAGAGATGACGTGGACAATTACCAGCCTGGACAACTCAAAGGACTTCCAGTAAATAGATAAAGAAAAGACAAGTAAGTTTTCTGAAGCCAAACTATTCCTCCAGAAGCCTTTTTTGAGGTGGAAAGGTACAAGGGGTGGTGGTGGCGAAATAAATCAATGTCCAAGCAGATGAGGCAGACTAAAATGAGGGCACAAGAGGTAGTATGCAAACTGGCACAAAAGAAACACAAGGATCCAAATACACAAGGACCAAACCTAAGTTTGTTCCAGCAACTGCACCATTATAACTCCACTGACTACAGCTGTACAGTGGAATGCCATGATTAACTTACTATGTTTACAAATTCACAGCCACACAAAGGTATACCTTGAGGACACATTGACACAGTAATTCTATTTCTCTCTTCCATTTCAACTCCTGCCCAGAAAGCCTGCAGCATCAAAGCAGATGGCTCATACCTCAATAGTTCCCTTTCCCTGGGGCCAGAACTAAATCCATATCCTTGAGGAATGCTTAGAGGGAAAGCACCACAGTTATGGCATGATTCCACATTCTTCCATCACTCTTCAAGATGTTAATATAATCCTGGAGTGCCAGAAAGCTCAACCCTCCATATTAATCATCTCACTAATGCTGTACTTCCACCAGTCCCATTAACATAAAATAGCGCTTACTGAAAGAAAGTTTAAGTGGCTCTCCTCTTGCACATTGGTTGAAAAACAAATTCTCCCAGATCAAACCATTTGCATTTAGTTTGCCTGAGTGGTTTCTTTTGCTTTCTCATTACCTCATTTTTATTTATATAGACATTCCTTACTTCTTCAATTAATTTCTTTTCCTCTTTTTGCCCCTCCATCTCTGACTCAGAGTGTTTGAAAAATCTGAAGCCTCTCCCTCTCCTATCAAAACTGTTCCAGAGGCAGCAAACGAGATGTCCTGAGGCTGCAGTGCAGCCCAATGGAACTGTTTTTCACGTCTGGCAAAGCTGTTTCGCCACATGGTGCTCTGCATCAAACAGCTCTGTACAAGCTTCCTGCACCCTCAGGGGTTCAACTCAAGCTTCAGCAGCAGCAGGCAGGTGGTCTGGAGAATGCCTGATTCTTCAATACATACTATGGGATGGGGGGTAGCGGGAAGGAACATAAATATTTCTTGTCTGTCAGTGACAACAGAAAAGGGAAAACAAGTGGCACCTGCTGCTAATGACAAACGATGCGCTCAGGTTCAGAAAGGCTCGTTCACAGTATAGGCAGATAGTATAAATGTGGGCTGTGAGATTCAGAGCAGCTTAAGTCACTGGCAAAATCTGGATGAGCAAAAGAGGAAGATGACCAGGGCAAAGCAGACCAAGCTCAAGATAGTGCTGTCTGTGTTGGAACGTTTCCACACCTCATCTCACAACTTCCTTGAACTAAAATTTTGTCTATATACAAAAACTGGGCACTCAGTTATTGATTAGAGAACCAAGTATTTTTTAAGACCTGTAAAGTTCAGGAAGCAGCTGTTAGAAGTGCAGACTGTTATGCTATTAATGGAAGGACAGAGGCTAGGTCAGGGTTAATCCAGGATGACAGAGATAAGCAGGGACCTTAGCCATGGGAGTTCTAGTATCAAGCTCCAAATATGAGGTTTCTGCCTGTTCACTAACATCCATGTATGATTCCAACACTTCTGTTATAAAAGAGTCTCCAGCAGCCATCACTGCTTCTGTGAAAATACTGTCCCCATGTGCCTGTGCTATGCCAGGGGCATATGCATCTGCTCCAAGGCTAAAAAAGGGAGCCTGGCCAATGTGATTCCTATAGTAACAAGAATCTCCAAAGAGGGGTGGGGGAATTATTGTATTCATTTTCGCCACATCAAGTAGCAACTGGACATACTCATTCCTTTGTCATTGTTTTTTGAAACAGACAGTCACTAAACAGATGCCAGTGAGAGGGAAATACTAGAGCTCACTGCACACTAGGGCTTAGCTGACACCTTTGTAGACTGGGCATCATGGCATATATAAGCTCCAATGCTTCTTGGAGACCATTCCATGGACCAGAGTTCCGCAAACCTTTGTTCCTTCACTTTTGCTAAATCTGAGGCAAAAGCATGGTGAATATTATTGCAGGGAGGTTTTTTAGGAATCAATCATAAAAGTATAACTTGATGACTTAGGTTTGGATTATCGACAGGAAGGTTGATAAATAGTTCTGGCTTGAGTGATAAACTTGGATATCAGAAAGTAAATCTAGTGGAAAAAAAAATCTATCTGTCATTCTTGGTCATATCTGCAGAGCCTAAACTGGCAGCTGGGATTTATTTTCTTAATTCTGAGCATCTTGGACCTCTCTTGTGACCCCTAGTATCACCTCTTGGGCCCCATAAATAATATAATAACATGTTTCATTTTAAAGCAAAAAAATTCACCTTGGATCACCATCCCTCCCAGGTCTTTTGGGTTTTTTCCCTTCCCCTTCCCTTGCCCATCTACACTTAGCTCATGTATTCAGAGTGCCATGTGCGTAGCCTATGTCCTTTGAACAAAGTCTGAGAGAAAAGCAGCTGAAGTTAAATTCAGAAAACAGCCAAACATAGTGACACTGTGCACCAGAAACCCCAAACCAGGTTCTACTTCTAGTCTATACAAACACAGCTGGGTCACTGCCAGATTTATCACAGTGTTGATTGTAGGATCAGTCCCAGAGTATCCTAGACCCTTAACTCTTCTGCTGTGGGGGCATCTTGAGGTACATTTGTTGATTAGTCTTAGAAACATATCCTTCAATAGCAGGCACTTGTGGCAATAACTAAGCAGACCAACTTCAGGCATCTGAAAAACAACAGTCTAGCAGAACTGGGACACATCCAGGGACTTATGAACACTTAAGGCTATCGTAACTCACAAAAAGCCTGAAAATATGTTTTATTTTCTTTCACAACTCCTCAGCTCTACCCTGGACCCTCCCCAAGACTTGCTATAAAGACTATAAAGACACATTGATTGTACAGAGCATTAAAGATGCGCATGAGGTAAGTCCCTCCAAAATGCATGCCATATAAGAGCCAAGTATAAAAGTGGATTTGCTATAGCTGTACTTACATTTACCATTTAATTTAAAACTAATGATCAAAATTACTCTATTACATAAGGAAGTTTCTATGACATTAATTTTGCAATGTCATACAGAAGTGTGCTTTCCTTCATACAAGGTAGGGAAGTAGGGAATGAGTGATCAAACCATAAAGTAACAATCAAAATATAGCACAGGCTAAAGAACAAAACCCCCAAATCCGTCCTGCAAAGTTGAATTTTCATCCATAATAGTTCTACAGTATAATCTGTGAGTACTGACTGCAGGAATATATCCTGGCTAAAGCTTAGGACATGAAGAAGAGAAGTAAAATATATCAAAGTTAATGCATACATTGACATTAAACTCTTAGTTCAGCCAAGGAAGTAAAGTAGTGCAAGGAGGGGAACTGGAAGCAAATCACCCCATGGTCCCCACTTCAGAGTGGGGACAAGCTGAAGGACAAGTTACAGCACACTTATGATGTACACTATGTACACTATGATGTACAGCAACTTGCTCCTCAGCCCCACATGAGAAGCAGCCCAGAAGAAGCCCACGTACACAATGCATCTTCAGAAACAACTCTTTCACTTTAGAGATATTCTCCTGTTCTGCCATCCAACTTGCTAACGTAAACAATGCTACTGCTTATTCTTTTAAACCAGGAACCTTCCACAATTATCCTGACATGTACAATTCCCCAGTCACAAACTAACTTATAAAACACTAGATAAGCAGTTTTCAACTCTTTCCCAAGAAAAGTCTGCTCCTTGGCATGTTGTTGCCCTCTTCCACTGCAACTACTGCTGTGAGCTTTTCCCCCCCATCTTCCCTAGCAGATTTATCTTACTGTGTATTAAAGATCCAAGGCCTGTCTCTGACATGAGATAGTTACTTGGATCAAACAGTTGAGAAAGCTAAGAGAAAGTCTGCGGAAAAGCAGACTGAGAACTAAGGTTAGTGAGACCAAATCATTTGTATCTTCAGGATTTAAGAGGGAAGACATCAACACAGAAAGCTAAAACATCCTACAAAAAACCAATAAACTAGTCAGGCCTGTTGCTCTAACTGAAGACCAGTCAAGAACACATACTCAAACAAAACTAAACACCACCTTCCTCATGCTGCTTCCTACAGATCCTGGACTTTACTTGTTCTGCTTCTAAAGTACATTCAATGTTTCCAGAAGGTTAGGAACTCTCACAGCACTGATGCCCTAACAGATATCCTATAAAAGAGGATAAAGCTCCCAAGAGAGTCACACTTAAGAGTAGAAGTAACAGTGAACTCATCATCTTCCAAAAACATTGCCTATTTACTCTTATAATGGTTGTTAGCACCTTCGTGTCTCTGCACTCTGACATGCATTCATCTGTGCACATGAAGGACATGCTTCATTTTTTTCCTGCCTCTTACCCTATGGTTACATCATAAGTTCATCATGGTTTACTCAAGAAGTTCAGGCAGGAGATACCTTGCAGTCTCTTTTCAAGGCAGACAGTGAGCTCCTTGTTTTATTATTAGGGTTCCATCACATTAAAGTGAAATTGATAAAAATTAATAAAATTATACATGTGGCTCAAATGAGTCAGTGCTGCCTCATTACAAATTTTCCAATAAAAATAAAGTTAGGGCACCTTCACTGAAACATAAAAACTGGCATAGAAGGAATATTTTCAAGCATCTAAGAATTGTCTTGAATATCTTATCAAGTGTAGAAACACAAACCTGCACACTCTCTTCTAGACTGAACACAACCCAAGGTTTATTCGGGGTTTATCCATCTTAAACGACACAAGTTTCGTCCCATGCTTTCATCAACTTGCAAACTCAGTTGTGCCTTCCCCCCAGTTATCTTCTATTTCCTTTAATGACCTTTGTATCTTCTAAAATTCTTAATTTCCAGCATAAAAAAAACCTGTTTGCTTCACATCTCCTTATACAAGAATCCCCTTCACCCTCAATTCTGTGAGCTGCTTTTAATGTTTGCTGCCCTTTATAGACGGTTTCTATTTCAGCCATTTCTTTGTGATCAAACTCCCATAACTCAATTTTCTTCTAATTTTGTCAGTAATTTATTAAGTGAATTTAAAAGCAGAAGCATGTGCATGCCCTTTACGACCTGAAGTCCTAATATCTGGACTGAGACAGGACAAGGTAGTGGGAGAATGAAACACATTGGAAGCACACTTCAAGGTATTTTCCTGCAAACATTACCATGGGGTAGGAGGTAACAGAACAAAAATCCTTGGAGAAATCACAAACATTTGAACTAGCATTGATCAGTTAATAGTGACATTTCTGTAACATACAGACAGGGCAATGGTGGGGGAGGGAGGAGTGTGATAACATTAATAAGCTGAAAATGCTGGTGACAGCAGGGAATAAGCAAATCTGTTCTGACACAGCAAGAATGGATCTGAACGTCTGCCACATTAATGATAACTAGAAGAAGCTATGCTTTTCTTTCTGCCTTTCTTTTTTTTTTTTTTTTTTTTTTTTGTTGGATGAGGGTTGTGAGGCAAGGAAGAAAGCATGTTATATGATATGAACAATATGATTGGTATTTGTTGTCTGCAGTCCTCTTGGAAAAACAGATATGCTGAAATAATAAAAATACTAGCTTTAAGTTTAACAAATGTCAAGGTATAAGCATGCTCTCTGTTGTTACTGTTGTTAAATATTTATACTGCTGTACACAGAAAAAAACACAGGTCATACGCAACTGTTGCAAAAGACAGATCAGATCCAAGGATATAACAATAAAAAAAATCAAAAGATGCAGGAGGAAGAACCAAATACATGAGGTCAGGTAAGAGGATACACTCAAAAATCTGTGAGTCTTTCTCTTTCAAGCAATCCCCTGTTTCCCCCACCACTGAAGAACCTGATTAGTGTCCTGTTCTAGAGTTCACTGCCCAGCTAAGAGGAAAAAAACTTCAAAATCCCATTCATGCCATCTCCTTCACAAATTCATCTTTTTAGCATAAATCCACCTGTGCCCTCTCTCTGTATGGTCTGAATTCCACTTTCTATCCCAGCATTCAATGCCTTCTGCCATGGGAATGATCAAAAGTCAGGACTTGCTGGGGAACAAAACAGGTGTGTGAAAGGAAGGTGTCCAGAGCAGAGAAGAGTTCTGCTGTGGTGCCCTGGCTAGTGCACTCTCTCTCTCTGGCACTCCTCTGACATACACCCCAGGCACTAGCTGGTTCAAATAGTGTAAACCACCTTAGAACTCTGCGTTCCAACAGCAGACAAATATTTATGAGTTCATGTTAAACAAAAGCACCATTACACTAGGATGTGCCCTGAAATAATAAGAAAAGTTAATTTTATCTTTGTGGAGGGAAAAATCAAGGTTAGGAGAAGATTAAAAAAAACCCCTCAACCTCACCATCACCTATAAAAGACTTTTTGTAGAAATTACAATTTGTAAACACAAACACTTTCCTGGTGAAAAAGGTATTTTGGGTTCCTAAATGAAATACACTTCCCATTTTCCCTAGATGCTACTAAAACGTAGAAGAATTTCCTAGGTATTTCTGTATGTGATCCTTTTGTATTTCATGGCTCTGGAAACATAACTCACAAAGAAACTGGGAGCTTCAGAGTCTGTAGTTCTCCATGTCCCAAGTTCCCAACCAGGCAAGCTGTCAAGAACTTATCATTATCCCGTATCTTTTGGACATTTCCAGGCAGTTTCTTTAAAATACCAGAAAAGGGAAAAGAGATGGCATGGAGGCAGCTAAATGGGTGACCTTCAGGAGGCCAGACATGTTTCCATCCAAAATCCACTTGTTTTTACTCAACAAAATATTCACTTGGATATTTTTCTTTTAGGGAATTAACATTTCCAATTAGAAAATTCTTGACCCAGATTCAATGCTCATTAATCAGTGTATATTACTGAGCACAGAGGACTAATACATCTGTGTATATACAGACATGCACTTCCTTCCCTGGAGCACTTCGATGTCCAAAACAGTGGACTACAATATTTGAGAGATGTATGTGTTACACAGCCTCAGGCATACTGCACCTGCTGAAAGGGTTGGAGAACTGCCAACCATCTTTCTTTTGGAAAAAGCATTTGCTTTAATATCTGCTAATTCCAGGAAGGGGGCTGCGCTCTTCTTGTTTAGCTATGTCTTTGCATTCACGATGAACAAAAGGAAGGGACAAGGCAACCATCTGGGGGTGATTCATTGAAAAATAAAATCCCAGTGGGCTTCTTATACAAGGAGGAAAAGAGAAAGAATAAGAGATAAAACAGCCTGAATGAAACAAGCTGAAACCCTGAGCTGACATTTTTGAAGCACACATGTTAAGCATCCCTGCCCAGACAACCTGGAAAGCCTTTGAAATAAAATTTAAAATCAAAAGCTTTCTCCAAAACATTTACTTTTCTTTACAACAGTTTTATCCTATCTAGATAAGATAAAGGGGATCCTACCCTTCTGTACACATTTTCGTGCTCTTTCAATGGAACACAGCCTGGCATCTGCCAGACACCAATATGCAACTGATATTCTGTGATCAGATTCATTCATCATTAATCCTAGAATTCATAAAATGATGTAAATAGAATTTACAAAGTCCCTTCCCTCCATGTGTTCTGCTATTTCTGTTCACACAAATAGAACAGTTAATATTAGCAAAAACCAGCATAACCTGCCTCCAAATATGGTCTCACATCTCTTAACTTTATCAGCATCTCAAGATTATTACCAGCATGAGCCAAAATGCAATGCTTTCAGTATAAAACTAAGGCTTCACACTCAAACAAAAGAGTGAATCAGCAAAAGAAAATGTAGCCTCCTTCTTACACTGAAGAGTGAAGTAACAGCCTTCTCTCTGGAGATTTCCAGTAATGAATTCCTGCTTTAATTGAAGCTGCAACCAATGCATGAGCTCCAAACAGGCCTCCCTCTCTTTCTCTCTCTAGGTGCTGTGCAGGAAAGAGCTTTTAAATCAGTCAGCGAACATAATGAACTTCAATTTCCCTTTGACAAGGGCAAAATTACAAATACGCACTTCACTTCCAGACAATTAATTAATTTGTTTACATGATTTCTTTGCTTTGTTTTACTTTCATGATTGTTTTTCCCCTCCACTTCTTTAGGCTCTTTAACTCTCTAAGGTGTAGGATTAGCTTTTGACAACTCGTCCTCTCTGAGGCATGGAGACATGAAACTACAACAGAGACATTTGCAGCAAGGAAAATGCTTCTGCAATTACCTTCAGGCTTACTGCTAGCACCCAGTGACAATGTTGAAGCACACATACCCATTCAGTAGATGACAGCATTAGCATTTGCCCCTCGTTAATAAGGTAAACACAGTTGTTGCCACTTACCAGCATGAAGACAGGCTTCTCAAACTGCTGGCATCTGCAAAACCCACAACTGACTGCCAAAGATTAATGGGATTCACTTTCAGGGGCAAAACTCACCCCTACCAATGGGATGGAAAGGAGGAAGCATGGAAGTAGTCAACCAGAGCCAACAACCACCAGTGCTGCACAAAAGGATGCACAGTTTTGCCTCTCAACTCTGTGCTCCCACTCTTGTGGGATAAGGAAGTCAATCTCAAAAGCACTTGAGAGGAGTAGTAAAGAGGAAAAATAAAAAAGCATAGTGGACAGGACTGATAGATTCGACACAGTGAATATGAAAAATTTTTTCTTGAAGAATGTTTCTTCTACATAACACCACAAACTAAATCCCTCTAGCAATATCAATACTGCCCACATTACCACAGTGGTGCATGTTTAATTTCATTTCTGCTGCTACAAATATAGGCCAATAAATTTGACAACACATCTGTTATTTACTTGCACTCAACACAAGCATATTCATGACATTTACTTTGCCAGTTTTAAATTTAACAGCTTTCCTTTTATTTATATCTACTTAGTGTTAGTGAAAAGTGCTCTGGTGACTTTCCATATACACGCAGTAAGTGCAACACATTTAACAACAGTAAAAGATTCCCTTGGATACGTACCATTACTGCACACACTTCTGATTACATAGAGCTAAAATATTTGAAAGTGGTACAAGATTGTTGCATACACTCATTTTGAATATAACTAGTAACCCTGTGCAGTTAAAATATGCCATCAGCAGCAGAAACCTAGGAACTCATTTCAGTGCTCAGTGAGTTACTGACACAGTGAGGTCCTTTGCAGACTGTGACTTACACACAGAAGCCTTACCATGAAATATGGGCTCATTCCTGCCCTCTCCATCCCATCATTATTCTTTTAGAGTAAAATATGAGTAAGGGCTTAAGAATCTGTATCTGAATCTGTGACCACAGATACAATGGAAACACCATAAATATTACATAGCAGATGCTCATGAGCAGTGTGACAGCTTTCCAAAGTAGTGTTGAGAGGTGGAGAGTGCACCCAGGTCAAGAAGGACAACATTACCATAGGAGCACCAACAGAAAATAGTACCATGCCCATGCTCATGCTGCCGACATGGAGGAACCAGGGACTGGGACTGTGAAGAGAGAGCACAGCTACATTGCCCTTCTCTTATTCTGCTCCTGGGATAACTTACCAGTCTCTTGTGGTCTCTTGTCAGTCTTCTGTCTCCAATACCATAAATCCAGTACTACAGTGGTTAAACCATACAAGTTTGCAAATAAAGTTAGACAAATTACAGAAGACCAAGGAGGAAGAAAAAAATTCATAAATCAATACAAGACTGCAGACGTGAAATTACAGCAGTAAGATGATTTTTCCTGACTGACCTCTGGCTTGCAATTCTATGCATTTTCGTTGTACTACAGATGGAACAAATCTCACTGACATTTGAAAAACCCATACAACTACTATGCGTTCCTGTGGCGTGGCCTTTTTCTTTTGGTATTAGTTGTAGCTGTTAACTGCGCAAAACTGAGTTTTTAAATAAAAGATCAAAAAGGTGTTATAACAACTCAATAACTGTGCTATGCTTAACAACCAGGCCATCAGACCACGTTCAGACTTCACAGATCCCTCAGACTCAAGTACAGGTTGTTGCAACAGAAGCATGCTAGTAAATTGAAGACCATACCACAATACTCTGCTTTGCTGAAATGAGGTGCACACAAAACCATGTACATTGATACACTTTATAACAGTGAACACACAGCATGGGGTCTTTCAGAATCTATTTTGCAGCTTTGCAGAAATAACAGCTTTGCAGAGAGAAAGAATAAACAGTGCAGAGGAACCAAGTATTTATCTGTTGAGTGGATGCGAATAAAGAAGCTAAACTGTGTGTGTTCATGTGTCTCTGTGTGGGAGGATGATGAGGGAAAATGGCACAAGACAAGGTATCTCTCCCCACCACTCAGACTGATAAACATCTTTTATAGTCTAAATCATGACTTCATCAGTCTCATTTTGGTTGCATTCTCCGAATTTGTTCATAAATTACATTGTCTCCATTGATCAGTATTGTAACTCCTGTCCTAAAAAGGAAGCATATTGAACTATGAAACAACACCAGTATTAGTTCACTAGCCTTTGGCTTCATTATTAAAAAACAAGCCACCTGAAGAAAGCAGGTGTCTTTGGCAAACTTATGAACCTATCATGCAAGAACAACCAACATCATCTACCTCTACTTGAGCAAAGCATTTAATGCACATGATATCTTTGTCTCTAAACTGGTTGGATGACCACACTCAAAGAGCTGCAGTCAATAACTCAATGTACAAGTAGAGAACAGTGACAAGTGGTGTTCCTTGGGGGTTGGTACTAGGGCCAGTGCTGTTTAACATCTTTGTTGGCACCAAGGACAGTGGGATTGAGTGCACCCTCAGCAAGTCTGCCTATGACACCAAGCTGAGGGAGGCAGTAGACACACTGAGGGAAGGGATGCCATCCAGAGGGACCTGAACAGGCTTGAGAGGTGGGCCTGTGCCAACCTGGTGAAGCTCAGCAATGCTAAGTGCACGTCCTGCACTTGGGCTGGGGCAATCCCAAGCACAAATACAGTTTGTGCAGAGAATGGATTGAGAGCTGCCCTGGGGATAAAGGTTTGGGGGTGTTTATAGATAAGTGAATCAACACGACCCAGCAAGCTGCAAAAACAACCACATCCTGGGCTGCATCAAAAGAAATGTGGACAGCAGATCCAGACAGGTGATTCTGATCCTCTACTCTGCTTTCATGAGACCCCATCTGGAGTGCTGCATCCAATTCTGGGGTCCTCAGCAAAGGAAGGATATCAACCAGTTGGAGAGAGTCTAGAGGAAGGTCACAAAGATGATTAGAGAGATGAAACACACTGCCTGTGAGGAAAGGCTGAGAGAATTAGGAATGTTCAGCCCAGAGAAGAGAAGGCTTCAAGGAGACCTTACAGCAGCCTTCCAGTATCTAAAGAGGGCCTCCAAGAAAGCTGAAGAGGGATTTTTTACAGGGGTATATAGTGAGACAATGTGGGGAATGGCTTTAAACTGAAAGACAGTAGGTTTAAGTAAGGTATTAGAAAGAAATTCTTTACTGTGAGGGTGGTGAGGCACTGGAACAGGTCACCAAGAGAAGCTGTTGATGCCCCATCCCAGGAGGTGTTCAAGGCCAGGTTGGGTGGGGCTTTAAGCAACGTGGTCTAGTAGAAAATGTCCCTGGCAGGGGGATTGGAATCAGATGATCTTTGAGGTGCCTTCCAAACCAAGCCATTCTATGAGTCTTTGAAAACAAACATATCTTTTTATTATTCTTGTTTCACCAAACCCTTTACTTCTTACCAGAGGGATGCCTGATAAAGAGTTACTTACATTGCATTGGAAATGGCTGAACTTGTAAACGAATGGAAATAACTCCTGCCCCTCATTTTTCCTACTTTTCCACAAGCGGTCTCTTCTTCCTTTGTTTTTTTTGAGTTTTTTTCTCCACACCCCCCCCCCCCCGCCCCCGCC
>JAWWEE010000158.1:42016798-42278442 GCA_035221455.1 Xenops minutus | reverse complement strand
CCAGCTTTATCCTCACTTCCACACCCCCCCCCCCAACCCCCGCCAATAACTAAAGCAGAATTTACACTTACAAATATAGAGAATTCTCATTTTCTCTCTCCATACACATACAGAAGCACATACTATACACCTATTTATGAATAAATACACATATAAATATATGTACTGGTTTATTGCAAATTTCAAAGTCCATTTGTGTGACAGGTATGGAAATGAGTCATGAACCTTGTTTTTAAGGTGCTTTTCACTGCTCCATAGAAGAAAGAAGCTCTGAACAATCCCAGAGAACACAAGCTCTTATTAAGGACTGCTGAAGCACTAAGGTTTCACTAGTTAGACATCAGCGTCATCTGGATGTTCATCTCTCCACAAAGGTGTTCAGATTGAAAGACTATGCACATCTAGAGTTTTCCCCTTCTCCATCAGGCTACTTGCCCACAGCTAGCACCTGTGAGAATATGGTGACTTCAGTAGCTTTTGCCACATTGTTCTTTTTAAATTATAAATTATCTAGGCTACTACCTTTGACCAATGCATTGTGCTGCTAACTCTGTGACTCCTACTCGTGATTTGATGTTGATTTTATAGACAATGAAAGGGAAACAGTAATATCTCAAGGGACTGCAGTGGTATTGCACTGGTTAACGCAGAAAAATTTGGGGTTATATAATTCCTTTTAACCTCTAGGCATTCCAAAGCATTTAACAAAACCGTATGTTACTTGAAGAGAAATGGCCTGAGTGAGGCAACAAAAAGCAGCAGCTACTATGCATTGGATAAAAACTTGCTCAGACTCAGGGGTAAGATCTGTTTTCGTACAAGTTGCACCAACATGTGATTTGATACTGGTTAAAGTAACAAGACTTACCTGGGTATGCTAAGTGAGCCTTTATGCCATATTTGGTTTCCAAGTAATTGACATTGCAGTGCAGCATCAGCAATGGGAACTACAACTAGGAAGTGTCATGCTCGTTAGCTGATTGGTGTGATCAATTATTTTGTGAATTTCTGAAGATTCCAAGTGGGAAGAAATAGAAATAATGTCAGGTAACAGACTTCAAGAGAAATAGAGGATACGTGGGATATTTTTCTATCAATACAGAAAGCCAGTAAGTGCTGTGATCCCACAGCTACCTACAAGTTTATCAAATAATTACGATTTGAGTGCCTAAAGGCAAGTAGAACAGAAATAATTCTGCATCCAGCCTTATGAGTCCACTGAAAAATCCAGGTGCTTCCTGTAGTATTTGATTTTGCTTCTGCTGCTGATGTCATATGAAAATTTGGACTCCAATACTTGACCTGTGAGGCAGTTTGTTGCTAAGCTTGGTTTGTGTCATTATGGGTAATGCATATATTCTGTATAATGCTAACTATAAATTGTTTAATATATATATAATGGTACAAATGCCACAAAGCATTTAGAGTTATTTATACTTGCATGATTCATACCCAATACCACCAAGATCTGGCCAAGATTCTTTTCCTTCAGTAAAGACCAGCATTTTCAGACAGGTCAGCCTTAGCTCTCACCATACACTGCTATTGTCATTGTAGGCACCCATGATGTTTAACAAAGTTATAAAACAGGTAGTCACAAGACTGATGACATTTAGGACTGTAGGGTTTTCATAGCCATCTCCTTAACTTGGGATCTATAGGTGAATAAATTTACAGAGTCCAAACTGTGCTTTCGCGTGCTCTGTAAGAAAAGTCAGAAGATGACCTTGCCCTTGCTTGACACTAGTCTATGCTGTTTCATGATTTTGTATACCTCTGTAAACAAAAAGATAAAATGTGGAATAAGAATAGAAGTTATCAGGTGATGAAAGTCATCTGAATTCTTATTACAAAACTTTAACAAGCCACTAACTTTTACAGTCTTCAGACAGTTGTAGATACAATACTCATCTCTGCTAGCACTTCATAGCCATCTATAATTCTGCCACAAAGATTATTTTCCTAATTTTTCACTGTGACATGGTCACACATCACAGTCATCCTAGCTCTGCATTGCTCCACAGATTTCCTCTCTCTGCTTAACACACATGGTCTGTCTTTACTTTCAAAGCCTAGCCTGACTAGTTTTCTCTTAAGAGAACATTTCTGATCCTTCAATGATCTATTGTCTCAGCTTCTGTTCAAATTTACTCATAGGCATCTTTTTTCCAGTCCTGTTCTTCACACTTGGCAGAAGCTTCCAGTTAAATACACATGAAATACCCTACCCCTCTCCTGTAATTTTCAGTTAAAATTCTTAATCACTATTGAAGTGTGGAGGTCACCACCTACAGCTGTCTCATTATTCTTGTCTTATTCCCTTCATCTGCCTATGAAGATATATCTGTTTTCTTTCCTGTTTCCCTAGGTTACTAGGGTAACACTATTAATAGAATAAAACCTGCTTTCTTTTACACATAAATTCAGATACTTAGAGAATACCTGACAGTTCTGAGTTTTGTGGCTCGGTATTTTTTAATCATTTTCTTTTAAACAGTATCTCCAGTGTTTTGTTCTAAATAAAGTAGCAGGTGATAAGCACAGGAAGGTATACAAGAAACTAGAGAAACATCAAAAGAAAGGCACTAGACAGCAGTTTCTCGGCTAAATAGAACTTTATACCAACTGTGATAAGCGATGACCTCAAACTACCAGATCCTCTTCCTCAAAGCCTGCAGCCAGCTGGGTTGAACAGATTCAACCTCCTCACAACTGAATAGACACATACAGCACAGATGCCCCCGTTCAACACGGAAAACCTGAAACCCCTCACTTTTCTGCAAGTTAAGATTTCCCCCCATCCTCCAGCTCTTTTGTAAGCATGTGTACTTGTAGCCAGCCATCCTACCAAAGAGAAGAGCTGCACTCTTTGCCAAGAATGAACTGTTCCTGCATCTGTTAGCACAATATCTCCCTTGAGAGTGCTCTGGAGTGCTAACAGTTCACCAGTTTCCACATCATTTCTTCTCACAGGTTTTTTCCCAATTCCATTTACGAGGTGAACTCTAAGGCAAAAAGAACAAATATCTTCTTCTATGTTTTGATTTTTTTTAACTGTCTTGAAGAAGAGTGTCCTCTTTACAGTTTCTTCTTAGAAATCAAACACTGAGAAGTATACCTCCAAATTTTTATTTATATATATTTAATACATAGATACATACATATATAAAAGAACCAACCCCCTTCAGATTGGCTGAATTACTTAAAATTGAGTGCATATACCCTAAGAAATTAGGGTCTCAGTTGGGAATGTAGAAACAGAAACATACAGGGAAACACTCTCTCACTGTTAACTATATTTAATTACTCCTCACCAATCATCTATTTTACTGCATAATCTCAGTGTATAAGAAAAGACAATACCATCCTCATCTGGCAACAAATCAAATCTTAAGGGTTTTAGTACAGGCTTTCAAACACCCTCCAAGCTGGCAGAGAAAAGGACACCAGCCAGCTTTGCTCACTGACCAGCATTACACAAACATGATTTTCTTGGAAACCTTTTAGTGGCAGCATTTCTCAGGCAGGGTTCAGATAAAGCACTGAAGTCCAGTGGTTAGGGTGCTACAGTTTGATACCACAATGCTCTTGGATTTCATATCTGGCTTTACCAATAACTCCCTGCATGGCCTTGCTTTAGACCACTTATGCATATGAGATTCATTTGCTGCATCTGTTAAACAGGTACAATAACAGTAATCTAGCTATTTTCCTATAACCCCCTGTCATGAGATTTTCTTAACATTATTGATTTATTCAGTAGAAGTACCTCTTCCAGTGAAAATCACTAACTGTGAAACTGTAATTTCTGAGTGGAAATTCTTGCCCACACTATATTCACTCCTTCTTTCATAGGATAAGGCAATGGCTCCAAAGCAGAACACGACCACTTTCAATTTTTGCCATGACTGATATTTCTTTTGGGAAAGCATCTGTACAAGCTGTGATCTGCCTTGCTCCAAAATCTAAGGTAAATCATTCACCCCACCGCCCCATTTTGCCCATATTAATTTGTTAGAAACATTGATGTATTACTGGCAGTACCTGCAAGGCTGTTCTTAGGGTCAGCTAAATAGACATTACCTCAGAGAAC
This sequence comes from Xenops minutus, assembly GCA_035221455.1. Lineage (NCBI taxonomy): Eukaryota > Metazoa > Chordata > Aves > Passeriformes > Furnariidae > Xenops > Xenops minutus. The sequence continues at coordinate 42,274,349 of JAWWEE010000158.1, read as the reverse complement.
CCAAACAATGCAAATAGACCAAAGAGCCTATTCCAATGATACAGTGCCTTCTGTAAAAAAACATAAAAATTAACTATGATTGCTTGTAAAGAAAGAAGAACTGCTGAGACTAGCTCTAGATTAATGCACCATCTTTAACAAACACCAGGTATGTGTTGCCAACTGAATATTTGAGGAAAAACTACTCATTTCTGAGGTCAGAGGGAACAATGCCTTTATGAGTATGAAAAAACCCACAACACCCTTATCAATCAATAAATAAAAGTAAAGGGAATAGTTTTAGCCTATATACTCACTGAGGCATGCCACTGAAAGAAGAGAGGCTGAAGAATGATTATCAAAAGAGATGAGGCATTCACTGTAGAAGAACCATAGCTGGGGTAGAATTCAAACAGCCAACATGTCAGAAATCAGCAAAAACACCAAAAGTTACTATATACCTATTGAACACTTGGAATTTCCCTTTATTATGGGCATCTCATGTTCTTTAACAGAAAAAGGCATCATTACAGAATTTTTGGCCACGAGATTTGACTAAAGGCATCACTGCAGCATAACAGACCTAAAGCACTGCTCATCTGTTAGAAGCAGTTCATGCACAGCACACAGACTTTATTCATGGCTAGAAATCCCTTCTAGGCTTAAATGTATTTGCACACTTTGAGACCATAGCATGACTGTCAGTAGTAGCTGCCTTAAAACGAAAAGTTTATTCTGTAACTGACACACACACTATTCATTGGAGGATAAGGTGATCAGCAGGGTGGGTGGAGATGCCACAAAGGGCAAAAAAACTATGGCTCATATTTTTTTTTAAAAAACCTACCATGAAGCTCCTCTCTATATGTTCTGGATAAAAACAACCCACTCAGTATAGAAGCACCAAAGAAATAAGTATCTTCGAGACTGAAGGCAAAAATTAAGAATGTGTGATAAAATCACACATTATCACCAGGACTGGTTCTGGAAATAGCAGGGATTGTTGCTGTTACTCTTGTGGGGGGTGGGGGTGGGTATAGAGAATTATTTTGGGTTTTTTGGGGGTGGTGATGGGACCGGGCTAGTTCCCAGACAACTGTGCTGTTGTATATAGCAAAAAAGTGCTGAATCAGGAAACAATCATTGTAAGAATTGCAAGTAACAATAAAAAAAAATAAAAATTCCATTATTTAAAAGGTGTGGTGTTCAGCACCTGCCACTCCTTTGGTGATAATTCTCCGTGCATTGTAGGTATTGTTCATTAAAACGATACCAATTACTGTAACTTTCTCTTTTCAAATCTACATAGAATGCATAATTGTACCATGGAGGATTCTTTCTTTGCCCTCTATTCAAAATACAGATGATCTTTTTTCACTTTACTTTCAGTTACTGTTAGATGGGAAAAATTCCCCTTACTGCTTCATTTTCTCTCACCCCTAATGCCTGAGAGGCTACCTTGCATGAACTCCTCTCAAAAATCCACAATCAGAAAGCCCATAAGAAGGATTTTGAAGCTACAAGTTAAAATTGAATGCAAGGATCTGGAGCAGTTTACATAAAATCATTTCTTTAATTCTATTGAAAATATAGTTTTCCCCCGATCTGCAGGCCCAAGTGTCAACTGTGCCACACACACCTCTGCACATACTCTCACCCCTCAAAAACCCCTGCATAACAACCTCAGCCAGATTTTTAACTGTTCTTCCTTATTAAAGTAACTAAGACCAAATTCATCTCAGGTCAATTACGTATATGCTTGAGCCTTTTTGAAATATATTTAGGGAGAAAAACGCTTTCCTTTTGGTTCCTTGCAGATAACATCTGCACCACCAACAGTACCTCAAAGTTACCAACAGAAATTGCTTCCTGAATTTTGAATGTCCAATTCAGCTCTCTCCACAGCAAAAGACAAAATAGAAACACACTACAGTGGACAAAAGATCGCAGTAAGAAACCTTACCAAACTATCCATACAACAACTTAAGTAAATCCACATCTTTGAGTGTCTTTATCATTAATTTACTTTACAGAGACTTGAATATATTTTTTTCCCCACAAATGGTTTGCCATTGTGTTCAAATAGATGATCCTCTGAATGAAAAACTGAGGTATTGAATGCAAGCAAGGTATACAAAATGAAATTATCTGGTTACAGCTACAGTTAGATTTCACACTCCTATGCAGTGTTACAATGTCCATAGTGCTACGGGGGTGGGGGTGAAGACCAGAAAAAGCCCTTCGCACGATCCAATTTTTCCTATTGACGATATAGGATGGCTTTCTCAAACACATTTCAGGCATTTATTACCTAACTCATTTTGTGTTCTCCCACATATGCCACCTGTCTTAGAATCTCCTTTGTTGTGTGTATGCACACAAGCCAATACAGAGAAATTAGAACACCATGGTTTTGAGGGCAAACTGTCTAGTCCTATCCCTTTAGACTAATAGAACATTCACAACTATTGCATTAATAAAACAGATCTCAAAATGGCCTAAAGGAATATGACATCTTAACTGGTTCCTTGTAGCACTCAGCATAAAGTAATATAAATTCTGGTAAGGACATCTATAATAGCAGTGTTAAACATAAGTGGTTATATCATGAATATGGTTTTACAGACAATTACACCACCCCAATAAACTTGAGCCAAAGTTAGTCATTGCTTCTTGGCCAAGGTGCTTGCCTTTGCCTATTAACTAATTCTATTTATGTAATTCTAGTGAGGATTTCTGGTACATTTCCAAATAGCTTTATTCATTTATTAGCAACATGAACTGGGATATGCAGATATTTTTCCCTGTAGTTCCCTGGAGAGCAAGGGGCACAAACTTGCATAAAGTAAAAGCCAACAAATGAAGTGAATGATTCTATAAAAATCCAACAGAGTAAATTAAAATTGTGAGAGGAGAGAAAAAAATCCGAACCAATTACCAGATATTGGAATTATTGTTATAGAAAAGAATAATTATGCAACCTCAAGGAATAACCTAGCAGTTTCATTTCAAAAATATTCAACTAACTTCAGGACATCTATTGCTACAAAAGACTCCTTCAACTTCTCATTGCCACTTTGTCTCTTTTGTAACACTACTAATTAAGCAACATGGAGAAATATCGCCTGCCTTTTTGTCATCATGCAGTTCAACTTGCCTGATTTATTTGATGGAATAATCCAGTGTTTGACATATGCTTCTGCAAGATCGTGTTATGATGTAAAGCACTATTACCAAGCAAGTTCTGAATGAGGACTACATTAATGAGGACTACTTAAGGCCTGAATCAAGGCTAAGTTTAATAAAAACACGTCCTTTTACTACATTAAAACTATTACAGTTCAGCTTCTTCCTAATACAGGTGCTTGATATTTCCCATTGAAATAACTTATTTCAAGCTATTACACTTGCAAAATTAAAAATGTTTAGGCTGAAGTCTCCGACAGTATTTGTCTGCCTTAAGTTGTTTGCCTGATAAAGTGTTTGCCTCTAAGAACCTCTCCTACTTCAATACTATTCCTCTTTGTAGTTAGGAAGAGCCCTGAAGACAACCTAAACCACAACACTTCTATACTTTAAACAAATGTTTGTGAGCAACAGATCCAATCATTTCTCTCAACTCACTTAAGTGATTGTTCACACCATTAACAACCTTGGGAAGTTTTATCGAGTGAGGTGACATCTGTCATTAGACTAAACTTGCACAGTTAGGAAAATGAAATTCGAGGGAAATACATGCCCTTTCTTCATTTCCTAAGGGGGGAGAAATGTTACTTTACTACAGCTTTCAGAGGAAAAACTCATTTCCTCAAAAGTTTCCTGGTATTCATTTGCTCCATCATCTAAAAAAAAAGTTTTTACCAACATACAAATCCTGCTTTGATCTCTAGGTCATCACAGCTACAACAAAAATAACATTATTCCCATCAGTTACTGTGTTGTGTCCAAATAGCAAGAGAAAGTGCAGTTTCAACCGTAATGCTACTCCTCGTATGACCTGGAGATGTCCCACAGTAGAATCCCAGCTTTTTTTTGCCATTTGTTTTTTTGTTTAAAGGCAAGAAAGTGCTACACATACAAAACTGCTAGATGAGTTCTTGCATGGTCAGATACCCTAAATAGGTAAACAGAACTGGTTTACTATTCATTTTTACTTGCCAACTACAGGTCTCAGGATATGATTCACGGAAGCACTGAGCATTCACAACTGCAACTTAAAACAACAGGAGCTATGTTTGAAAATATAAAATACCATTCTGTGCTAATGTAATTCTCAAAACAGTTTCTCAAAGAACAATTTAATAAGGAGAATAAATTTGCCCCAAATCCATGGAAACTCTTTAAGACTTCTATTCTCTAATAATGATTTCCCAACATATCTATGTGTCTTGGTGTTGACAGTAGAGATGGAGATACACTGTCAACAGATGAGAGCTTGGCTCACTAGAGTGCTGATGAGTTTATAACCTTTTGAACATGAGTACATAATAATCCTAAAGCATTACTGTTGTGGTTTAACCCCAGCCAGCAACTGAGTACTGTGTAGCCACTCACTTACTTATACCACCCCTACCTCAGTGGGATGGGGAAAAGAACTAGAAAACAGAAAAACACATGGGTTCAAACAATAAAAGTTGAAGAATTAAAATAAAGCAATATATTAAAATATTGTAACTAATGAAAAGGAAGATAACAAAAAGAGAGAGAGGGATAACCACCCCACCCCCCACCACACACACACACCAAAAGACTAGAGATGCACAATACCACTGCTCACCACCCACTGACAGATGCCTAGCCCAACCCCAGCAGTGATTGTTCCGTTCCAGCCAAGTTCTCCCAGTTGATATACTGTGCATAACATTCGCTGGTATTAAATACCCCTTTGGGCATTACGGCAGGAGACACTGAAAAAAGTTCTTGACTTAGGGTAAGCACTGCACAGCAACAAGTAAAACCATCAGGGTGTTTTCAAGATTATTCTTATATTGAAGCCAAAACACAGCACTGTACCAGCTACTAGCGAGAAAATTAACTCTATGCCAGATAGAGTTAATTAATTAGTTAAACAATTAATCTCTAACATTACATTAACAATTTACAAGCAAGAGGAAAATTTGCCCCAAACATCTGATAATCTCTATAGAGAGATAAATTAGGCTATAACAACAGGTAGTAGCATTGTATCAATATGCAAAGAGACTAGATCTCAACAATGTTCTATAATGTCTCAAAGAACAACCTTACCTCATGCTCCTGAGTCAATAACAATGGCAACAGCACAGTAGGTATGACTGAACCCTAATGTTGAAATCAATAATCACTATGCTGGGTCATGGCCCTGCATCAATCCGAGACAGTTTTACATTATGATGTTGCAACAACTTGTATGCTATTGCAAGGTCACCTTGCATCAGTTCAGTGGTACTATGCCTTGATGTTGCATGAGTATATAGAGATGACAGTAAATGAGTACAGAGGGATGCTCAGTTCTGAAATGACCATCACAGAGTCACCATGCATGATATTAATGATAATGATTGTTGACTCTTATGTCACAAGGTCAGTTAAATTTCTCTTTGCAGGACAGATAAGGTGAGTGCTAGGCAAAGTTTTGCTAAAACTAGCAAAGGCACCCCAGGACTGTCCTTCCACATTTTCACTTTGATCTGCACAGACAGCAGGTACTTTGTTCTAGCACACTTTTTATCTGCTCAGCCATTTGACTGAATATGATTGACCTCACTACAACCTGTGCAGAGTAACAAGATTCAAAAGGAAACCACTGTGACAGGGAAATGGCCCAATTATGCTGAGACCAGCCTTTTCCCTGGCAAAAAAGATTCAAAGCATAACACATCAAGACACAGAAGGAAGCAGGCACCCAATGACTGCTGTCGAAAGAAGAGAAAAAAAAGATGGCAATTATTTTAATCATCTTCCAAGAGGTGGCAATAATGTTTCTTATAATTGCAAAGAGAAGCAGAAATGTCAATAGTTCCAACCAGCCTTTCTTTCTGAATGGAGCCTGAATCAGCTCTTCATTTAGGCTATTGAAGCATCAACTATTTCCCATTAAACTATACTTGGGTCAGTCTGCTTTGGTCACACTCAGCTTAGATTGAATTTGAGTGATAATTACTGTAAATTCACATCACTTTGCTGGGGTGAATTTGTTTCAGTGTCTCGATATTATTTCCCCATGCATGTTTCCTTCTGTATGACTACTATTGATACAGTGTTTCCTTATATTTCCTTATTACTATTAAAGTGCTAGTTGTTGTTGAAGTAGGTTTTCCTAGATTCAATCCATGGGGGTTTATATAACAGACATTTATTTATATTTGTATAATAAAATATAACAACAAGGCTTTTCTAAGCAAATACAGAAACAGCTGAGGAAGACTAAATTAAAGATGGCACCACAATTACTAGTTCTTTTGTCCTCATTTTCAATGGCACCTAGTGAGCAACAACCCAAATCGGCAGCAGACCTTTTACTCCTCTGCCTCTACTCTGTTATGTGCATGTACTTGGCAGGAATAAGGATCTCTCTCTAAAATGATACCATTTCAAAGTGGCATGGAAGCTAGTCATATATGTTTTGAGAAATACTTGCAGAAGAATAAAATGTAGCAGTGAGGAAGGACGTAACTGTGTGTATGCTCTGCCTTAGGCTGAACACGGGAGCTTCACTCCATAAAGGTGGGTGCCCAGTGTAAGCATTCCAGCTCCCCTCATGTCACATACAAGGCTCTTCCATAAAGGATTCCAGGATCCTTACTATCATTTACACAATTTCTGTAACATTACAGTGAACTGATCCAAAAAGTGGATATAACACAAGTGTATGTAATGAAGTTGGCTTACAGCAGCGAATTTTAAATAGAGCTTGTCTCGGTCTCCCAGTACTGTGTGTAACCTGCTCTGGAGTTCCCAGCCCATCACTTCATATTTCATTTTGACAGTTCAGTGTATGCCACTCTGAGTGCTTGACCTGAAAATGTAGACATGTTTCAGATGAAACAGAAGGTTAATTAGAAAAGCTTAAGCCACTAATGAAGGCTATCAATTATTAATAAGTTGGTCCGCTATTCTCTTTTGTCATATCCAGAAGTATTTATAAGCCAGTGACAGCTTTTTAGGGCTGATGACATCTCTTAGCAACTGTACTACTCTAGTCATATAATGAGACCCCACAAGCAAAGTTGGAAAACACCAAATGCATTTTCAGACAGACAACTTCTAAGGAAAAATTCAAGGTGATGGAAGACAGAAGATGGAACCACTTCGTATCTCCAGAACCTTCCTGGCCACTGCACTATAGTGGACTTTGGTCTTGCATCTGTGTCACTGAGTGCTGCTGGTAATGAAGCACAGAACCATGAGATAGAGGTTTTTATGTAAAGCTTGCATTTTTAATTAAAAAAAGTCACAGCAACAGCTGTTTTAAAGTAAATATATCAGTCCAAAAATATATGCATCCTAAGACATAAAGAACCTGACAGGAGTTTTCCACAGATCAGTATTTTTTGAATAATCATAGACAATGTTGAAAGATGTCAAAATATTAGCATGGAGAATTATCTTCAGCAAAGGAGAGCAGACTTTCTATTAATTGTCTTCACAAACGTGAAATTTATTTCCCTTGCAAAATAAATCTACCATTGAAGAAAAATGTTTAATTAAGAAATGTTAATAGAAACATGCCTTTTCAACAATTTGTATTAAGATTTTTATTACCACATTAAGGATGAAAGCCTACTCAGTTGTGAAATCATCACTTATACGAAGTGCTAGAATCATCATTATTTGTTAACTGTAGAGTAAGGGAAAAGGATTTGGGAAATGCAACACAGAGTCTGACTGGAGAGGAAATGATGATTATCCCGGTCTTTTCCTGTTCTGGGATTCCTCATTACTGCTAAATGCATGGTATTTTTCAAAACTTAAAGATGCTTTCATCCTGTTTGGGTTATGGTTTGCATCATGATAGATCAACTTTAACTTCCAACTGGAATGATTTTAAGTTTGTTATATAACATCACATACTGAAGTAGCCACTTTAAAATAAACCAATATACAACATTGTCATGGATTGGCATAATGACATCATATTCCTTACCTCTTAGGTCATTAAAAATAACCTAAGCCTACCTAAAAAAACCCAAACCCTATTGAATGACATTATGATGCTTTCTACTTCAGAAAATTTTCTGTTCCTTTTTGCATCAGAGATCCAGAGAATAAACTGTAATAATATTTAATGTTTTAATACTCAGCTTTTATCCTCAGGAGACTAATTCCACTGCTTGATTGTTCCATGTAGACTGGAGACCATTTTCCAAGGCAAAGGTTTACAGAAATTTTACAGAAGATATCCAACCATTGTACTAATCTTATATATCTTTTTTATCTTATGTTCCACTTTGAATAAATTATTGCTTGCATATACTTTTCTGCTGATCTCTGGCACTGCTCTTCAGATAAAGTTTCAGAAAGGCCTGGATCATTTTAGATATTTCTTGACAGATCTTTGAGAAATGTCAATTTCATCCTTGTTCTGAATGGGCCATCACACTGACGCCTTGTCCCTGTATTTTGAAGACTATACTCCCTTCATCTATACTAAGCCATACTTTTCCTCAGTTTGGCAACCCTTCAATGAGCTTCCAAGGTCTGAAGGAATCCCTCAGCACTCCAAATGTGGGGGCAAGAACTGAATATATTTGCACACATATAGGGTAAAAGGATATGGTATGTTTTTTTATGTTGGTCTTAACCACACTAAGGTAGTTCTGTCAGTCATACGAAAAGGACATAATAACAGAGTAACAAAGAAATTCAGCTACAAAAACTACCAGGGTTGTTAGTGAGATATTATCATTACAAACTTTCCGATCTAATATTGATCTCAGGGAAAATTCTCAAAAGAATAGTCTGTTTCTATCAAGAATAATCAAAGCACTTTCAGAAAAGTCAGACGACTGAGTTGTTTATATTAGTAAAATAAAGCATCCTCTTATCTTCAAATAGTAGTCCTTTAATACTTTGAAAATTAATTCCAGATCCTGTGAGGTTTTCTATATTCTTTTAAACCTTCAAATGATGATAGCCATATTCTATGGCTCCCTCTCATTCTTTTTATAATCTATGCATCAGTCCTTATAACACATTTCCAAGCACACCATCCATACTCTGCTAACAAATAGCTGTGATGTGGGAAGGAAAGACAGCATAGACAAGTCATAAGAAGCATCACAAATCCAACCAGCATGAAATGCAATGATGACCCCTTGAACACTAAATTTACTGTCTCTAAGGCTGAAATCTTTAGCTATCTTGACCTTTTAGATTCAAAGCACTATTTAGGGTCAAATATAGCCATTTCATATGGGACAGACTCAGGTTTACCAACAAAAGAGTTAAAGGAATTTTAGTCTCCCATTTGTACAAAACTGTCTCCTTCCTAATTTGTCCTCCCTTCTGCTGAAGAGAGCAGGAACAAGAAGGCTCATAGGTCAAGACAAAGACAAGAGAAAACACTTACCCACCATTGTTGTGGGCAAAACATGCAACTGGATAAATGAATTTACTACAAGTAAATGTGTATTTATTTATTTATTTTCTAATTTGGTGAGCAGGAAACAAAAAGACAAACATTAAAGGGACAATACCCTTTTCCAGCTTCACTTGACTCCATCACTGCAGACTCCTGTCCCTCACTCTTGCTAGCACCACAAGCTACACTCAGTCCCCTCAGTGAGGCAACAAATGTGAAAGGGTGGGTTATGGTCTGTACACAGCAGTTTCTCTCTGCTGCTCCTTATTTCCTACACTTTTGCTCTACTCCAGAGTGGGCTCTCCACAGGTCATTTCCTTTTGGAATATCGATCTGTTCCAGCATGCAGTCTTCCACAGTCTGCAATGAATATCTGCTCTGCCATGGAACACCTCCTCCTTCTCCTCACACCTTGGTGTTACCTCTGCTGTGTATCAACTTTTCCTCAACCCCCCCATCTTCTTGGCTTTTTCTGCCCTTTCTTGAATGCACTTCCACAGCTGATGGGCTCAGCTGTGTCCTGCACTGGATCCATTTGGGAGCCAGCTGAATCTGGCTCAGGGCAGACCCTGATCTTGTCCCACAGAGGCCACCCTGTATCTTCCCTCTTCCTCACATTTACACACAACACATAGTTTTACATATATGATGCAATAATTCAGATGCTCTTGTTTCTCTACAGTAGTAGGGCTTCCTGTCATCTCTTTAGCTAATTTATATGTTCAAAATAGTGCAGTTGGGCAGTAAAGTGGACCACAGGCTCTTTAGTCTAGGCAAGACAAACCACAGGTCCCAAATTATGCAGGGAGTAATTTCCTTTATTCTCATTTTAAGTGAATGACAGGAGCAGCTTTTTCTCTCCTATTCTTCCATTTGTCAAAAACATACTTAAGTGAACAGAGTCAATGTCACTAAGCATCACACTTGACAAAAGACAGCGACAATCTCGCCAGAGAGCACAGCCCTGCAGATGAACTCGCTCTACCTTTTATTTGCCTGGTTTCAAGAACTTGTCACCTACTCCAATGGGTAGGAAGCACAAAGAAAAAAAAAAAGGGAGGGTGGGTTCTAGTAGCACTACAGTACAAAAACCACATCAAGATTAAAAATTAATGATTTCTGAAAAAGCACCGAACAATGCTCAGCAGCTAAAGCTTTAAGCTCTTTAACTAGCTCAATTGTGTTCTTTGGACTTTGCCTTGCCCAAGTGATACAAGTGACCTCCTAAACCCCAAACCACATACAGTATCAACAGTTCTGGGAAAGAAGCAATGCAACTCATTCTCCCAGGAAAAGGATGGCTTTTGACACAGAAGTGAAAATGTGAAAGGCAAAAAGCTTCTCTAAGAATTCTTTTTCTCTCATGTTGAAAGAAACGGCACCTGTCCAGTAGCTATCATCAGTACTGAGCACCACCTAAGTGGGTAGCTCCAAATCAGGAATCTATTTCAGCGAGCACTATAGAGTACTGCATCATGAGCCAAATACTATATTGGACAATGCTCTCAGGCACGTGATGTTATTCTAAGGCTTGTCCTATTCAGGGCCAGCAGCTGGACTCTATGATCCTTGTGCAGCCCTTCCAACTCAGGATAATCTATGGTTCTACGTATTCCATGAATGCTAATGAAGTGCTTGTATACTCATAATTCCTCTGTGGAAATAAAAGTTTGCCTCAACCTTGATATAATTAAAAGTTGCTTAAAAACTACAATTTGCCACTTTTTCTCAACACAATGTTTTTACTCAAAGAAGAAAGAAATTAGAATCAGGCACCATGTACATCTCACAGTAGCAATATCAAGAAATCTATTGGACTATCATCCCTTTCATAATGATGTGTGTCAGATTAAGACCAGGTGTTACACAGAGAACAATACTGAAAGCACTAGGCAATGTGCAATTGAAGTGGGCAAAGCAGCTCACATTTGTATTTTTGCCTATTTCTGTGTATTTTTACCCCATGCCTCTAAAAATCTCATTTTCCTAGCTGTTATTTCTTTCACACCCAGTTTTATAACCTACATTTTTCATCAAGGAAATGAAATGAGTCTGCTAACAAATATCTCTTCTGAGAGGAGGGGGATAGGAGTAGGCCAAGCAGGAAATACATTGTGCAGCAATCAAGGGATGTTAAGACATGGCCAAAGTAGATCAGTATTGGGTGCCTTGTTTCAAAATTGTGTACAACAAGGTACTACCCTCTGTCCTCAAAGAGCAATGATCATCCCTTAGTGCAGCTGCTCACATTACAAGCAATGTCTTTGCAATTACCTCAAAGGTGAGATTTACCATTCTCTAGTCACAAGTTCACAAGCCCATTAATAACCATCTCAGGAATCACTGCAAGGTTCCAGACTACACATCACATTATGTCCTCTGATAAAGGTTTTATAACCCGAGCCAACATGTGTCAAAGTATTTTTTTTCCTAAGCTGACAACAGGAAACCATAGCACAGCCCCTTCATCTTCTAACCCAGCATTATCATTTAATATCAGCTGCCACTAAAAGTTGGAAAAATAAGTTCTAAGAAAAGAATTACATACACTAAGTATTGAGATACGATGAACACCACCACACTGGAAGGGAACTGGTGGTTGAGAACCTAAACTGGTCACACTAATGCTGTAAAAGGATTTTGAAACAGATTTGATTGGATGACATCTGTGTGCAGATGCACCAAGCTTGGCCTACACAGCCAACAAAGCTCAGAACCAAAGATACTCTAGATGGGATGCAAAGACGCAGCTTTGGTCCATGAGAAAGTAGCAATGCTTACTTGGTGCTGCAGCTTCATGAACAAATCCTCCCAAACATTCAGGTACAAAAGCAGTGAAATCTGCTTGTAGTTGCAGCTTGTGGACTTGTACGTTTGAATTTGTATTAGACTTGGAATATCTTCGTAATCACTCACTATAATACACAGATAGCCCAGAAGAGGCTGTGGGGATTAGTGGGGAGCTGCTGAGACAAGGCACAGGCAATGCAATTTTCTGTAAATGCTGCTAACAGATAAGCATCAAAAACCAGAGAAGAGTTGAAGGACAATACTGGCACAAAACAAACAAAGGCTAAACTGATGTATATGAATACATATAGGCTTGGAAAGAACTTTAAAATCTTAGGAAAAAAAATTCATTTTAGAGCAGCATTTCAAGGCAAACAGCAGAACCAGAAAACCAGGGATGAGGTAGATCTGATACAGCCAGAAAAGACAATATGATGGTGCAACTCCCTGTGAGGGTAGAGGACTGGATGTGATGATCTAGATAATCCCTTCCCTGTTCTGTGTTCCTTAATTAAGATGCACAGCCAGCAACCCTAAAATCCTAATCCATTTGGGGAGCCCCAAAACTAACCAATGATTTTTCCCATCAGAAAGGGAAACAAATTCTGATCAGAATAAAAACTAATGAAGATTTTTAAACCTGTTTCAAGCAAAACAGTTTTCTAACACATAAGATAGTCTGAACTATGTGTCTTTTTACCTCCAGACTCTGAACAAAATGGAGTTAATCTCCAAAAATTAAGGTAATTACCAGTAACCACTGTAGGAGGATTATAGTTAATTGGGCTCTTCAAAAGTAAAGTTTTAAAGAAATATAAATGAGAAACCACAACCTCCTTTCCTTAACAGAAACACAGAGGAGAGAAGACAAGAATATGGTATAAGGGCACAGCTGTAAGAACTAAGTTTATTCATTAAAAGAAACAGAGAAGACTCACATATGAAAGAACATAAAAGTTTTTAAAAGGAATAAATACAAGGAGAAAATGATCCAGTCTCACAACTGGACAAAATCAGTACAGTTATCACAGGAAAATACTTTCAGAACAATGGAATAAATTCCTCATGTAAAACCCTCCCAAACCTGCAAGGGTGTGAAATCAAGTCTTAGTAGTGATTGAATACAATAGTTCTGCAAAAGTGTTATCTGCAGAAAGGTGCTAACAGTCCTAGACTCCCTGGGACAACGGATGCTGCAGAGTATAAACTTATACACAGGCCTCCTTCTTGAAATGACCCCTTCTGCTCTGGTGTTGAGTACATTGGTATAACACCACCCAAAAAAAAACACACCCAAAGGGAACCCCTATTGACATCCCACTAGTCCAATACTTTAAATACCTTTCAGCATATCCCATTTTTTTTCCACATGTTGCCCAGCAATATACGAGCAAATCCAGTGCTTACTATTGAAAGGCTGTATTAACCTCCCTATTCTAGGAAAGGAGATATGATTACTTCAGTCTAAAACACTGCAGCACATGCTGCCCACCTGAATTATATGAAAAGATCATTGTCCATTGAGGGCCTACTCTCTCTGGATATATATTTAGGATACAATATACTTTCTGTGCAACAACAGCCTGCTAATAAGAAGAATATTTGTCAAAATTGTTTAGCAATGCACCCAAAGACAGTCTAGATCCTTTCCCCTTAAACATGGGGAAATGCCTGCAAAGTTGGAGGATCTCATTCCTGTCACCAGTTAAGATAGTATACTAGAAGCATGATATGGTTCCCTACAGAATTAATTAATCCCACCATCTCTTTAAGGCTGAGCAGCATCATACTAAAGGGGTTTAAATGATCCAAACCCTGAAATCATGCATGTGGTACTGGATTTCAGATGAGATTGTCTGAAAATAATAGAATAAAACAGACATGATAAGATAGCAAAGGAAGCCTAAGTCAGTATAATACACTTTTCTTTATCATTCTTAATGATTGCTATTACCCAGCTTCCAGAAACTGCACTCCTAACATCAGTAATTGACAAGAATAAAGAATAAGCTAAAATAAGGGTTGTGTGCACTGAAAGTAAATTCAGACAGTCAGAGCTAGTAATAGATTTGGTTATCAGGCATAGGCAAAACCATGTTTGGCTGATGCTTTACACTGGCCCAAATTATACCAGTTATATGAGGCAGTAAGTCTCTTTCTGTAGGCTACAAATTGCTTAAGCAAAGCACCAAGAAATTAAATGTAGCAGAAAAAAAGATATGCCAAGATATTTAAGAGAATGTTCACACTACATAAGCTTTACTTCAACTGGCTTTCAGACTGTTGAAATCTTTGCAGTCTCTCCATCCCACTATCCCACTTCTTTTACATAAGGAGATGGAAGAGGAAAATGCTTGTATCATGTATTTAACATAAAAACCTTTCAAACCAGCAGGAATCCCTCAGTTCAATCATGCTTTATGTACTGAAAGGTTAACTAGCGGGAGAAGCTTATTAGCATAAATAATACCATTTCTGCCTTGATCCCAACAACACACAAGCTAAGCAAACTCAGGCTAGATGCACACTTAGAAAAAAACAAGCAACAACAAAACCACCATATAGCACCTGCTGCTGTACAATGGGTTCTCAGATGTGTGGGCAATAGCAGGAGTTGTTGGCAACAGCAGCTTTCCAAGGGCACTAGCCTCCCCCAGCTGTTGGTATTGAACCGCTCTCTCAGGGGGAAGAAGGGAGCACTGTGAAGACTTTTGATTTAAGATGAGCATTCAGAGCCAGCCAGCCCCAGTTCTGAAGCAACAGCTCTAGTTACATCATTTAATCTCTAAAGCTTTGATTTTCTCATTCTATAAGCATTCTCATGTCTACCTTTTAAAGAGATATTGTGATTATATAGCTCTTTTAAAGTTATGTGCAAAAATATGCTTTAGGCTTTTTAATAACTGTTAGGACAATGCTTCTGAATAGGAACGGTCCCTTTTCTGGAAAACTAATGGTAAGAGAAACTGAGAAGAACCAGCCAAACTCCAGCTCAGTGCATTTTCCCCTCAAAATTGTCTCTGCAGTCTCCTGGTAGAATAGAAAAAAGGCAGCATTGCCTTTCATTTCTGATGTAAAACTGCACAGGACTAGTCTTTCATGTTTTCTAGAACAGATGATTTTCATGTCAGAGTCAGCTACATATGATCAAATTATCTTTTTCCTGAATTGGGTTTTGAAACTTTCTAAAAATTCAAGTCATAGTGCAAACAATGTGTAACGTTGCTTGGATTAGATCAAATTTGTTTAGCTTTTTTGGTTTTGTTTGGGTTTTTTTGTAAGATTCAATAACACGTTCCTCTTTAAGATGTTCTTCCTAGAGGCTTAACAGAGAAACAATTCATTTCACCGTAGCTGATGTAGTACAAAACAGTTGTTAACCTCTGATGAGAAGGTTACATCAGATACCAAGCCAGGGTAAATTAAACTGACAATTGCCCTTGTTTAATTGCTTTTGAGTAGTACTCAGTATGTCTAAATGTACAGTGAATTATTATCCTACCCTGCTGCTATCTATTAACAAGAAGATCAAGAAATTTTATTTTATTCTTCTGATGCCACCATAGAGAAGGTGATAAAGACTTTAATTGCAAACAGATTTAATTTAGAAGCTTTTAGTGCAATTTATCCAAGCATACAGAAGATGGGTTATTCTGAATAAGCTTGTAAGTTTGGTGGTTCTTGCAAAGAACAAAAATCTATACTGCCAATTGTTAGAGTCTTAGACTTGGATTTTAATATTTTTTAGTCTTTTTCAGAAAGAACACTTAAAACCTTACACTCATCTCCTTCAAATATCAGTTATTTCCAGTAAAGAACTTCACTGGAGATGGCCTGTGTTTCTTTCTTTGACATAACCAGAAAAAACATTATATTATTTCAATTCCTTTGTATTTAGTATTGAAAAAAAAAATAATTAGGAAGCAAAATCTAAATTTTCCCAGTATCAGAAAAAGTCCTAGTAATTCCTTGTTTATTCACTCACTGACAATCCAGTGTGAGAGAATGTGAAAATCCCAATTATTTGTTCTGAAATACAAAGAGAAAATACTGCAAAACAGTAAGGGCAATTCATCTCAAGTTTTACTGAAATTATGATACATATATAGCCCTAGATGACATATCCTACATAAACATTATAGTCACAGAAGTGAATAAAATAAATACCAGGAAAAGCACAGTAATTGTTTGCACAGTGCGCAAGAACAAGCAATAGCATAATATTTATTGCCATATGGGGTGTTTGGATAGATACTGTGAGATACTCTGAGATCTGACCATATAACACCTAATAGCAATTCACAGAACCACAAAGAATCTTAACACAAACCTGTACAAATGAAACAAATTTCAAGCTTCAGAATGTACTTTAAACAAATGCTATATATTTAGGGAAGAATCTTTCTCATAAGCAATCCCACTAAGATATTTGCATCTAATTAGGAGATAATTTTTTATTTCTGCACTTAAACTGAAGTACTACGGTCTGACTTGGCAAGATGTACAACACTAAAGTGGACAGGTGTGCCTTCTGAAAAAATGCTGTTAATTCTGTCCAGTATACCAGATCAGGATCATCTCAGCAGAAGTCTGCTTCCTTGACACAGCAAAGCTCCCTCTTTTAAATCAGGAAAAGTAGCATACTTAGTTCCCTATATCTTTAACACAGGTTTCACAAAATCACTCAAATGATTCTTCCTCCAACTCCTCCAATTCTTAATTTTCAGTCTTCATTGTCCAGCTGATTTTAACAGTCTTGAGCGCCAAACCCCCCAAATTATTTTCAGATTTGTGACTCCATCAGGCTAACTTGTGGTCCAGCCAGCAATTTTACCATCCATGCCACTCTTGCCCTACTAGATCTTTCTTCCATGTCTCTAGCTTCATAAGCTTCAATGACAACTGCAAAAGGACTAGAATCTACACACAAACCGTCACTGAGTGAGGAGTTAATGAATCCCTGTATCAAATTACTGAGCTTCCATGCTGCCTGAATGGAGCCAGGGATCTAAAATCCATCATCTTTAGCCACAGGACATCAGCATGCTATTTGCCGCACCATTGCATTCAGCTACGCATATTCATTCAAACACCTGGTACAGACACTGACAACAAACCAGGGTCTAAAGCACAAAAGGTCACTGAGATAACTTGATGGGGCATTGTGCCAAATGGTGGCAGCCACAAAGAGGCATGCTGGGGTGAGAAGCTCCTTAATGTTCATAGGTTAAGTCTCAACTCGTAACCTCCTACCACAGAGACTACTTCTAGGGAGTTAGTAGACAAAAATAAATGGATCATTCCTATGCATAATGTGAACTAGTTAAAATATATTAAAAATGGATTATTAATCACTCTTTAAAATAAAAACAGAAGTAACAATAACATGCTTTAAAACTGTCTTGAAAACTGAAGGTCCATTTCTTTTCTTCAAATTAGTTTTCCCTTACTAATTCTTCTGCGCTCTAGGGAACAATAAATGCAGCATGCACAAACACATGGGATTTTGTAGTACCAAAGAGTTTAATAAAGAACAGAAAAAGACTGAGGGCATTTTGGGACAGGATCATTGAGTATTTAAATAGAATGCTTCCATTAAAAAAAAAAAAAAATCAGGATCTTAGGCAATTTTACACTAGCTGCCAAAACAGCCAGTGACGTGCGTATCTCAGATTTGAGACTCAGTCAGATATAGCTTCTACCAGGCAAAACACCAATGCTGGAGTCATATACATTTGCTATGGGATTTTTTGTTCTATTAATCTGACATAATTGGCATGTAGCTATAACATGCTCCTATTTTTTGTGCAGATGATCTGGATATAGTAGCCTACAATATATTAATTACTTTCAAAATACTTGATAAGGAACAGAGACCCTCTTCCTGGTCAAGACTAGATTAACCCTAGCCAGTAACAATGCACCCCACCACAGCTGCTCATTCACTTATTCCTCCCCAGTGAGACTGGAAAGCAAACTGGAAGGGAAAAAGTAGGAAAACTTGTGGATTAAGATAAGGACAGTTTAATTCATAAGTGAAGCAAAGTCATATACTTCCCATTGACAGAAAGATATTGAGCCATTTCCTGGTAAGCGGGGTGTCAACATGCATAAACTTGGAAGGACACAGGCCATAAGTCACCAGCATCTCCTCTTACTCTTCCTTTCCCTGCATTTTTTCGCTGGGCACATCATCTTATGGTACGGAATGTCGCTTTGGTCAGTTTGGGTTAGCTGTCCCAGCTGTGTTCCCTTTCAAATTCTGGTGCACTGCCAGAATAGTTAATGCCTTTGGAATTTATTGAGGCTTCTCTTTCAACTTACAAATGAGCTGATAGGATAATTTTACCATCTCCAGTCTGATATCTTCAATAACAAATCTCGCGCACAGACACATCGTGATATACCGAAAAAAGTGCCAATATATATGAAACACAAAGAAACTAATCCTTTCAGCATACATCACACCTGGTTAAACAGAGACACCAAATGGATTTGCATCTCTCAGGGGAATGCCTGTTATGCCTTTGATAGGGTTTTTGTGAAGAAAATATCTTTTTATCCATACTACCAATAGATCGCTCATCTGCTCAGTTTCACAGCTTTCAGTACTTAAATTACATATTAATCTTCATTTTTCTCAGCCATTTCCCCCTTGTCTAGAGAATTCAGAATTCTGGGCAGCCTTTCATCCTCCTGTGAACGAATTCAAGTAATCTATAAAATAACCAGCCATTAACTAGAAATTACTTTTCTGTCTAAGGAAAAGTAGTAACTAACTGTATTCAAACTGTTATTCTGCCTCAGTGTTGATTAAAACAGATACACAAGTCATATTCTTAGTTCTCCTGATTTTAAATTTTCTGCTTCTGTGTTTGCTGAGATGACATGCCACTGCAGTTTTAAAAGGAGTCTCCAGGAACTTCATACAGAGGAGCCAGAATTGTCTCTACAACTGTAAAATCCAAACACTGACTGAGGCCAATCACAGTGTAACTGAAAAAAAAATTGGCTGAATGTACACACACATTTTCTTCTATTTATACTAATTTCATTTAGCAATACCAACTCTAACTCAGAGAAGACTTATTTTTTCCTACACTTATTCATTAAGAATCAGAATGTTCTACATCAAATTCTGTAGCCTTCAGTTGTAGCCTGGTGCTACATGATGGATCTACTGAAGCAAAACTCTCCTCACAGAATCACTAACATTTTTGCTCAAACGTAGAGTTTACTTCTTACAAGGAATTCAGCAACTGGACCAGTCTCACGCCACCATTATGAACATTCAGACATCAGATGGCAGTTTATGATACAGAACAAAATGAAAGAATGCAGACTAAACCAGCAGCACACATGAACAAGTGATTTCTCCCTCCACAGTCATCACAAGAATGATATCTATCATCACCTGCAACTGCCTTCCTCTTTTTATCTGATCTCTACCATTTGCATGTTGTAAAGCACAAAAAAAACCCAAAAAACAAACAAACAAAAAAAAAAAAGGTATGGTAGTGTAAGGTGAATGAACACATAGAAACATTCCACCACAACTCAAACATACAGTCTATTAGGTATCCATTGTGAAAGACAATTTCCTGATATAGGTTTGGACTTGGTACTTTGAATGAAGTGTCAGAAAAACAAAAGAAATATCATAAGGAGGAATGCTAATGTTCTAGCAACACTCTCATTACATGTGTTACAGTCTATTTGCACAAACATCTCATGCTTCATATGCAACATCGATCTGGATGGTATGCTATCTGTTTTTGTAGGCTGCCCCTTTATACTTCATTGTAAATTAGGAGAGAAAATAGTTTCAGAAGCTGTAATTTTTTGTCATACAAAATAGACATCTTAGTCAATAAATTTTCACAGTATCTGAAAGACTCATACTTAAAAAATGAACCCAAACAGAACAACTGTAAATTAAATAAGCAAATATGTAACTTAAGAATAAAATATGTTTTTTGACTTCAAATCTTACAAATAGAAAGAGATCATAATGGTCACTCCAGAACACACATGAAATTCAAAAAAGCAGACAAACTATCAAAAAGTTCCCTTAGCAGAGTATGAGCAACTTTTACAACCTTAAAAATGGAATCAAATCTTGATAAACCATAGCCTATCCTATGGCTTTTGGATTATATTTTACTTTAGTGATGCACATGAGAAAACAATGATTATCAAGTAGCTTTTGTCACCTGTTATCACCAAAAGAACACCCAGGGAAGAGTGAGGAGGTCAGAATCCAGTAAACAGCACCCAAAAGTCAGAATTCAGTAAATAGCATCTAAAATACAGTCTGTGAATGGAGTATCTAGGAAAGCCCCAGAAAAAGAGGTCCTCCCAATACTCCTTCAGGAAAATCCCTGTCACTTTCATTATTACTATTATTATTAAATATAATTGCTCCTGAAAAAGTCAAGTTGCTAAATATAGACAAAGTAAATTATATTAGAATTAGACTTTCCTGTTTTAATACCTATTTTCTCATTATTCTATCATTTGCTTTATGATTTAAGTACTTGGTTTTTAAAACTTTATTATCATTTCATCTGCTTTCATAGCTCTGATTTACAAATCTATTTATCCCATAATTGTATTATATTTTGATCCATACTCCTTTGTTTCTCTTGACAACTGAAAATGGCCTAACGGAACGTACATTCTGAAGAAAGGAAAAGCAACAGCGTCTTTGAACACGACAGCACAAAGTGTGTGGTCATTTTCAGCCAGTTACAAAAGATCTTGGTCTCATGGAAAGCTTGTATGCAATTTGATAAGAGGTCCTAAACCGTCTTGCATTTTAAGTGTCATTTAAGGATGCACCTTTAATTTCGGATTTCAACTTTTTCCAAAATAATTCTGATGTGAGATCACTTCTAGGGCTTTGAACCATAAACCAGAGATAAAACAAGTCTTAAAGACATTTGAGAAGTCAATAATACTTTAAAAGTTTCTCTTCAACTTTTCTACTGCATGCAGCAGCATGAGTCTCAGACCACATTGTTTATTTGAACAGTTAGGTAGAGTCAGTGACATATACATATGATGAACTGATACCATATCCAGAAGAGCACAGCAGCATGCCTTTGCTCCCCATGAATGACTGGCAAATCCTGCTAATCCATCCTGACCACAAAAGAACAAGAGAAATTTTAGCTGAACTAGGTCTACATTTACCACTAATGAACATCTTCAGGCATAAAATTGGCCACACTACACAGGAAGCATTCAACAGAACCTTTAGCATTAATATCAACCACAATTAGTAGATTTTTTTTTTTTAGGTATCTGAAATAACCTGAAACTAGTAACATGCCATACAGAGTAGTTTGAAAAAAGTACATGGGGAAGAAGCAGAAAAGCTTTCATTATTTTCTTTTCCAAAACTGACTGGAAAGAGAAAGCAACAATTTTATTTTTTTTGTAAGAATGCTTATATCTCAGGTTCAATTTGTTTGTTTCAGTCTATTCAGCAAAATTTATTATAATTTTTTTTAAAAAATCACTCATTGAAAAGTTCACTTAAGGGTGAAGAAAGGTAAATATTTGAGACAAAGATTAAGAAAAACTATGTGCCTTCATCATTAATGCTGAAAAGTCTCATTGTGCAAGTTCTTACCTTGATGCAGGATCAAAATTTATTTTTTGGTACTTGTATCTGTTTCCTCTCTTCCTTTCACTGACTGCCACAAAGAAGAGCCTGACTTTAATTTTCTCTGGAATCTCCCACTAGGCATCCAAGAACAACAAGATTCCACCTCAGACTTCTTCTAAGACCTTAACAAATTTACATCTCTGTACCTCTCCTCACCTACCAGGAATACTGTTCTCCAGTTAATTGATAGCATTTTACACATGTTGTATTATAACATCTGAAGAATATGCATTGTCTTGTTCAGACACATACAGTCATTTTTGTTTAATGTGAGTCATAGAATTCCAACTAATTATGTTTAGCACTGTTCACTTATATGAAGTCTCCTGGAGTTCTTTTTGTTTTGCTTTTAAGAAAGCAAGAAAATGTGTTTTTCTATTAGGAAAAAAACCCCAAAAAAACCAAAACCCCCCCAGGATTTGATTTCATTTTCATTTTAGCACAAAATACAAACTAGACATTTAGATATATCACAAAAGAGAAAAACCAGAATTGGTGACAGCCTAATGGCTCAAGGCCATATGCTAACCCCTTCCAACAAATCTGAATTTTACAACAGGATTCAAAATAAAACCACTTAAAATGCTGGCAGTGACTAGTAGCCCTGACCCTTGTTTCGGGTTGTTTCAGAACCACTCTGCAATATACCCCGCGTTTCAACACAATTCTGAGCATGGCAACCTCCATCCAGCAGCAGAATAAGGCCCTTTGTCATTCATATTAGGTCTGTTTTGGCCGCTGGCATTCCTCCTGTTTATTTATACTTTCAAGGTTCCATGAAATAACAACTTCCCAGCTCATTCAAAACTTGCAAACGGCCCAATTCCCCTTCCACTATGAATTAATGCATTAAACACTGGAAATCATGTGAACATCAAGTAACATGATTGGCTTCTACCTCTAGTAAACCTCTTGGGGTTATTTTTCAAAGGAAGACAAAGCAAAAAAACCTCCTCTCCTCCCAAAGCATCACATAAAGTAACAAACTCGGAAAGTTTCCAGTTCTAGTGTTCTCATTTTCTCAAATAATTCAACTCTCCCTAAAGCCACCTTCACCCAAGCTCTCACAAAAAAGTCTATTTTCTTCTTGCAAAGCCATGTTGTGCTAACATCAAATTCTTATTCTTCTGAACCATCCTGCTAAAGCAAGCATCAGCTATATCAGCTTGAGGATCTGTTCAGTTCTCACTTAACTTTCTTAGTGTGGGAAAAAACAACACACTATCACTCCCTTTTATTCTTTGCCTTCCAAGAATAGTAATACTTTACCATAAAATCAGCTGTATTCAGGACTGTGCATATGCCACAGTAGATTAACACTGATGCAAAATGTTTCTTTAATTTTTAAATAACTTCTATTGCTATTGAATCACATAAGGCTTTGAGTTTTGTTTTGTTTGTTTCCTTCCTCCCCAATTTCTTCTGTCATCAAGACTTGGTTCCCTGTACATCCCAGCCAGTAATTCTACAAAATGCTAAAGAACTACTAAAGGCAGTTTAATTTGATGAGTGCTGAAGACATAGAAAGCAGAGAATATGACACATGCTATTATAGAGTAACAGTTTTCTTCAAATGCATATTCAGTTAACAGAAACCCAGGTCTGGCACAGACATGGGCCTATCTATACTCACTATGTGCAGCTGCAGGAAATCACCAAGCCCAGGGGCACTGTCGATCCGAACAAGGATGCCATCCTTCACCGTTGTGCTGAAGCCCACAGCAAGACGGTCTGTCCTCGTGCTCGGTCTGTCATTAGCTGGCCAGGTGTACAGGATGAGACCTCCACTCTTCCCAAATATATATGTGGCACCAGCTACAAAACAGAAAACCAAAGAAAAATGTATTAGTTGCTTATTTGCCGACTTTGGTAGAAATGCTTTATCTTCCAAGAACAATTTAAGCAAGCACATGTTTTCATTAGTTACAGGAGTGAAATGACCACCTCCTGCTGGCAGGCCTGATGAAGCACATTATTAGTTCCTAAGTAAAGACAAGCTGAATTTAAAATAAAGGTAAGTGAGGAGTTTATCAAGATGGTTTATCAAGACTGAATGATTTCATTAGTGTTAATACCCCAGACAATGCTTGAGAGGACACTGCTCTTCAGGGGGGAAAAACAAGCCACTTCTGTTTCAAATGCATGGGATTCAGTCTTATATGAGGATTTAAAGGAAATATTTGGCCGTTCTCCTTGAGGTTGGACTTGCCTTCTGCTGAAGGCGAGTCACACTCAGTGGAAGCCTATCTTTTTCTCAAAACTTCCTAAGATTTTTTGTTATCAAGTCCACATATTTCCAGCACTGTTCATCTTTACAGTGAGCCTGGGAATTTGTTCCTTGCCCTTGTTTTTAAGGACAACACCAAACCTCTCCCAGGCTGAACACTGTCCTCCCACATTCATGAGGGCCATCTGAGCTGAGGAAGACAGACGTGCAAGTGAGGAATTACTGTCGCAGATGAGGAAGCTGAGAAGCAAAAGCGTTTGGAGTTCACATTTTGACTTGTACTCAACACTCTGAGTTAGGAGAAAGATTTTATAACTCAGCAGTTATAAAATCAGCTCCTGAGCTCTTTGGGAAACATATCTAAAATTCCTGTCCTAGACCCAAAACTACAGGCAGGCAGGGAACAACACTTCTCAATGCTGCAGCCAGTTACTGCACCTCATTTTCTGACCACTATTGTAATGGTTACATAATAGTAAGCAAAAATAACCAGCTTCCATTACTGCAACAAGGATGAAATATCTGTAGAAAGTACAGGCAATTACTGGGTATATTTTCTACTCTGAGTGAAACTACAACTGATTTTTTTTCCACCATACCAACAAGAAAACTGTTTCAAGCAATTCTGAACAGAATAAATGTAGTTAGATTCAGAAACAGGGATCATATATGGGTAACTTCTACACTTGCCTACAAAGCTCCAGCTTCACTAAAGCTCTTGATGACCTAAATTCCACGTAAATGCTACGCATTAGTAGAAATAATTGATATACTTTCACCATGCTAAAGAGGCTTCCTCTAGACATCTCAGAACACATTACCAAAACAGACATCAAAAACTCAGCCAGACAGGAATGAAATGATTTGTGAACAGCTGACTCAATGACACAGTGAAAATGAACCATGTTTCCTTCCTTCCAGGCCTGTGCATATCCAACAGAACATGCCCCCAGAAAATTCAAACAAATGTGCCTGAAATCAGGGTTAAATAGGAAATTTCACTCATAATTCTGAATTAATAAAAGAGCACATTGGCACTCTGGAACTGTGCACATATATTATTTCAGTTTCAGAAAGATTAATTTTACAGACTTAATCTCCTCATTGAGTTTTGAATTCTAGATAGAAGGTGCATGACTAATTCAAGATGTACAGAAAGGGGTTTTGTTTGTCTGTTTCTTTAAACAAGTCCCCAGCTGTGTCTATAACCTTATGGTTAGATAGTTGGAGATGACCAAATAGTGAATTATCTATATCTTCCACCCATGCACAGGTATACCAACAGCCCCCTAAAACTATACTGCAAATATACTCCTTCAGCTTATCATTTTGTTTTGTAACTTCTTTGTGTATTTGCATTATGGACCAAAACACAGCAAAGTGTTAAGCAAAACAAGATTTACTCATTCTTGATGGCTACAGATTAAACTCCACTTTTCAAAATTACTCTCACTCAAACTGCAAGTCCTCCCTTTCTTTCTAATGGTTATCAGGCCCTTTAGCAGCAGAAACAAGCTTGGAGGAGAGTTCTTCACTATTTATGAAGTCAAATTACTTATTTGCCGCTCTAAGAGCCATTTGGCTCCACGTAGATCATGTCAGTCCTCCAATGAAAGCCAATTAGAACCAATTATGTCCTCACAGGCCTTTCACGAAATTTAACTTCTTAAATAGATTTTATTTTCTTCTCATGGAGCACAGATTTTGCTTCTAAGCCTAACCTGACAATATTGAGTACTTGGGTATTGAGGTACCAAAGCTTCCTAATGTAAGCAGAGATAACATGGTAAAAATCTACCTCTGCTGGGTCTTATTTCAGTTTTCTGTGAGATGGCTCTACATAATACTTCATGAAGACATGAAGTGCTCTGGTTCAGCTGAGAATGTCAACTCAATTCTGGGGTTCAGCTGGCCCACAGACTGTCCAACTTTACTTTAAATGTGGCAGAGTTTCACTATGATGGATTTTGCAGCCATATACTCTGGCAAGGCATTGAGCTCTTGAAATAAAGATAATTCTGATGCAACAAGCAGAGAAGCACTACCCAAAGAGACCTGTTAGTAGAAGCCCAGAGGCCAGCAGTTGTTTCCTTATTGTTCAGGTCAGAAATATCTGCCAGGCCACTTGCTTTACCTGTGTACAGCTTAATATACAATAATTCGCTGGATACATCAACATCTCTTCACCATCCTTTTGAGGACATATATGATACCCATTACCACGTTTGAAAAGAGATGCATATTAACATTGTGCAAGCATCATTTTTCCCCCCAAATTCTGAAAAATAGTCAATACTCTGAAAACACAAGGTGCAAACATCAAGTAAAAAAGGAAGAGGAAGTATGCCAAGAGCTACAACCACATTATAATCACATAAAGAAAAAAAAAAAACAAACACCAAAAAAACCCAAACCCTGCAACACAAACGTGCTTGGCTTAAGTCATTCTATTTGACTGGAGCAACCATGGGTTTATAGAGTCTGAAGCTTCAAGAGAATTTAACAAGGCAAACAGAATTACAACCCTGAACTTTAGGAAAGGAGATTTCAGCTTCACCAGAACTTGACAAGGCATGAACAACTCTGTCTGCTTGGCCTTGCTCTAAGCTTGTGTGAGCGATCTGGCTGGACCAGTTTACCTCCAGGAGGCCCTTCTGACCTTAAATCAATAACTATTCTTACTTTGTGGTGTTTCAAAGAATTGTAGAATAATTAACTGAAGAACTCTGATTTTAAAAAAAGACTGGTGAAATGAAAGTCTGTTGATCTTGTGATCTACTCATTTTACCCAAGCTTTGTCACAGATCACTTCATTAGACAAAAACACATACTTTTTTCCCAAGACACTGTCTATTGAAGACAGACAGAAGAAACACTCTTAATGAGCAGCCACTTTCTATTTAGTTTTTCCTCATTGTTCAAGGTTGTTATGTAACTCCTTTAATAAATATAACACCAACTGTACCCTGACAATAGAAAAGTCTGAGAGACTGATTAATTCCATTGTGTTGTTGCTACAGTGTTTTGCCACTTCAACCATATAACATTACCTTCAACCTACACCCTGAAAAAAAAAAAGGAAAAAAAAGTAAAATCAAGGATATAAGCTCACAAAATTACTTTCCCAGTCAGTCATGTGAGCAATCTCACTTCTCACAGTGTCCTGGGTCAGATTTACTGTACCAACATGTAAAAACAAATGAAAGCAGAATATTTTCAGCTACTCTACTGGGATGTTGCATGCAGAACTTGGTCAGCATTGGGAGCTCAGAGAAATAAAGATATACATATACAGTGAGGGAACACTCCCTACAGATTTAGGCTACTAGGATGCCATGACACGATTAGCATATACAAAGCTTATAAACTCATAAAACTTAGTGTGGCAGAGTGGCAGTCAACTTCTCTCAAAAATTGCATAACTTGTAGTTATAACTTATATCTTTGGTGTTCAGAGATTTAAACATCAAAGGTAGATATGTTGCAACATACATGGCTATGCTGCCTCCATATCTACCTTAGGTAAATTATGTATTTACCAGCTATATTCATGGATAGAGCTGTTAGATAACTCAGTCAAAACAAAATAGTTTGAAGCAAAGACTTCTCAAGGAAAATCCCTAACAGAAAAGTTATAACCAAGGTTATAAGCCACAGTAAAAAATGTCCACAAGTGAGCTGTGCTAAGAAAAATCTAGTTGAAGTTGGCACTATCCACTGTCATTTCAACTGAGTTATCACTGTTTCTTCATCATCACCCAAAGTCTTTAAAAACCTATTTTAAGGAAGAATATCCTTAAATCAACATAGTACAACTGCAACAGCTATATCCTGCCTAAGACTAATCCAGTAAAGTAGCACAAAACAAGTCTGTCACATCTGCACAAATTATAACTTCTGTGTCCTAGGGATCCTGTGAATTTCCCCAAATTAAATGACCAACTGCAAATTCTCTATTTGCATCTACTAAGCCATCAACAGCTTCTTTTGCCTCAGCTACAGCTGTTTTTCTCCATTCCTTTAGCAGCAGAGTGCAGGCCACAGTTTGCTTTCACCTCAAGGGGCATCCAGGACACCTGGAAGCGAATGCTCCAGGGGTGGAAACAAAGCCCCACAATTTGCCATGGAGTGAGCCAGACTGCACTGGAAAAGGGTGAGGCTCCAGAACACTAGCAATACATTGATGACACCATCATATGGGGGAACACAGCAGAGGAAGTTTTTGAGAAAGCAGAGAAGATAATCTAAATTCTCCCAAAGGCTAGTTTTGCAATAAAGCAGAGCGAGATCAAGGGACCTGCCCAGGAAATTCAGTTTTTAGGAGTAAAATGGCAAGATGTATGTCATCAGATTTCAATGGATGTCATCAACAAAATATCAGCTGTGTCCCCACCAACCAGTAAAAAGGAAACATAAGCATTGCTAGGTGCTGGGGTTTTTGGGAGAATGCATATTCCAGATTACAGTCAGATTGTAAGACCTCTCCGTCATGCAACCCAGAAGAGGAACAATTTTAAGTGGGGTCCTGAACAACAACAAGATTTTGAACAAATCAAACAGAGTGATTGTTCATGCAGTAGCCCCTGTGCCAGTCTGGACAGGACAAGATGTCAAAAATGTGCTCTACACTGCTGCCAGGGAGAACGGTCCTTCTTGGAGCCTCTGGCAAAAAGTACCCAGGGAGACTCAAAGACCATCTCTGGAGTTCTGGAGTCAGGGTATAATGCATCTGAGTCCTGTTACACCCCAACTGAAAAAAGATACTGGCAGCTTATGAAGGGGTTCAAGTTGCTTCAGAAATGATTGGTACTGAAGCACAGTTCCTCCTGGCACCCTGACAGGCAGTGCTGGACTGGATGTTCCAAGGGGAAGTTTTTACCACACATCATGCCACTGATGCTATGTAGAGTAAGTGGATCATGCTGATCACACAGCAAACTTGAACAGTAAATCCCAATCACCCAGGGATTTAAGAAATCATCATGGACTGACCCAAAGGCAAAAATTTCAGACTATCATCATTAGAGAAGAAGGAGGAGGAGAAGGTGGATCTGGACTGGTAACGTAAAGACAAATTATTTCTGGCTCAGTGGGCCCATGACAGCTCAGGTCACCAGGAAAGAGATGCAACATTCTGATGGGCTTGTGATCGAGGGGTGGACTTAACCATGGACACTATCTCCCAGGTTATCCATAACTGTGAAACATGTGCTGAGATCAAGCAGGCCAAAGGATAACATCTCTGTTGTATGGAGGACAATGATTGAAATATAAACGTGGAGAGGTCTGGCAGATTGATTACATCACAGTCCTGCAATCCCACCAAGGCAAACACTACATGCTCACAATGGTAGAAACAACCATTGGATGGTTGAGATGCACCCTGTGCCCCATGTCATGACCTGGAACACCATCTTCGGCCTTGAAAAGCAAGTCCTGTGGTGACATGGCACTCCAGAAAGGATTGAGTTGGACAGCAGGACTCACTTCAAAAGTAGCCTCATAGACACTTGGGCCAGGGAGCACTCTATTAAGTGGGTATATCATATTCCCTATCATGCACCGGCCTCTGGGAAAATTGAATGGTACAATGGACTGTGAAAAACCCCATTGAAAGCAATGGGAGTGGGACCTTCAAACATTGGCATCTACATTTAGGGAAGGCCACCTGGCTAGTTAACACTAGAGGCTCTACCAATCAAACTGGCTCTGCCCAGTCAGAACCTCAATGTATCATAGAAGGGAATAAAGTCCTCTTGGCGCATACAAGAAGTGTGTTGCAGACATCAGCTTGAAATAGTCCTGTCTCAAGCAAAGGCAAACCCATCCATGGGATTTTTTTTCACTCAAGGACCTGGGTGCAATTGGTGGGTAATGCAGTGGGACAGGGAAACACAATATGTACCTCAAGGGGATTGGATTTTTGAGTGAGAAAAGACTGTAATGTTGAATTGTGCAATATTTGTTGATGAATGACATGGTCACTGTATGCCATAACTCCCATGGACAATGAGGATGGATTGCTCCAGATATACCAGCTGAGAGCTCCTGATGCAGCTTGGAATCAGCCAACAGCACAGTGGCTCTCCTGCCCTGAAAGACATCTAGGATGGAGAGAACCCAGTCATGGATCAAATGAACTCAACAAACATCTTGGAGGGACAGCCACTGACTATGGAAACAGTACCTGTGCTTTTGGATATATTTATATAGTTGGAAGGTGTAGGATTTGAGAATGATATAGATGATATCAAATACCATACACTCAATTGGGAAGTCCTAAACTATGACAAGTAAAGATAACATTTTACTTCTTAACATTTTTGTAAAAGGACTGGAAGTTGGTTTTTTTTTGTTTGGTTTTTTTTTTTGTTTGTTTGTTTGTTTGTTTTTAAATTCTTGGAGAAAGAAATGGAAGACATCAATTTTTAAAGTCAAACACTTCTAAGTATTCAAAGAAAAGAACCCTACTGCATTTTTCTTACTACTGCTTGTTTTTCTTGTACTTTCCTGCCCATGTCCCATTTTGTGACTACTTTATGGTCCTACTATATTTTCTGTTTAGTCCAGTAGTTCTGATGAGTCTCTTGGGATATTTCATATGCCAGTGTAAAGGTCCTAACATAATCATACCCTTCTGCTATTTAACAAGAAGCTATCAGTTCAACTACAGGAAAATTTGTGATGATAACATTTTGCTCTTCTTTCCTGGCAAGAAACTGAAATTTGGGTTATTTTCAAGAAGTTTTATCAAAGGATGATATCAGTAACACATTATACCTGACCACAGGTTACATGAGCAAATCAAGAGTTAATTCACACCAGGAAGGAAACCTTGGCAGCACCTGTAATTAGCAGCCCTTTAATCAACAGCCCTCTAAAGGTATATTTAAATAATGAAGTTATGATAGTTTATACAGACATTCAAAAATTCCCACAATCTCAGTAAGAAAAGATAGAGCTTTTCCCAAATTCACATAAAGAAAAGGTAATGGTGACCCTTATCTTATTGCACCTGGACTAGGCAGTTCATTTGCTATTTTCATCACCAGAAAAGGCACTAGTAAAGGAATTCATATTAGAATACTAGCATGAAAGCAAGAGAGAAGAGATCAGGCATACATCTGCAGAAACTCAGTAAGGACACAAAATGATGCTTCCTGCTGCAGCAAATTATTTGGTCATGTAATAAAAAAGCAGTTCCAAAAAACATGGTATATAAAGAGCTATTCTGCCCTCACAAGTGTAGATGAACAAGGTAACTAGGAAGAGTGCTAAAACCAATTTCTGTTCTAATAGAAAACTCTGACAAAATAGATTGGAGGTTTTGTCTGAAATCTGATCAGATCGATCTGATCACTGCCCCCAAAATTAAGGTCTCTGCCATATGTTCATTGCTTAACGTAGACTGCATATTTGACCACTCAATTTCCAGTCAGAGAAACAACTGTGGCATAGCTGTTCGGGCCTTAACTCAGCCAGACAGTTCAGCATCTTATGTGTAGCATCTTGCTACACTCTTAAGGAAAAACAAGCCATTCTTTGACCACCAGTTCTAAGGGGGAGTTAAAGCAAACAACACACACTGCACAAACCAGAAAAGAGTGTGACAAGTTTCAAATGGCTTCTGTCTGGTTTTTGCTCCCCAAAAGTTTATCACGTGACAATGTAGACAAGAAAACATCAGCTGAAACCTGTACACTGTCAAAAAGATGTACACTGGCTGAGTGAAAAAAATTAAGCTTCTAACATCTGTTTTTACAACTTAACTTACTCTGGCCACATCAAACAGACTAACCGTGCTGTGCAATTCCAAATTTCTGCTAATTGTTCAGGAGTAAAAAGAGTGAAAGAATGACAAAATAATATTTTGAGGACCATCAAAGAAAGAAAACAGTTTCCTTTGGCATTAAAAACAACAATAGTGATGAAAATAGGTAAAGTTTTTACCTGGTTTCAATACATGTTCCTGAAGAGCACCAATGATTTAGCTGACTCTTCATTACTTGAGATCATTTCAACTGGGTCAGCTCTAGGTGTGCTGGAATATCTGTATGGTCTAGAGATGACCTAACAGGTGTTCCAAATTTCTAGCTTCTGCTGTTTTATTTTTTAAGTTACTTCCATGGGTGTTGTACACTAAATGCATTGCATTCAGCATCATACAGCTTCTGTGCTCCACAGTTACATTAGATGCATGATAGCATTACCAGCTACTGTTATCCAACAAATTAATAATGGAGAATTAAAAAAAGATCAGGAGAGAGGTGTCCCATTGCTTCTGCTCTTCCAAATTTACCAAGACATCAACCTTGACAACAGCTATCCTTCGTCTGCAGTTAAAAGTGGTCATCCTACTGCCCTCAACACTAAACTTCAATTATATTGTAATTCTAACCTTTATTTTAGTACTCCTCTTCCTATTCCACTTCACATCACACCAAATAAAAGTTCTTAGACAAAAGAATTAATGAGATCTCAGGAACTAAAAACAAGCCAGACATCAACACTTCCCCTTGCCTTCAAGCATATATACCAGTGTTCTTACATTATATGAATTATCTGCAATATCAGGATATCCCAGGGACATCTTTGAGTTACTTTCACTCAATCACGTACATCAAGAAGTGGAAGCCTAGTCAAAACTGAGTATCATCAATCAGCATGAAAAGTCCTACTCCTCCTTCGCCTAAAGAGCCTCTCTGGGACTCGTACATCTCTGTGTCTCAGCTGCTGTATTTTCCACACCCCGAGTTTAAAAGGTCTATCAATACAAACACCTGCTTAATTAAAGAGAAATTAAAAAAAAAGGGGGGGGGGGAGGATGTTAAAAAGGTTACAGAAGATCTAATAAATCATCATCTGGTTCATTTGACCATTCCATCACAGGCTTCATCCTAGATGGAAAGACAGACTGACCTAATACTTTCTATGATAGAGCTGCTGAAATACCCTTTAATTTATCAAAAGATTTACACTGCCTAAGAGAAAAGAAAACTTAAAGCTGTGGAAAAGGCAAAGCTCATGAACCTCTTTTTCTCTTCCCTTGACAAACCCTCTGAGACTGAAACTGAACATCATACTCATCACAAAAAGCAGACATTGTTTGGCATGAAATTGAAATTCCTTTCTTACTTTAAAATATGAAGGAGCTTTTTTCTGTACAAAAATGAGGAGGAGCTATAAAAGCTGCAACACAAAACAGAAGCAGCAATTCGGATCATGCCTGCTTTCTGCGTTTGTCTTTTTTAATGACAGCAAATTAATATGAGTCACTTTCCTCCCAGTATGTGTGCATCAGCCAACAATCGGATTAGACAGTATGCTACTTCTTATTAGTTACACTGCATTATAAAGATTGGAAGAGGAAAAGGAGGAGAGTACAGAAATGTTCCTAGAACTACTAGAAGGTCCAAGATATCTGTAATTCAAGTATAAACTTTCTCTAAATTGGGGATACTGGGAAGATTGAGGCTTTTCCCCAAATTTGAATTTGCCATTGGGCATGTTGGGGATGTTTACCATCTCAGAAGGAATTTACGGATTAGCTTCTGACTAGAACAGATCCTAAATGACCACAGGCACACCATCTTAAATGTAACAGACCGCAACTCTGAAAATATTTCAGTAATACCTACATTTCCATTATAACAACATGATTGGTCAGACAAGGATCATGCTAGTTCATTATTATGTCTTCAGCACTCATCCTAAGTGGATACCCAAGGAAAACTAAAAGCAGACCAAGCCTATTTCCTTCAAGTATGCATCCACACCATGAGTCTTTTCATCAGTTAACTGAGCCTCATATGGTCTGTTTATACAGTAATTCCAAAAAGATCTAATTTTCAAGTACTTATCCAGTCTCTCCTTGAATACATTTAGAAGTTTTGCATTCACAATAATGATTTACAAACCTTTAGCAATGACTCACATAAATCTGCCTGTGATGTAGCAAGTTAAACATTAGCCAGCTGTGGGCCCCATCAGCAGAGGCAGCCTACAGCATCTTGTACTCTATTAGCTGGACCTTAGGCTGTTAGTAGATGAAGGGATTATTCCCCTTTACTCAGTGCTTGCTAGACTGCATTCAGAATAATGCATTTAATTTTAGATTGACAAACTGGGGCAAGTTCAGTGAAGTGTCACAAAGATAGTCAGGTGGCTGAACTGCCTTCCTTGTGAGGAAATGCCAAAGGATTTGGGCTGTATCGGCTTGAAGATGACACAGCTTCAAGGGGACCTAAGGACAGTCTCAGAGCACCTGCAAGGAGGTTATTGAGAAGCCAAAGGCAGGCTCTTCATAATGGTGTACAGACAAAGCATAGGATGCAACTGGAATAGTTTGAAGTGAGAGAATCTGACTCTATAGGAGGAAAAAGCTTTCTTCTCACAAGGATGGACAAACAGATAAACAGGTTGCCCAGGGACATTTTGGAGTTTCTCTGTGTGTAAGGTTTTATATGACTACATAAACCCCCAAGTGACCTGATCTGACCTCACAGCTGACCTTGCTTCTAGAAGGAGTTTAGACTAGACACTTGCTGAGGTCTCTTTCAGCTTGAGTGAAGAAGAATCACCTTTCCGTATGAAGAATCATCTTTTTCATACTTGTTCTGGCTAAATAGATCACATGTTCCCTAGTTCTTGTTCTGTAAGGCATAGTAATCTGTCCCTATATCTATCCTCTTAGTGTCAATCTTGCCTTGCAGACTTTTATCATACCAGCACCCTCAATCCTTAAGTCATTTCTTTCAGTGAAGAGACCAATTGTGTCATCAAATTCAGCCCCCATAGCTTTAGGCAGCCAGATGAAACATATCAATTTAGAAAAAGTCCACAAGGACAATTTTTCCAGGTTTTTTTTGTTTGTTTTGTTTTCTTCTTTTTTTTTTTTCTGCACACTACAGAGTAAGAAAAGCTTTTAAATAAAACAAAAACCACAGTACTCACAACAACTTTAGAAAACAAAAGGCTTAAAACCACTATGCACCAGAAGGAGAGACAAAAGAAAATACAAACACAAGAGAAATTTGAAATTTGTTGGGTAAAAATGCCCAGAAAACTGTGACCCTTGCAGAACAGCAGGACGTGTTTACCGATGTCCAAGTTGTCC
Organism: Xenops minutus; assembly: GCA_035221455.1. Lineage (NCBI taxonomy): Eukaryota > Metazoa > Chordata > Aves > Passeriformes > Furnariidae > Xenops > Xenops minutus. The sequence continues at coordinate 42,239,002 of JAWWEE010000158.1, read as the reverse complement.
ACCACCTGCAAAGAGACCTCATTAGGTGCAACTGTGACTAAATTCAGTAAAGGCAGAAGGAACTATTTCTTAGGTGCATTCTGCTGCCAAAGAGGAGGTAGAGTCAGGACACAATGTATTTCTTCGTATTTCCGGAAAAAAGAGAACACAAAGAGGATGTCCTTCAAGAATCCCAGAAGGCAGCATGCCAGAGGAGCTGAATACAGAGACTACGGTTAGCATTGAGAAGCACAGCAGGATCCATAGCTCACTTGGGGCTTGGAGGAAGAATAAAGATACTAGGTCACTAAAGTTTTACAGAATCTGGATGGTAACAAAATGGCCTAGTCAGGATGGATGGAAGCCAAACTGTTAGTATTGATCTCAGCCCATTCAACTCTCTTCTAAAGAATCTTTTTCTAGTCTTCATTCTTAAGCTACAGTTTATTACATTAAACCAAATAAGCCATCAGGAAAAAAGTGAACTGAAATAAAAAAAACCCCAATCAATGAAAAACAACCAAGCAAAAAATCCTCCCCAAACCCGAAAAACCAAAAAGCTACACCAAAAACACAGCAAAAAAAAAGTACAATTTAAACAACTCCTGTTTTCTCAAACTTGAAGTGGCTTAATGAAACTAAGTAGCGTAATATCTTGCATGACCGGTTTGAGACTACAAGGGTTTGTTTAACTGTAGGCAACCCTTCACTCTTCCTTACATACCTGTTCACCATTCCTTAATCATAGGTACCAAAACAGCAAATACAGTTTACATTTACTGTCTTCACTGCAAGAGGTCAAACTCAAATTTTCAGTCTTGACAGCTAAAAAGAGTTCGTCCAGAAAGGCCAGCTATTCAACAGAGCCTCAGAAGGTAAGAGTTTTACCAAATATAATACGCTAAATCAGTAGAAGAGTTTAGAATAAGAGGCAGGTTTTCAGATATCTAACCTTTTGCTGGTCACTATATTTCAGCAGTATGTTTTTGAAATATATTTCCTGATCTATCACCACTCGCCATGCTTTGATTCATATCGGAGCAATCTCAGAGTACACAAACTTGATACTTTTCAAATAAAAACAGACTGGAAGATGTAGTCCACCTTTTAATCAGATATTAGTCTATAGTATCAGACCAGAGCTAGTCCAAAGTAACAGCTCAGAAGCAAAAATGTTGGCAGTATAGATCTCAGGTCCCTGATATTAAATTTCATTCTGAAAACCCACTCTCATGATGATTGCTATTGTAGACACAGCCTCATCTGGTAGTACTTTGGGGGCCGCTTTGACCTATCAGAGAAAGAAACTCAGAATTCTGAGCTTTTTGACCTCACCTCAAATATAACATTGTCCCACACACATACTGGAAGGCCAGTGATGAGAAGAAATGCATTTATGAAAGCTCACTATTCTCAAGGCTCTCTAACCTTCCCCAAGGTCATATAGTGAGAGTGCAAAAACAAAAAGTATCCAGAGCTAGTAATATGGCATACAAACTATTCTACATAAATGAGATGCAGCTTTTCTTGCTATTACCTCCTCTTCTTGCCAGGACAAGATGCTAGGGCATCCACCTCTAGGAGAGATGGACATATGCAAACTTTATACAGGCAATCGGTTAAAAGTACCATGCCAGAGTAAAAGACAAGTGTAATGGTTGTTTAATCATTCTCACCATGAAGTGCCAATTCTTTAGTGTCTTATGACATTCATGAATGGTACAGAGGGCTGGCATGATGAATGCAGAGCAATTCCAACTGACAGATACTTTCAGAGAATTTATATCCCTCTCACACTCCCAGGACAAAAGGGCTCTTGAGCTGAGTTATCATTTGTTCCACGAGAGGATTTACAGTCTTGCCAGCAACTCCTTTTACCTTACTCTGTAAAGTGTTTATTTTGATATACTGATTGTGATCATTCAAGAACAACTGTATGTGAAGAAAGTCAGCAGAGGAGAGAAAAAACAGAGTGGTTCTGAATAACTTGCTCACCTTGACCTTCGTTCCCCTCAGCCAGTTTGTGTTGTCTTTGGTATCAGTTCTATCCCAGCATCCACTGCTGTCCCACTTACAAATGTAATATCACTCAAGGGAGACATCTTATCTCCCATGCCTGGCTACCCTTTTTTCACGGCAAAAGATATTTAGCCACAAAAGCCATCCACCATGGTCCTTTCTTATCATTGCACTGGAAAGCACCTCAGCATCACAGTTTTACACCACACTACAGCAGCCTTCATCTTACAGTTACACACAGCAACGTGAGATGACTCCTGCCATGAGAATCAGTGGCAAAGGAACACCTGAACCTTATCCAGAAGGCAGGGTGATACAGCCACACAATGCCAGAGTCTCAACATTACTTGGAAACTAAGATACTCCCACTGCCATGATGAACATATCACCTTCAAAAATGTATTGCATGAGGCATTTTAGCAAATGCAACACTTCTTCCCTCTGGCAGAGGCTACCAGTAAGTCTTATGACTTTGATATTCAGCCACTCTCTACAAGTTTTTCCGTCACTATTGTCTCCTGAGAAATTCAGCAGTTACAATCTTGACTAAAATACATCATCACCTGAGAGGCCCTGAGTCTGTGGCCTTCAGCTGCACAAAGCAATAGCATGTGTCACACAAGTGAGGATAATGAAAGGTCTGTGGAATGATCACATCGATCTAACAACAGCAGCGATTTCCCTACACTTCATTTTGAAAGTATTAGCTGACTTCAGGCAGAGAAGCAATAAGCTTCTATGAATATTACAGATAATATCCATAATATCATCACAGAAAAGGATATTGTCTTCTCTTACACATTTTAAATTATTTTTTAATGCTACATTTTTGCACCTCTATACAGTATTTGATCTTAAATACCCTGGCAATGTCCTATCCTTGAACAGGGCCTACACAGACTAATAGGAGAAATGTAACTTCCTTGCCTTTGAAATTAATCTATCATTATATTACAAGATGATGCACCATATCACCACACAGTGCCTACCAAGATGTGTAGAAGGGACTTCCTAGAGTAGTCAGTGAGCGATTTGGTATTTAATAGGTATTGTTAAAAAGTTCTACAGAGATAAGTTAAATTAATAAGTCTGAAAAAAGAGTAAAAAATGGGTAGGCCATGTACTGTTAACCTCTTCTACACCTACTCCTACTGAGAAACTGATTAAAATTGATAAAGATTTTCTTCACTCATATTTCAAGTGTCTATTCATCTCCACCTCTGCAAACATCAAACCTCAGTATTTTAGTCTCTACCACTTTATTATGAATTATCAGTTGCATTCCCAATAAAGCATTTAATTACTAAATCATTTCTTTGGGACACAACACAGAGAAGAGCTGTCTTTTGGGTACACCTTTCACGGTGCCAAAGACACAGAATTCTATATAAAGCTCAGATCTGTGCTCCCTAAGTGAGAAAAAAAATCTTCCTCCAATAAGTTGGAAAAATAAATCCCAGTCTATCTTTTTTTACTCTCCTGTGCAGTAAATGCAAACTATTGATTTACCTCTAGCTCTTTCATGCCTTTCACACGCTTCAGTAATACAGAGGATTTGTTCTTCATCCTTTCATCTCCAGGCCTGGAATGCCTCTTAAGCCCTCCGTTAAGGGTCACTCATTCTTCCTCAAACTGCATCACTCGCATCCTACAGAGCTCCAGAGGTGACAGCTAGAGACATGTAAGTAGCACGTAATCGCTTACCTCCTGACTTCTTTGGCAGGTGAGACACAAAGACAAAATTTTTATAAACCCTAGTTATTCAAACTTTTGATCATTTATGTTTGATCTTTTATAAGCCTCCTTCTGAATGCAATATAAAACCAGCAAAATATGGATGAAAAGTAATTTCCAGTGTCTGCACCTTGCAGGTAGCACTGAATAATGCTGACAGTTCCATAAATTCCATACTCCCATAGAAAACAGGGAACATATGGGTCTTCACACCTCAGATGCTTACAAACAAAAACCCATTGAATAATTGGAAGGAACATGTAGAGGTCATGTAGTTTCCCTCTCCTCCAACTCAAAGCAAGGCCAATGAGAGCAGAATACTCAAGAACTAATTCAGATGAATTTTTAATATCTCAAAGAAAGGACATTCAACAACTTCTTCACTGGCAACCAGTTCCAGTATTTTATGGTCCTATTCTTTAAATTATGTTTTTCCACATTTCATCTTGTGCCTATTTCTTCTCACACTCTTTCTGTGAGACTCCAAAAAAAGTCTCTATAAACCTAGTCTGATACTTAAAGACAACCATAGTATTTTTTCCCTCTGTCCCCTTAGGGCTAAACAAGCCATGTTCCCTCAGACTCTCATATTTTATGTTTTTCAGCACCTTTACCACCTTGGTGGCCTTCTGCCATGTGAAGCCCAAACTTGAATGTAGGACTCCAGATGCCTCACAAGTACTGACAACAGGGGAGGAAACCATTCCCTTGGCCCACTGACTACATTCTTGCTATGGCAGATCACCATGTAATTGGCTCTCTGAACAAAGACACATAGCTGGTTTCTTTCATTCAGCTGGAATATGTTCTGTTGCCCTGTTGCACAGGAGCTCTCCATCCCAGATGACTTGGCATTTGCTTTTGTCAAATTTCATAAGATTTATTGTGATGACCCCATTTCTCCAATCTGTTGAGGTCCCTCTGAATTGCAGCTCATCAATGGCTGTCCCCAATTTGGTAATTTGCAAACTTGCTGGGAGTACTCTGTTCCATCACTCAGGTCATCACACAGACATTAAACACTACTGGCATCAACATTGACCCTTGAAGGGCATCGCTAGTCATAAAATGTATGTTGAACTTTCTGCCAGTGAGCACAGTCCTTTGCACCAGCAGTCAAGCCAACACTCCACCTACCTCATGATCCACTTACCTAACCCCTATCTCACAGGCTGGGCTATAGGGATATTCCAGGAGACTGCACCAAAGTTTTTGTCGGAGGGAGGTAAACTTCTCCTGTACCCCTGCTAAAAGCCAGTCTCATTGCAGAGAGCAATGAGGTTGGCCAAACATAATTACATAATTAGCCCTCAGTAAATCCATGTGGGCTATTCCAAGTTAGCTTTTCATCCTTTGAGTGTTTGCAAGTAGCTTCTAGAAAAATTTGCTCAGTAATCTTCCCAGGAACTGCTGTTAGACTGACTACCCCATAATTCTCTAGTAGATATGGTATTTGCTTTTTTGTTTTCCCCAGTCATTAATAACACTTTTACTGTTTTGTTTTGATTTGTTTCTTCCCACCTACTTTCTCTCCAAGTATCTCACGATTCCTCACTGTATTTATTGAAGATCAAAGTGCCACAGTGTGATGTAGGCTCTTGGATCTTAATATTTCTTCTATCCTAGAAAGAATTTCCTCCCATTACATGTGCTCTCCTCAATATTTCTGTTAAAAATAGATCTCTCCTTGTGACAACTCAGTCTCAGGGCCTGCAAGCAATACTTCATCAATTTAAGTGCCTGAGAACACAAAGAGAAGTTTCTGTTCCAAGATCAGGCACTTAGTCCATCAAACAGTAGAACCTGTTCCTGAGCTATGTGATTAACTGTTTCATGAGCACACCATGTAGAACTAGTGTTACATATTTTATAATGCCCCATTTTCTTGAAAATACAGAAAAGTATTTCCCTAGTGGAATGGGCCTAGACACACATTTCATTAATCTTGATATTTTCTCCCATTTTAGCTAAGTTGAATAGGCTCCCTCATGTAGTATACTTGGAGCTATGGGTCAGCTCTTCAGATTTAGGTGTTCTGCTCAAATACAGCTCTCAGTTCTGTTCCTTTGTTCTAGAGAGTAAGATTGCTACAGAATGGGTTTGTTTTTTTCTCTAAGAGTATGCTGCTAGAAGATACAAGGCCTGTGAGAGCTGCAGTTTCCTCAGGGAAGTCCTTCCAACACATCATTCTGACAGTTACCTCTTCCCTTCAATACTACTAAATTGGAATGCATGCTTAGAGCAGAAAGCAAATTCCAGGAAAAGCCAATTTTCTTTCAGTGGTCTCAGAGGAGCTGGCTGTTCCATGGGGTCATTTTCCTTTGTTTAGAGGTTCAGAAGTTATTTTGAAAGGTGGTTTCCCATAAAAGGAAAACTGTGAAGTACTTAACACATTTGTACATCAATTTATTTCTTTTTACATATAATCAGTTTCCATGTCATTTTTACTAATCCTCCAAGTTATTCATATTTCAACAGAGGCCTCTGGTTTTTATTCTCTCTATTTGATTCTCCCATAAGTCATAAAAAGCTGAATTGATAAGGTGACAACAACTGCCACAACAGAACAGTAAGGCCACAAACATAAGCAAAAGAGAATGCCACTCTGACCTTGTAACGAGCATAAACTGAGCAATTCATCTCAGGTCAGTGACTTGATGCAAGTATATTTAGTTATAAATTAAACCATGCTCATTGCAGTAATTCAAGGCAGTATTTGCTTGCATCTTCATTTATATTCAGACACAGTACCTTCTGTAACATATTGTATTAGGGGAATACTGGGGAAAAGCAATTATTGGAAAACTGAAGCCACTACTAGTGAAATTTTCCACCTTTTACAGAATACATCAGAACTTCCTCCATCACTCACATTCTTCTGTGACAATATATTCTGTGAATACATGAGATGGATCTCTCAAGGCAATCCTCACATAACACTGCCAGAATAGATTTAAACCACATACAGTCGAGCAGTGTAACAAACATTTCCGTCCAGTTATTTTGGCATTAGGCATAGTCTATCAGCAACCAGTTACCATCATGGTAGAGCAAAAAGAAATTGAAGACTTGCTAGTGCCTACATAGCAGCTAGACCATCCAATGAAAAAAGACTAGAAAACACACAATGTAAAAGATGTACAATCCTCTCTTCTGAGTTAGGTCAAGTGGCTATATGTGGTGAGGGAGCTTAAGGCTGTCCTGTGCAAGCCAATTTGCACTGCTGTGTCTACCGCTAACCTACATCAAGCAGAGTATATAAATAATGCTGCACAGAGAAAAGGAGAGAAACTGTGCGCTAGTGGATGCCAAAATAAGGTTGTTACTTGTCTACTACTTGTGAAAATCAACCAACCCAGACACTGATTAACTACAACCACACTGAGCTCAGGCATGATAAGAATTATGGTCTACATACAGTATTAAGTCAGTGAGAACTAAGAAAATGGCAGCTCTCTCAGCCACTGGTGAAAGGAGCTGGTATCTCAACTATCTAGGATAGCTAACTATTTTCCATCATATTTGCACTGCACTCATTTGTTTTCCATATGCAGCATTACAAAAACAAGCTCTTTGATGTGTAGAAATGTATTGGGTTTTTTTGACACACTGCTTAGGATCAATTCTGTAGAAATAAAGGAATCAAAATAAACACACTAAGAAAATACCGACGTAAAAAAAAAAAGAATTCCAAAATCTCATGTCAGACTCATGACAGTAGCAGTAACTATACATGCTTACCCAACTAACAAAAACACAAGAACTCTCCCTCCCCTCTACACTTTTAACAACACACCAGCAACTTGCTTAACAAGTTCACAGTAAAACTAAACTTCGACTGTCAGTCAGCCCTTACTTTCAGATGTAGAGATTTTAATCACCAAGTGCTATATAAATCAAGATACTGCATTTCAGCATGCTCCCTGACTGCAAACATATTGGTATCATTCTTTTTATTAGAAGGTGAAAGGCTAAAGAAGTTGTTTCCTTCAATTTAACTGCAAAACTTGATTTTACTTCTTTGGCAACATTGGCATAATGCATTTTTGTGCTCATGTTTATTTTTCCTTCCAGGCTACCTTATGTATGCAGAAAAGAAAATAATCACAATATTTTCCCCTTCAGATCTTCTCGTATGGCATATATCTTCAACAAGACCCATGAGAAGTGAGTTATGAAATGATGAGTAGGGCATGTAGCATTTAAACAGAGAGAACAGTGTCTGGAAGTTCCTAGTTACACACATATGCCTCTAAAGGTTGACCATTGATTAAACTTTCTAGAGACCACTTCAACACAACCCAAATAAAGATATTTCTGCTTTAAGAGACAACCTATCCAGCATTCTGAAATAAAATTCTTCTTGCTTCCAGGCACACAACCCAATTACTGCAGCTCCCATTTTTCCTTTACTTTTCCTTTTATTCCTTAGTAAATTCATTTGCATTCATTTTGACATTAGAGGATAGTATCTCCAATACAGCAAACACAATTAGTCATTTGTTTGCTCAGCACTGGCCCAAGGGGACTACGTTGTAATAAGAGGTCTTTTGCCTGCCACCACTATACAAATGAGCCAATCAACACCACCATGTGTGTCAATGATGTTGAAGCACAGACATATTAAAAGTACGTCTTTTTCAGCATTAACTTAAACTCAATATATCAATCTATGTAAAATTAGAGAAGAAAAGCAGACAGGAGTATTGGCTAAACTCACCCCTTTCTACTCCAGTATAAATTATACAGATCTAAAGGGAGTGACCGATGAGATGAAAATAAAGCTCTGTAATCTACATACAGCTTATCTAAGGAGTTTGTTTGAAAGATTCCTATAGTGAAAAAAGAGTTAAACTTTCAAAGTGGCAGAAAAAAAGGAGCAGCTAGGAGTGATGTGACGGAAATGGAAGGAAAAAAGAAAAAGAAGAAATAAAGTAGTCAGCTGAATATCAAGGGCAAAACATGAATAGTGATTATAGAATCATTAAGATTGAAAGAGACCTCCAAGATCATCCAACCTTTGACCAAAACCCATGTCAACTAACCAGAGATCTACTGATCCTAGTTCTGAAGCAGTCCTTCAAATAACCATCCTTCTCACTTCAAAACCATAGTACCTAAGTACATCATCAAAACTTCTATGTGCCTTTCCAGTGGACACACAGGAAAACTGACCTGCAAAAGTGCCTATGGGCCCCAAAAACCCAGGTACAGCACCATTGTTCCTGATGATCAATGTACACTGCTGTAAAATTACTGAAATTTTTACATAGAGCCTGTAACCACAGATCCCAGCACTGTTCAGACACGTGCTTAAGTTCTTTTCAAGTGTTAGTTCAAAGAATATCACCACTAATATTTATTTCTATACTTTTACCCCATATGTCTGGAACCTTTTGCTTGGGGGCTTTTGTTTGACTTTGGTTTTGGTTTCATTGCTTTTTTTCCCCCTGCTGATGTTTGCCAGAGGCAACGCCATGGTGACTAAAAGACCTCCTGAGAGGATAACAAACCCTCAAAGTTTTCCTTCAGAGCAGTCTCCAGCTGTTGCAAACTTTCCCCATTTATCTCTTCACAGCCTCAATTAGAGCAATTGCATCTTGAAACCGATTTCCTCCTCTGTCCTACTGAAAATTCTTTGGTCCACCTGTCAATTGGCATCCCTGCTTCATTACTTGCTGACAGCTCACAATACAGCTCCTTTCCCCTAGCAAATTACTCCTAATCAATTCCTTCTGCAACATTATCTCATCAGCTCTTCAACATACAGACACATACACTCACACACTGAGAACAGGCTGGCTGTGATGGCTGCCTCCCTGAGGAACTCCAGTATACAAGGAATTTGGTGCACTAGATATTTTCCTGGACTTGCTGGTGGTTTGTTCTGAAGCACTAGATGAGTTTCAGAGTCTCACTCTCCCCTTCCATCTATACAGGGTGATTAGAGAAATGTTGATGGAAGAAAGCTTGATTACTCAGGATGAAAACAAGGGGCAAGTAAATAAGCAAGCAGTATTAATAAACACTGCAATGCACTACAATTGATTGTTTACCCATAATAAAACCCCTAATGGTAATTTTTTGGGTTTTCACTCCATTGCCCTATTAGATAATGCTTTTACTTTAATTCCAATTTCTTATCCCTTTGCCTTACAGCAACAATCTAAAATGAGAAATACTATAGAAAGACAGCTACCCATTCTGTAACCAGAGACAAAATGAGCCTTCACAACTTTGATACATCATCTAGGGAACTTTAATCACACTAAGTAAACCAGGCTGTCTTATTTAGAGAAGACAGAAAAGAGTCATGATGAAACGTGACCCACACCAACAAAGACTATTTTAACTTGCTCTTCTGAGAGGTGGATGTCATTTGATTCTGTTATTTCAATATTTTTAAATGCTGCCTTTTCTGTATGGTGCCATAGTATTCACTAGAAGTAGTGCGCTTGAAGAGTTTTTATTCATATATTTCTATGCAAGTGTCTCCTTTAATAGTTTGTGAATGTAATAAAACACACTGAAAATACCTGTGCACGTGGATACAACAAACTCATTAACCAACTGCTTCTAAAGCATGCAGAGCACACAAGTGCACATTGCTGAGATTTTAAAGGTCTTTCTTTGCTAGTGCATGTAAAACTGCTGAAATTTTCTCAGTTGACATGGCTCTGAATAAGGACATCTGCTTGGCAGATTTAACACTGGAAGAAGGCACACAGGTTTTAACTACACTGCCTCCAACACTGCTGCTACCAAGTCATGAATGTCTAGGGCTGAGAACTAAGTTCACCTTTGAATTGTTTTCACTCCTGGCCCTCCCAGGTGAGCCTGCCAAAAAGATGTGCAATCAGAGTCATGAGTGCTAATGGGAACTGCCAAATGGATCCCAGATGCTTTTCCTCTGTTCTGCACAGACACAGCACTGAGCCTTTAAGGGCTAATGTAATGTCATTGAGCAGCGCTTGTTCAGCATCCTTATTATGTGCAGGGAAGCAGTTTTCCTCTTTGCACTGCAGAGCACAGAACTGTGGGCTGGACCCAAAGATCAGAACCAGGAACATTATTCTGTCTTCCTATTTTTCCATATGGAAAAAGTAAAAAAACCCACCAACTTACCTTTGAGTAAGAAAATTTTCCTGGGTGCTTCATCACACGAACTGAAACAACAAGCTGCAACTTTTAATTTTTTTTTTTTTTATTTTCAAGTACTCAGTAGTACAGAGGGCATATGTTTGTGGATACCAGTAAGCATGTGACAAGTGTAAAGGATTACTACAGACTGACTGGATAAGCCATGTGTCAGTCAGTCATGGATGGGGAAATCACATGCTTTGAACTAATATCCCCAGAGACAAAATCTCTCCTGACCTCATTTGAAATTAAAGGAAAAAGGAAATAATACATTCCTTTCCAAATTTGTGCTGGCACACAAAGAAATGGCCTAAAACTATTCATTAAGGGCAGTGAATGACTCCCAAGAATCTGTAATAAAAAACATGTTTAGAAAGAGAACCTGACCTTATAATGTAAAGCAAATGTTTTTCTATCACTCTTTATTACTCAGAAAGCATCAAGAGAACACGATAATGAAATCTCATAATACTAGATTTTTGAGACATACTACCACACAACTAGCTCACAATAGACAATAAGTATTTATGATCTCTTTTTCCTATCTGCTTGCATTGACTCCAGGCACCCAATACACCCCAAGGGGACAAATCCCAGCACTGCATGAAGCTGGCAGGTTCAGCGACCTCCTTGCTCAGACGCATGCTGTTGAAGTGAATTACAACAAAGACTGTGAGGTCACCTTCCCTTTTTTTGTTATTAATAAATGCTTGCATGACACTAGCTTTATAAAATGTGATGATAATTTCCAACACAGAATCATATACATTTAAATCCATATTCTTTCTAATTTAGATCCATTTTATAATTTAAATCCATTTTAATATATTGATTTAAATCCATTTAATATAACAATAAATTAATTTAAATAATTATGTATCATTTAATCTAAGTCGATTTCTCTTTCTATGATTTCATAGTGTTTAGGAAGAGCAAAATACTATCCCTATCTGAAAGTCAGTGAAGAGCAACTCAGTGGTCCACACCTTCACAAGAGCCTGCAATTCCTGGTAGACTATATTAAGAAATGCAGTGGCACACCATCTCTTTGGCTCCCTGTGATATACCAAAGTCAGTGAGACAGTAGAGAAAATTCAGAATTCCCAGCTCCAAGATGGGGATTTCCAAAGGTGGCCTAGGAGTACATAAAGATGATCTAAAGTTGGACTGCAGAACAAAATTAGTATCAGATTTGTTTCTGTTTAGAAGCTGTATGATGTATTTATGGTATTTCCTGATTTTTTTTTTTTTTTACAGTAACTCAGTGGTCAAAAGTGTTCCTTACAATCTCACATCAATTTTGATAGGGACCTATGCTGATGCCAGAGTTAAAGTTTCTGATGAGAAAGAAGTGCCAATAATAAAAGCGACCAATCTGTTTTCATGGAAGGAGTTAAGCAGAACAGTGCCTAGTAATAAACAGCTAAGAGTGACAAGCACAAATGCGAGCAAAGCAGGTAGAGCAGTTTGATATTTATGAGGTCTGTCTTCTTTTTAAAACTAAGTAACATCATCATTGTTTTTTAAAGTGTTCAACATAAATCAGAGGAGAAAAAACCCAAAAGCCCAAGAAATTTGACCTATACGATTCAGTGGGTACTACTCTGACTGTAGTAACTGCCATACAGCCCCCTAACCTCTGCTCCTTGCTGCTCAGACTGGGAGCCCTGAGGTGTTTTTCCACTGAGCCACTATATCTTACCAAAACCCACGTCATGTTATCCTGCAAGTGCAGTCTCCACAGGAGAATTAGCAGAAGCAACAAGCTACACAATAATTACAAAAATTACACTCAAAAAAGCCGGCTGCTCAAGAGAAGAAAGGGTGCATACAGAAATGCACTGAACTGGAAATGATACTGCAGAGCCCTGCAGCAGAATGGTCTAGAACATCTAATTAGCTATTGCTGGCTGGAGATTTACTTAAACTCAAAGGTTTCCTTTTCAATTCATTTGTAGAGGTTTTCATGAGAGAACAACAAAAATTGTTTCCAAATCAAAACAGAAAATTAATTTGTGGGACGTCTGCAAGAGACAAAGTTCAAACACCTGTACTATAACCCAACTTATCTGCATGGCATAGAAGAAGCTCAACCACTGTTTCTTGCCTCATTAGAAGTATTATGAACACATCAAAGAAAGTTCTGCTGTCATCTTGTTGTCAGCCCAGAAAGGCTATCTAAATTCCATCTTCTTCCCAAACTGTCCAAATAGAGACTACAGAATAACTGAAGAGCAAAGATTTAGTTCAGAGAGTCCTGTGACAGTCACAGGAAATATAATCCTGTATTTTCCACATGGGAAATATAAACTCCTTCTGTTGTTCAAGCATCTGTTTGTGAAGTCTCTAAAATATGACATGACACTTCTGTACATATTATCAGTTTAGAGAGAAAAATAACATGAATAATGTCCATCTGTAGAAAAAAACTACAAATTCTCACATTTATTATAAATCACCTAAAACTAGTTCACAAATACAGTTATACCACAGTGTGTAGGAATCTTCTTATTGCCAATAACAGTAGAAAACAATATGTTGAACCATTTGAACACATTAGATTCAAGCAGATTTAGCTCAGAAAATACCCAAGGTGCAGAACAGATGCACCCCTTTTGCTGGAACTTTTATTTGACCCTATGAATCTTTCCAAGCTTCCCTCTAATTTTCACACAGGACTAGGAACAATTCACCATGTGATCAAAGGTTCCTTTTGCCTGAGAAGACCTGAGCTTAGAGTTTTTCATTTCTCCTGGAGCAACAGACACCTTATGAAACCTTCAAGGAAAGTAGAAGACTTGTTATGCTCTCCATAGCTGAGAAAAATCCTCAAAGCTTAGGTCTAAAGGAGGACCTACTAACTAAATAGCTTAGCCTACTTAAAAACCTGGGCAGTTTCATAGAGTTCTATACATATGGTTTAGGGGAAAAAAGCAGGCAGTGCATTTCCTATGTCATATAATACTGGTGAGACCTTTAACTGCAGAAGCATCATTTGGAACTCACTCTAGGATCCTCTGCTGAGACTATGAGCATGAATAAAAATAGGAGTTTTGCAATATGGACAGATCTGCTGAGAGAAAGTTGACAATTTTCACCTGTTCCTTCTAAAATACATAAAAGTGACTATTATTGGAACCTAAATAATCTGTAAGACTGTTAGACCCCAACCTTAAAAAAAAGTATTCCTAAAGAGCATTCATTCAGCTCTTCACTAGAAATGTAATTGCAGCATCACCTTGGAGTTAAACAAAAAAAATGTTACTGGAAACAATGCAACATTGTACTTACTAAGGTATTTACCAAAAACAGGCAAAGCAAGTGTTCAAGTTAAATAAATACAAAATAAATACAGCTTTAAGCCATCAGGATCCTTCCTATAATGTCTTTCCCTCTCTACTCAAGCAGGTGCCATTTCTGCTCTTAATGAACTCAAATGAAGATCTTCCAGAGAACTTCAATGTCTCAAGCAGAGATGCTGCTTCTCTGCTGAGACCCCCTTAAAGCAAATCAAAAGGGTAAGCATCTATCACATCTTCACTGTTTTTGTAAGTACTGCATTTTGAAAATGCCAATAGAAATTCACTATATTTTCCACCCCTTCAAGTCCCAGATATGCAAACCACGAATGGATTGAACCTACAGTCTTTGTTTGATCCAAACCCTATTGTGATCAAAGGCTTTGAAACAGGATCTTTAATGTTTGGAAGGGATTTCAAATAAGCCCCTAATTTAATTTATTTTGGTTTTGATGAAGACTATATTGATATAGAGAAGGGCCCAAACAATCTTTTTGGGTTTATTATCTATAACTGCTAGTTTTCCCCTCACCTTTATTTAAGTTGTATTTATCAAAAGATTTTAGCCAGAGGGTTACAGCTGCTCAGGATATCCCCTGTGTTTAGATCTCATTTAATGTATATTATCAACCATTTCCTTGTTGTATATTATCAACCATTTGTCATTTAATAGATGACAAATGTGTTTCATGAACAAACTTTCTCAAAAGTGTTGTGAGATTTGAAAGCCCTGACAGAGAGCAATGATCTGTATAACTTCATATTCCCTGGGGAACACCATTATTCTGTTGGAGCTCTCAAATTGTGGGGGAAATGGAGCTTATGAATGGGTGGGGGAAATTCTAAGTAATTCTAAAAATAATTTAATACATACAGTGAGCACTCATGATGTTGGACTGAAAGAAAAAGATACACTTGCTGTTTTGGTACTAAATATTCCAGTTTCTCAGGGAGATTAAAATATACCTCTCTTCTCCCCCTCTGACCATTTTCTGCTTATTCCCTTTTAGCTTCCAATCCTGTAATCACTCTACATCTATAAATTGAGGTGGGAACACAAAACCTGAAAATACTAAAAAAGTGTAGAGAGGCAGATGTTGCAGACTATGGTCACTTATGAGTTGCAGTCACAGATCATGACAAAAAGCTTAAGATCTTTTTATGAAAACCTATCAATCAAACATTAGGAGGAAAAATATATGTCTGCAAAACAAATATAATGACTCGTGTACATGTTTTGGCAAACTCTTCTTCTAGATTAAGTCTTTGTGCCTTACCCTTACACTACAGTCTGCAACACACATTACATTTACCTGGAAAATTGCAGAACAAAAAAAAAAAAAAAAAGCTATGTGATGAAACTAGAGAGAAGGTTTGATGAATTAGTTTAGAGAATAAGCAAACCAGCAGGGGAATTACTTCCACAGCAGTTCAGGGAAGTACTCATTACAACGAAGCAGCACCTCAAGTTTCCAACTCTCTTGTTGAAACGAGGAAGCTGTAAATACTGCTTCTCATTCCAATGTTGCAAGATCTTTCTTCCATCATTTTCTAGAAAACCTGCATATTCCAAAGTTACCGCTTTTGACCTTCTGCATTTCTTCCTTTCTTTCCACTGTTTCCAAAGAAACACAGATGCAAATAACACAAACTGACTTGGAAAACAAAACAGACTTGAAAACCTAAAAGGACCTCTGCAGTAGACTGTGTAAAAGGTAAGAGTGATTCCTTCAGATCTATGTTTATGTTGTTTTAATGAAGTGGATAGAACCCCCCTTTTAACACATTGCTTTTTATCTATACATTTTTGTCCAACTAGGAGAATCCAGAATCACTCGAAAATTCATTAACACTGACATTTAGACAACACAAAGCCATTTCAATTCAATTAAATAAACACAGTGTGTTAACCTTCAGCAAAAGAAGTAGCCGTTCATTTTTATAGGCTGCCATAAACAGATTTCTGGGCTTTAAAGCCAAGATCAATAAAGCTTCTGCAAACAATAATAATCTCACACAGACTCCATCGACAGCTGCTCAGAAAATATTGTCTGATTCTAAAGGTCTTAGTGACTGGGTGCTTTCTCAGTCTTTTCCTCTTGCTCTCTAACATCAGAGTGCAAATGCCAAAACCTTAGTGAATTCCTTTGCAGCAGCCACTAAAAAGAGCTGCTCCTTCCTCTAACAAGAATGACTTCCTATTATGAGAAGACTTGGGGAAAACAGCGAACTCATGTGTTGCACAACTACGTAAGCGCTGATGAGACAAGTCTTATGCTGCCTAAGGTCATAAGACACTGTACTTCCATAAAGCAGGTCAGCGACAGGTGAAGTGTTAAGCCTGCCTCTTTTCCTTTTCAATCAGAGCTAGCTGATTTCCATTAGCTTCTCACTAATGGAAAACTTTCTCATCTACAGAATAAGCACAATTCAGTGGCCAGCTCTGTCCACAGTGGCTTGCTTTCTTTCCTATAATCTTGCTAATGAAAAGTAACAGAGAGCATTTCAGGAACAGCAGCTTCCGCATTCCTTAGTCCTGCTAAAGCTGCCAAGGCCTTATGGTCTTCTCTCTAGTACACATTTTACTGATTCCTACTTATATCCCCAATATCTTTCCACTGCCTGTTTAAGGGGGTATGTCTGTGTGCACGGATTTGTTCAGGTTTCATTGTTGGTTGATTTTTTTGTTTTAGTTTGTTTGGGGAGTTTTTTGGAGGGAGTATGTTGGCTTTTTTAAAAAATTCTTTGGGGCAAAGACAATATCTTCTTCAGTAATGCCATGCTTCAAGACCACTGACAACTAATAGCCAGCAAATACTGTGACAATAGTTTGCCTTACCAAGTGCAGTTATCACAACTGTCAACAGTGGGCATAATTCCTGGTTGATCAGGAAACACAGAATGCAAAGAGATGGAAAGCAACTCATATCTTTGATTGTCCAAGCTACATTAGGAATCTTGCAGACATGACATCTCTAAAATTAATATTTAACAATGAGATGCAATTATGATGCAGTTACATAATCACATATGGCCAGCATTAGAATTATGACTTTACTGTGGCATAAACTTAGATTCTGATAATGTTTTTCCTTCTTTCTTACAAAATCGCCATATGACCTGAGGAGAAGGGATAAGTACACAATGAGTACAAAAATTTGGAGGCTTGTTCCTATATCCTCTCATATGTCAGTGAAGGATTGAGGTGAGAACTCAAACTTTACTGTGTGATAGCTCAGATCAGGTCTCACTCAGGTCAGTGGATTAGGCTGCTTGAGAAGTACTGAAAAGTTATCCTTGAAAAGAAGCTAAAGGCTAAACTTTGGTATGGTCAATATGAGGGATGTGGAGGGCTTCTCTAATTCCATAATAGTTGATTCAGCTAGTAGATTAAAAAAAAAAAGGCAAAAAAAAAAAGCACATCTTCCCTTTATCGTACTTCCCTACAACACTACACAGTGTATTGCAGGTTGCATCACATATGAAAAGGAAGCAAACACATGTATTTCTGTCAGACTATACATCAACAAATCACATTACATATACATATAGATTATGCATTGTCATCTGATGTGGTGAGATAAGTACAGCTTAATCACAATGATCAGAGATATCAAAGGAACCTATAAGACATGTAGTCCATCTTAATAATGGAAGGAAAGCATTCCCACAGATGGCCAGTTTTCAAAGTCATGGTTTAGCTGTAATTTTAAACTACTCCCACTAAGTTCAAAGTCACTCTATTTTCATGTTGCTGAAAATAAGAACAGGATTGGACCTTCTGAGTCACTAAATAATTGAGTAGGTACATGTCACCATACTAGCATATAAGCAGTGTTCTAATCCATATGTACCACATATTAACCCTACTTGATGTACAGATGGCATTCTGTCAAATACCTACACCTTGCAGATGAGGTGATTCTGGTGCTCACTGGATGCCACTAGTTTGCATTTACTCTATTTCTTTACTGAGTCCCAACAAATACATTTTCTATTCATGGGCTTCTCATCCAGAGGAATACAACAGCAACTCAACATTTAGTGAAAGCAATAAAACAAGAAATAAGCCTGGTGGGATGTATTTCCATTCAGTTTGATTCCCAAATCACCTTGATAACCAGTGAGAGAAACTATGTCATGGACTATAGCAACACAATTCATTTAGGTTTTCTAGGTAAAAGTCTGTACTATCTATAACAACATTTTTTTCATTCCTTTCACTGCTGCAAACTAGTGCTAGATTTACAATATGCCATTTCCAATGCAGTTTATAAGGAATACAAAATACTTCAGACACCAGCCCTGTTGGGAAGTGGGTGCTACTCTGCCTAGTTGGCAGTGTTATTTCTGCTTTCAAGGGCATTCAGAAACATTAGCTACATTCACTGCAAAAGCAGTTGTGCTCATGCTAGTGAATACAATTTGGATCGCTGCATAAGAAGTTGCAATGTATTGTAGTGAATTTGCAAGCCTAACTTGGTTCTGTCCACTCCTTTTCTTACCCCTCAGTTTATGAATGGAGTCTACCTTTTGCAATGAGTGCCTCTTCTGAAACAAATAAAATGGATACACAGAAAATCATCAACTAAAGAACCGTGAGGAGGCACTGGTGGGACTTTAACGAGTGAAAAGGAAACAAGTCAGGGTTACACAAAGCATCTGAGCCCTATAACAGAGGACTGTCACTGCTTAACACAGTTTATCAGCAGAAATGTACTGTCTAGTCACGTGGAAAGAAACTGGTAAGTTTACTTCTTCAGAAGGCAGCAGTTCATCATACCTCCAATTTCAGAGGTTAAAGGTTTACTCAGATGAAGCCAGGTGAGAGGTAGCTCATTTTTATCATAACTGGCCTAAATAGGGAAAACTTTTGGTGGGAAAGAGTATGGTTTATACCTCTGAACACTAAAGATACTGAATCTGACCTTTCATTTGAGCACTCATATAGCTGTCATTCTAATCTTTTGTCTCTCACTCTGCATTGTAAAAACACCATGATTTGATCCCTGATCTCATATGGATAATATAGACTTTGTTCCTATATCAGTATCTTCATTTAAACCCATACTAACATGAATAGCTGAATGAAACCTATACTTCAGAAATAAGTGATGTAAAGCTCATCTTCCCTATCATCCCATAAAATTATGTGAAAGATGAGACTAATCCTCACGAATCACACCATCCAGTTCCTTGAGGCATTGAGCTAGTTGAGTCATACTTCAGGATTATCAGCAATTTGACAAAAATACCAGCAAAAAAATCCTCACTGCAGACAAGTATGTGGGTATAGTGGGTTGACCCTAGCTGGACACTAGGTGTTCACCAAAGCCACTGTGTCACTTCCCTCATCAGCTGGGCAGGGATAGAAAATATACAGAAAGGCTCATGGATCAAGATAAGGACACGGAGAGATCACTTGTTGTTACCATCATGGGCAAAAGGAACAGACTGAAGTTGTGGAAATTAATTTATTACTAATTAAATAACAGTAAGGTAATGAGAAATAAACCTAAAAATCACCTCTTCCCTCACCCACACTTCTTCCCAGGCTCAACTGCAACCCCAGTTTTCTCTACCTCCTCCCTATGAGCAGTGCAGGGGAATGGGTCAGTTCATTACACACTGTCTCTGCCACTTCTTCCTCACACTCTTCCCCTAGTTCTGTGTGGGATCTCTCCCATGGAAGACAGTTCTCTACAAACTTCTCTACTTCCCATGGGCTGTAGTTCTTCACAAACTGACACAGTGTGGGACCCTTCCATGGAGTGCAGTCCTTCAGGAACAGACTATCCCCACAGATAAATCATCATTATGTATCTCTGACACAGACGTAATATGTTTAGAAAAAAGTCTGAGCAGGCGGCCTTTAAACAACACAGCAGTATGAAAAACATACGTGAAACAAGTCAAAGTTGATTCCTGTCCTAAGGAGTTATGGCTTTAGTTCAGAGTCTTTACTAACTCTGTGTACCTTCTTGCAGCCGGTTCACTTCCCAAAAAAGATTTAGCAGTGTAATGCCTTCTTAATGAATTGGAAGTTGTACACCAAGAGTAGGAATCACTACAATTATCACAGCTGTTTTAACTCGATAGAATAGAAAGTGCTGTATGGAGCATTCTTGGTTCACTCTCTCCAAATGAAACATAACAGACTTGTTTTTTTCCAAACATATATCCTGAAAGCTGCACAAAAGCAGATTTAATGATCTGACAGACTTTTGCACTTCCTTGTGATTTCAGTTGGTTTCAAACATGACCGAGCACCGGAATAACAATATACCTACACACTGCCCTGGTTTCAGCTGAGACAGAGCTAATTTTCTTCCTAGTAGCTGGAACAGTGCTGTGTTTTGGATGTTCTAAATGAAAAATGCTGGTAACAACATGATTGCTTTTAGCTGTTTCTAAGTAGTGCTTACCATAAGTCAAGGATTTTTCAGTTTCCCCTGCTCTGTCAGTGGGCAGGTGCACAATAAGGGATGAGGGAAAACATCCAGGACCACTGACCAGAACTGGCCAAAGGAATGTTCCATAACATAGAATATCATGCTCAGTTTATAAACTGGAGGACTTGGCTGGGAGAGGCCAATCACTGCAGGGGGACTGGCTGAGCATAAGTCAGTGGGTGGTGAGTAATGATATCATGCATTACTTGTCTTTCTTAGGTTTTATTCTTCTCTCCATTTTTGTTGTCTCCCCTTTCATTACTAATATTATTATTATGTTTAACTTTATTTTGATTCCTACATGGTTCTTATCTCAACCCATGGGCTTTATTTTTTTCCCTGATTCTCCTTCCCATCCACTCGAGGTGGCAGGGAGTGAGCAAGCGGCTGCATGGTACTTAGTTGCTGACTGAGGTTAAACCATGACACATGTAAATAACAATTACACAATCAATTTTCAGGGGGAAAGCATTCCAATTCCTCCCTCATGGAACACTACTGTACTTAACCAAACAGTTCCAACCTGGCTGTACTGGAAATATTAGCATAATTTAGGGGGAGTAAAATGATTTAACTAAAGAGAAACTAGATTACTTATGTTGGGGACTGCAAAAGGAACAGACAAATGCTCCCTTTCAGACACCTGCTCTTACTCAACCTATGTTATATACAAACTAAACACACAGAGCTAATGTCACATTTTACAGAGTACCCTGAAGAACAGTTTATGCTAAACTAGGATCTACCAGGGAAGGTTATTTTACTGTACAGAACCTCCCACATTTGGATAGAAAAATATCACACATGGCTTCCAAAAGGCTTTCTTGTTACCATCCCATGAATTTTGCTAGAGAAAATAGTCTTTCCATTGTTTATCACATGGTATAAAAGACTGAAAAAATGCTATAATTTAATCACGTTGCTCCAGCTGTTCCCGCTTCCTTCATCATTGGCATTCATGTCACCAACATTAGTGGATATTCCAAATGTACACAGTTAATGATGCCTCTGTTCAAAAAAAAAAAGTGTCCAAGACAGCAAGGATACTAATCAAAAATGTTCTTCAAGTTTTCAGCATAGAAATCTAAATCTGAACATTCAATTCCCTTTTTTTCTATCTGTCATTTTGAAAGTGCACATGCAAGATCCTGGTGGCAAAATAAAATATGGCACCATACTTCATGCTGAATCACCTTCTCCTCTTTCAACTGCTCTATTACAGCTTTCATTAGTGGAAATTAAAAGTACAGCAAACAGCTAATGATGCACTGTCCACCTTGTGCTGTGGTGCAGCCCCAGGACATCACAATTGCATGCTTTCTCAAAGGCAAGCATCAAAGGAAAGCAAATGTACTTGTCCAAATGATACTACTCAGAAGCAGATTTGTGCTGACTGCAGCAAGCAGTTATTAGGGCCAGTCAAACTAAATTTGGAAAAGCCTTGTTCTCAGAAGGGAATAGGGTGCAGAGTGATAGACTGTAACAAGAATACACAGAGAAAAAGAAAGCTATGAAGAATTAGGGACCAATTGAGGCCAGGAGGAAAGAGTAGGGTTGGGAGGAAAGCAACAAGAAGATCTATAGTTAATTATTTCTACATATAAGAGAGAGGTAAATAAGTTTTTGAAACATGAACACACATATCCAGCTACTTGGTTACTCAATAGACCAAGAAAATGTTATCTATAGCAGCATCTGCCTGCCCTTCCCAAAGAGGAAACACGCTCTGATCTTCTGACTTTACCGGAATCCTAAAAACCCCAGTAAGCCTTCTGGAAATAATTACAGTTGTTAAAGATCCACCTAAAAATACAAAGTCATGGCCAAAACACTCAGACACTTTGACATGTTTTAATGTACCTTAAAAAAACCCACAAAACAACAACATACAGCAATACAGAAAAAAAACAAACCACTTCACAAAATCCACCACCTATTAGGTGTGTAAGTCATTGCAATGGGTTTGATGACTTGCTAGGAGGCTGTGTCATTTCTTACAATCTTTGCTGATTCTGAATATGGTTTCCATGAGCTGCTGCTTGACTGTGAAGCCTGCAGTATGGGCTAGAGATTGTTCATTTAATTGTCTTGCCAACTGAATCTCCTTCAAGACAAACCCCAAGGGCTCTCCTCTGTACTACACCCTGGAAAGCTCTCAATAAAAGCAATGGATCAAACTTTCAAGCACCTACAGCAACTATAGCCACTAATAAGAACTGCTCAGAATGTAAGCCTTGAAGAAAAAGATTAAGAAAATTAGAACTCAGTTATTCCAGCTGCTTGCTTTATCCATCCCTTATCAATCTTGTAGATTAATCAATACCTACATGCCAATGATTTAATGCACACAGAGTGACCTTGCAAAATATTCCAACGAGAAATTCAACCAGGCAAAACAAGACTTTGTTATAGATGCTGCGAATAGCGGGAACTGAAATTCATATATTGAAGTCACAACAGCACATTTTGCATTAATGCCAAGTACAACATATCTGCAATATATCTGCCTTCCACACTCTTTGTGAGAGGATGAGGTGAGGGTTTACATTTGTGCCCCTTGCTCTTTTCTTCATTGTGCTGACACAGGTACTTGGAGCGAACCAGACCAAAAAACTGTTTTCTTATTTTTCAGCTGGATCAGTTCCCTGAACTGGTTCAGATCAAACTTGTACAAGAGTCAACACCATCCAGGCAAAAGCAATAGCCTGCAGTGGGAGTGTTTAACTTAACATCACTGACGAGAAGATCTAAACACTGCCCAAGAGTAATGTATCAAATACTAATTCATTAAACATTCATTACTCAACTATTTTTACACAACGTGCAAAAAACACCA
This sequence comes from Xenops minutus, assembly GCA_035221455.1. Lineage (NCBI taxonomy): Eukaryota > Metazoa > Chordata > Aves > Passeriformes > Furnariidae > Xenops > Xenops minutus. The sequence goes on along the minus strand of JAWWEE010000158.1, from coordinate 42,215,543 downwards.
CAAAATTGTAAGTTGCTACATATTAACCTTCAGTCACCAATTGTTCTCAGATCATATGGCATCAGAAAGGGATTTAAAGAAAATACTGCATCTCTGCCCCTCCTTTCTATCATTAATACATTAAAAAACATAGAAACATTGAGATTACTATTCTCTATACAAATTTACTTTTATACTTCCCACTTACTGTTCTCTGTACCTGTCAATTAATGAAGAAGAGTAGAATAGAAGACAGTTTAATTTGGATTGTTTTCATCTTTAATGATTATGTTACTTTAAAAATAAGCTAGAGGAGCACTGACCCACCAGGTGCCTCAAGAGTTTCCATTAGAATTAAAATACACAACTTCAACAGGTGACATTTGCATTCCCACATTCCTCTTCTGGTGTAGTCCAGCCCACTTGAACCTGCTAACAGAGCATTTTATTTCTTTTCTACCCATGAAGTGGTGTGTCTGGAAGGATGGTATTACCAATACAGATGCCATGGTAGCATCTGTACTACTCCCTACACAAACTCTTTCATCTTACTGAAAGGTAATGTAACCCAGTACCTTTTTACCTGGTGCATAAGATCTGCCCTATCGATCACACCTCCTGGTATTTCAGGCTGGCTACACAAAGTATTTTTAAACTACAATTCAGCTTTCACTTAAGAAAAATATGCCATTACAAAACAGACAGGGACAGAAGGCTTACTATTGCTTCATTGGCAGAAACCACAGATAGAAAAATCTATGTGGTTACAAAGATCTACACATCATGCTCCCCATTAGTCACAAGCCAAAATTATTCAAACAATGATCATCAGCACTTCAAACTTCATTAGGGAATACAGTTCTATTTCTGTAGCTGGCAAGAAGAACACCTCTCAAGTATGAAATTGTATTGGGTTTGCATTGGCAAGGTTTTGGCTGCAAGGGGTGGTTTCCATGAGATGCCAGCAGCTTCATAAGAGTTGAGTCTATTTTGCCCATCATAGTAGCTGGTGAGTGATCTCTTCCTGTCCTTACCTCGACCTACAAGCCCTCTGCTATATCTTCATGTGTCTAACTGAGGAGGGAGTGGCTTGGTAGGTCAAGGAAAAAAAGAGTAACCAGCCCTCAACTTCCCACTGATTCCTTGTATCCAACCAGAAATGATCCTTCACCCACAAAGCCTCTTCTTCCAGTGGAAGGGGAGTAGGCAGACAGGCTTTGACTGCAAGATACCAGGACTGAATAGGCTGTTAAATTTCTTTGCCATGAGCCACCATTACTATGTTATTTCCACCACTGAAGGTGCTCAGTTTGCCTACACCAATTCTTTCACAGCGTTTTGCTGATGGAAACATTGCACATGAAGATGTATGAAAACTGTAAGAAGCAAGAAATGAGAGACTCACTGCAGTTAAGGATTCAAAGCTGATGAAGGAGAGGGTTTGGGGTTATTTTTAAACATTGCTGCAGTACTATAATGTGCTAAAACCTTAAAAGCCAGCATCATAAGAACATGCTGCCTTGGATTCCGTAATGAAGCACTTGCAGCGCACCAGTCCATGTGTCAATAATTGAGCTTCAGGGTTTTTTCTTCTTTTCATTTTTTTCCTTTAATAGTATGCTGATACTCAAACAGGAATATTAATTACTTCATTGAATAGAAGTGTCCTAGGGCTTTTTATCCCCTGCTCAGCGTATTATGATGTACTACATGGATTAGATTCCACCAGCTGCTAATTTTTTTAAGTAGTGTTCACTCAAACCTTCTACATGTGTGCTATTACGCAGGAATTGTCAGGCCAATTAGGACTAATGCAGCCAAAGCTCAAACAGTGGTTGTTTGATTACTATAGGGATAAAGCCGAAGAAAGGATACAGGAGATGCAATGACGTTAAGAAAGAAGGAAAATTCTTCTAATAACTAGACTGACATTACTTCATGGTCAGAACAAAAAAGTTCACAGACCCAGTAGGAATTTCTATGTGACCTTGAATCTGTTCTTACAAGTCTCTCCAGGCATGTTATGGGATTTGAGATCCTCCTCTAAGAGGCACTAGAACCATACAAAATTAAGGCCTATTTTTGGAACACCTGCGCGCCCCTTCTGGTTTTTTTTAAAACTCAGGTGACAAACTCAGTGACTTCAATAAGAGATACTAAAACTTGCTTAGCACAGCCCCTCCACATACACTCACATTCCCCCCACCCCATCCCACTTAGGTTCCTTATTTACCCCCACAAAGACACACAGAGTGACTTGTAGCTGGAAAATTTCAAGCAGCAGAAACATTACAGATATTTAAGACTTAGCAGTGAATGAATATTTATTAAGTATGCGGAGTGGACAGAGAGTGGCATTGGTTAGTCAGGTTCTACACTTCCCTGCCCTCCCCCAGAGTTATTTTAAAGACAATAAACTTTATAATGAAGTATTGATAACATCTTCTCATTTAGGCTAACAGGCTTATCACACACTCCACCACTGAATATGCTGTTTTAATTAGCAAGATGGATCTTGGAGCTGATATGTTCTGTTGTGCTATAATTTCTGCCTTTACAGTAATTTTCTCCTGTTTTTCACACTATAATGTGCTATAAATCCTACTTAGGTTGCCTCACTGGCCTGTTGCTGCTCAGAGTCAATCTTTCAGGCCCTCTGTTTCCATGACAACCTCCTGCCATCCTCCCATTTGCAGGATTATCCTACAGCCCCCTGGGGACACAGATGCTATGCTCATGGGCTCCCAAAGCTGGAGCTCCATTCAGTCCCCTCTCTGCCTCCAGGAGATTTGATTTCCCTAGCCTTGCCATGCTGTCTGTGCCTGGAGCTGCAACAGGGAACCAGTTCTTTCTTCATCCCTCTTGAACAGGGATGCCTAGAAAAATAATACAAAACTTGGCTGGTTTAATGCCTAAACAAGTCAAGACCAAATTAAATAACCTGTCCTCTCACTCCAAGAGGAGTCCCCCATCCCCATTTTTCTTTCTTTTTTCTCTGTCTTCTGCTCCCACATTCAGTCTCGACATACATTTCACAGACTACATGCACATACCCTTAGTTGTTCTCAATTCTTAGCCTTTGTCCTGTTGCCTCTCTTGTAATCTTCTTTTCCTCTATTTTATCTTGTTCCCTGTTCCTTTTTCCTCTCTACTGCTCTTTTGAACACTCCTTTTCATAATTTTACTCATATTCTTCAATGCTTTCTAAATACAGCTGTATGGATCCAGAAAACATTACAAGGTCATCCATCAACTGGTCCTGCTCCACCAGATCATACACCACATTCTATTAATTAAACTTCAGTCATTAAAAAGACAAACAGGATTTTTTTTCCCCTACTGTGATCTCCTTGTTTACTTTTTCATCAGTCTCCTTTTGAGTTGTGAAACATTTATAACTTAGGAGCAAGTATCAATCCATCCCTGCTATTTCAAGGAAGCAAAATATCTAGGTTTGACTGTTCTCATGAGCTAACTGAGAAGCGAACAACAATGATAGGCAGAAGGGCTTGAATTTGAAATAGCAACTTCTCTGAAGTCACTGTGTGAAGACAGAAATTGGAAGCCTCAAAACATTTGCAGGCAGGGGGGGAGCAGTATTTCTCAGATTTCCTTCTACTTCTGTTTTTATGGATGCAGTTCCCCACAAACAAAGGGTACATAACGCTCATAATAACAAATGCTATGGAGATATATACACCACCTAGCCTTAAGCATCTAATAAAACTCAAAGCTTCTAGGTTTACAGTTTAAGGACAGGATCCTACACTTCAAGTTACTCCAGACTTTGGCCTAGCCACCGAGCTGAACGCCCAAGTTAAGTGCTTCAGGAAGGCTGGGTGAAGAAGGAACCTCCTTATAGAAGATTCTCCCATAAGCTTGTCATTTCCACAGACCTAACAGACATCTGCAACATGGCAGATCTCCAGCTGGACTTCAGTGAGGTATGGCATACTTGGGCACCATAGTTCATACCTGTGGCACAGTTAAAAAGTAAAATTACTTCTGCATGAAAAAATTGGATCATTCCTCATTCTCATCCTTTACCCTTCAGAATAATGACAAAGGAAGCTCTACTAGCTGACAAATGGAATCCACAGGTGTGAGTCCTACTAATTTGAGAGCAAATGTGTTATGGTACCAGATTGCTGATATAGTAAAGTATCTCATGTCTTTGCTATAGGCAGAGGATTAGCAGCTACAGAAAATGCTGGAAATCCTTCATAATTCAGTAGCATTTCTACAGTCTTTACATTTCCACTCTAGTTTAAATTTTAAAAATTTTCAAGTGGCAATCTAGGCTTTTAAACACCTGCTGCCATTCTAGTTCCAGACCTAGCTCTTAACAGAAACTTTTACAGGCAAGCACAAAACAAAAAGTGAAACAAAAAAATCTGGATCAACAAAAAATAAACCTTCCCTAGGGAAGCCTCACTTGGGAGGGTTTTTTTCCCCACTAAATCTTTATGCTGTCCTCAGTTTATATTTAATAGAGCTCATTATTAATGTAAATAAGACCTAGAACTAGACTTCAGACTCCCTGGCACAATGACCATATTTTTTCCAATTCACATAACAGATCAAACTGTTGTGAGGTTTCATTTGAAGTGACACTCCTGTAATATCTAACTAATTAATAATCATTGTTTTTAAATGGCACATCTGAAGAGGAGGCACTCCATACCAGGTATGTGCTCCATCTACTCTGATGTTCTACCTCTGATGCTTTTCAGTATCAGATACTTCATAGCATCTGCTTTAACCCACTGGTTAACTCCTACTAATAGCCTCAGTCCCCCTGGGAGCTTAGAGCTTAAAATAAAATGCCCTTCATCTTAATAAAGTGAACAGAAATTGTTCAGATGCATCTCAGATTCCATACCTCAAGCCACTGACTCACTTAAGCATTAAACATTTAATAATTTCTCCAGACTATGTTCATGAATACATCTGAGCACACATCTACAGCTATGTTTTCAGGGAGTCAGCTGACATCTCCACTGTTATGATAAAGATGTTCCACCCACATGATGGAAGAACTGTCCTGTTTTTAGCAGGACTAGAGAAATTCCAGAAAGTAAAGCTCATGAGGACCATGAAAGTGAAATTTTTAGTTCATTTCACTCAAACATTTATGTATTCTTTCACACAGAAGTGGGTTCTTACCATACACATACACATCTTCCAAACCATGCTTTAAAAAGGAATTCTAAATCAATGCCCCTAATGATATCCCCAAACACCTCATGAACGAATGACATATGTTCCCACAGTGCCATTGCACTGCATTGACAGTGGCTTTGTCCATGAGGGTGAACAACTAAGTCAAAAGTCATCCCCCAGGCTCGATAAGCTCAAGACAGTCATGCCAGTCAAGATAGTCAGTTGATAGGCTGGAAACTGCTCTCAGAAATAATGTGTTCTTTACAACTCACAGTAAATTGCCTCAAAGCCTTTCTCTTTTATAAAACACGCTGGTCTTCATTGCTACTAATGAATTGCCTCTTTTTATAAAAACCCTGGTAATAAAACATGAGGTTGATATTTTCCAAAAGCACAAGCTAACTTCAATTTTGGCTATTGTGCCCTCACTCTCCCTCCCACTGTGCAGAACTCCAGACCCCACATTGTTGTTCGCACCTCACAGCAGATGGACCAGTTGAGTTGACTCACTTAAAACTGGAAAATTTGCTTTATTAGGTGGCCCTATTCACTTTCAGCTGGCTAAGGTCACACAGATAACACTCCACCATTTCACCTGAATTCCAGCAGCCTTCACTTAAGCCTGGCTTATGTTGCCACAGAAAAACATCCTGATGCCTTCATTGGCACAACTGCAGAGTTTGGTTCACTTTTGAACTCAAAGAGGACACAGTAATATTATGCTCTTACTAAAACACTTCAGCTGAATAAATTATTTCAATACACCTCACAAAAACCACCAAGCTGCTTCCCTGCAGCTGTATTTCTGTTATTAAGAAAAACTCCCTCTAATTGTGTAATATAGAACGTACAGCCAATTTAGAACTTTCAAGTATATTGGAAATAAAGTTAAAATGCACCATAGGCATGCATTTCTCCCTTTATTCAAGATAAATAAAAAGAAAAAAACCAAACCTACACCCAAACCAAATAAGTAACCAAAAGTCACCCACAACTTGTTCAGAAGCCTTTCATAGGTTTCAAACACCTGAAAACTCACACTATGACCAAGATTTTGTTTGGGACAACACATCAATAGTAAACTGAGTCCTTTCCAACATTACCACAGAATTCCAAACACATACAAACTGTAGACAGTCAAAAGCATGATTACATGAAAATTGCTCTAATGTTCCTCTGACAATGCTCCAACTGAGAAGTCTCCCTGAGCAGTGACCAATTGTTGTGAGGTATTTATATCTACTTATGTTGGAAAAAGCTCCCAGTGCTATCAAAGGATGACATACTAATGACTAGGACTAATGTCCAAAAAAACCCCCAAAGTAAAACAAAGAAAGAAACAAAAACCCAAACAAACAACATGAGCTGTATTGTGAAACATTATGCTTTTTAAAAGTTGGAAACAAGGAAACTGTAAAACTTTCCTTGTGAACTCAACCATACAAATTTCAGGCCAGACCTTCAGAGAAAAAGTTTCACTGAGAAAAACCTTTGCAGCACTTTGCACTTTTGCTGAACCTTTCAGTAAGAGACCAGACAATGCCCAGAAACCGGACACCTCTCCATGCACATTTGAAGGCAGCTGTGCAGGTGTGGAATAAGAATGAGGGAAGTTGATGGTCTCCTGAGCAAGAATTACTTGCATGGTATGGATAAACAGCAGGTTCCAAACTTTTGATTTGTTCAATATCTGTTAACAACAATTTGAACCAATCAGTTTTTAAACTCAGATCTGGATATTTCTGATGACAGTTTGTTTTTATACAGGAACATATCAGATACTGAAATACTGTTTGTTTTGGAAACAAGATTATCCTCAACAAAAAAGGCAGGAAATTCAAGAAAAAACAGAAGAAAATATTGCACTTACCTAAACTATGGCATTAACCTCAGAAACTACTTCAGTATAAACTTGTTCCAAGACTTGAGTAATACCCATGAGAAAACACACATTTCTAGTAATAGGAGCAATTCAACAATACTAGCTGGAACAAAATTAAGATAAAGATCACAGTTTTCCTACCACAGTATTACCCAATCTGGGGTATAGAAACAACATTTCCTCCTGATATTGTAATTCTCATATGCTGTATATAGCATTATCCAGGGATATAGGTAAGATACCAGTTAGCGGAAAGCCTATTTTGTTTGATAACAAAGCTTTATGCTCTTCAGACTGTATAAAAATTGGGTAATGAGCTAGCAAGCTCTGTTCCACTGCACTTTGATGAGAGGATCTTGGTCTCCTGGTGCACACACAAGTGCAGGGAGAGGCAGTTTCCCCATACATAACTGCACTTGGTGTCACTGGGCCACATGACAAGGATATGCTGCTGGGACCATATGCTGAAGTTCAAAACAGACTCTTCAAAGCACAGACATGCCAAGGCAACCAAGGTCAGAGCCACATCACTGCAAAATACAACGTTAAAGTCTCCGAGAGACCAGAATTTAAAAAAAAAAATAAAAAATTTTAAAGCCTGCTATAAAACTTTCCATAACAGATTACACTGCTTCATCACAGTTATTCATTACTAGGTAAATAACAATTGATTTCAATGTCCCTGCACATGTACTGACTCAATAAACTGTTTCTCCCCTGATGAGCTACAACTGTCTCCAAGATAAATACAACCAAACTTTAAAACTACATTAGATTACTTCTGTGCCAGCACAACTACTGCAGGTTTTGTCTGGTGACATAAGTCAGTAATTGTCAGGAACTACTTTGTTTGTATAGCTAAACATGTGTGCTTTAGTTTTCCCTATATATAGGGAAAAGTATATGTATTAGGCTTTGCATTCAATTTTAGTATGCATAATAATAGTTAGGACTTTGAGGACACTTCTCATTTACAAATATGAACTAATTAAGAAATAAGAAGTGGGAGCTACTAGAGCAGAGCTGAATCAAGATTTTTCTCCTGTGGGCCACATACCCATTGCTTGAAGTGTAATATGCCTTTTCTCTTCCAGACCCATTTTCAACCTTAAAATGCCTTAAGTATCGCAATCTCAGAAGGCAGAGTGCATTCTTGATGTCTTCCACATCTGCCAGCACATTCCTTCAAGTCAGAAGCAATCCATTCCATCCCTGTCAGGAAATAGTACTGAAGAAAAGAGGAACTGGGTGTCCCCATAAAAGCAAAACCCCATTTCTTATTCTTTTTGTAGTACTGTCAGCCATCTCCTTCCATAACTATTTAACCCTCCCTTTCCACAGATGTCCCTCAAATCCAAAAATTCATACAGCTCATCTTCCTTGGTATCTTGGGCCCAATTTTACAGTCCAGCACATATTCTTGGTGTACCTCACCACCCATATGATCCATCATTTTTGTTTTTTAAACCTCTTTTCATTCTTATCCCATCTATCACCACTAGCCACCCACACTTCTGCATGTATATTCCACTTCCACTCTCTATCTCCCTTGAGCTTGAGAGCACTGATTGCATCAAATTGGGCATAGTTACATTTGGTGGCTCAGTATCCAGAAATGAAAGGCTCCAGCCATTTGAAATCTCCATTTAAGCTTCCTGCTGAGCTTGCAGTCTTACAGAGCCAAGGATGCACTGAAACTTAGATGGACACTGTACTGCCAGTGACTGACTTATTTGTGTCAGTGCCTTGCACCCAGGGAATACTTCAGTGCACAACTGGATGCACAATCTGCAATGATCTTTCACCCAGCTGTGTGAGCGACATGCCAAGTCAAGGCAGAGTACGAATGGTTCCCCTCCCCACCCTATATACACTGATGCAAACCACCTGCATAAAGTTGTTTCACAAGTTACGCAGCTGCTGACTCAGGAACTCATTTGTGCAAGGAACCACTATCAATTAAAGAAATCTTTATTACTCTGGAGGTGAAAACACCTCTCACATTCTGCATTATTTTTCCTATACCAGGAAGTATCAGGTCAGACACAGCAGCAGTCTGGCCCAGTGCTCCAGGAGGAACAGCTTGCTTGTGCTGGATCATGATGACTGCAGCAGACTACTTTTTCTTTCATACTTCTTATCAAACACTGGCCTAAGTTCGTTACACACATCCAAGAAGGGTTACACTGAATGATAAGCTGAGTATGTTTGTGAAGCTCTTTTCTAAGCCATAAATAAAGTGTAGCATTCCTTCAAATGTAAACAGGACATACTATTTTTTAACAAGAAGTTATAGTACAGATCATCCCTGTGTAAATGGTCCAAATCACATTGGCAGTAAGTGTGGAGGCACTTCCAGACAATGGAACAGAGTACCATTCCACTTAATCTAAGAAAAGGTATTTTTCACCCACAGAAACATTTGTTTCTTACAGTGTGTTTTGTCTCTAAAGAGAAGAGCAGTGTGTAAAAAGGGGCCATGCTTTATTACTCATAAAAGCACAGAGGCAAGGGGAAAAAAAGTGGGGGGGACTAGCTTGCACAAGATTGTGGCACGGGACAAAGAAAACAGCAGCGACAAAGCTCAGAAAAGGAGAAATCTTGGCTCAACACACTGGGGATGTAACTGCTTGCAAAAATGTGAAGTGTGCAAAAACAGAGCATCTTAAATTACTCTCGAGTAGAAGAAAAGGATGAAATTAAGCACAGGAAATTGCAGTTTGGATGCCAAAGAGTATTTCTTTTGAGGTTTTGTTTGGTTTTTTTTTCCTTGTGAGTTACATGTAATGAAAGACATTTAAGACTATATGCTGGTGGCAACCTATTGAAAGAACCAATGCTGAACTGGCCACTCTGAGTTGTTGTGCCTTGCCTCCTACCTCTCATTTTTTTCTTTTCTTTTTTTTTTTTTTTTTTTTTAAGCTTGGCACATGTTTTCTTTCCTCACCTCCAGCATTAGACAGATGCCAGAATAGCATTTGATAATAGCAACAGCCTCACACTGGTACCTTCGGAAATGAGCTTCAATGCCCTAATTAGGCCAATACAACTTTGGCAATGTCTATAACCCTTACATAGTCACAGCAGTGAGAATCATGCAATCATGAAATCTAGGCAGGAAAACAGATGGTCTTAAAAAAATTTTGTGTGTAATTCATTTGCAACATTGTGTGAGCTCTCCAACTTGATAAAAAAATAGGAAAGAGCAACACCGAAGAGATCTTTGGCTTTGAACTCCTGTGTTTAATTTGGCTCTCAGATTAAAATGAAACGCAAAGATACAAATTCAAATGAGCCCACAAACACTTTAGTGCATGCCACAGAACTGGGATGCAGCTTAGGAAAAGTGGGATAGCTCTCAGAGGACAACAACACACTGATTTTCATTAGTGCATTTCATTCTCAGCAAGATGCAAGCAGTGGCAGTTATGAGAAGGGATCACTGTGGGCCTCTGCAGAAGCAAACACAGAACCACAGGCAGCAGGCAGGGTGTTTGAGGTCAGGACTGAAACAAACTCTAAAATTTTCTACACAGCCCATGTCGGAACTGCCAAAGAACGCTTCAAACTCTAGACCCACTGAGCAGAACCATACCAGGACTGTAAGGGATGCTGAGTGTTAACAATTGACGTTTTCAGCAGAGCCAAGTATATGGAGCCATCTATGTGCAGAGGGTTGCTGCATGGTGAAGTACACCTGGCAACTTGGAACAGCATGGGGGTTGCAGTGAGAAGAAAAACGTCACAGAGAGCTCACAGACATTATCTAAACATTATCTACCCCATGATAAAGCTTCCAAACAAATTTTATCAGCACATCATTACTAAACTCCATTGATTTGGAAAACAATGCCAAAGCCAACATCTGTTACATCTTCTAATATGATACTGCAAACCACGGGAGTGTAACTTAGTAGTTGAGCATTTTGAAACACTATAACTTTTATTGGAACACTGGAGGAGAAGTCTTTAAAATTTGAGTAAAAGTCATCCAGTGCACAGGCTGGTACTGTGATGTGCACCTGGTCCTGCTGTTATAGGAGTTGTCACACCAACCTGAGCAAACACATATAAATGCTAAAGTCTCAGGAGGATAGCTGCTGTAACCTGCTAGTAATAAGTGATTCTTTCAGTGCATGAAAGAACTAGAATCCACACACCAAATGCAAGTGATACCGACAGTTAATCGCACTTGTTCCTTCTGAGCCTGTGTAACAGTTTTCTCCCCAGTAACACACAACTACTCAGCTTTACCTTCTCCAGCTTGAGCAATTCTGCCTCCTCAGTAACAGGTATCTTAGCTGTGCCATCACATCTGAAGCTGATGGAATCTAATGTCAACCAGCAACTGGCTCTGTTAGGTACTGACCGCACTTTAGGTACAGGAGCATCCAAACAACAGGCTCTGCACAAGTCCAATGCTGCTTGTCTGTGGGCAAGCAGCTGTGCATTGCCTTCTTTCAGGCATCTACTGCCCATTTCTTAGCTTTCAAAAAATCTGGAAGGCTATCTAAGGTATGTAAATTTAACCACCTAGTTTCATAACCCCTGGATGGAAACTTTTCAAAGGCTATCATAAAACCTAGAGAGCTCCACAGAATCAGCATGCTGGTGATGCCAACAGCAAAGTTAACTAGGCAAGTGGGATCCAATCAAATCCAAATCTCACTTTGTGGGCCTACCTGCAGAGTGTTGTTAGGATTTTGAAAACACTACCGGAACATCAAAGAACACAAAATTACCAAATCCAATCCTTCACCTGTCAGGTCTGTTGAGGTAGGACAAAGGGAGAGTAAGCTTGTAAAATGTGTCACACGACTCTGGTAACCAAAATCTAAAAGTACTCTTCTCAAAGTGTACAGAAATAGCAAGGACTCCTTTGACATCTTTTGCAAGGAAGGAAAATAAATAGAAAAGACCCAGGGACAGATGTGAAATATGTTTGCTTTACACATTTTCTTCTCACTCTTGGGAGTCATTCCTCTTCAAAAGAAAAAGAAAAAGAGATGCAGGGGAGCATGCCACAGGGCAGAGAGAAGACTGCCATTGAGATAACATATGAAAGTTTGTCTTCACAGTTCATCATCCTAAAGTTCTGGGTAGCTTAGAGTCTTCACATGAAACTGTTATTGCCTCTGAGGAGGAGGAAGGAAGAAGAAATCAGTAATAGGAAGAAAGATGGTATGCAGCTCTGTGCATTAATTTTATTGCTGTTCAAGAAAAGAAATATCAGAACCAGACTTCTGGCTGTTGTACCAGAAGCCACAACAACCAGAGATATCAAGTCATAAAACAGGATTATAAAAATTCTGGAGCATCCCTTACTGTCCAGCCAAGGGCCCACAGGACCTGGACTAGTAATAACCACAGAACATCTGTTGCAAGAGGTGGGAAACTGCTCTGGAAGCTGCTTTAACCACCAAACAAGGACCACAGCCTTACTCCAGGAGAAAAACATTTGGATATTGCATGCTACCAGGTATATTTATCTTATTGAGGCAGATTTCTTCATATGCTTCTTTCCTACTTTCAAATAAATATATTGTTGACAGGGGAAATCATCTCATTACACAGCAGAAACTCACTGCAAAGCAAGATGGGCAAACTCAGTAATCCCAAGCCAGGCTATATGCAAGCCTATAGGATGCAGTGGATAGTTTACACTTTCATTTAATGGGCCTCTGAAAGTTTTCAAGGTGATCAATTTAGATCACCTCTAGACTCAGGCCGACAAAATTTGTCTCAAATCTGAACCCATCCCTACCACATTATAAATAAGCAAAATCTTATTTGTGAGGGAGGAAAGCCATGGCTGGCAGCCTCCAGTCACCAGGGACCCCTCACGTTTTTCATATCCTTTAGCAGCAGCTTTTAAGGTTGTTTGTAAAGACAGCAGCACTAAAGAGTTAGAGTGGATAAACCAGAGTTAGAGATTTGAGCAAGTGATAGGAATGGTTTCAAAGGAAGTGAATTTGTAGCAGAAAGTAATTACACATTCAGTTCTGAATCAAGTGCCCGTCATCCTGACATTCAGCTACTCCACCTTCCTCTGGGGCTCAGAAGCATCTCTCATTACTAAGAAACTTCTACCGGCTTCTCACAGTCAAGACAAGGAATCACTTCAATACAGTTCCTGTTTTAAGGACTAGATTATCACTAACCTACCTATTGACCTTGTTCTTTTTGAATACATAGTGAAAGGTCAACTACTTACTTGAATAATTTTTCAGTAGAAGAGTTTATCATGAAAACTTCCAAGTTCTTCCAAGAGTTGCCAGTGCATCACTCTAGACAGCATTTGCACGTGTTCAGCAGATGCTTGGCTGGCATTAGTCTGTGGTCTGCTTTCAGACAGATCCCTGCAGCATTCACAGTGAATTACTGCTATGATTCATCAAGGGATACTGTTTATTTTCTTATTGACTTTGTGCGGGATGTTTTCTGCTTACAAATTATCTGTGAATTTCCTTAGTTCTCTGAATACTATCTATTAGTCTCTGCCCATTTAGTCATGCATAAATGTTCACAAGTAGATAAAAACCTGAATACCAAGTAGTTTTAAAAAAACGTACAGGCATTTTGTTCCTTTAGTCAGAGCACACTACTTCTTGAAAGACGTTTTAAGTTCTCCCTTGCACAAATGTAATACTTGAACACATAATCAGTAACCTTCAAGCAAGGCTAAGGTACCTTTTCTTGTTCACTGTTCATTTCAAACACGGTCCTTTTGGAATGCCAGGAAGCAAGCAGACTCGTGGTTTCTGTGGGATTTTCATATTATTACCTTATATAGTGATTGTATGTTGTAGTTAACTCATGAACTGGGAGTTTTTCCATCTCTAGCATAGAGGTTGGGAAAGCTATAGTTAGGTCAGGAAATAATTATATATTTCTGTCAACCTGAACACTGTAGCTGATCTCAGAAGACACGTTACACAAAATTAATCCACAGTCTCCAATTAAAATATATACACATACACACACCAGTGAGACAGACATCTCAACTTCAGACAGAGTGTTCCTTTTACACTGACCACAGATTACATCATCTTGGATATCTCACCATGAGTTTGAATCCAGGCTAAAGATGGCTTTTTTATATCTTCCCAAAGGGTAGATATTCAGAGCCAGACCAGGCTTTCAATACCATTTCCACAAAATAAAACAAAATTAAAAAATCCCAAGTAATTTTGTGAAGCAACTTTAAAGAAACAAAATATCAACTTTATTTCTATCCTCCTCCCCCTTAAAACAACTAATGACGTCACTTAATCATCACAAAAATATGGCCTTGGCCTGATGCTAGGCAGTGAGCACAAATACAGCACTGCATAAAATAAAGACTAAGTTAGGGATCTTAAACAAAGGATGACAGAATTTGCACAGAATTTACATTAAGAGTCCTCTTTGAAGAAAACCTGACCATTCTCACTTTGTGACCTCAGGACACAGCACTGCAATTTTTTTAAAGTCAAAAAAAAAGCGCCTACAGTTGTTCCATTTCTGGCCTTTCCAGAGAGCTGTCATTTGCAGATAAACTACACCTGCACATTCCAGGCTCAAAACGTTTGCTTAAAATTCACCAAGGGGGCAGTTCCATGCTGTAAGGTATCTGTTCCTGTTTTGAAACAGTATGAAAATGATGGCTTTCAATGGTAGTGAGCTGGAAACACCAGAACAACCAAAACAAATGAGTTCAGCTACAGGTATTGGTTTTATTTTGCCAGAGAGACCCCAACACAAACACACTAAAATAAGTTTTTCTTTTCAAGTGTGTGTCCTAGTGACAGCAATACAAAAATAATTTAGAACCAAACATGTAATTATGTGCATTTATTTCAACCTTCCATTATTGGAGATAACAAGATGAATAGTGAAAAGCAAACTTTAACAATTCTGTAATTATAATCACTGAACCGTATGTTATTGAAAGAATTGTGTAACACCCAGATGCAAAAGAATCAATGGGGTATGTAAATAGAAATGAAACAGTAAAATAATCAAGTGATGAAGAAGTAATGTGCAGCACTAAATAGCTTCTCAGCATCTCTTGCTATAATGTTTAACAAATACTTGGGTTTTCTCCCTCAGTTTATCACCCTTTCAATTGTCATATATTGTTCAGAGGTTATTCTTGTAAGTGGACTAGCAGAAAATACTCTGATATCTACTAGCAACAGTTGCCCATAGCCAGAATTATAGGAATAATGTAGGATCTTCTGAGCGCTCAGTTTACGCAGATGACAAAGGCTTAAATGATAAGAAATAGAACTAGTACTCAGCAGGGCCCAGGAGCTAGGCTGAGCCCATGAGAAGTAGTAGTCTCCTGAATTCCAGCTGCATTGACACCCACTCAGAAGTTAGCCTACCCCCAGACTAGACTGGCTCTAAGAGCAAACTACAGACACCAAAGGCAGAAGACTATTGTCCAAAGGCAAGTGATCTGGCACTGAAGCTTCAGTTAATACACAGCACAGCCAACTATTTTAGCAAGATTAACTCATAACTGGTTTCTGTTATGATGAGTAGAGACCAGGAGGAAAGGACAAATTGTTCTCCTCTTCTTCCCCAGAACAGCTATTTCGTGAGATATGAATATCTGTATTTCAAGCAGTCTGAAGCTATTTTAGTCTGCAGAAGAAGAAACACGAAACCCGGGTTTTAACACTTCTAATGCATCTAAGCCTCCTGTGAATGGCCTCTATTGCATTTAACTTATTATTTGACTTCTGATTCTGATGGCACAGAGGCAAAGGAGCTCTTTAATCCTAAGTGTCCCTCCCTTCTTCACAAAAACCTCCAGGAGAGAAAACAAGAAACTATACTAATATCCAACAGTGCAGCAAGAACCCTGAACCCTGTCCTCACATTCAAAACACAGCCATTTAGTCAAGTTAACACAGATCAACAAAGGCAAATGGTGTCTTGGGATGTGATATGCAAAGTTAGAAATACATCATAGCCTTTCTACTCCTGGAAGCAAGAACGCAATGCCATCCCCACTAGGTATTTGGGAGAATAAGAAAAAATTCACAAGCCTAGACACTAGCCAGTGCCAGCAACCCAGCATTAATTGCATAACCTATTTTCAGGTCAGCCCCCACAGCTTGCAATGCCCACAATACCACAGCTCCACAGTTTTCTGTACCCAGAGTGCTCTGCTTGGAGCAATTCATGATATCATGTTACCTTACAATATCCATTTTGTTATCCCTCCCTTCCTAATGTTACAACTGGCCAAGTTTACCTTAATAGTCTTCTTATAATTGATAGATCCTTTTGCTAGGACGATCCTTAATAAAGGCCTAGGTTCACTATTACAGTCCAAAAATGAGACAAGTAGGCAACCCAACCTCTGACCTTCCCAATCTCATAAGCTTCTATGCTACTTGTCATCACCATAATTTCTCTTCTTCTAAAAGAAAACTCCCCACTCCCGTCTCTCACTAAGTAACTGAGCCTTCTTAACACTCACCAATATCCCCAGTATCTTTTTCAGCTTCATAATCCATACCTTCTCCCTGATAAACAGCTTCACAGTTTTTTCCATCTGCCCAGGCTGCCCTCTACTCCAGCATCCAGATGCAGCTGACTACCAAGTCCCAGCTGGAGGAAATAATGAAGCCTTCTTAACCTTTGACGGGCTGCAGCTGAGATGTTTTCCTCACAAATACTGCATAACTTCAAGGCATTTTCTGAGTAGGGCCAAAGAGTTTATATAAACTAAGTGTATTAAAAGTTATGCATGCTGAATTTTACATCATTATTGCTTGGTGGGTTTTACTGGGATATGTAACTTATTTTCTTGCAGGCAGTCACACAGCTCTGCACATGACAGATTATCACAGTGTACCACTGAGAGCCTTTTGAAGTGAAAACAGCATTGAAGACTTCCTTGCAATTTGTTTCACCAGGTTTTGGCACGATTTAAGGAAACATTTCATTCTACAAGTTTTAAGTGCTTTTTAATAAGTAGAAATATGTCCTTGTTTGTCAGGTTTTAAAACTTTTGTTGATATTAAAAATACACAACCAACAGCTAGATATATGCCCAGGAGATATCTATCAAAACAAAATTCCAGTGAAAAATAGAATAATTTTATTTGCCCTCCTTCTCCATTTCCCACTGGTTAATTACTCATCATATGTTAATTCAGTAGCATCTAATGAAAACATCCTATGTGTGCCCACCTAAGAATGCCCTGCTTAGAGGTGAAGTACCAATGATTGTGGAGTAATCTTGATTCCACAAAAATTGACAGAGACTAAATTCCTTCTACCTCCCATTAATAGGTTTGAACACATTATTTTGATTAGAAATACAATTAATGCTGGCAGAAGAGAAACTCAGACTTGAGTAAATTAAATTGAAATGAACATAGGGAGCCCGACTCCAACTTCTCTTCCCAGGTAGTTTGAAGTATATAGTGTTACACTTTGCTTGTAGACAGATGGCAGGCTCTGAACTCCTTTAGACCTTTTTTTTTTCAGATTCAGTGAAACTAAAGTGCAAACTCTCTGTGTATAACTAAAAGATCAGAAATATAACTTCACCGCAACAGTCTGATTCTAAAATGTTATCTATAAATAGCAACCGATTCATAAACTGCTTTTGCCTTTAATCCTGGAGCAGGTAAGTATTGGCTACCCCTTTTATATACTTTCAGACATACTTTGTCTAGAGTTGGTGCAATAAGGTACCATTAGTGGTATTTCCTCTCCCCAAACACTAGAAGGGAAGTGATTTTCCCCAACATCCAAGAGCCCAGAGCTAACCCTTTGATATTTAGAGACCGAAACTAGATACATTAAGTGAGCAGCATGGGAAGAGGCAATTTCCACATGGCCCTTCCTAGCCTTTCTCTCACCTGTTTGAGCATCCAAATTTTACTTCCCCAAGAACAAAACTAAGTCAAAAGCAATAATACCTTCCCAAACTTCTTCAGCCAGGGTTGAAAAGCATCCTTCTTCCCCGTGTCCCCATGTTATTTTACATAGAGGTAGCATCAACAGTCCTGTCCAGGGGAGACTCACTTACCAGCCATGCAATTTGTTCAGCAATAAAGTAGTTACAAACAGTTCCAGAGCTTAAACTGGGAAACGGGCAATTATGATCAAATGACCCCTAAAGGATATATTTAAGCCAATATAGTAAAGTCAGAAGAAGAAGAAAGAGAAAGATCAGCCATGATGCACATTAAGAAGCAAAGGTATTTCTAGTGGATTTCTTTAGTTGTTATGAAGTCCCAAAGAGAATTTTCAACTGTTCAAAAACTTAAGATGGTATCAAAAAACTATGTTTGCTTCCTGACATCTTTCATGCTTTTCTTTTGATCATAATAGCAGCAGATCCCTTGTATAAATTGCACTTTGTTAATAATTCTAGTAGCAAATATGATTTAATACTTTATTTTTCTTGGCCACTAGGTATAGAACAGACATACAAAATACTGCATAGCCAGGTGCTTGCAGCTAATTAACACCTTTTTTTTGGTTGGACTAAGCTCTGACAAGTTGCAAAGCATGTATCTAAGAAGGAAGAAGGGAAGAAAACACCTACGCATGGAGGGAGAAAAGAAAAAGATTAGATAAGGGTGGGGGGAATAGCATAGCAAGCATTTTAGAAATCTCTGCTAAAATCATTGCTTAGTTGGCTGGGTGAGAGGAGTTTAAGAGAAAGGCAAAAGCCGTTGCTGAGCTCTCGTTTACCTCAGCAGATAAACAAGTTTGGATTAAAGGAAGAAAAAAAGCTGAGATGTCAGCATACTTCAAAAGCAGAACATTTTACTCAGTACACTTTCCATTAGCTGGATTGCTTCTAGCTTCCTCTCTCACACATATTCCTCACTGATTTAGCTTACAATGGTGTCAATGACAAAATTGAAGTTCGTGATAAAAGCCTCATGGAATAAGTCTAATCCATGCAGCATAGACATGCTGTTCCCTAACTACGCCAAGCACTACTGTTGGGTAATTTTCTGCACAAAACCAGAAAAATAAAAGCTACATGCTTAGTATATTTTTTCTTTCGCCTTCCACATTTTTTTTTTTTTAATCTGTCCTTATGTGGCAGAAGGAAAAATAAACTATTAAAATTCATTTGGTTGGTGTGGATACCAGAAAGCAAAAAATACCCCATGGATTAAATTTGATATCTACAAAGTCAATCTGAGTCCAGATTCCTTTTTGGTATAAAAAGGTATTAAAAAGTGGGTAAACAAAATAGGCCTAGAACATCAAATAATCGAAACACAATTTTTAAGTTTATGAAGTCTGAGAGCTGTTCATCTCTCTTTCTGCTTTTTGGACCCACTTTTTTCCATGTATTTTTTTTATGCTGTCACCTTATCAGGAGCAAACACTGGGGTGGCATGATAATAGTCTTCAAGTACCTGAGGCTGCTGCAAAGAAGGAAATAAGACATTATTCCCATCCAGGGTGGACAAGACAAGAAATAACAAACTTAAGCTTCAGCAAAGGAGATCCAAGTTAGATATATGAAAAGGTTTTCCATACTTAAAATAACTGGAGCCCTTGCACAGACTGCCTGGGGAAGCTGTTGAGTCTCTGTCACTGAAAGTCTCTACAAGCAGCCTAGATCACCACCCATCCAGAATGACACATGTATAGTTTTTCTAGCCTTGATGCAGAGAGATGAGATGGCTTTTAAGGCTTCTTGTCACCCTGAGGTCCTGTAATCTCACAAGGTAAAAAAGGTCTGGATTGTGTCTGGTAGGTACTTGTAAAACAGGTCACCAGAAAAATCAGCTGTGGAAGAATTTCTGAGAGTTCTCACCTCTCTAATCAACAATTAGCCAATATCTCAACTAGGCACTGCTCTACTAAAAGTAGCAATAACTCTGTAAAAAAGGATTTCTGATGACTTGAGGCTATATAGGTTGTTTTCTCAATCCCAACTCTTAAATTGAAGTCTCAACTAAACCCAGTGTTTAGACTGTCTGCAGTTTATCGTCCTAGTAAATCCTTAGATCCCAATTAGTTACAATGGGTGCTTCAAGAAGCATATTGGACAGAGATCTTAGTCTAACTGGTGCTTTGAAGTGGCCAGGAAATACAGAGTTAATCAGTAGTACATGCTGAAGGTGCATACCCAGCTCCAGCAAAAGCAAACAGAAGTGAAAATAAGGCAGACACACATTCATTAAGCAGAAGTAAGAATGAGAGACATGGCTGCATTTGTTTGTTTGATTTTGTACTGGTAGCCAGACTTGAATTTTAAAGAAATATAAAACATAATCCTGGAAACTTTGCCAAACCAGCTACATTTTGCATGAAGTGTCTTCAAAAAGCCCTAATGAAATTTGGACAAAATATCACAAAGTTTTTATGAACAGGAAACTGCTTTGTTTGCTTGGAGGCTGTGCATTTCTACTGCCCTAAGAACAATTACATCTTGAACCATTCTCCTGAAGCAGTAAAAGATCTTGCCTATCTTCCTAGATACACTCCATTTCTGTAAGCAACCCTGCCAGATAATGAAACAAACAAAATTTTTCTCTTTAGGTTTGTAAGGCAGATCATCCTAAACACCATAGAATCCAAATACCCCAATAGAAACAGATCAAAGGCAACATAGACAAAAAGTTCTACAGAAAAATCTCCAGAAATTAGTTGGGAAAATGTTTTAAGAGTCCAGTCCAGTCTAGTCCTTTCTTCATTTACGGTCACAGAACACAACCTAATTTCACATAGTCATTTATATACCAAGTATTCAAGAGATCATATGTTTTTTACCTTTACTTCAGTTCTAGCTAAACGACATCTGCCAAGAGAGAAAATAGTTTCCTGTGGTCCTTAGCCACCTTGATTATACCCCAGTGCAACTGCTAGCCATATTAACAGAGCACTTTGGCTCTAACACTGCAGTTGTTACTACAGGAAAATCTGTGTGAGAAGGAATTCAAAAGCAGTCCTGCACCAGAGGACTTCAGCAGGTGGACTGATATTAGAGAAAGTGAGGTTCAATCAGTGTCTCACTGGATTTTGAGAAATCTCAGACAAATGGTTACAATTCTGCAAGCTAATACTTGAGGATAGGGTCACTGGCAGGATCCGTATAGCCCCAAGAGTAGTCAGTATCAAGAAGGAGCAGGGCAGGGAGAGATTGGAATAAACATCACAAATATATGGTGTTTTCACACTCACATTTACATAAATTGCATACTTAGCACATGAAAGAACAGTTATCACAGAAGAGAACGAAAGAGTGAAGTCAGATGGGAGGAGAGAACTCAACACAACCCTTAAGAGACTGGAGAAAATCTAAGACACCAAGGGGAGACATTGGAGAAAGTAAAGGCAGAAGTTTTATATTGCTTTTGATTTACTGAAGTTGACATACTATTAAGATTCTTTCAAGTGTTTTTTTGTTTGTTTGCTTTTTTTTTCTAAATGACAAGAAATAGCAGCATGCAGATATTTTATTTCTAGCAGCAAAGAAGTTTTAGTGCATAGGCCTGGACAGGCACATTACTGGGTATCCAATATTGTGGCTTTACTGGTGCATTTATCAAGCTGCAGACCTATGCATCTCTCACTAGAAATCATTCTGAGTATACGGAGTACCTCATTCTTATTTATACTAAGACTGCATTACTCATTCAGTGTAAAGGATCCTTATTCTGTGTTGCCTCTGTACATCTTCTACACCACCATTACTTTTTGAAAAGACCTTGGAATAAACAAGAATCATGTCTGTAGGTTATAATCAATTATTGTTCTTTATTTTTTTACTGTGGATGTTATTTCATTTCATTACTGCCCTGTTTTCTTGTGATGCCTATTGCCAGGGACGGCAGTGAGAACATTACATTAAGTTTATTTTCACCCTGGACTCATCAGAAGCCTGTTCCGCTGAAAACAAAAGCAAAAATCAAAAGTATAGCCAGAGCAACCTCACCCCTGCAAGTTTACGGAACTTAACTAGGATATGTATCTATATAAGATGCCCATACGCAGTCATGATGGCTGTAATAGATGAATCCAAATGTACGTACTATACACGGGACAGCAATAAACCAATTAACTATTACTAGATGAATAAATTGCCAGGGTCTGCAAATAAAATATACCAGGTTAGAATACAAACCGCTACGCTTTTGCATCTACATTTAGTGTGCTTTCAGGAAAGTACTTATGACCTCCTCAAATACTTCCATTTCACTAGAAAACACCATATGTGGGAGGAACACGTCTTTCAACATACTGCAATTATACCAATTCTGTTTCTGAAATCTACAGTTCCAGAATCTACTCTGTGGCCCCATGGATAATAACATAGTACAGGATTTAGCAGACTTAACTTTCAGGACACAGCGATACCACATACAGACATAAATCTGTTACACAAGTTGCAACATCACACTTTCTCATCTAAATTTTTCTCATTTCCAGAAATGCCCCTCCATAATTTCACCCTGCAGTGAATTATTTTGAAATTTACTTTTTTAAACTGCCTGAAGTATGAAGAATCCTCTTGCCTGGGTGGTCCACAATTATGGAGAAAAGGAGATTAAAAGATAAAGGAAAAGGGGAAAACCCAGCATGTGTGAGAAGAAAAGGGGAAATGTCAAAGATGGTATGAGAAGAGTGAAAAATACAGAAGAAAGAAGAAAACACGTCAAAGCAAGTCTGCAATAAAAAAAATTAAGAAGGGGCAGGAAGGAGAAAAGATAATACATGTATACTACAAGATGATATATAAGAAAAGACATATGATTCCCATTATAGTCCCCCATTCTGACTGCTGACAACTCATTACAATACAGCATCTCATGTATCTATTATACTCTTCAATCTGCTAAAGAATATAGATGTTAGGAAGATAAATGCTGAAATATGGTATCAACATTTCCCTACAGCCACAAACCTCATTATCAGCACAGATAAACCTGTGCCAGGATACCTTTCTTATCACAATACAGGCAACAAACAGTTTAAAATTATGTTAGATTGAAAAGATCATTCTTGTTGCAGCTCCCTTACAGCAATCAGAAGAGCAACACAAACATATGTTAAAATCAGAACAACTTCACCTCTTGACAGTGGGATATTTATTATGTTCTGGGAATCAGCATTAAGAGGTTGATTCCTCCTTGCTGACCTATGTTTTCTAAGATGCTGAGCTACAGATTTAAGCACCAGCACTCTTGCCCAATCTCATCCCTTCTTATACTCTGAGAACAGAGAGAGGTTTGTGCAAATTTCGGTTATCAAGCCTTCCGAGGTCTGCAAATTATATCTAGTGAGAAGTGCCTTGTTGTTTGCTTCTGGGAGAATAAAAACATGCTGTTGACAGCAAGAGATCTAATCTATAGCCAACATTTCCACACTGAAAGAAACATGGTTAATTACAGAGTTTATGAAAAATTCTAGGGGAGCAATAAAAGGAAAATTAAGGATCATTAGCAAAAAACCTTCCTGTTAGTGAACTCTATATGGCTATGAAATTGTCTCTTAGAGGAAAATAGTTCATTGGTCATTTTTAACTGAAATGCATAAAAATCCTGTAGAATGTAGTAGAACTCAACACAATTCATTGAGAACTTCAGAAATTCCTCATTAAGTCTTCTGAAGAGCTACAGCCTTAGATGGAGGGTTCTACCAATGGTCTTAAAACCCCTAGGGAAAGATTGCAATTCTAAATGCACAGGAAACAACACACAGGACTATTCCATATTGGAGTAATATATGAAATCATCATTCACACCACATATACACACATATCACACTTGATATGGCTTATTAAGTCTTTCTCATCTCTAATTTACAGATAAATATTCATGTTGCCTTCCATTTTCATATTTCAGGTTCATTATTTGAAACACCATTTATTGAGTTATACCAGCTGATAGTTATGAAATTATATAATTATAAGAAATATCAATATATTTTTCTGTAAATGACAACTTTGATTTGCTATTGAATTCCATGCTTTTTAATTAACAGTGATAAGAATAATCTTCATTTTTTTCTACTAAATTTTTTTGAAGTGGTTATAATACTTTTTTATTTCCTTGATTTTTTTTTTTTTCTTCAATGGTTAATCTAAATAGTCCACTAGGAAGCAGGATATCTTTATTATCAGCTTACTGGTTGATTTTCTCTAGGGCAAGTCCCATTACAGTGCTGGGTAACATACTTCCAGGAAATCTCATAGGTTTATTTACTATAAGGCTGTCAGAAGGAGAAGATACAGAACAAAATTCAGAAGCTGAATTGCAAATTAGAACCTCTTAAGTAAGTCCTAATTCCTTAACTGCTTAATTTTACTAAATTAAATTTATTCCTGTTCTAAATAGGAATATACTCTATTCTAAATACCAAATCACTGGACATGTTAGAAAAAGCAGAGCAGCAGCTACAGACTGACTGAGGTTAATGGGAGGATTTCTTCATGTATTACTCCCTGTAAAGGGGAGAATTTTGTCTTTCTGTATACCCAAACGTCAAGGGACTGTGCATAGCGAGGGTGTCTAAGAGACTGTACTGCTTCTTGATACAATTTCCTACTCATTCTTCCTACTAATTCTTGTGCCTTCAAATACACATGATAATGTTATATGTGGGGAACTAGTGTAAATTATTATTGGACAAATGAGCATTCATTTTGCATGAAGACTTTCTGTTTTATAATCCAATCCTTTCCCAACTCAAAATCCCATTTTCTTATTTTCTTCTTCCACACTTCCTAGGAGAAATAGAAGACTTCACCACCTTACTGCAGTTCTTTGGCCCATCTTTTAACTATTTTGTGCTCTTCTGGTTGTGAAAATCAGGAGATAGTCATCACAGCATGGTGTGTCTAGCACACACAAGACACCAGCTGCTGGAATCTTTGATGAGTGATGATTTAAAATTTAAGAATGATGGATGGTCAGCATATGAGATGCATGTGTGCTTTTTAACCTGTCTCTTGAGAGATACTTTCCTGCTCTCATCAGTTGTAGAAGCACACTTTACACTGTTATTTCAATTATAAACAATTAGTGCTTAATCAATGTTGCCATAAGCAGCCAAGCAAATGTCACAGACTATACTGAAGTCCACTGGATGATAGTTTTTAATAGCTGTGGCTCATAATCACAATAAAATATTCTCCCCTTATGTGTTGTGAATAACCTTAGTATTTTTTCATGATGTTTATTTGTCAAATATGAACTCTCTGTAAGCCATTTACCATTTGTTATAAATGGGACTAGATAAAATTCAACAGGCAAACGTGAAGGCTCTAAAACCATTTTGTGGTCAGGAGTCAGTCAGTTGTATATATATCCTTGCACAGAAATATATACATGCTCATCTCTTCTTTGACTTGAAACAGAGATATTTAGAAAACCTTTTTTATTTTAATTAGAAGATTAGATACTCTTGCTGATTCTTATATGAGTGAGAAAACTTTCAGCATATGATGAAATAGTTGTGTATATTGCTCTCTTGCTAGTCAGTCCCTTTTACGCTCTGAAAGAATAACAACGCTTCTGGTTTTCTTGAAGGTGACTTCAATCCACAGGAGGAATGCCAAGATACTTAATTTCTATATATTCCAGTTTAGTTTAGAATAAAAAAGCGCATGCAACAGAATGCTTATGCTGGTGATGCATATGGCCAAAATTTTCAGTAAATTATTGCAGGCCCTTGACATTTTCACTTAGGGAAATCAATCAGAATATTACAAAAGCTGCTTCATCCAATTCTACCATTGAGACTAATGCTATTATAAGAGTTATTCCTTAAACATATGTAGTTATTTAACTTTAGGTAGCAACTCAAGGCACCTCATTAAATGTGCGCTAGAATTCTCTAGCATCCTTGGGTTTGTTTTCTGTTTCTTTTGAGCTCCCTTCATCCCCTCCAATCTCAAATATTAAATAGTAATTTACTATTTCCTATGGAGAAATAACATTTCATTTCCCTGTAGTCTTTCTGTTTTTCTAGGATGACTTATGATTGAGAGAATATTTTTACACAAGATACCAAGTACTGTCATCTGATTAGGAAAAAAGTAACTCTCATCACACACATGGAAGGGGAAAAGATTCAAATCCTAGGCCATTCATTTCTTCTGTAAAAATAAGTGTAACTTCCATAATGCTACATGCATTAGTGAAAAGCAAACACCATTATTTCCAAAAGCCCAGCTGTTCTAGAAAATCTCAAAGACTTTCAAACTTTTGCACCATCATCTCAGAAGAACTGAGACAGAGTAGAAAATAGAGCTTTTTCCTTTAATCTAGGGAATAGCCTACACTGGTGTGTTGACAGGAGAAAAAATCGACCAAGGTCCAGGTCAATCTCCACTATGACATAAGTCCTCTGAAATCCAAAGGTCTTGAACGAGGGCAAAGTGATGCAGACGAGATTTTCAAAACTGCATTGTGGAACCTGCAGCAGTCTGCCATGATGGACTGTATTTCATGCACATCAGTATGTGAACTGGGATCTCTATCAGTGATTATCAGGTGTGGCCAGAGGTGTGCTTCAGGTGCACCTTTGAGCAATAGAGGGTAATCACCGGTGCTTGAAATTGGCTGCCTTTCTCTGATAAGCAGTACAGTGAACTGAATATATTGCAAACACACATGCTAGTGCTTTCTGCAGAGAAAATGATCCTGGTAGAAGTCATATCCACCTCAGAAAGATGCAACAGAGCTGGAGAAGGTAAAAAAAAAAAAGAAAAAAAGACAAAATGGGAAAGGTCTATGTGCAAGGAGAAATTAAACTGACTAAGATTCTTCAGCTTAGAAGACATGATTAGGAAGATTTCCAAGAGAAATATGCAATGCCATGAAAGGCACAGAGACGATGAATAGGGAATAATCAGTCACTATCTCACAATAAGGAAGAGAAAGAAGATTAGCAAGCCAAAGCTTTTTGAAAAATAAAAGGAAATACATTTTCTTCACATAATTCATAATTACAGTTGCGACACCCATTTTGTAGAATACTACAAGCATAAATGGACTGAAAGTGTCCTAAAAGAACATGTATTCTTCCACTGCAACCTAAATACTACTGTGAACTTTCAAGTAACCATCATGTGGTATACTCTTTAGTATAATGCAGAACCTGAAACACTTAGAGAACCATAGTTTTGCAAAGTGTACTTTAAAATACAATAACAATCCCATGATATCAATGTCAGACCACATCAGAATTCTGATTTTGTTCTGCATTTTTGGACAGACAGTTCCACTCACTGTAATTTTAAGAATATCTAAGAGTTAAGAGCAAAGGACTACAGTGTGTCACTGTATAAGTGAATGCGTTTTTCATGCAAGGCCCTTGCTATAATGCTGACAGCATATTATGAACATAAAAGCAAAGTCATCTTCATAAAAAAGCTAAAAAGAAAATAGATTTGTGGCACAAAGCAGAAATACCCTAGTTGTGGTCTGTAGAGCACAAAGGGTAGATAAGACATTTCTTGGATGTCTGGGAAGAACAGTTTCATGACAAAGTTCTCCCTCTGTCTCCTTTTTTTTTCAATGACAGAATTGCATTAAAATGAAAGATACAAATGTACACATTCCTAATCTCATTTTTCCTTGCAAGCCATTGATACTGCTGTTGTCAGAATGTTGTGGGTTGAGAATCAGTGAAGAGATGTCCCAAAAGATAATGTATCTTTAAAATGTCTTGGAATCCCTGTAATAAATATTGTATACAACAGCATGAGAAATAATATGACTAAAACCTAAAAGGCACAGTTCAGGAGTTTCAGCTCAGCTGGATTAAAAGTTAAACCTTCAGACCTGAATAACTCAAACTGAGTTCCAGATCTGAACTTAACTTATGTACAATTCAAACAAGTTAATTGATTTTTAACATAAGCACTTTTGTTTCTGTGTAAAAAAGACTATCTAGTACAAGGTACGTCCATCCCAAGATAAATACCCTAAAGAATATGATTTATATGATCTTCTAAATGCCCTCCCAAGAATTACACCTTTTGAACACTGCTGTTAAGCAACTCGTATATCGTGTTCCTTGAGTATACCAAGAAAAACAGTGAGTAGCTTTAGCAAAAAGAAGTTACAGATTAGTAAAGGTAATAAAGATAGCTACTACACACTTAATTGCTGTATATTTTGTAAAGTTAAGCTTCACCCACCCACCTGATGTGGAGAATTCAGATATGTAAGCCAAAGGAGAGCTTTCCAGTTTCATTATCTTGACTGGAAGCCCAAGTTAAGAATCTAACTTTGGGTCAAAATACCCCAGTTGTTAATACAAAACAGACATCATGGAATTCCATTCAAAGATATACTGATAGTTAATGATCAGTGGATTAAAACCCAAAAAAACCCCAAATTTAATTGTGTGTCTTTTTGTTAGTGTCATTCACTTATCCCATATGCAGTTATTGGGGGCTGCTGAGTGCAGTGTATTTTGGCAGGGGCTTGTGTGATCAGAACCTAATTCTGCATAATGACCATATTGATAATGTTTCAGGCTGGCAGCCAAGAGATATAACTCACAGCACCTTTTGTCTCCTTTCCTCAGTTAGTACAACTGCCTGCCTTTAAGAGTTGTTTATTGGCATGGCCAGCGGATTCTTACAGGTGGGGATTAGCTATGTTTATAATACCCTTCAAAATATTCAGCTACAGAAACTGCAGAGATTGCAAAGGGTTTTATTAAACGCAAAGAGAACAAAGAACTCACAATCTCCTATAGCCTATTAAAAGAGTGGTTCCATGCATAAGCAAATAAATAATAACGCATTCACATAAATATAATGGATTTTTCTTCTCCCTCTATGGTTCTTTCCCTCCTGCAATTATTTCTGAGTGAAGTGAAATTGTAAATAGCTTTACCCACTAAATGATCTTGAGAAAATTATTTCTGAAGTGCCACAGTGCAGCTTGGGGGCTTTTCCTGATCATTCAGTGCTCAGATGATTAGCTTGGAGCAAATTTTTGCAACTATGCTCACCAG
The DNA here is from genome assembly GCA_035221455.1 of Xenops minutus. NCBI lineage: Eukaryota > Metazoa > Chordata > Aves > Passeriformes > Furnariidae > Xenops > Xenops minutus. The sequence goes on along the minus strand of JAWWEE010000158.1, from coordinate 42,186,559 downwards.
GGCAAAAACACATTGTGAGGAATGATGAAAGCAGAACCTAAGTCACATTTGATTTTCAGCAGCAAAAGGCTTTGAACTAGGACTGCAAAGATGCTGAAGGCCACAACAGAAGTGCTTGCAAGAGCTGGGGTTGTGAACTGGAACAGTGGAAGCTGCAGTTGTCCATAGCAGACTAGCTAATCTACAAACTTCACTCAGAATAGAGATGCCAGGCCTGGACCGCATGAAAGCCAAGGCGAGCAGTGAAGGCTGCATGTGAGAAATGAAGCACACTGGAAATACTGCCAAGGCAGCGCAGGTTGGGACAGCATGGATGAGCGAACAGCCCTGGCAGAGCTGCACAGAACCCCTGCATGGTGCCTTCTTCTAGCCAGCAATGCTCAACCTTTCCACTGACAAAAAGACAAGAGCAAATCCATCAGTTTTACAGTTTCTTCAGAGAGTCTCAAGGCCTTTTCTCTCTCCAACTACGGCATCAAGGAAAAGGAGTGGTTATTTACCTAGTTTGAATTAGTTCCTTCCAGAAAACAGTAGAAAAGAACCTTTGGAGTACCTGTATAAAACACACTCCTGTGACTAAACTAATCTTCCACTCCATTACCAACATTCCTCCACGGAAATGCAGGCATGAAACTGTTCTGACAGAAGAAATGTGCTGCCTTGGTCAGAAGTTGATTCTTTTACCCAGTAGGTTTCAATAAAATCTATCAATTCCCCCCACTTTGAGAAGCTTACACCTCCAAATAACTCAGCAGCCACATAAAATCTGCTATGTAGTCAGTATCTTGACTGTTTTCATAACAAAGAAAATAATTTGCACAATACATATTTTGAAGAACAGTCACCATAAGCCATTTCACAGAAGCCAACTTATGTCATTATTTATAATGCATTTTTTTAAGATTTAACTTTTTCTTAAGACCAAGAAGTAGTTTTGATTTTCATAAGGTCCCAATCATTTCAGTCTGGAAAGTACAACAATCCCCACATAAAAAAGGAAGCAGATGCTTCCACATAAAGTATATGAGCTGTAAAACATGTTGAAACCCACCTGCAAGCACAAAAAAAGTGTTTCTGAAAATCTGAAAATATTATATGCCAAAGACCATGACCTGTGGCTGGAAGGAAAGACAAGAGTGCTTGTGAGTACAATGAATGACCTCCTTTGGCCACTTAAGCAGTGGCATCAGATCTCAAGGATATTCCCTCTCTGTACCCAAATGTGCACCAGCAAAGATGTCTCTACATCATCTATACACTAGAATACTGCAAGGTAGTCAGGTGAGGTTATTGAGCAGAAATATGCACAACTTGGTTTCTATCAGTCTTCACATCTCCCAAGAAGAGAAGCGTGAACATCCAAGGAAGAGGCAGAGAATAAGTATTTCCAAAGAAAGAGTTTGACCTTGATTCTCATCATGCCCAGAGTTATTCAGCTTCACTCTGTTCACAGGAAAAGAGATCTGGATGGCTACCCAAGGTGCTGTTAGGAAATGACTGGTGCCCATCTGCTCACTGCTTCTCTCCTTCAGCAAATACATGCACTATCATCATACTGCAGTATGACCCGTCACCATTCTCTGATTTATCCAATGCACACAAATAGGTTGCTTAGGAAGTTAAGTCATCACCAATCAAAACCAATTCCTCAATAGAAAAAAAAAAATGTAGCCACTCATGCAAGAGAGGTGCTGGTCTTGTTCCTTCAACTGAATGTGGTCATAAGGCAATACTTTCCCAAATACAACAGGCACTACATATCTCTGCTTGAAGGAGATTGTTCTTTGAAAGTGAAGTCTACCCTAGCAGAGTCAGCGTGCCAGCCCTCCAGGTGAACACTGACTGGTTCTGACCCAAGAAACCAGCAAGCGTCCGTTCCAGTAGGCACACAATTCTGCAAGTCCTCTGTGACTGCAGAAAGATCCACATTTATGAAGAGCCCTAGCTATCATGATGGGAAACAATAAATATAAGAAAACCATATGTAACCTTTTTCATCTCCGATTTTGATAGAAGGATTAGCAAGTGGTAAGATTGACTAGACACACTGAGTGTTTCTGTCAGAAACAGATAGTATAAGTGCATGTGTTAAAATGGATTTTTAAATCTATGTTGGCCTGAGGGAAACAGCTTTGCTCACATCTTTGTAAACAGCTATTCACACTCTTCCTGCCTTTTAAAGCAGATGTTCATTGAACTGTGAGGGGGAGCAACCTAAGTCTGGGATGTGTTAAAGATCTGCAGCCTCATCAAAAGGTTCAGGTACACTTTTTGTCACTATGATGGGTACAGCTCATCTCAACTTACAGTAAATTAAACTGATCCCAGCAGCTGAGACCATACTATGTCAAAGAACTAGGTGTGCAACAGAGCAGAAGATACAATTAGAATAGCCATCATCAACAACATTTCGTCAGCTAACAAATGACTCCTCTGATATCCATTCTCATTGCTAATTTACTCCAAAGCATCATCTACTAGGGAATATCATCAGATATCTTCTTGGCTTTAATATTTCATACTTGAAACCAAACTTTAATTTTTGATCCATGAAGATGTTGTAGTGAGGGACAAAACTACCACAGAGCTATGACGGAGTATCTTATCTGCTACAGTATATTCTTCTGTAAAGGACTAATGAGTGAGACACAGAGTGACAGCAGGAACACAATTCAGTCACTCTTAGCTGGCCTCTAATTAGCCCAAAAACTTAACATAGGGTACACAATCATCTCTACATTAATGCAATACATTCCCATAGGCAAACAGGTTAAAGGCACTTCAGGACACTAAAGACATTTCCTTAAAAATCTTCTGACAGGAAGACAGAGACAGAAAATTCTCTGCTTCTTTTGATATTTTTGTGTAACTGATCAGTCACCCTCTTTATTAAAAATGTACCTAATTTTCAATTTGAATATATCTAGATTCAGCTTTTAGTTGCTGGTTTTCATTATATATTCTTCTACAGATTAAAGATCCCATTAGTGCCTGGCATTTTCTTTCTGTAAACACACTTTTATACTGCCACCAGGTGACCTCAATTTCCCTTTGCTAAGGTGTCTTTTAAAAGCGATGGAGTGGTGTTGCAGAAAATACACCTGGGGATACTGTCAGATAGTTATTTTATTCTGTATCTAATTTTCTCTGTGATATTTCAGATGCTCCAGAAGTTGTGTATGAAGGCTACACATGTGAAATAGGCAGAAATTTGATGAAAGTATGGACCTACAGATCTGCAGAGCTGCACTACACCTCTAAAATAGATAAGAGTTTAACCTTATGCCTTTCTCAGATCCCACTTCAGAAAATGGTACTCTTCCCCTCAAATACTTTTTCTAGGTTCAACAGAATACTGCATTTTTTATTGTATCTTCACTCTTGGTAGGTATTTTCAATAGCTGCAGTATTGTACCCTAAAATTTGCAACATGTTCCTATGGCTTGAAAGGTATATTTGGAACACTGAGAGGTATTAGAAATTACTGAAACTTTTTTCATGAAAAGGAAAGTGGTATTAAATGTATTAACTTTTAATACAAAGTAAATGTTTACTAAAAAAGCACTGAAAATAAAAAGTCCAGGTTTTAGTTTTGACCTTGAGATTACAATTTGTATGTTTTCCAGAGCTACTGTAGCAATCTGAAACCGCACATGCTTTGCATTTAACCATGCCAACAATGACAAATCTGGCTATCGGAGAGAATACTTAAAGCTGTCAGTTTGAATTAGGGCTACATTTGTCCTTTAAAATGCTGCTGATAATAATGACTTCTCCAAAAAGTCAATAACTCCTTGAAAAAGATTATAAAAAAAGAGTCACAGGAAGCAACAAATCAGATTTGTATCTTTCACAAAGTATCTTCCATTCTACCTTCTCTGTTCAGATGAATGTAGGAGCACCATAGTTATGCACCTATGACTTGAAAACATATGGAACAAAATAGTCCCAGGGCATGCATTTAACAGACTCAGTGAGTCCTAAAAAAGCACAATACTTCATTGGAAGACCTTTAAGGACGGGCTTAAAGTTAGGCACGTACTTGTGCATTGTGCTTAGTGGAGAAAAAAGATCTCTTAGATACCATCACCATTCTCAGAGTAAAACTTTCATCTTCAAACCACCCTAAAGTTTTTACTGTATAGGCTGTGTGGCTGCAGCAATTCCACAACCTCACCTTTTTGCCTTCTCAAAATATTCCACATCAAAATACGTCTTCCACTTTTGTTCTTCTCATGGAAGAAAAGGGAGTGGAGGAAAACACAAGGATAGCTGCACAGGAGTTTTTACTTCATATATAGAAGAGCAATTTTGTTTAAAATATTTGTAGCATTAAAGACTAGTAATTTAGCAAGAACTGAAATAATTTTCAGTACTTTGAAAACAACTATTTGCTTTAAAAATATGTGGGTGGTGTAGAGATGTCATGGCTAATGTGATTTGCAATACGACTTGATCAAATTGCAGTGACATCAGTACTGGTACAGATTGCTAGGCTGTCACCCCTAGAATATGAAGTCCACAGAGTACATACAACTTGGGTTATAAAGGAGAGATTCCTAGAGATTCCTGAAAATATGTTACACTGGGAGAGACATTTTCCAGAAAGGGGACTGTTTTCTTCAGTTTTCCAGTTGAAGCTGTTGTTAAAGATGTCAGCAAATTATCAGTGTGCTTTTTGAAGAGGGCTAAATGCTTGTCTACCGCCAAATAAAATTCTTGCAAGTAGAAAATGGAAAAGGTAAGCCAAAGGCACACAAAATACATGATAACTCTATCACTATGGAAGTGGACAGGCATCCACCTCCTTTCTTTTGCAATCTCCAGTAGTCATTTCTTGTGCTTTAACTCTCAGCAGAACCTGCTGAACATGCACTCTAAGGGCAAATAATGAATTGAAAGGATATCAATTATCTCCATGTGGAAACCTAAGGCTCCTATATACTTCATGTTACCAGGTTGAAAATTACATCTATTAAGACAAATAAATTACTTGTGTACTGTACTGGAGGTAATCCATAAAGAAATTTACTTCTTCTGCCTTTCTACTAACCTGTGTTAATTTAGATAATGATAACTGATGATTTGCCACATCAAATGATTGAAATGACTCCATAAAGTTTTATCCTATTAATTGTGCCTTCTCAATTAAAGAAAGAACAGCATTAATCATTCCCTAGGAGAGCTTCTGTACCTACCATTGAACTGATAAGAGGGGTCAAGAGGTCACTGTCTAAAATCTACCCATATCTCTCAACAGACCTGTTGCCACTATTGTGCCAACTGATAACACAGACTGTATGGTTTCATCCCAGCCTGCACACTGCAAACATATCTCACTAATACAATAACCTTGGCTTATTTCCATATGGTGGGTAATTGTCATGTACGAAGCGATAAATTAAAAAGATTACCCAAAGTACTAACTACAATAAAAGCAGCTAATTTAAGAATTTCAACTCTATATTATCTTCTCTTTATTGAAATTGAACTTAAAAATCCTCCCTCTGCTTCAGCTAATGATAAAATGTTAGATAAAGATAGGTTTTTGTATTCTCCCTTGGTTGACAAATAACAATTTATCCTCTAATTATGCAGCTCAAATAGCATTTTACTTGACTACAATTCCACACTTGGATACAGATCTTAGCCTGCCTAAGTGAAGGACTGCCCCCACAGCAGTAGTTGCCAGTCTCCTGCAGGTTAGAGGACAGAGAAGCTGTCAGCATGTCAACAAAGGCAGATGAAATTCCCAGTGTGATAAGAAAAGAGGGAAGATGAAAAACAGATCACCAAGGATCCATAAATACTCTGGAATTTATAGAGATTTAGCCATTAACTATAAGCCTTTCAAATCACATTGAAAGGCTAGTTAAACAATAATAAAAACCCCTTCGGTTAACCAATAACTCATTAAATCCTCTTCATGCAATTTGTCCCCTCTGCATGGCTCCCTAAATAAACTGTATGTATGTGTTGATGGTCAACAGAGTCAGGCTGTTTTGGTCTTGGAAGGCAGAGAGAATTCTAAACGTGGGTATGAAACCCAAGTCCTGCACCACTAGCTACCTACCCTTTTGACCCCCCATGTCTCTCTAACTGTAAGCTGTGAAGTTCTCCATTACAATTCTGAACACTCAAAAGACAGAAAGTGAGAGAAACATACAGCTATGGAGGATGTATTCTCAGAAGGAAGCTTTAGAATGAGGCTGTGCAACTGCATCTCTTTGAAGTCCAAAACATAGATTTGTAACATGCTATCTTGATAATCAGTGCTCCTTGCTATAATTGATAAAATTAGACAATCATAAAATCATTAAAGGTTGGAAAAGACCTCCAAGATCATCAAGTCCAACCTCTGACTGACCATCACCTTGTCAACTAAAATCATTGCACTAAGTGCTATGTACAGTTATTTCTTGTATACTTCCAGGAATGGTGACTCCACAGCTCCCTGAGCAATCTATTCCAGTCCAATCCTTTCTGTGAAGAAATTCTTCCTGATGTCCAGCCTGAACCTCCTCTGCCACAGCTTGAGGTTACGTCCTCTTGTCCTGTCACTAGCTGTTTGGGAGGAGAGGCTGACCCCCACCTTGCTATAACTTCCTTTCAGGTAGTTGTAGAGAGCAGTAAAGTCTCCTCTGAGCCTCCTCTTCTCAAGGCTAAACAACCCCAGCTCCCTCAGCCACTCCTCATATGACTTATCCTCTAGACCCTTCACCAGGTCCATTGCCCTTCTCTGGACTTGTTCCAGCACGTCAGTGTCTTTCTTCAAGTGAGTGGCTCAGAACTGGACACAGAACTCGAGATGTTGCCTCACCAGTGCCGAGTACTAGGTCAGAGCCCTAGTCCTGCTAGCATCAAAATCTTTGATACAGACCAGGATGCAGTTGGCCTTCTTGTCTCCCTGGGCACAGTGCTGGCTCACATTCAGTGGCTGTTGACCAGCTCCTCAGGTCCCTTTCTGCTGGGCTGCTTTCCAGTTGTTCTTCCCCCAGCCTGTAGTGCTGCATGGGGTTGTGGTCTAAGTGAAGGACCCAGCACTTGGCCTTACTGAACCTCAAACAACTGACTTCAGTCCATCAATCCAGCCTGTTCAGATCCCTCTGCAGAGCCTTCTTACCCTCCAGCAGACCAACGCTCCCACCCAACTTAATGTTGGCTGCATACTTGCTGAGGGTGCCCTTGATCCCCTCATCCAAATCACTGAAAGACATTAAACAGGACTAGCCGCAATACTGAGCCTTGGGGAACCCCACTAGTGACCAGCCACCGACTGGATGTAGCCCCATTCACCACCACTCCCTGGGCCCAGCCATCCAGCCAGTTTTTAACCCAGCAAAGAGTTCAAGCCATGGGCTGCTAGCTTTCCCAGGAGAATGCTGTGGGAAACAGTATCAAAGGCTTTATTGAAGTCCAGGTAGAGTAAATTCACAGCTTTCCCTCATCGACTAGGCAGGTCATCTGGTCATAAAAGGAGATTGTGTCATAAGCTGAAGATAAAGATAAATTCTCTCCTCCTGGGTTAGCACAGCTAGGGAGTATTGGGAAGGTTATATGTTCATTGCAAGTAACCTTTAGCATCACCATAGCTTTCCCTCTTTGTAGTACAAAAGCAAGGCACAGGGCTTTTTGCCTGAATTGTGTTTATTCTGCCAAACTGAGAGCATATCAATAGAAAAGACATAGCTATGTTTTACTCCACTGTGTGCTCAAAGCTGGTTTAAAATGAACCAGCTGCAGATTCACAGCTACATTACTGTGGTGCTGTGCCCAGGATAACATGTCCTTCCACTCCACTCAGGTCTCATCATGTGGGTCACAGTGCCAGGCTATCACAACCCTCGTAGCTTCTGGAGTAGGTCCTGTTCATGTCTGAAAAACTTCAAACTCAGGCAGAATGATCTCATATCCTTCCCCATCTGTCCACACCAGCTCTGTTTGAAAAAGAGTTTTCAAGCTCCATCTTAAAAACAGTTCTATGACTGTCTTTAACTGTCCATCTCTCTTTGGAAACTGTCCAAAAAAAACATCACTGTAAGGGTTAGGAATTTTCCTCTCATCTCCAAATTCCACTTACCCATCAGAAATTAATACTGTTTACTTTTTAGGTAAAATTTGCCTTTCTGAGTTCAAAGAGCCCTTATCCTCCTTGATGCTTAACTTATTGATGCAGTTACAGGGAAAAATCATCTGCCCTTCTAGCATTTGCTCTGTTAGGCTGAACAATTCAAACTCTTCTACAATCATTTTCTGTTAAGAAGTTTTCATTCCCCAACAACCTAGAAGCTCCTCCCTTTATCTGTTCCAGAAGAAATTCATCTTTCCTGAACAGGAGTGACTCAAACCAGACACACTTTCTAAAAGAATCTGCCCCACGTTTGTACACAATCACACTAATGCTTCCTTAGTTCTGCTGAATGTATAACAGGTCTGCTGATATATCCTGGGATATAATTTGACATTTCCATCACCTTTTCATATTTGTTAAAAACCCTTTTTTTTTTCTTCAAAAAACTGCACTATAAATCTCAGAGGAGTATGTTCATGCACAACATTTCTGATCCTTTTTAATTCCAAGCAAAGACAATTTTAATCAGAAAAAGTTCTGATCTACATCTAGGCACAATACCTTGGAATTTGGCTATGTTCAAAAATTGTTTTTAATTGGATCTATCTTTTCTTTGGAGTAAGCTATAAAAAATGTTTTGGATTAATTTACATTCATGCAAAAATACAAAGCAATTGAATAGCACAACACCACCAAATGCTTTCAAACCACTTTCTAAACTCAGTTCTTTTTTGGAAACAGTGATTCAAAAGAAGCAGAATGTTCTCCGTTTCTCTGGATTTGTTTGCCCACTCTATCCATTCATCCCTCTGGTGTTTGAGTAAATCGAACACAAGAGCATTTTTTTCTGAGAATTCCCGCTTTTTGCAATCCTCCTACAATGCAGAAGGTCCTACAAAACCAATGTGGTTTGTTGGCCAGGATCTGACACCAGCCTTGGCCCATATTCTTTCTAGTGGCTCTTGAAATTCAAGAAGATGACTCCAGTGCTGCTGGAAGTAAAGAGGGTATAGCAATGCCATTCAAACCACATTCCAGATAATTTCTGAAGAACCCACAGCAAATGACATCTCATAATCGCTTCAGTACAAGCTTTAACCAACTCCTCTCTGGACCAATGATTAAGTTCAGTCTTTACTAAACTGACCATGTCAGGTATTTTGTAATAGTTTCCCCCTCTCCCCACCAACAAAACAGGAAAAGTGATACAGAATAAAAGTCCTGCTTTTTCAGATCAAGATGGCCTAAGTGTTGTATATATGGTTAGGGTCATGGTGTAATCTGTTGAACAGTAACTTAGGGAAGCTGACTGCTATTTTCAGTTCCACCAACGATAAGCTTCATAACTCTGAACGAATTCCTTTACTTTTTGTGCCTCAATTTACCTGTCTACAAGATGACAAGGATTCAGACATTACACAGCCCTTTGAAATTCAGAAAAATGCAACCTAAATGCTAGGTATTAATATGTAATTTTATTCATGTAAAACATAGGATAGTCTTTAATGGTTGTAAAAAAATTGCACTGCAGTGTTGGAAATTATATTTTCATAGTGTTCCTATAAGAGTTTTAATTTAGGTCGTCCTCAAGTCTCCTTTTAGCTCTGCTATATTCTGCAGAGGTATTTTCCTTATTGATTTGTCTTTGCTTAGGTGGGTGGTATTGTTTTTTTTTCAGAATGAAAGATTTTCCAGGTGTTCCGTACATTAACAAACGGCCTTTGAAGCAACCCAATATAATTTCAGCTATATTAGTTCAATCCACTTGTTATCCTTGAAACAGTTTTTGACTTTGTAGAAACCAGCGTTTGCATCTAATGTAAAAAGTATTGTAAATTGCCCTTAAGTGCTTAAAAATTAGTTTCAGACTGTATCTGGCATCCATTTGTCACATAAATGCAGCAAGTGTAAGGCTTTTATTGGCAACATCGAACATATGTGAAAGCCACTGTCAAATAGCAACAAATTTTGTTTGAATCTAACCTAAGTAAGATTTGAAATAGAAGAAAGGGAAAAATGTAGCCAGTTAACACCCTAGAAAGCTAGATAGTTTCCTTCATAAGTATGGCAAGGAATATCTCCCAGTGTGTGTGCATGTGTGTGTGTGTGTGTATCTATGTATCTATGTATCTATGTATCTATCTATCTATCTATCTATCTATCTGTATCATGGATGATGAGTCTCTATTTCTTATCAAATTTACAGCACATTACAATCCCACCACGCTAAGGTCAGACATCTATGTTCTTCTATGATGCAATGAACTAACTAACCAGATACATATCTGTGTTGTGTGTGAGCAGGTCTGAAGTCTGAAATCCTGAATGATCAAACATGGAAAATCTCTACTGAAGTAAAAGGAACAATGTCAGAATAATCCTAATACTTTCTGTCTCTAAATACAGGTGCCATTACACTAATTTCCTAAATGTAAAACCACAGTACTTAATTTTAACCACTTACAACTAAAATAAATATTTAAAAATCTGACTTTCAACATAGAAGAATTGTAGCTCCCATTGAGGACAGTTATGGTCAAAGGCATGCAGGCTTAGATCACTAATGGCATTGAAGTACACAAGTCTTATTTGATCTCTTAGTTTTTCAATTTTCTTAGTTTGCAGATAAATATCTAAATAGGTGCTAATGCTCCTGCATATGAGAAATGAATGGAGAGGCATATTCCTTACCTCACCTTCAAACTTCATACTCTTTCTACACTGCCATAGCTTCAATAATCCCCATGACGGTTGAAAAATATACAGGAAAGAATCCTAATTATTTTTTAAGAGTCTACCAAGGTCTCTATATATGATTCTCACTGTCACTATCTCTTACTCTTGGTACTCTTCAGAGAAAGTTAGGACAGAATTTGATCTCTACCTTTAAGATGCAAAATAATGTGGAGACATGAGGTATTACACTGTTTGCTTTTTAGAGGATTACCTTTTGTAAAAAGCCACTGAAAAATCCTTTGAAGGAAAGAGATCTTTTCCTTCACCTCAGATTTGACGTGGCAAGTCTAGACCTTCATTTTTGGGTAGGCAAAGCAGAAGGTAAGGCTCTCTGGTTCCTTTAACGAACTTCACATAATTGCATCAGAAGCCTGTACAGAAGCAGAATTAACCAGAAATGGTCCTTTAGGAAAACCACTTGAAACTAAGCAATTATTTGAAAAATTGGCCCAAACCCTCTTGCATTTATGCAGTTTCAATGGGATACTAATTCACCAACTTCTGTAGCACTACTTTCAGATCACAGTCATTGCGAAAAAAGAACCAAACCCAATCTTCTTATTCCCACCTCATAAGCAACATGAATTCAGTCTGGGGTTTATGAAATCACTTCCGTGCCACATATCCCTCCATTATTCCTCTGCCTCATTTACTGAAGAAATGAAAAAAAATCACTTTCCGTGAAAAAGCAGCAGTAATTAAATTATAGCTGTGAAGGTAACCTTAGACAATTCCAACTCCAGTCCACAGCAGACTGCTGACTACTGTCCCAGGGAGCTGCATTCTGCAGTGGCCCAATAGTGATCTCATTAACTTTGGCTTCCTCCAGGCATCGGACACCATTTCCTCTCACCATTTTTCCTCACACCTCTTGAATGTCTTTGGGGCTGCTTTTTTCCCTTTGCAATTGGATATTAGCTAATAATGACATTTCATTCAATGATTATACAAGATCACATGTATTTTTAGATAAATAATTAACCTATATTTGTTTTTTTTTTAAAAAAGGGAAAATAGAAAATAAAAAAGGAAATAAAATTCCTGCTCAATGCTCCATTGCAATATTTAACCAAGCAATGCATAGAATAAGGGTTATACACTATATGAAATAATGTTGCTTCTTATGTGCCACAAGGATAAAGCTGGAAGAAGAGTAATGAGAATAACGAATCAAGAGGCTTGGCTCAGTCAAGATTTCTGATTTGTGTTGCCAGTTCCAAAACAATGCAATGACTACAACACAAGAAGATTAGGATTGGGGATCAGGACTCTTTTCAGTGTCTCTGCTTCTTGGTCATGTTGTTCCCGTACTGCTGGTAAATGGGCTACAATATTTCCCTCCTTTCTCAGGGTAGCCACAAAGGCTGCACTGCATTTCCTTCACCATCCAGCTTCCATGTGCACTGAAGCACAAACATGCCTAGCTCTAATCAGTGTTCTTTTGCTAAAATGGAGGGAAGGCAGGTAAGGATCTCCTACACGTCCTGTTCACACAGGTTTGAGCATATTGGAGATGGGCTCTGGGAACCATTCCTCACCTCTGCAAGGTCACAGACAGAAGGATGAGCTAGGCACAGCAGAGAGAATGCAAACACATATGACAATCAAAGACAGGGTCAGGCTTGAGTCAAATCCTGCTCTGGATTTCAAACTTATACTAGAGTCTGGAGAAACTGCTTTTCACAACTGAGAACCAGATCTGAGAGGGGATGAATAACAGTGATGGTATCAGGAACAATGAGCTGAGGTGATTGCTATTTTCTCAAGACCTAGAGAGAAAAGAACAAAACAGAAATGAAGGATAGGGAGGAGAGAGGACAATGTAGGCAGGAAACACTCATCTACTTCAAAGTTACCAGAAAGGCAAGATAGTAGGAAAAATCCTACGAAAAGATATTACACTGTCAGGAAGAAAGGGCTGCTGCAGAGGGGAATCAGCAAACAGCCTTATTCTTAAGGCCCAGGGATTTTGAATTTTAGAGAGATTAAGCAGACACATGATACTAAGTGCAGGAACAAAGTACCGTGTCCAGTTCCCTCTAAACACATGTGAGTCTTAATACTGCTTTCATTGTCTTGATAATATTTATGACACAATCTCTGTAAGAAAAAACCCTCACATGCACAGATATGGTCCCCATCCTAAACATAAAACAAGACAGGCTTCTGCTCAGGGGTGGCATTCCCCTCTAAGAGCAGCCTGCTTTACAGCTCTGGCACACCACAATACCACATTGTCACTCCCATGCCATCCGTCCCTCCAGTCATTATCAGACAAACAGTAATGCACACAGTAAATAAGCAAAGGCTAAAGGGCTAAATGTTCCTCACTGCTTTCAGGCAATTATTAGTGTATTATGTACCCAGCTTCCCTACTTGAAATGTCTCTGCCTATCTTTGGGAGCCCAGCAAACCACATCATACCCTAAGGATGTTTAACTTCCTCTACATACTGCCTCTTTTTGCTAAGCCAGCCAAATATGAGGCTGGCCTGCTTTCAGTATGTGACAGTCCAAATTCAGACATAACTGGCCAAGTTCAAGCAAGGTATATGCCATGCTCTGCAAAGAAGATGATGATTAAAACTTAAGGAAACGTAAGTCAAGTCATCTTAAATCAAGGAAACAGGGCAATGCTGTAAAAGTAAAAGGGGAAAAAATTATTTTGAGCATATCTTGGAAAAAGTCCGGGACACATTCATAATGGCATGATATTCCTCAAGGGTGTTTTCTTAAAGGATATGCAGACTGGCACTAGCCACAAAGCAGCAGGCTGAGAAGGATTGTGGGAGGGAGCAAGAGAAATGTGGGACAAGAAGAGAGGGTGGTCTAAAGCAGTCATGTGCTAGAAGGCTGAAAATAAATCAGCTCACAAAACTCATATTGTTATGCAACAGTGTGTGAGATGCACATGCATCCCCAGATCTGGTCATCAGTATCAGCAGCAAAAGCAGGAAAGAACCTCTTGGCACAAAATGTGTCAACTGTTGTAGAACTGCTTTCTGCTTGTTACCTTAAGAGGAGACTGGAAATATGAAGATGTTCCATTTATTTATATATGTATTTATTTTAAATTGTATAAAGACAGCCTATTTGTATAGGAAAAAAGTGCAATTTCACTACCCTTAAGTGTAATTATTTAATTTCCTTGAGCTGTTTCAAATGTGGTCAAGACACTCTTGGCTCTTTTCTAGCTAATGGCTGATATATTTCACTGCAACTGTACTATTGTTTTAAAATGTCAGGTAGAATTCAATCTTAAAATGTGTCTATTTATATTTTCTGTTTCCTACAGACAGCAAGCTACGCTCATCGCATACATGACTCTGTGGTGCACTTCATTCATTCTACTGTTCTTGCCACAAAATGTCTCCTCAGTAATACCGAGGACATCTTTGTCCACATACCTTCTGCTCTCCAAAAAAATATCCATCCACATCCTTCCCTGACATATTTTCATTTTGCATAGTATGTCAGGTTCCCCTGTCTCCAGCTGTTATATTTCAGAAAACTGCTAGGACTGAGATGGGAACACAAGAACTTATTTCACCTAAGTTTAGATGCAAATCTGGCAAAAAGGGGACAAGAAGAGACCAAACAGTGTTTCACTGCTAGGCTGCTGGTTTTCTCTTGGTTCAGAGGAGGGGCAAATGAAAGTGAATCATGTCTGCTGGTGGTCAGGACCCTTCTGACATGAGTTTCATGGATATAGACCTGATTTTCAGACACAGTATCAATGCAGCAAAACCAACACATATTGTTATTCTACAAGCACCCTAAAAACCCAAGGAGTCTTTTAGGGAATACTTCAACAGCAAATGCAAGAAATGACTGTATAACAGAGGTTCCCTGTCTGGCCATAGAGAAGAGCTCTCCAAGTCATAAGTGTATGTGAGTAGCTTAAGCTGCCATCACTGTATATATATGCCATAAATAAAAAGAGGAAGCTGGCAGACAGGCTGTCGATTTACCACTGCAGCCATATTCAATCAATTAAATTCAACAATTCAGCACTTTACTCAAGTATACTGAAACACTACATATATCTAAACTAATATAGTCATATTAAAATTCTTCTAAAGGCTCTAGCTAAAGGGCTAGTTTCCCTTGAACTTGAACCAAAGATATGATGAGAAAATGTACAGGGTTTTTTATTAGCAATTATGAGGGTATTCATACAGTGCTGCTTAAATATTATCTTCTAAAACTGATAAAGGGCAATGTAAGGGGGAGTTTTCCAGAGAGCAGGAGACCAGACAATTAAAGCTCTTAATTACAAGGCAATACCCAAGAAGTTCAAGATCAGACTCAGACTAAACTCTGCCCTTCATACCAATATTCATCCCCCTAACATATATCCCTTTAAAAGAGTCTACACATCATAATTCTCTATCACATTTTTAAAGAATTTTAAGAACATTTCATGCACCAGTTAGTTCAAAGATACTGTGATACATTAAAAGTTCAAAGCTGCAGCTTCTCTTTTTCCTTTCATACCTCATTTTAAGAGGCAAAAGTTAAGAGAAGGAAAAGTTGCATGCAATTTAATATTCCTCTTCTCTAAGAGTTTGCACTTGTTGCTCTTACTTCAGGACTATTGTAGTAACTCCTTTAATACAAAGAAGAAACAATATTATATACTGTACTCATGCGGGTGAAACAGACAGATCACGTTTGAATGAATATGGGAAAATTCAGACTAAGAATGTTAAAATGAGCACAGGTCAGTCTCCCCCAGCCACCTGCAGCTGTTCCCAGTTACCTACCATCCTATATCTAGACAGCATCACTGTAGGTTTGCTACTAGTGCCAACAGAGAATATGAGCAGGTGGTGCACGACTACCTCTAATTCATCATCTTAACCAGTGATATATAAAAAGCAGTGAAACATAAAATGCTATTAGACCTGAAAAGCTGCCATAATTGCAATAGCATTGCTAACTAACCATTCAACCCCGTGTTCTGAGTAATCAGGGCAATGGTTTATGACCAGCACTTGGTGGCATTAGCAAAATGTAACAAGAGATTGAGCATGACAGGTGGGTTGGTAAAGAGGAGGAGGAGATGTAAATCACAGCTTTAAGGAATCACCTGTTAAAAAGCACGTGTCCTTCTTTACCAAAAAGGAAAAAGTTAAGGAAAGAGGACTTTAGACAATGGCAAGGTGATAATCTTTTTACAACTATGTTTTTTACCTTTTTTTTTTTTTATGTCAAACACCGATTATGTTATTTCGCTCTGACAAGTCAGCAGGACAAAGAAAAGTCTATCAGTCAGGCTTTTGCAAGATAAATTCTGTATGCTTATATGATTTGAGAAAGATGTTAGTTTATTCCTCTTAGAATGAAAAAGCTGATGTTGTAAGTCACTTACACTGCAGCTCTGCCCACAGCAGGAGAGGACTGGAGGAGTAAAGCTAGTGCAAGCAAAGAAAAACGATGCAGGGAGGAGAAGTCATTGCCTCTTTTCCTCCACTGCTACCTTTCAATGTGAAGATTCCGCAGAATATGCAAGAGATGGATATGCATGATTTATTTTTTCTTCAGCCATGAAGAAATCTACTCTGAACTCTAGCGCAATTTAAGCTAACTTTCTTGTTTTAATTCCTCCCTGAAGTCCAATAGCTGTGTCCAAACTATAGAATTAATTTTTTTAAGTTTTTTTTCAGTGGTGGTGGAAGAAAAGATTTTTGACTGAAAATTGCCATCAGTGATGGCTTTCCCACACTGTAGAAAACTGAAATGTGCAGACTATTACTTGGCTACATTTGTCTGGCTTAACCTTCCAGCTACACAATTGTCATGCTTTCACTTTTAAAAATTTAAAACATCTCTTATTAAATTGCTGTTTAACACTGTAGGTAACTGTAGCTTTTTCTTGTCATCCCTCCATCCTTTAGAATCACAGAATCATTTAGGTTGGAAAAGACCTTTAAGACCATTGAGTGCAAACATAATCTAACACTGCCAAGTTCACCACTAAACCATGTCCCTGACCACTGCATCTACATGTTTTTTCAATATCTCCAGGGATGGTTACCCTGCCACTTCCCTGGGCAGGCTGTTGTAATGGTTGAAAACCCTTCCTGTGAAGAAATTTTTCCTAATATACAATCTAAACCTCCTGTCACAACTCAAGATCATTTCTTCTTCGCCTATCACTTGTTTACTTGGGAGACCAATACCCACCAAGCTACAATCTCCTTTCAAGTAGTTGTAGGGAACAACAAGGTCTCCTCTGTCTCACCTTTTTCAGGTGAATACCACTCATCTCTCACTGACAAATTTTCCGATCCTCTTACTAATTATCATATTTAAGAACTAACTCCCCTCTAAGATAATAGCAGCTGTAAACATAAGAAGAAATGGATCCCAGTCACAATTGTACTAAGACCAGATACATTTGTCCCCACTCAATATTTTTCTGTTTACATATCTAGAGAGTGATTTAGTCCTTTGGGCACAATATTATCCTGAGAACTCGTTTTCATTGAACAGCCATGACCCTTTGGCAAAAATCACTGTTTTCTAAGGCACTCTATAAGGATGCCTTACATTCTCTGTTTTAAAACTGATGCATTTCAAAACAGAGACTTTAAAATGCGTCTTATTCAGCTGCCCTCAATTTACAACATAATTCAGTCTAACAGTGACATTTTGTCTCTGAATGTTTGGACTACTTTCTCTTTGAGCCATTCAATGCCAGCTGGTCTGTGAAGAGGACTTGCAAGACACCATTTCCCTATATATATTTATAGATATGTTTTTCCTCTCCAAACAGTTGTTTAAGGCACAACTGTACCCTCCTATTCATTCAGAGGATGCTGCAATACAGGTAGCATTGGCATTGCGAAAAGAGAAAATAAGCCAACTCTGTTGGATAAGGCATAAAGGAGGCTCATGCGGGGAGACTAGCTAAGCAGAAGAAAAGTGGCGTATACGACCTTGGAATGAAGCAGAAATTACCCTTCTCCACATTTCAAGTAGCCCACCTGTGGAGCTGGGTGCCTCAATATATCTGAAACAGGATAGACACTCTGTGACTGACGTTGCCATCCCAGGGTCTGCATAGAGGGTACATGGTAAGGGGGTGTTAAAGGGGAGAAATACATCTCACTACCATGGAGGGAGAAACAATGGGACTGAATAACATAAATATTCCTGATAAAATTTGATTTTTTTTTTTTTTGAGAAAAATCTAAATTGACACTCCCTTCAACCTTTGTTTTCTGGTAACAAAGTCAGCCTACTCTTATAAGGGAAAGCGAGTCCTTTTATTTGCTGAAGAAAATATCCTTTCTAATGAGGAGCAGAAGCTTCTACAGCCTTATCCCACCTGCCGCACAGTGGTATACGCCACATAACAGCATGCCTCAAGAAGCTGGCAAAGGTGATGACATTTCCCCTGAACCCTTGAAGGTGGGTAAAGAAAAACAGCACTTGGTCCTTCCCCTGTTTTCTTTGACCTGTCACAGAGATGTGCTGCATCCATAAAACAAGGTAGGGGCTGCTGAGGAATTCTCAGCTTCAAGGAAGCTTGTTTCCATCCTCCAAGAGTAAGAGGCCTATAGAAAATATTGTGGCAAGCACAACAACAAGACCAGAGAGGGAAAAAGTGTGTTCGTGGATTTATAGCCATTTGTTCTGAGCTAACTGACAGAATCCTAAGTGGGAGGGTGAGCAGCACAGGGTGCAAAATTAGCCTGCATTTAAATAAGAGACATGTGGCTTTGGAACCCCCTCCCTCTGTTTAAACAGCCCAGTGCTGCCACGAACAAAGCCTAAGAAAATTATGTTCTGTGAGGATAATCTCAGCTCTCTAGTGCTGCCTTGGCTTCAGAAACACAGCATTCCAGTTTTCTCCCAGGGTCACTTCTATCCTTCCCCTTCAACTATTATATGCTTCTCTAACTATTCCCTGATTTCTGGGGTGAAATTTTTGAATGCTATAATTATCAAGGCTCCTCAGATTTTCCTGCCATTCAGGCTTGAGAGGGACAGATTCCCCACCTGAAGGTAACAAGATTAGGTGTCAAGCAGCTTTCTCAGCAACCTAGGTACCCCTTTGGAGAGCAGAGGAGCAGTGTACACTGTGTGCATGGGGAGCCAAGAGCACAGAGCACCTCAGTGCCCACCCACATTATCTCATCTGTATCTTATCTGAGCATTAAATAATGCAGAAAATAATCCAGTAGCTCAAATACTGAGCAAGTGGTAAGGATGCTGTCACTTTGGCAGAATGTGCAGATATTAGTGCAGATGGATAACATTTGTGAAGAAGATGAGCAAGATAAGAGAGGAACCCTTTGATCTGCCCTACACAGTTCCCATGCTGGCTGAGGGCTTGCAGGTTTCTGTCAATCAGGGGACAGATGTTCCCATTCTGACACACCGTTTCCCACTCACAGGGAGACTCCCTTTCCTTCCCTACTGCAAGAGTGCAGAGCAGCCTGAGTGACAGCTACTGTGCACAAAGTTTAAACATGGTGAAGCCTGAAGAGTGGCATCTGTTTATGCTAGGCTTGAATTTGTCTCCACAACTGCCAGAAGACTGGTGAATATGCCGTGTAGTGTTTTGGCACAGACTGTATCTATAGATAAATGAATGTCAGAGATATTTTACACATCTGAATACACTGTGCATAATATGTCTTGACTGCAGATGTTGTTCCTATATTTTGAGGTTCATATGTTGCCTCATTTACATCTATCAGTTGTACGTAGAAAAGAAGCACACCTACCAAGAGAATTGATAAATGAGCAGGAAGAATAACAGAAAGAAAGCAACAAGAGCAGAAACACTGTTAAGAGCTGCAGCCCTTTCCTCACGTAGGGTCTGGGGTACCTACAAGCTCACTGCACAGGATGGGCACAAATCTCATGACTCCTCTGTGCCAAGACCACAGGATCAATCTTGTCCAACTCCTGCATGTCACAAACACAATAAATAGCCTATGAATGCACCTTCTTCCTCTGGTCTAATGAAGGTTAGTCTGCATTGTACTTGGTCTTACTGTGCTACGTATAGTCTTTTGTCTGGGCTGTGAACATGAAAGTCTGGCACTGACATGAAATCAGCATAGCAAATAACCAACATCACATATGCAGCCCAAATAACTGTAACTGTTCTTCGTGGTACCAAGTCCTACAGTATTGACACCAAGCAAATTCCTTTGACTTCTATGGATGTTTGGCCTGAAAATGGATTAAATGAATCAGCCTGCATACCACAGGCTACAGAGGAAGTAGAGGGACAGAGGAAGAAAACAAACATGAACTAATCTCAAGTTCACCCTCAGGCTTAAAAAAGATTGAAAACAGCCAGTACAGTGCCTCATTCTATCTTAGCCCTCACTGATCTGGAGGTGCTGCATCAATTTTTCCCAGAGTCTTTCCCATCAGACCTCAAGGTGGGAAACCCCAATTCCCAGTAAAGCCAAACAGATACCCAAATTAATTTAAAAAACAAGTGCTGCAATAAACCCACTTATTCTAATTTAATGTCTTTTCCACTAACATGTTGCAAAGCACAGCCACAAACACACCTGCTGCAGGAACACCTCAAGGGCACTTTGTGAGATTTCCCTCAATCCCGACAAAAAAAGGCCAAGAAATTATCTAGCTGTTACAAAGTATCATTTCTTAAAACACATAATAAAGCTGTGAAGAATGCAACAGAATATCTATTTTCAAGAACTTTCGATTCAAAGTACACAGAGTGCAACTGATCCCAGCTCTCCTGAGGTGCCACATGGTAGATACACATGGTACAAAGTAATGCAAAAGGGATGAAAAATTGACTTGCTTCTGAAATGTTGTAAGAACACTCAATGTCCTTTCACATCACATAGTTGCTCTGGGTGTTAAGACATGGACACACTAAAGCCCCGAGGCCCAGCTCCTGCTGTAAATCCAACATGTCAGGCAAGGTGCCAACTAAACCACTTCCATCTATAAATGTCCCAAGGCTTCCTGATCCACAAGCTCCTAGCGGCTGGCTGCTTCTGTCATGGATCCGCTCCTCCGTGCAAGCCTTTCATTTTCCTCCTGCAGCAATCAAGCTCCAAAATCTCAGTGTCAGGCATTAGAATAAAGATCAACAAGGTGAAGTCTGACATCACTTGGTGATATATGACACGAGCATGTGCATAGGAGTATGTAATTCTGTGTGTGTGTGTATACATGCAGACACACACACTCAACAGACTGTTTACTGAGAATTGTGACCCTCTCAGGCACCACGGCCACACCATCAAAGGAAGAACAATGCCCTAGCCAAGCCAGAAGAGATGTACTAAAATGACAGCCACTTTACATTTTTTATGAGGTTTGTCTCCTAAGTGTCTCTGCACCTCCACAAAGCCCTCTCATCACTGCCTCAAAGCCCATCTTGTTTCTCTCAGCTGATTAGGAAGTTTTATTCTTGCTTGTCTCTTTTCCTCCCCGCCTGTTCCTGTGCCCTTGCTGTCAGTGTCCACCAATAGCAGAGGTTCTATGGTGCTCTCCTAATATACTGTCTTTCCCAAACACCTACTACCAATTGTGCTGTCAGTCACCCACTACTGCTTCTCCTGTACCATTCATTCTGGGCAGTCAGGAAAGTCAGTTTTTGCTAGGCTCACTGTTCCTCCCACCCCAGACCAAGAGGAATAAGCATGCACTATGCCCTGGGAAGCTTCCACGTTCCCAAGTCCATGTCTGTACCCTAAGTCTGCCCCAAATCCAAACTAGGGCAAGAACTGGGTACATGTCAACCCTCCCACTTAACACCCTAGTTTTCATGAATGGAAAACCTGGAAAAATGAGCAGGTGCGAAGGTGCCACATGATCTTATCCTGGTAAAAGGTTCAGATGACTGGGAGACCATTAGTTCATGGTGTAATACAGTATACTTGCAGAGTAACTTTAACTACAGCCTGACATTCTTGCTTTCCTGCTTGTAAACAGAGATAATTGTGCTTTCCGAATTAGTGCATGAGTGTTGAGAATAAACATCAAAATTCTCAAGGCACATCTTAGTGTAAGAACAAAACTCAGACAGGCCCAATACATTGACAGAGGTCACAGCAAAGCTTTGTTTAGCTTACAGAGGACGTGCTCATAGAAGGCTGATTGCTTCCCAAATGGAACAAAACCATCTTAAAGCCGTAAAACCTCCAGAGTACAACTAACACTACTGGACAAACCTTTCCCTTCCTTCCACAAGCTCTTCTGATCTCTCTTTTTAACTCTACTAGTTATCCTAATACATCTTAACATCAGTATACTTTATATATACTTGTATACTTTACTAATGCCAGTTCAACAAAGCCATCATTTCACTGTATTTCTTCAAGGCATGCACAGCTCAGCCTCTTTCTTTCCTCCCAAAATCCAAGCTTTAGATGACCCTCTGTGGCTATACAGGGTGAAAGCCCTGGGTATACATCAAATAATTCAGAAGTGGAATAAACATCAGGAGTTAAAACCAACTGACCTCTTAGTCCCTGAGCTCAACCCCATTGCTTTCCCAGCATTTGATGGACCAGTAAATCACTCTTCACTCCAATCTCTTTGAAACTTGCAGGTTTCTAAGCCAAACTCTTCATTAAAACAAAACTATCCAGGAGGTCAAAACAAAAAAGCGTGTGCTTTTTCTTCAAGTCGCAAGTGAGATAACATGGTAATTTTATTTATGTTCTCTTTGTAAAAGATTGCTAATGTTGTAGCAAATGATGGCTTCACAGAATCACAGAATCATAGAATCAGCTGGGTTGGAAGAGACCTCTGAGATCATCAAGTCCAACCCATCAGCCTCAGAGCAAAGAAGTTTTAGTGAGCAAATTGAATCCTTTTGGCAGGTTTATTCACTCATAAGGAATTCTTTTCATTATTTAGTGCAAATAAATATATACCTTCATGAAAGGCTTCTGCTGCTCATGCTACTCCCATGCATATTTGATAGTTGAACAGAGAGCTATAGCCCTTTGCCTGTTCCAAACAGTGTGCAAGAGGGGTTCTCTTCTGAGACGGCTTAATTTTCAGAAGAATGTTGGGGTTTCATACTGAATTGGATGAATGGTCCATCAGACTTTGCTTTTTGTCTCTGAACTCCACTCAGGGAGTAAAAAGAGCTTGCAGCACACTTGGCTCATCCAGCAAAGTGAGGCACCAGAGGGAGAGACTCCTGCCTGACCCCTACAGTCATTAGATAATGACTTGAGCTATGTGATTTGAATATCTCTCTGTTAGATCCCAAATATGCCTCTGAGGCAAATTGTTCCATGAGGACAGAGAGCGAACTGGGACTGTAAACAAGATTTCACACTCTCTCCACTTTAATTCTATATAGGACTAGGAAAGAAGAAGTAGAGACCCTATAAATATACCTTCCCTCAGAATCACAGAATCAGATAGGTTGGAAAAGATTTCTGAGATCATTAAGTCCAACCTCTGTCCATGCCTGTTCTTTTCTTACAACAGCATTAGCCTGACACCAATTTCAAAGCCCTCAAAACATTTGCCTCTGGGCTTTGAGAAAGATAGGTGGGAGTTATTGCATCCATCCTCCTGCTCCATGAAGACAGCTACACACAATCCAGGGTCTTACACCAGCAACTTGTTACTATTTTGAGTGAATGTACGAACTGGGTTCTGCTGCCCCATGGTAATAGATGGGATAAAGATGTGGTTTTTGTTCACAGCACAAAACGATGATTCTTTTCCTATCTCTGGGCCTTTGGCCCCATGTTACTGAAGACTGTACGAACTAGAGGCTGATCATTTTCTGCCTGATCCTTCACAGTCCTTCCACTAACAGTTAAGTAGTCTTTGCTAACTCATCTGTCCTCAAAGCTAAATAAGCCTTTGCCGTATCTTCCCCACTTTTCATCTTCAACAGTCAGTTCATCTTTTCTCCCCAGATTTTGCCAGTGCTAGGGAAAACCCAAAGCAGAATTGTGTGCTCTGATTATGTCCAAGCCAGAAATTGTAAGTGCAGAATTCACTAGGGGAAATCACTGCAAAATAAACAGATGAATAAGATACTCCATATTTTGCAAGCCCATAAAAAGCTGGGCTGGAACAGAGTGGGCAGGAACTAAAGGGATGAGTGCCAATCAGGATAACTGAGGGGTCTGTTAATTTATCCCCCAAAGATTTCTTTCTCCCTTAGGTTGTAACTAATAACACAAACTCCTATCTAATGCTACTAATGCTATTATGCTGGAAAGCCCAAACCCGAGGAGGGAAAAGACAGTGTCTGGCAGCAGATGCCAAAAATCAGCCAAGATCAGAAGCAGAGCATGTCTTCTGGCTATATGTATGAGATAAATGTTGACTTCATTTCCATTTGCATTCCCCATATTCTGCTCCCCCAAACCCTTCCAGTGCCTTTTCTTCCAAAACTCTGCTCTGTTCATGTCAAAATGATAATTGTTAATTTATTCTGCTTTTCTGGTTGCTGTGCTAACCCACAGCTTGTGCTGGTTGGTGTCTAAGCAGCGTGTCCTGGGGATATGGTTAAACCTGCCTTTGATCAGCATTTAATCCTTCAAGGTGCTCTGGGGGCTGCAGTTTAGTTTCTATGTGAAAGCAATAAGAGATGGAAAGGAAGGAACAGGACTCTCACTCTTCTTCTCCCTCCAACCCTCCCTCCAAAAAAAATGCTTGCCATGGACTGGGGTGGTTATCATAGTAGGTGCTCCATGGGGAGGAGCTGCTCTGTGGGGCTGGCCCAGATCTGATGAATGTGAGAAGCAGAAATCCTGGCCATCAGGAGCCTAATCTGTCCATTTCCACAGGTAGCCAAAAAATCTGGGTTATTTTGTTCCTCGGCTAAATATAAGCTGCTTGTTAGGAAGAGAAGCTTATCCTCCCCTCCCTTCTTTCAAGCCTTCAATCGGGAAGAACAAGCAGAGGTAGAATTTTTAACAGATGGGAGCTAAGGGAGTCTTTCAAAGTAAATAAATAAAAAGTAACTTGCAGTTCCTACACGCAGCTAAATATGTATGTCTAGATAAAGCCCTTACTGTGGGGTACAGCCATGTGCAGGGATGCAGAAGCTGCAGAAGAAAAACAAGGGGAGGAGCTGGGGAAGATTTTAGAAAGGTAAGACTAGACTGGATGAAGAAAGGCAACTGATGCCAAACATCCCAGAGAAAGCTACTTAGAGCAGGATTTGGTTAATGCCCTGGGATAGTATCTCTAGGAAACCTACATACCCAGAATAAAGCCGAGTGGTGTGATGTCCACATCAATTTATTGCCATGGCACAGGTCTCCACCAGTGTGGAAAATGTACCATACATTTTAAAAGCTTACAAGCACTTGGCCCTTGCAAATCAAACAGCTGCATAATGTCCACTTGTTCCCCATATTTCTGGTCTTAGGCTCACAATGTAGAGGCCACAGAATGGTAGTTCTCAACCTCTCTGTACATGGAGCTTGTTCATCAAAATGATCTGGCATACACTTTTTTGTTATTGGCTAGATCTTGCCAGCGAAGTTCTTGGCGTCATAGAAATGAGATACAATACAGTTTCTCTATCTACTAAGATAATTCTAGAGTACCAATCGATGTAGTTGTCGAGAAAATGTATCAGCAGGATATTAAAGTTGGTTCCCATTCCCCAAATGCTGTGGTAGGTTACTCAACTTGAGATTAAAGTTATAAATCCAAAAACGGATGGAAGTATAACCAGAGGCTGCTGCCACTGCTACCACATATATGGCATGGTTTAGTAAACCTGGGATACACTGCAGCTCCTGGATTCCACTTGTTCTGTAATGGAATTATTTTGTGCACCTGACAAGATGAGATGTTTCTTTTCTCTAGACCTCAGTAATGTCATGATATTTAGTTTCCTTATGAAACTCAATTTTCAATAAAATGGAATTAATGATATTGTCCTATTTCAGTAGGATACTTTTAGCTGGCTCTAAACATGTAAACAGCTGTGAAATTGCAAATAATAATTTATCTCATTTATACTTGCTTACAGCTACACTATTGTAACTCTTTGTGTGCTCATGTGTTTTTACTCTGTAACTGGAGATAGGAATTAGGATTTTAACCCAGCACTCATCATACAGTAAAATGTGAGTCACTCACCTCTTGTATTTAGGAAAAAATCAAGTAACCATATGTAATTTTGAAGTACAAATAAACTTCACTGCATGACCTATCTCGCAAATCTTCATGCCATGACACCATACTAAAGGACTGCCATCTGAACGTGTAGAAAACAAATTAAAAACCCTTAGCAGTTAAATACATGACTTGTTCAAATACCACATAGAAGAAACATTTTTCATCTCATATGAAAAATAAATTAGAAACATGCCAGCATCATTTAGAAATGTGCTAAACTGTGCGAAACACCCCTTTTTATCACATTTAAAACATGTGGAAAACACTGATGATATAGGGTTAAACTGGTCCCTGGCAGAATTAAAGCAGATTCCAGGGGTGACTGTATAGACAGGAGCTCCCTGCCATCCACTGATCTCTATAGCTCTGAGCTGCCTCAGGGCAGGCGAGAAACAGCCCCTTCCTTCCCTCTTCTGCTGCTCCAAGCCCTGCAGCCTTACAAGAACTCTCTTTCTCATCTCATGTTGTGCTCTGCAGCCCTAACGAAAATCTGCATTAGCCTTGCTGCAGAAAAAAATCACTGCTACCCTTAGTGTACTAGCAGAAAAGTAATTGAGAGGCACTTGAAATAAAGAGTTAAATCAATTTTAAAAACATGTCCCAATCCCTCTTAACTGAGCTTCAGCTTTCCTTACTCATTTTTTTCCTCCCCAGGTTTTTCAATGCAGAAAAAAACGTATTAAAAAAAAATGAAATAAAGCCAGCTAGCACAGCAGGAGCTACATGCTGATTAGAAAACTTTTGCTTTGTTGGGGTGCAGGTTTGGGGGCAGGAGCAAATGAAGCAAATAAATGGTATTAATCTTTTAAACCTGAGAGTTTTAGCTACTGCATTAAAAAGTTGGCAGCAGTATCTTCTAATCCCAAAGCCCAAGTACAGCGTATTATCTAGCAGGCTGCATTCCCACACTTGACACCTCCCTAAAAGCTTTCCTTCATGTGTGCCAGTTTTATTGGCTACCTGGAGAACTAAAAGAGAATTTGCTCACTAATTCCCAACCTTAGAGCAATCTTGCTCTGTTCCTTGAATGGCAGGGTGAATAGGGCACTATATTTAGAAAGCCTTTGCTTGTTCAGTTATACCACCTTGCTTCACTGCTATCCCTGAGTCCAAACCATATTACTTAACAGAAGCAGCAAAAGCATTCACTGGTGGTCTAATTCTGCTCTTCCTGCCTTGCCCTGAGGTGCGACTGCCTCTGCTGTGAACCCTGAAAGCTTATGAGCAGTTCACAAAGCATGAGGAAACAGTGCAGGCCAAGACACGAGGAAAATGTCAGTATCCAAGTAAGCTTGCAGGAAGAATGTGAAGAGTCAGGATAAAAATAACACAACTGGGACATAGCCAAAAATGAGGATTAACACTAGACAACGTCAGTGACAATGAATGATGAGGATTCCCAGTTGCATGTCTAATGCCAAAAATATGTCCATAATAACAACCTATCCCTTAGCCCCAGCAAGAGTAAGCTCACCACTGAAATTCCGGAACTGCCATTCCAGATGAAATCTAGGTCCACACAGACCAGTATGTGTCTATGACAGTAGCCAGTATCATACCCTGTGGTAAAAGGGCAAATCCTTCTGTAAGAGGGAATTGATGTAGTCTAGTAGGACAACTGATGCAGCTGGAATAAATAGTCAAGATATCAGACAGAAAATCTTTTTCAGGTTAAAAAAAATTAGTCTGTTATAGATCAGTTTTATCAGTGATTTACTAACCTTGCTTCCTTTACACACTAAGACCATTACAGCAACAACACTATTAACTACAATCTGCTCTAGTAACTTTTGGGAAGATGTGCTCCTATAGCTCCTAGGTCTCATTCTCATTTCTGAGGATAAGCCTTGAAACAGCAAGTTTCTTATTCAGAGTGAAAAACCCACCATGCTACCTGGTCAATGGCCACCACAGGGCACAGCCTCCCCAAAACCATGCTGAAGTATGTTCTTGGTCCTCCAGAGGGATAAGGAAACACTACACAGTCAAATATAGAATTTGACAAATTTTGTATATATAATATTGATCTTTAACAACTCCAGATCACCTGCTTCTTTGTGAGTTCATCCATAAATGCAGTATTTCTTCAGGTCTGTAAGGAACAGGATAACTGTCCTTTGATCTTGTCTTCTTTCAAGTTACAAAATAAGATTTCATATTAAGATTTGGGGCGAGGGACAAACTGCTTGGAGTTTTTGGTGTAGCACAATATACTGAATGTATTATTTTTCCAAGTCACAGCTTCCCTTGGATTCTGACACAGAAAGACTGACACACCGGATAGACCAGGGAAGAAATTAGATCATATGCAATCTGTTACCTTTTCTCTCTCTCTCTTTTTTTAAGACACCTGAAGCAGATAAAGAAACAGAGCAGGGGGTCAGATTCCCACTGGGTGTAAGCTGGCATAGCTCTGCTATAGTCACTGAGTAGAATGAGTCAATACATTGATACCTACTGAGAAGTTATCCTGTGTATCTTAAAATATTAACACCAGAGTCAACATGAAGGAAAAGAGAAAGGGGCTTTCACCTCATCTGTTTGGATCTCCAGCCTAATGAATATATAAATTCCCCAGATTGTATATGCACACACAAAAAACACACACACACACCCTTGTTAAAATGAGCCTGGCTGAGTCAGAGAGGCACTGAGGGATCCATCTGCCCCTGATGATCACCCTTCTTCTCCCATCCACCCACCTTTTGCCCCAGAACATGCCTTGCTCTGCTGCCACACTTCTGTGTCAGGCACAAGTTGCCTGAGCAAGCAGAAGAAGTAAAAATAATAGGCAGGCTTCCAAAAGTCAATTATCTACCTGCATTTTTCTTTATTTACAAGGCAATTGGTCCACATTCTACTATTACTGGTATCAGTGCAAACCTGGAAGATTGCTCTTAAAGACAGCAAAACAGACCTAGGATGAAAACCAAGTAGTCTCCTGCTGTATCTGAACTTAAAGCATAATTCAGTGGTATGTAATACACATTCTTTCTTTTTCTTGTGCACATTCTAGTAGTTTATGAACACATTATTTAACCTTGGGAAACATCAGAACTTTCCTTCATAAAGTATTTCAATCCAGAGGATTGCTCAGATAGAAGTGTCCAAAAATTGGATTTAGAGGAAACAACAGTCAAGAGGTACTTTGCCTTACTGTTAGAGGAGGAGAAAAATTGTTTTGTTTTCAAACATATAACAGTTTGGAAACAGACAGTGTTGGATATCTGTGAAGCTACCTTATAAACTCTAAACTGCAGGAGCCAGTTAAAAAGATGATTTCCATACTGTGAAAGACTGGGGTTTGGAGCCTGGCATGGAGAATGAAGAATGGCACAGCAGTGTCCTCCGCAGTTCCCAGCACAAACCATACACTACAGGCAGGACCTATGTGTTGCCCTCCACTGTAGAGTGCAGCTTTCCAAATTCAGTCCATTAAACTCAGCATTTGCCTCATATCTCTCTCCAGCACAGGCAGACACTCAAAAATCACACTGGAGAACCTTTGGAAATTCTCACCTGTGTCATACAGCAACAGAAGTAATCCTAGGGTCTGGTGTCTCCTGAAAATCTCTGGCATAGATGTGGCTATTTCCAAAAACAGCTGACTGGGGTCTACAGCCTTTGGGGATTTCCGCTAGGTTGGGAAAGTTTACTAAGCAGACATGCTGGGCAAAGGAGTAAAATGCTTCCATATTGTGTGTCAGGAATAAACACAAGGTCATTCAACTCAATCAATTTAAAGCCTTCTTGTTCCTTCACACCTATAAATGCAGCTGACCATCATCTAGAGATATGCTTCTCTAGGGCAAGCATTTTTCCCATGCAAATGAACCACCACAGTTAAATATGAAGGACTATCCTCTACCTCCTTCCCTCCCAGTCTCTGCTTCCTTTGGCAGTGTTCTGGTGCAGATTTTCTTAGATAATACAGTTGCTTTAATATTTTAAAACTAAAGACTTCTTAAATTGAAAAATGGTGTTTTGAAAACTGCAATATTTTACTTTTCAACATTTTTCATTTTTACAACATTTTAAATGCTAATTCTATTATAAAAAATGTTATTGGAACTGTTATCAAAATGGTTATAAGTATAGTAAAATCCTTTAGAACATAAAAAAAAAATCCATTTTGAACCGTGTGAAACAGAAAAAGCATCAAAACCTCTATATTAAAAGAGTAAGTTGAAAAACATTTTCCAGCCCAGCTCTTTAGAAAGGCAGGCAGTTAACTCACTCCTTGCTGCACTTTCTCCCTCTCCTCTCTTCTCTGCAAAAGCAAGTACTGAAATCTGGCTGGCATTCATTCCCTTTCATCACAACACAGACTGAATTTTCCACAGTCTACGAGTCTACCTACCTACAAACCTATCAACCAGTGTTTCTAGAGGACTAGCTACTCACTTGTCCACAATTTCACGTACAGGTTATGAACTATACCACTTAAGAACACTCTTAACGAATTGCTTTACTGGGACACGTTGCAGGAAGAGACACAGAAAGCTAAATGGTCCTGACCACATGCATACAACCACTGCTGCTACATGCACACATCAGTGGTAACTGCTTGGATCTATACCCAGAGCTATTTAAGCTGTTAGAAGAAAGTCCAAAGTATAGGAATTAGAGATCCTACTTGTCTTTTACCTCTAAAATGTCAGTGCTAGTGAATAGCTGCATGTGAAATCAGCAACAGAAAGGGAGAAAAGTAAATCCTTTTTCAATACATGAATTACAATCTTTTTAAAGTGTAATGGTGCACAGCTCTCCCTCTTGTTTAAATGCTCTCTGGGAGCACAGCCTTACAGAGGTTCAGTGTAACAACTAAAAGGTTTGTCATGTTAAATGGAGCCAATGATGGCTAAATCTCAATCCCCAGTTAATCATTTGCTCTTGCCAGCATGGTAAAGCTGAGCATCCCAAGTCTCCAGGACAGTAGTGCTAATGGAATAAGCAAAAAAGTCAAGTGAGATGCTATCTGAGCCTGCCTGATGAGATTGCAGTTTGCAGACAACCCTGTCTTATCTTAGATGATGAACTATCAGGGATAAACAGAATGCATCAAGTTTGCTTCCCCAAGACCTTGACTTGGCAGTGGTAGGGGAATATGAATAACATCTAGGCAGCTCAATATAGATTAAATGAGGAACTGGATAAGATCATGGTGTTAACAAATATGCCCTCTAAAAATAACTCCAAATACCTAGTCCAATAACCACACAATGGAAAGGATTCAGGTTCTTGTATGCATTATTTCAGGGCAGGTAAGTTAAGATTAAAATCAAGGACTCCACTCTAAATGTAGTGTGTCTATGCAGACATACATATTTTTTTCTTTGTGTGCACTTAAAACAATACTCAATTTTTACATAGTTGAAAGCTACTATATATCTCAAAATGTTTTACAAAGCTGGATCACTATCACAAATCTTACACGCAGGAGGAAACTGCAGTATTGGCCATAATTACAAGACCAGAACACGCAAGATACAGAAACAGATTCTCAGACCCTGCTCTCCTCTGGATTCACAAACACAGCTATGTATCAATGATGTTAGCAAGAAACAATTTGGTAAGAAGGACACAGGAATCTTGCAAAATGAAGACTAAATGTTGTCCTACACATCTGTGATCTCATCAAAATAATATATTCCATTTGATAACTGCCACTGAGAAACAAATTTGAAAACATCTAGTTTTGGTATGCAAATCCATAATGTGTAGAGACATGCAAAGGGTATTCATTTATGCAAATGTCACTACATTATGTGTGCCTGTACAAGGTATTGTAATGCATGGCATTAACATACCATATTGTTTATCCTAAACAATGTATTGCCTAAACAGTGACTTGTCTTCGTTTTAAATTTATCTAGCTTTAAACACCCAAAAGACATGGGCACCTAGCAGTAATGGTGGGATACAGACAGAGTTTTCAGTCTTGCTTCAATATCAGGTTACCAACTGAAATTTCTTGGTGCAGAAGTAGTACAGAATTTCACAATGAAATCTCTTCATAGCAGAATCAATGACACTTTAACAAGTCCACAACTACAGCTGGGTATGCACTGGGTTGATTTCACAGTGGCAGTAAAAAGAGTACCATGACCTTTTATCTGATGTATGACACTGCTCCATTGTCTTTGAATGCCTTTTCTCAGAATCTCACTGACACCCATTTCAATTTAAAAGTTCCTCTTCAATTAAAATCCCAGCTACAGAGTCATAATACAACAAATATTCAGTTTTAATACTAGAAATGTGGAAAGAAGTATGGTTTAGAATATTCAATTCCAGAGCCCTAGTTACCTACAGCTAAGGTCCAGAAATATTTCTCGTTTCTCCTGCTGTTCAAGCCACACTGCATCAAGAACAGGAGAAATAACAGCAACTATTTTTGGAGCCTTCCAAATGGATTAATGCTCATGTAACCCAGGCTTTCAGAATGGTTCTAATGGCATAGATGTGAGTTTTTGTTTGCATTTGTGTTCAAATCTTTTTATGACTAGCCTTGGTTGAGAATATTCCACTGAAGGGTAATTCATCAGAAACAAACTATTTATAGGGATTGTTCTAAATTCAGTTTTAAACAAGTTTAGACATTTAACACTAAGGTTTCAAGTTTCATTAAAAACATGTTTTATTTGGAAAGCTTAATAAATAAATACTTCAAGAAACTGACAAATACAAAGACTGAAACTTTTGTAATGATGTTGTTAACCAACCATGATTACAACATACAAACAAGCAAGATTTGTCTTTAGAAGACCAGCCAGTATAGAAGGAAAAAATGTAAAACATAAAGAACATAAATCCTATTCAGATCTAAAAGCATAGCAGCAACTTTCAAAATTACATGCAGGTTTAGAGTAATAACTCTGAATTTTACATTGTTATCTAGTAAATTAGTCAATTTGAGAAAAGAGTTACTGCTACCTGTAGATCCATGGGGAGTGGTACTAGCAATTGTAATAGGCTCTGTCCCTCAGTGGGCCAGGGAGAACTAATTATCGCCTATGGGCTATGAATAGTTCACATGCAGCAGGATGTATGAGGAAATACAGCATACAATAAATCAATAGTGCTATCCTGAGCCCTTGATTTTTTGAGTTTAGCAGTTACAAATTTCAGTTTCTAAGATCTTCCTTTGAAACTGTTTTGAAGGACTCCCTTGAGAAACAGGGCTGATAGGTTAGAGTGGTTATTCGTGAAAAATGTTCTCCCCCTGTTAACTGGATGTTTTTATTTACTGAGTGTCTGTGTGAGTTTACCATGGTATACAGCAGGTTTCTGGTCTCACTAGCTTTGCTTCCACGAGGACCTTGGCAAGCACTAGATGACTTTGCAACATTAGTTCATATGTTGGACCTTACACGTGTTAAATCCAGGACTTTGTATGGTTTATTGTGACTGACGTTTTCCTACGGCGTATAGAGAAACGAGGCTGTCTGTGGCTTGGTTTAATTAAATTAATTTTCTTTCTGGTGATGGATTTGGCAAGTTTGTTGCAGCCGTAGTCTAAGGGCATTGTAGGGAAGAAATGAGTTTTGGGAGAACATCTTTTAATTATATTAGTTTTTCTATTGAAATTTAATGGTTTTCTCTTTAAGTTCCTGCATATGGTGTTAGGTCATTAACAAGTGTATACAATGGGTGTATCTGTGCACAGAGAAAGTGGTTTATTCCTGTTATTTTGCATCAGGTGCTTGGATGTTTCACAAACAAAAGATATGATCTATCTCCATTGAACAGTAACTGTTGAAAGAAGGTACTTGAACTGATCCTTTCTGAATTCCTTGGAATAGTCAGCTCAATATTTTCAACATTTTGGGGTTTTGTCCATATGAAAGATGGAAAAAAAGAAATCTTGAATAAAATATGGGACCACTCTTCATTTTCTGTACCCTATGCTACTCATATCATAAGTTACAACAGCAAATGGAATTCCTTTCTGCCCAGGCCATAAATTCTCCAGCATCCCCTTTCTGCTGCTGAGTCTGACAACTACTAGACAAATACAAGAGACCAATAAAGATTCTCATCTGAAGCTGGCACAATGTACAGCCAAGGCTGAAACTGGGATACTCAGCTTAGAGCTACTTCTTTAGATACTCAGGTACAGACTATGACAGCAAAGGAACTGACATGACCTCTAGCCAGCTGAGAGCACAATGTCAGCACAACAGACTCTTCTTGATGCCAAATGTCTTCTGGCTTGTAATGGCGGGAATAAGATCAGGCTGGTTATGTCTCCCAAGCCTAGGAAATATGCAAGGACTTCAACTCCCCATTACCACCTGGGAATTTAGAGCATGCAGAGGTGAAGCTCTGATTTGTCTAGAGTGACAGCAGAAGGCAGGGTCAAACCATTAACCATACCCACAAGTTGGTGTTTACATATTCCTTCCTTAGACTGCTCTGCCTCTTTCCCTGTGGTATATTCTTATCTGAAAGCTGCTCTCTGAAAGGCTTACAATAGTTTAGATGAAAATGCTGAATAGAAAGGACTTACTTCTATGCATCATGGACTGTAACTGAAACACAGAGTGCATGGCAGCTGCATTGACACTGGACACAACAGGCTTAATGTCTACACAGTTTGGAGGCAGAAGAAAAAACACTTCTGGAAGAATTTAACGTGGCTAACGTTGTTATTACTAGATACAAGTGCAAACAAAAACAGTTTTTCTGTAAAGCAATGCATAGTCTCTCTCTCACACACATACACATACACCAGTCCTCAGAAGTCTGTGATGCAGGTTGCTATTAGGAAGAAAGAGAGGTATGGCTGCCATTTGCACATATTTCCCCATTATGTATTAGTTTTCTATCTGGAAATTCCTTCTCAGGAAGTTGGAGAGTTGAATACATGTGTCTGGCATTTCTGGAAATCCAGTTTTCTGGTGCTTATCCACAGGTCAATGCTATAATGCATGTGCAGTGAGGCATGTATTTCAGGAATATCTGATGTACTTGCACTGTACCAACAATCTACCCAAAACCCACAAATTTTTGAGAAACAAAATTATTTGAGACACATTAGACTCAGATTAGGTGAATGGATTAATCATGATGGTCAATGCTTCTCAGTAGTGTCAAGATAACTATGCATGTGCCTCTTTTCCCTGTGTACACATTTCAGCAAAGAAATCCTAGACAGAAACACAGCCATGCCACCAAGCAAGAGCCATATGAAAAATGCGCCAGAACAGATGCCACCAGTGCCAAGTTGTACTGTCAGGTTTGACTTTGTGCACAGCCACATTCAGATAACTTAAATTCTATTAACCTCCAAAGCCTGTTAGGTGCCTCCAATTAGGAACCCTGATAACCTGGAGTGAAATGACAGAAAGCAGTAAATGCAGGGACTTCAGCATAACTCAGGCTGTTTAAATGTGGTGACAGTTTCTGACTCAGCAAACTGCTTTCCCTCTCTGTGTCCCATTTTTTCATGTTAGAATAAGAAATACAAAAACTGGTTGTTTGCCCTCTATCAGTGCTGTGATGCTCTAAGAAGCTGCATAAAATGCTTTGAGATGGCAATGCAAAAATAGCTAAGCAAAAAGTTAGTTTAAGAAACAGACTTATAAAGAATGGCATATGAAATTATTATAACCAGGGTAAAATTGCAATAAGTCTCCTTCTCAGTTCTTTACAGCACAAGGTGATCACCATTTGTGAGGTCAAAGAAAAAAATACAACCCTCCCTTGGGATATACAATTAAACATATCAAAGAGGTTATTTGCGTCCATCTGTAGCATCTGGCACTAGCCACAGTTAAGAGACAGAATTCCAGACCAGATGGACCAGTGTGTATGGAAATTCTTATAATCTTCTCTGATTAATTTCTTCCTTCAGGTTGGATATGTCTCTTCAAATTGTATATCAACATCTAACTAAAATTGGTGCTGACATATCATTGATTGTACTGAGTTTATCTGCAGCTCAGCATTCTGGGACAATTTAGTCCCCTGTTTACCTCAACTATAACGCAGGATTTCTTTATCAGTGAATTTGTACATTCACTCAAACGTTTTCCAAGCCTTGTCCTCAGAGACTACTGAGAGAGTCCATGACTCAACAGTAATTTGAACCAAAAATCTTTTTTAGTTCCTGAATCTTTGCTATTGTGAGACTGCAGCTAACAAGACTGTAGACTATAAGACTCCAAAAGATTTTCTAATAGTACAGTCTTGTCCATGAATTTAGAATGCCTAAGATTGCATGGTGGGATCCTAAAACCTTCCCACAAATCCTTTGTAATGACTGTTTTTCTGCGATTCACATGAAGACATACAAATTAACAGTGATGTAAAACAGCAAAGCTAACAGAAATATTGTCTTTTACAAGAGCCACCCATTTCTAGGTTTTTTTTTGTTTGAAGATCATGTAAGTAACATTAATTATTAAACAACTAGAAATCATTAGCCTTGCATCATAAAATGGTGACATTGCATTATCATAACAGAAGAGACTTTGTTGCCATATTTTAAACTTCTTGACTAACCAATACTTCTGTAAATAAACACGGTTAAGTTCAGCTACATGAAGGATAGGGACTGAGTCATCCTCTCTAGAAGATGCCCTTGAATCCAGGAACCAAGAAAGGTTATAGAAAAAAGTTTCTGTAGAATGGTTGCTCAGGCAGTGAAACAGGATAAAAAAAGAAACTAAGAGCTCCTGCAGATATGACTGCTTTGTCTTTACATAGTATTTAGAGGGAAATAGTCTCCACACACAGCCCCCAGCCCTTTCCTGAATCTGAACTCAGCTTCCCTATGGACATGAATTAAGTATAATCCTAAACCTCAGCAGAAATGTAAAAACCAGATATTGCTTCTGAAGAGAAGCAAGTTACCCTGAGGAGAAATACTCACATATCCCTATATACACATGCAGAGGTGCCCCAGCAAAAATGCCCACTATTCAGACACTGCATTTGAACAAACTGCTCCTCTTAGTCTCCTGTTGTGTAACAGGGGAGCACAGACAGGGCAAGCACACACCCCGAGGCACCACTACAGGCTGAAATACAGCCCAGCCTTTACCTAGGCCTATCCTAGTGACCTTCTTAGTAACACAAATAAAGCATTGCACAGCTCTCCCCATGCCCAGCAGCAGCAGAATCTACCCCCTCTCTCTCCACAGAAAAAATGCTTTGACTCTTTAGACCAATAGGGAATAATTATAATAGAAATGTATTAATGTCTTCCAAGAACACCGGCTATGGCATTAAAAAAAAACTAAAAAAAGAAACAAAAAAACCCAAACAAAACCCCCAAACAAACAAAAAAAACCCCAAACCAAACAACAAAAAAAAAAAAAAAAAAAAAAAACCAAACCACAAAACCAAAAAAAACCCCCACAACCAAAAATGTAAATGGGTGTTTCAATAATCACAATAACTGGATTTACAAAAACATATGGAATATTTTGAAGTCTAGGCCCAAGGTCAAAACCGTGTGTGTCGACTGTAAATTGGACATCAGCAACATGAGGCTCTGATGGACAAGATGCAGATCTACAGCCTTCTGCAGAGCACCTTGAAACTCCCCAGCTTGGATCAAGAGGAACCAACAGGGCAGTCCTATTGCTGAGCTCTGATACTGCTCCTTACTATCTTGTTTATTTAATATATTTTTCCTTCTAGCTTCAAATTCCTTGTGTCTTTTCTTGAGAACTACTTGGCTCTTTAATGGTTCTTCTGATAATCCTTCCCCCCGTTTGCTTCTGATCAAAGAGAAAGAAAGAATGGGAATGAATTTATGCATCAGCTTAATTTTCAACTTCTTCTTTCCCTCCCCTCTTCTTTCTCTTGCTAACTGAAATCACCTTGATAATTTTGTTCACAATTTTTGGTTAAATTATTTGATTGAAGAGTTGCAGACAAGATCTAACTTGTGACAGAAGCAGAAACCAGCAAAAGGGGACACTGAAAGTAGAGGCTGCAGTGACACAGACAGCTCTTGGGGTCACTGGTCTAAAAAATCCCCCCAGAGTTCTGAAAACAGCAGAGAGAAATGCATGTCTGTAATGCTTCTTGAAGCAGTAAATGAAACAGTCACCAGCAGCAGAAACTTGGTCTCAGAGAGAAATGACTAAAACAAAACACTGTATTTAGCCACACAACCTAGGCATTCCCCATGTTTCTGATAATGTATTCTTGGGATGAGGATAAGTATTTCTTTGCAGTTGGCTGCCTAAAAAGGCACCAATCCTTCTGAGGACATTACAGGAATGAATTCCAAGGACTTCATTCAAAGACAGTAGCAGGAACCACAGCACTATTATGTTCCAAGGACCAAATATTCTGGCTGAAGTTTGAAAAGAACATTCCAGTATGCTGTGAAAGAACAGTAACAATACAGTTGTTTTCCTTTCATATGTCAGGATCTAATGAGATTTTAAAATCTCATCATATTTTTGCACTACAGCAATAGAGAAACTGAATCACCTGGTGATGTAAGATTCACCATCCATTATGTCAAGGTATAGCAGATCTAGGGAGAATGTCTGTGGATTCTTATCCCCAGTTCTGTTCCACGGTGCTGCTGAGGAAAATCATCTTCAGCAGTGCCCATTGAAAAGTGGAATGTGGCTTCACTGACAACACTGGCAAAACTTCTCACCAAGCAATGCACAAAAGGCTCAGGTTTTGCCCATTTTTAAAACAACTATCAAGTATTAATTAGTCGAGCAGGGGAGGCTGCTCGTTTTGCCAGTGTATATTTTCCTAATGACTGGGCCAGGAAAAGTAGCCTGAGTATATGGTTTATTAAGTAGAAACTAACCTGTCTGGAATAACAATTACCTGAAATGAAACAAGCTTTGATATACACCACTAGCATTCATCTGAGCAGAATTTGCCACCCTGATATTCAGTTACAAGACATACTCTTTTTATACTAAGCCAATGCACATAAGTTCTGAAGGACAGTCAAACACATCACCTTATTCTGTTCCAGCCTGTCGCAATCCTGGCATGTTCATAGTGCCTAGCGTCAGAAAAATAAGTTACCAGGTGAAGGAATCTTTGTAGGGCACAGACACTTTTTTCGCTGGGTTCTCCATAGAGAATCTTTTCAAATAGTTTGAAAGGAAGATAGTAAGAATTCTCTGCTCTGATTCTCTTCCTCAAGCCTCTACAAAGTGCTGAATACATTTCTCAAGGAAAATTAATTTCTTTGCCTTTTCCTAGCCTCTAATGACCTGCCTCTGAATGCATGAGGAAGGAGAGTAGGCTACATGGTGAGATAATAAAAACTGAAAAGGCATTCAAAGCCATCAGTATCTTCCAGACTTACACTGACAGAAATATGCTGGACTGCACACAGGGGAACAAGATCAGGAAAACTTGGAATAGTTTAGGCATTCATTACTAAACTGCAAAGAAAAGATTATACTGGGGAGCAGGGGTCCTCCTGCAATCCTACAGAGAGGTTACAGAAACACATGACTAGATGTACACCACATAAACTTAGGATTACTCTAGGTCCTTTCCAGGCCACCAGCATTCCTAAACACTGCGCTCAGTGAACATTACTGAATCACAAACTCTTCTGTGAAAGCCCAGGACATCATAATTATCACTAGCATAATCAGAATGTAAGAAAAGCTACCATTAGACAAGTAAATCAAGAACAAACAATGGGAAGAGGAAAACATCAGGTTTCTACCATTTCCATTTTCATCTCACCAGATACTAGAAGACCCACAGTGCTTGTAGGTCAGAAAATGTGTCTATAGAACTACAAGTTCCAATTGTCTTTGGAGGGAAACTCTCAGAGGATCACCATAACTCAAGGAAGTTACAAAAGATGAAGGGTTTAATCCAATACACACAGGGACTCCTAAATGTTAAATCAGACAGTGAGAATCTCCAGAACAGACAGTCAAGTGGAGATATTGGCAGAACCCATTTTCTATGTATAGTCCTGTTAGTGTAATAATCGAATCAAAATGAGTCAGGTCCTATTTTTATTTTTTTTTTTTAATTCTCTTCAAAAACACTTGCATTTCTTCAACAATTTCAGGTCTACTGTATCTACTGTATGTTTTCTCCCTTAACCAACCTGTAACTGCCTTCCCAACACTCTTTGGAGAATTTCTGTACTCCGCTGCTTTCACAAAATCACAGAATCAAAGAATATGCTGAGTTGGAAGGGACCTACAAGGATCATGGAGTCCAACTCCAAAGCCCTGCATAAGACCATCCCCTGTCGGGCTTGGTGCTGTGACCACTTCCCTGCAGAGCCTGTTCCAGCACTCAAACACCCTCTGGGTGAAGAACCTCTTTCTAATAACCAACTTAAACCTCCCCAGACACAATTTAAGGCCATTCCCTCATGTCCTGTTACTGGTCATCACACAGAAGAGATCAGTGTCTACCGCTCCTCTTCCCCTCACGAGGAAGTTGTAACTGCAATGAGGTCTCCTCTCAGTCTCCTCTTCTTCAGGATGAACAGACCAAGTGACCTCAGCTGCTCCTCATATGGCTTCCCCTCAAGGCCCTTCACCATCTTCACTGCCCTTCTTTGGATGCTCTCTAATAGCTTAATATCTTTCTCACATTTTGGTGCCCAAAACTGCACACAATATTCAAGCTGAGGCCATCCCAGTGCAGAGCAGAGCAGGACAATCCCCTCCTTTAACCAG
The DNA here is from genome assembly GCA_035221455.1 of Xenops minutus. Classification (NCBI taxonomy): domain Eukaryota; kingdom Metazoa; phylum Chordata; class Aves; order Passeriformes; family Furnariidae; genus Xenops; species Xenops minutus. The sequence goes on along the minus strand of JAWWEE010000158.1, from coordinate 42,145,967 downwards.
CTGGTGATGCTTTGCCTGATGGCACCCAGGACACAGTGGGCCCCCCTGCCTGCCAGGGCACTGCTGACTCAGATTCAACTTGCCACTGACCAGAAACCCCAGGTCCCTTTCCATGGCACTGCTCTCCAGCCTCTCATTCCCCAGTCTGTACGTACATCCAGGGTTGCCCCATCCCAGCTGCAGAATCCGGCGCTTTCCCTTGTTGAATTTCTTTTGATTGGTGATTGCCCAGTCCTCTAATTTGTTGAGGTCTCTCTGCAGAGTCTCCCTGCCTTCAAGGGAGATAACAGCTCCTCCCAGTTCTGTGTCATCTGCAAACTTGCTTAGTATATCTTCCAGTCCTGCATCCAAGTCATTTATGAACATGTTGAAGAGCACAAGGCCTAAGATGGAGCCCTATAGAACCCTACCAGTGACAGGTCTACAGTCTGATGTTACCCTATTTACTACTACCCTCTGTGCTCAACCCAGGAGCCAATTGCTCACCCATCACATGATGTGTTTATCCAGCTGTGTGCTGGACATTTTGTCCAGAAGGATACTGGGAGAGACAGTATCTAAACCTTTACTGAAATCCAAAAAGACTACATTAACTGGCTTCTCTTGATTGACTAGGTGGATTACCTTGTCATAGAAGGAAATCAGATTTGGTATGTCCTCATGCTGTGGGTTGAAGACTACACTAACAGTGGAGGACATATGTACACTAAAACATTGCTAGCTGAAACAGCAAAGCTGCAAAACCAGCTTGAGAAAAATATTTCCAGACATCATCCCTGTGATGTCTCCACTGGCTGAGGTTATTAAGCAAACTAGCTGAAGCAGGAGCAGCAGGCTGCTGTAACTGCAGGACCCAGCCATGACAAGAAGTCATGAAAATCTTCATTGGGCAGTGCAGCACTTGAGCAAAGAACTAAAGGGTTCACCAAACATGTCCAGACAATCAGTTGATGTCATGCGGCATGATGTTAAAGATCAAACTTTTGAAAAAAAACCAAACTTCACTTCCCTTCACCTTCCAATAATTTGATCGGCTTAATATGCTGAATTTATTCTAAATTCTAAACTAAGTTCCAAGGGTAGCATGGAAATGGACTCACTCTGCAGTTGTGAAATGGAGCTTGGCCTGTTGACTAAGCTGATCGCACTCTTCCTGAGCCCTCTAGAAAACAAAGTATTTCTTCATTCTTTACGGTGTAGTAGTCACAGAAAAAGTAAAGGGTCTTTTTTTTAGCAATATTTTTACGTCTTTCTGATTCATTCACCTGTCCCTTGATCTTCTGCACACACAAGGCCCTCTGTAGACTGTGAAATACTTCCCACTCTCTTGTTCTCCATCATCAAGATTGCAAAAAGATGAAAGATGCAAAACTACGACATGATAAAGTAAACCTTAGCACTGGATCAATTTAGTAATGTCCTTTATCAGCCCACTATTCATGCTTCACAACCACCATAGCTTACACCAACTTCATTTTCATCTTAATACACCGTACAGAAAAACAGCCTAAATATACATCCCTAGATATAAAGTGTATAATCTGTAAACTACAGGAACAGCAGATCATTTCCATTAGTTTCTTATGTAGCAAAACCCACAATTTAGACCCAAAGCATATAATTATATTCAAATTCTAAAAGACAGTGTCAGAAGTACTTTAAATTCATAGTTGGTGGAAAGTCACTCAGGGGTATAAGTAGTTACGTTTTAATGTGCAAAAACAACACACACAGAGTACAGGAGACGTAATATACAAGAGTGATGAGAGAACCATGGTGAATTGCAGGTCCCTGGCTACAGTGGCTGCCTGGTCTTCAGCACAGCCAGCGCTCTGCCGAAATGCTCTCCTGCTCCTTCAGAAACACCAGTGCTGGGATCTGGCACTAGAGCGTGTCCAGGCTTTGAAGTCATAAGGGAAAGCACTACAGGGATCTATGTTCAGAACTTGAAGGTATCTTGCTTGTCCTGCAAGAAGAGATAGAAGCAGGTTGCTCTTTTAAGGTTCTCTGATATCTAAAGCCCAAAAGGACTACTGGGGTTTCATTCATTTCTATGGCTTCCTGCCAGGGATCTCAAAGCACACGGGTGTACCAGGACTGCTCACCTCACTTCAGTGAAAAAATGGTTTTCTTTTCATTTCACAGATGAAGAAAACAAATCAGAAAGTAATGTTTTGTCAAGGTCATACAACAAATCAGAGCCACTGTTCAACCACATGTCATCTTGTGTGCAGAAATTACACAGAAGACATGAAAACCACCTTTTTTTTGCTAGTGCAAGTGACCTTTCACAGGTATCAAAGCCCGCTAGGACAACAAATGCCAAAAAGAATACCAAAAACTGAAAAAAACCAAAACAACAAATTAAACCTCACCAAGTCAGCTAACCAGCACAGGACTCTCATCCTGGGCACCTACACATAGAGCCAGTCTTCTTAAGGCACAGCATGTGGAAAAAGAAAAAATAGGATTGTCACCTTTTGTACTTCCCAGACAAAAGTTACATTCCTTGCACTTTGAAGCTCCAGTTCTTTATTCGGTTACCTTCCGTACGACAAACCGTGGAACTTCCCCACTACCAGCTGGAGACTATTCTCTTCTTGTCAGTATTCCCACGATAGATGACCTAGGTACATTTTCTTCCTTCTAGTGAGACTGGTGTAATGGATTTGGAGCTTCCAAAAACACAGTATATAATAACCCAGTGACTATCGTAACATTGTTCAAGCATTTATTTTTAAGCCATAGCAATAGAAGGAAAAACAAAATAACATGGAAAATTGGCCAGCATTGTTAAGGAGACATTCTTAAAATTCTAAATGTAGAAATATTATAAAAGGGAACATTCTCATTCTGCAGTATTCTGACTACATAGCTGGTGTCACATAACCCAATATTCCTTACAACTTCAATGCCTATACAAAGCATACAGCAGGATCCTTCATCTGTCTTTGAAATGCAGTCACCTCTGTAGCAGAATGTGGCAGTTGCTTGAAAAGTCAGAGCTGTATTACCCAAAAGCAGAAACGATAAAGAAACCTCTCTCCACTCTTAAGTTGCACAGGAAACATAAGGCAGAAGAAAGCCCTGATCTAATTCTGACTCAGGATTAGCATTCCCACTTCTGCAAAATGTGCTATGAGATACTGGGCAAGTGCAAAGTAGCTTTCAGAAGAGGGTTTTTTTAAACATGTCTTAAGAGACTGTACCTTCAGCAGTACAGGTCTGATGAGTGTTTCAAAGCGCACAGAGACACATATTAAATCAGACTGTCAGGGTTCAACAATAACATTGTTTCTTATGTTCCACATCTCATAAGATCACTGGGATCTCCTTGGAACAAGTACCAGGTGAACAGACTTAAACGTCAATTTTGCAGATCAATGCAAACTATTTTGAGTTGGGAACAGCTAATATGGTGCACTGAATGAGAAGTCAAAGCACCTGATCAGAAACTGTTTCATATAAAAGTATGCAAAGGATAAGTCAAACAGCAACCTCATTTTGAGGAAACAGCCTTTGTGCACACCAGATTTTTCCTACATTCAACTACTGAAAACTGTGCTTTCTCAGAAGAGGTACAAACTCAGCACAGAGAGAGCAAAGACTTAAGACTGCAAGGGACTTGTGAGTTTGGATGCTTAGATTTCTGGATAGCCAGCTTGAGAGATTTAAGCAGATTTTCCCTTTCTTTAAAAATTAATAATTTTTAATGTCTCTGAGGAAGGGAACGTAAACATTCAGGCATACAGAAGCCATAGCATTTGCCAAAAAATTAGGCTTCATTGTTGATAGAACAGAGGCAAGCCACAGAAAGTAGACAGACTTCTAGCTTTTCACCATTGCAGAACTTAATTGCAACCTTATTTCAGCTCCAAATGAAGTTCATTTTACTGGATCACTGACTGCTCTGTACAGAGTGACTTTTTTCGCTTTGTTAAAGCTACCAACTTTTGCTCAAAGTAATCTCCTGATGATGGGGGAACAGAGAAGGTCCTGCTTTGTACTGGGGAATGGGCAGTGCCAAGGACAGGGAATTAGTTCTCTATTTTAAAGAAAAGGCAGGATTTCAAGAACATGGAATATTGAGATGAGGTCACACTGGAGGACATATGTATTATAAAGAAGGTTTACTGTTAAAGGTCTGTGTGGCAATCTTTGACACTGGCTTGCAGAATACCTGCCTATTTATGGAAACAATCCCTTGATTAGTCCAAGTATTCATTCTTATTTGCCGATTTTAAAAAATATGTAAGAGAAGGAAATCTTTCATATAAATGGCAGAATTGACCAAGGCCTGAGAGTTACACCTACAAGATCTGGTGATTGCTCACTGCCAGTCCTCATGACAAATCTTCAATCTTTGCTGTGACTTATGCAACAGCCTCAGCAAGACTAGGGCCCCCCAAAGTGAAAACCAAGAGAAACTACCCAGTGCCCACCATCGCTCCCATAGCTGCCTCTGCAGAGCAGTAGTCTGCAGGCAGGGGGAGTCTGCATCCCTCCTGCCCATCCATTATGGAGGGCTAGGAAAAAAAAAAGAACAGCTGGAGGAGAAAAAGAGAAACCAAATTAATTAATTCATCAATAAGACAAAACATGCCCAAATCTCTGCATTTTATCTGTCAACCAAAGGCATGCATTATTCATCATCTGAGGCAATGAGGACATGGAAAGAGGGACTGTGAAGTCACTGCTGCAGGCTCTGGTAAAGCAGCTGACCCAGCGGGGTGCTAAATAGCTAAGGAGAGGCAGGAGGATTCAGCACATGCGGACTTTCAATAAACACAGCCCAACTTTGTTCCCTCCCCTGCCCCACAAGCCCCTAGTGAAACAAACAGGAATCATGGCTTTCACTTCCTATTATTCAGGGATATAGATTCTGCCAGCCTAGGAAGGGTCTCACATGGAAAAAAGATTTGTTCTGACTTGCTGAAGTCCCCTGCCTGGCCAGGCTCACTCCCTTTCTGACAGGGAGGTAAACCTGTTAGAAAGACTTTCTCCTTGAGGAACATGCGCTGTGCCAAGTTTTACATTTGCAGGTTGCAGCTCAACTACCAGAAAATAACAACTCAGTGATTTAAGAATTAACTCTCATAATACCAGCACTGCCTGACAAATCTGGGCCCCATCCTGTTCAAGGTAAGCTAAAAGGTTTTCCACTGATTTTGAAGGAGCACTAAATACAGACTCCAAACAAGTGCTCACCGCTTGTGAGACATTTACTTTTCCTCTGTGCTAGATACTAATTGCTTCTTCAAATGGATTGAAATCCACTGGGATGTAGAAAAAAAAAGGAAAACATGTTTAAACATGAGACTAAGTCTCCAAGTGGTCAGGACTGCGGGCCTGGAAGACAACACAGCAGGGTGACCATGATGCTGATCTGATTCCTTCCAAAACCAGTATTATAATGTAGCCACCAAGTAGAGCAGGAGTCAGAATGAATTTTTTATTTCCCTCTAACAAAGACAAATAATCAAAATCCCAGGAAACATAGGGAGTGCACAGCTTCCCTGGGATCTGACTCCTCAACACTGTTACAAATCCAAATCCCAAGGGCCTCTGTTGTGCAACAGTGAAAGAAAACACAAAAATAAACCATGCATGTGTTTACAAGACCAGCTGTCTTTGTGGTCTCTTCTTCCTCTCTCTCTCCGTCTTTTCTCTCTGTCCATCCCCCCACCCCCTTATTCATGGCCAAAGGGGGTTTTCACACCAGCTTTGCCACATGGCATGATTAGGAAAGTTAAAAAAACCCCACAACTCAGACTGGCTTATGTACGAGCCTGAGCTTCCTGAGCTCTCTATTTTCCTTGATTCCTTTCTGCAATGAGGACACTGAAAAAATGCCAGTTTCTCACTGAAGGTGATAACAGCTTTTGCTCATGGTTCTTAAATGAGACTTTGAGGGCAGATGGAAAAGTCATCAAGGAGAAAAGAACTATCATTTCTTGACCAGGAAACAAACTGTGGACTCTCCCCCAGACTACTGCCTGCCTTTTACATCAAAGCCAACCACTATCACATTTTGTAACACCCTTCTCTCCTTTCCTCACAAGTGACCTATGAGCCGGACTTTGCTATTCCCTTCCATCATAGGAACACTCAGCTACAGAAGCTGGGCTTTTGGAAACCCTTTGGCGCAGGGTTCTCTCATATTTCTCACTTTAGCACAACAGGGACTCTCTCACATGGTCCTCAAGTATTGCTGCAAATAACAGGGCTCCTGCTGTTAGTGATTAATAACCCATAACCGAGTTTCACATGGGTCGTGCTTAACAGATGGTCTTGATGTCTGGCGTGGCATTGGTTCCCTTTCCATGTGGGGCCTGAATGTTTCTCTTGCATTTTAGGGAACTTTGGGATACAAGTGGGAGATTGGTAGGCTGAAAAGATGGTACCACTTGTGTCTGCAGAATTGGCTGCACACCTCCAGCTCAACCCATTTCATCCAGTGCCATTTCAGTCCTGAGTCCTTGCCTCTGCTATTCTGCAGCACCCTGGGCTCCCCTCTTCGGCGCTGCCAGAGCATTGACAACCTACCCTGCGTAACATCTTATTACCCTCTTCCAATGCCCTCTGCCAAAACACCTCCGGCTGGCGCAGTCCTGCTCTGCTGGTGCTCAGTCGTGACCTGCAGCATCCGCCTCCTGGCTTTGCTCCTCAGCCCCTTCTCTCTCCAATGCACCTCGGCTCAGACCTACAATACTGAGCTCCTTGTACAACTCTGCCAATGTACCTATAGATTTAATTGGACGCCCATTCATGGCTATGCCATTTGAACTCTTCAGACTGCTCTGCTGGTCATCCGAGCACTTATCCATGACACTCCAGTTTTCAACATCCCTGTAGCCCTGCCAGCACATCCTCATAGTGGCTGCTGCAGCCATGTCATGCGGCATTTCAACCAACTGTCCCAGGGCTCTCCCCTCCCTTCCCCTCTCCTTCCAAGTGTTTCTGTGCCTCCTTTCTGACACTGGTTCTTCTTCTGGTCCTGCACAGATGTGATTCTGTAGCTGAAAGCGCCTGTGATGGAAGGCCAGACCTGACCCTGACCTGCAGCCCTGCAGGGAAAGGGACAGGCCTTGACCTGCCTGACTTTCCCAACTGATGTGGCTGGAAACAGAAGCTGAGGGACACAGGACAGAGAGAAGGCGGAGATGAGGGAGAGCCCCCATGGCAGCCAGGCCTGGGCCAATTCGTCTCAGGGTGGTCAGGCTTGGGTGAGCTGGGCAAGAAGCTGTCCTGGTCCAGCTGTTGAGCATTGCTCAGCATTTCAGGGGTACGATGCTGCCCACTTCCACTCTCACTACCTCTTAGCATCCCTCGGACACCATCTTCCCCTTCTCCCTTGCTGCTAAGAGTGAAAACCCACTCCCTATTTTTTCCTGCTCCAGAGTTTACCAGGAAGACACTACCAAGCACCAAGAAGGAAGCCAGGAGCAGGGCTAAGGAGACCTCGCCTTTTCCTTTGTACACACCGAGCTACCGGCCAACCTCACACAAAAAGGCTGCGAGCGACCAGGCAGGGCAGCGGAGCAGCGGCGGCGGCAACCCCCGAGCCCCCGTCCGTCCGTCCGTCCGTCCCACAGCGGGGCGCCCGGGAAGACGAGGGTGGCCGGCAGGGAAGATGCGCTGCTGCCAGGGCTGTGTGAGCCGCTACGAGCCAGGGAGGTAGCGATTCCCCATCGGAGCCCAGCGGGACAGGAGCAGATGTCCCTCCGTCAGCCCGAGGTGTTCGGCGCTGCCGCCTGGCACGGAGCGATCCGAACCCGCCCCAGCCCCGCTGGCGCCCACCCTCCGTCCTGCTGGACCACACCGGCCGGGAAGTTGGCTCTGGAAGAGACGCATCCTCAGCCCTAGGCTCTGCTCTGGGAGGTGGCAGGGGAGGAGCAGAGGGTTAATAGGGAGAAATATGAAGGGCTGAGGGGATCCCCCCCCTCCCCCGGAGTCACAGCCATCGTCCCTGTTCCCCCTCTGCTACTCCAGTTGCTGTGCAAAAAGGTTAGAAAGAAACAAGAGTGGGAACCCACCGTGTCCTCCTCGGAGGGAGACAGGGGAGCGGTAGATAGAGATAGGCACAGAGTGGTGCTTGCTGCCGTGGAAGTGATGCTCATACTGAGCCTGAGAAACAGACGAGGAAGAGGAGGCAGAAGAAGCCACGTTAGAGGAACTCCACACAGAGCTGACGATACATCCCCAAAAGAGGGAGCACATCCACAGGGTCCAGGCGGGGCGGCGTCCCGGGCAAATGCTGGGGTCTATTCTCAGGTGCATGGTCAAGGCACAAGACACCTACAGACGGGCAGTCTGAATTCCAGCCAGGGAGAGAGAATAACGTTCATGATGCCAGGGGACCCATGCTAGCAGAGGAGAGTCGCTTCCGAGGCTCTAGGGGTGTGCGTGTGTGCTCAAGAGGCAAAGAGACAGTATGTGTGCGAGAGAGAGAGAGTGCTAGCAGGGAAGGGGAGGGATAGGGGAAGGTTAGTAACCACACAGAGACGAATAAGACGCGCCGTTTCCCAGGGTTGGATCTACTGTGGCAGGAAACCCGCGGCCGTACCGAGCCTCCAGGAGCGCGCAGGAGAGCCGCACATGTCCGCGCGAGGGTCCCGTTCAGGTTCCTCCAGGATCACGGGGTCCTTGAGGACTTTTCCCTGCCTGCGATCCCTGTCTCTCACTTTGCTGAGAGGGACTATTAAAAACGAAAAAGAAGAAATAAGCCAGAGACCCCAGGTAATATTTTTTTTTTCTTTTTTATCCCAATTCCAGGGGGTTTCAGTTGCTTCTCCACTAGCAAGTGTTGCAATGCAGAATTGCTAGGACACGCACACGCGCGCGCACACACACACACACAGCGCGATCTGGATTGTTATCCTCCTTCCACCGAGTCCAGGCGACCGAAGGCTCAAGCCGATTAACCCTGCGCAGCCGGCGAGGGCACCGCCAGGTCTCCCCGGGCGGGCGCGGAGCAGCGGCCCTGGCCGCGTTCGTGTCCGTGTCCGTGTCCGTGTCCGGGCGGGCGCGGAGCGAGCGCCGCCGGGGGCGGGCGCGGGCGGGCGGCGCGGTAAGTGCGGCCAACTCGGCGGCGCAGGTGAAGCGCAACCGGGGCCGCGGCCCCGCCAATGGGCGCGCCGCATGCAAATGTCCCGGCCGCGGTCAGCCAATGAGAGCGGCGGCAGCGCCGCAGAGGGCCCGGCTCGCGCGGGGGGCGGGGCCGGGCCGGGCCGGGCCAGGCCGGGGGGGCGGGGCTGCCCCCGCCACTCACGCGCCCGTGCGGGCCCCGCGCGCCGGGACGGGATGCGGCGGGAAAGAGCGCGGGAAAGAGCGCGGGAAGCACCGCGGGGTCTCAGAGCCGCGCCCGGCGGAGCTCCCGGCGCTGGCACTGCGGGCGGCACCCGCAGCCTGGCACGCGTCCCCGTCCAGCCGCGCCCGCGGGGGTGCCTGCCGCGAGCAGCCCCTGGGGAAGCGCGCCCGCCGGGACGGGACGGGACGCCCCCGCTTCCCGCGGCCACCTCCTGTGACGCCGCCGTCCCGCTGTGCCTCGGGCACGCACGGAGCCCGGCCGGGTGTGGGGGACAGCGCGGAGAGGGATGCGCTGGAGGAAGGTGGCCCCCAGCCCCGTCCCAGGGCGCGTCCTGCGGCCGCAGCTGCTCGGGAGCAACGGGAGAACCAGGACTGACCGCACCAAACTTCGTATGGCTCTTACAGATTATTTTTTTAAGGGTCCTGCAACAATAGGGCTGAGTCTAAACACTTAATCCTCGACGAGTGAGTGATGAAGTCAGAGTTTGCGGTCCATAAATTAATAATTAAATGAATTATCTAGTAATTTATTGTCTAACGATTTGCATGGCAAAGATCCCCAGCCACACCAGAGTAGCCAGGCACCAGCAGTGAAGTGAGTTACGCAGGATCACTTCGGGAGTCTATAAGCAGCTTTGGAAAAGGAGCCAGCCAGCCAGCCCCAGGACTCACCTTGCACTGCACTGCCTCCCTCTCCTTCATTTATTCATACTAACCGGAGTAAATAGTTTATGATTGTTTTCCCCTCTAGATCCGTGTTTGTAGGTGTGCATGCATGCGCTTCTGAAACGTGCTGTTTGACTCAAATATTTCCCTGATGCAGAGGTGCAGTGTTTTTGGTCATTGATCTCAATTTGGTACAACACTTCAGTAACTTGTAGTCATCAGCCCAAGTTACAGATCTAATACTTCTAGCCGAGCCTGATATGCTTGTAATTTATTTTCTAGTAACTTAGTATAAGTGATCTAAATCAGCGGTTAGAGCAGTCAGAAATGCTTTAGCATTTTGCTGGGATTAATCAATGATTGTGGAAAGCAGGAATATTACTTTTCACATTTATCCAACACCTGCCACCTAAGAATCTCAGAGGGCTTTAAAATCTTTTATTAATTAAGCCATTCAACAGCTTTAGGTATTACTTTGCCATTCTGCAGATAAGCAGACAGAGGCTCAGTCATGTTGAGCCAGTGAGTGACTGATAGACGTGGGAACTGAACAGAACAGACATCAAGATTCTCCATCCTAAACAGTACATGCTGTTAGTATAAACGTTTGACTGATTTGGTGGCCATTTGCTAGCCTTAAAGTGTAAATATCAGCTTTCCTCACAATGGGGCACATAGCTGGAGACAGGACTGAGCTAACCTGTGGTGCAGATGCCTGCTGGATGGCAAATTTGCACTGCCATACATAGGACACAGAGCAGTTTTATCTGTGCAAGACAAATGTTCCTGGCCCTGAGTTTTGCTGAGAAAGCTGAAGTTTCTGCCATATATATGGTGGGATACCTAGAAGGATCCTGCTTGCGTGGAGAAGCAGCCCTCTGCTACTACCTGGGAGAAGAGGGGAACATAACCTTGCATAACACTCTTGAAGGGCTGCCGACCCATGAGTCGGTACCCTTGAATCCCTCTCCATGGAAGTCTTGATTTTCTCTTAGTCCACAGTCAAAGTACTTTGAAATATTTATTGTGCAGTTAAACTGTAGGGAGCCTGATTTAGGGGAAAGGGGGAAGGACATATATTAAATACACATCTCTGAATAGCTTATTTGCAAAATACAGGAAATCTGAATAAGCTTCAGACCCAGCTAGATATTAGCAATGCAGCAAAGCAACAAAGATCTGCCTTCCATCATTTTACTTTCTGTTTTCTCTGACTACAGCATGACAAAAGAGACAGAATGCATCACATGTTATAGGATCAGTAAAAGGGGCTACAGGTCCTACAGGTCTAAATATTGAGAACTCAGTGCTGTTTCTTCAGAAGGCAGGGCTGAAAAAACCCATTGATTGTATGGAAAATAAACGTGATTTGGAAAGTATAATTCTAGAGGAAAGAGCAGGGGAACTGCATGGATATACTCCTTGCCCCTTTCCAGCAACTATTTGCCCTGTTGCTGAAAGAGAAGGAAACAGAGGAGGTTGGTTGTTGATTAAACTGTGGTAGCATCCTTCAGCTTAGCTCTTAATTCCCTTTTAACAGTCCAACAGGCCACATCCTTTTCATCATAGTCAAGACCCTTTTCATTCTGGCCATCTCCCTCTTGGGCTGCTGTGGGAGGCAAAACCCTCAATGGACGACAAATTACTGAGCTCCAAATCACTGATTCTTTCCCTTATTCAATCTGCTACCACATACAAAGGTACCAGCTTAGGTGCAGAGGATGTACAAAGGAGACAAGCATCACTTCAAACTGCCCTGGCCAGAGATAGAAAATGCCCGGGCAGTCCATAAACAGGAAAAACAGTGAGCTGCTGTGTATTGTCCCTCTGATGGGGAATTATCCTACATTCTGCCTACCAACCTTCCTTCACTGCAAACCATTGGATAAACTACCTGTGGCAAAAATGAGAAAGGCCAAAAAAGCCAAACTAGGAGTATGCCATAAAAATAAATAAAAAAATAGGAAAAGTTGTGAAGCTAGCTATAAATACATCACAGGATTCTGATGACACTGTAAAGTACTGGAACTTCACTCTCCTTTGCTTTATTAGATGTTGCTAGATGTATTTACTGCCCTGTAGTTCACAGATGACTCATTTATTTAGCAGCACCACTGCAGGAAGAGGGCAGATTTCAACTGCAGTTTTCCTGCTTGAGTGGCAAAGGAAAGTTTATAGTCATAAGTGATGTTTCAATAACATTATTGCCACCAGATTTACTTCAAAAGAGGCTGGGTTTGTAGTATTCATATTAGTTTAGTTAATGTGGGTAAATATACAGTCTTTCTAAATACTCTTGTGTCTTCAAAACTGAGATGGATACCTTAAAGGATAGTGGTTCCAATCATATGCTTCTACCTACAGATATGAGAAAAGTAGTCTTATTTCTTACATAGCTGTTTCTTTTACAAGAAGAGCAGAGGGCCACCACATTCTGCAGAAATGAGAAATAATAAAGCAATTGTTTCTAAGTTTTAGAATCCCAGAAAGAGATCCCAAGAGAAGTTTGTACACCACCTTATTTGAGGGAGCAAGTACAATTCTCTCTATGTTTCCTATTAAATGTTAGCTGTTAATTCGATGCACTCAGAACTGAAAAATCAGTGCTGCTCTAAAATCATAGATCTCTCAAACTGGATCCAAAGGGGAAACTCCATTAGCTTTTAGCAATAGAGGGTGTCTGCCAGAGAGGGCAGCTTTGCCTTCACCCAGTAGATGCTAACAAGGTACAGTGTTAGCCCATGTTAGCCATAATAAGGTTAAGGCAATAAGGTCAGCTAGAACAGCCTGTCACCCAAAAGCTTTTCCCATACTGAACTGTTTCTCTCAAGGTTCAGGACAGTTCCATTTTTTTTTTTTTTAATTGTGCTTTTCCAAGAACAAGAGTGAGAACAGGTTCTGCTTATGATGTTAAAATACAGTTTTAAATAAAATAAACCAGAGAGGATTGCATGCTGTAGAAAGCTTAGGACTGGCACATAGACACTTTTGTCTTTAGCAAGGTTCCTCAAATACTCCTGAGAACAGCAGTGACCAAAAATCTGGTAAGTTCCTCAGCACTGACAGCAGAATTAACTGCTCTGAGACTAGTCCCTGGTGCCCCACTGTCCTTGTCATCACTGCCTCTCTGCAGGCAGCCTCAAGAGGCAGGACCCAGCAGCACCAAAGAATTATCGGTGTTTGCTCATCCAGAGCAAAAGGGAAGGGTTGCTCCAGGACAGGGCTGAAACCCACACACACAGCTGCTGCGATGCAGTACTTTTTCTGTGTATAACCAACTCACTGCAGTCTTTGCAGTTCTCAGTTTTATTCCCTATCTTTGGGGGAAAAAAAAGAAAAAAAAAGCCACCTAATCTTAGGGCTTCTGTGCTTTTCTTTAGCAAACAGTAAGTCCAGTTACCTACAAAAGTTGAGGCGTATGCCTTACACGTTACCAGTAAGATAAGGCAGGTCTTATTCTCTTTTCCACTCAGCTCCACAGATTGCCATAAGCAACTAATGTAGAAGTTTTGGAGCCTAGTTCTCATTTATGTCAGGCTGAGTAAACTCAACAGAGCCAGTAGATTGACATTGGTGAAGGGAAGTCTGACCCTTGATGTTCATTTGTGAGAAGGGAAATGCAAGCTGATCACAGCTAGTTAGCCTGGGCTAACAGTAACTTAGCCAAAAGCAGCAGTAACCACTGAGACACAAATATGGTTCTATCAAGTATCCAATTTAAGGGCCCAAAATCTTGTAAAGTTCAAACTTTTCTGACACACTCAGAGTCCTATGTTGGTGCAAACAAGCAAGAAAAGTGAATGGGCACACAAAATAAGTAATATATCTCATTTTGATAAGCATTAATCTATTATAATTGGAAAAGAGGCAATGTCAGAATTTGCTAGTGCAAACTGACAATAACATGTTAGAATTGCCCCTATCTGCTAGATAATCCACTGTATCTCAGCGCTGTGTAAACTAACAAGCTGAGAGTCCCTTCCCCAGAGAGCTTACAGACTTGGTGGAAAGGCATGAGCCAACATATGTCAGAACAGCTTTATGAGAAAACAGTACCTTTTTTGGGCCAAAGTCTGCTAGTCTGTGAACCTAAGAGAATGGAAAGGCTTATATACTGGAACAGTGGTTTCACATAGGAGTGTCTACTCCAACTCCTTTCAGCCCTGGGCTTCAATCCTTCATCCTTGGGAATCCTCTCTCACTGAATGTGCTGCAGACATACTCCTGACTACCTGCACAGGACACCAGTAAGTATCGTGTCTCCTGAAGCTGCCTCAGAAATTAGGACAAGATCCTTCTCACACTTCAGACCTTCTACTACATCAGTGATTATGAATGGGCTTTGTGTTAACTAAAGAATGCCTAGATTTAGTTTACTTCAATGAACATGAAGAGGCTCTGTTATTCAAGTCTCCCCTTTTGTCTCACTAACCCTTTGGTCCCTCCCCCTGGGCTACTTTATCAAGTAGGTTAAAAAAAAAAGTGGGTTAAGCAGGTTCTGCTGACAGAAAGACTCTCATCTCACAAGAGAAAACTGATCCTGTGTGTGGCTGCACAGCTTTTTCCTTCAGGAAGGCTGGAACTGCATCTATCTCTTTTACTCTCAATAGAAGTTGGGCTCAATGGCAGCTGCTCAAAGCTTGTCAGGCAGAGAAACAGAACCTGCTTCCACTTCCAATGTTTGTTCAGACTCAGAAAGATTAGAGAAACCAGAAGACTGGCCACATTTTAAAAACCCAGGGTTGCCCACTGCTTGACCTTAGATAATTATTGAATCACCAATGAAAGAAAAGAGTCTGACAGTTTTAATGTTCTGATGTTTCTGCCGCATAATTCACACTTCTGTACCCCTACTACTTGTGTTTCACCAAAGATACCAGTATAGAATGGTAGTGATCTGTAACGTGCTGATTTCCACCATTCCACATGAACTGATTTCCACCATTCATAACAGCCCCTCTTACAGTCTGCAATTAGACTGATTTTATGTTGAGACAAGTTCACCTCTAGCATCACTCAGAGTAACTGATACTATGGATGCAAGTAGCTACTATGTTTATGGAAACAAAAAGATATGTGTACTTTGCTCTCCCTGTGTTTGGAATTAGTGATGGCAAGTCTAGGATAAAGGCGAATGGCCTGTTTCCAGCTTAGGTGTGAGCCTTGCCTGAGATAACACACTGCTGCAGTCCTTTGCCTTCAGTGACTCTCACAGCAGCAAGAGGTTAGATGCACCAGCAGATCACAGAGGAGAACATGTTCCCTACTGTAATTTTGCCTGTACCTATTTTGCAGATCTAGATTTAGACCTCCAAGCTCTGCCAGTCCAACACCTTATACACTAGTGCTAAATATTAGCACTGCCGAAGTAACATTTATGTCATGAATTCTTATTGTGGAAGACAACAGCTGGGAAACTATTTTTAAGACTTCTAAGTTCTAAAATTTAAATAGCACCTGAAAGGCTGAAGTAAAAAGAGACAGAGAATACAGTTGAAATATCTGCTGAGATAAATAGAGAACTATTTTAATTTTACCCATGAAAGCAGAAAGAAGACTTTTATTTTCCTTTTGCACTCAAAGAAATCTTGTCTGACACAGAAAGGAAAACCTGGAAAAACTGTTGCTTTTGCTCTTTTAAACTGACTTCCATGGTAATGAAAAGCGAACTCTCTAATACAGACTGTGCACAGGCTCCCCTCTGCTTCTCTTCTCCCTTCCATCTATCATCTTGCCTGGCTTTTCCCTTTAATCACCTGTTCAACTCGCAGCAATAACTGCTGGGTGACAGTTGTTTGCTATGGTCACCCGACCACCAAAAAAAAGAAAAAAAAAAAAAGAAAAAGAAAAAAAGCAAAGACAGATATTGGCAGAAAATCTTTCAATGACACAAGTGTCTCACCACCAAACAAAGAGCGAAGTGATTCCAGTGGCCAAGCCTCCTTGCATGGGAGCTGCTGGTAGGCGTAATTTCCTAAGATGTGTACCTTGTCAGTGTGCAGAAGATGAAGCAAAAAAGAAGGTCAGAGCAGTCAAAGCTAAAAATTGGAAGGACAAATGTAGACACTGGAGGTAACAGTTCTGTTTTTAACCCTGAAAGAGCCCATGCTGCATGATCTCTGTCAAAGCAACTTACTGACTACGGCATAACAAACAATATGACTGTTAGGTAGCCTTCTCCTCACCCAAATGAGACAGCCATTTTTACATGGGGTGCCTGTGCTACACAACCTACACAGAGACTGTACACAGTATACAGTCCAGTTGCTCTCAACCACAGCAGAAAGTAAGTTTTCCCCTCCAAGCGATTAGGCTCATAATAGACAAGACAGCCAGGTACCTTAAGAGGCTATCTAGTCCATCTCTCTGCACCAATGCAGTATAAACTTTACCTATAACACTCTTGGTGATGTCCAAATTGCATTGATGAAGAATCAATACTCTGAAAGCAATATATACCACTATTCAACTTTATCAACAGATTTACTTTTTTTCTTCTCACAATTCTGCTTTAGACAAAGAAGTTGCTTGTGACACCTATAAATTGGAAATGCATTAATTAGGATATAATTAATATTAGCCTTCCTTGTGCCCAGATATAAACATACTAAAATATTGTAACTAACAGCAGTATATAATATATTGCCGTACTGTGATGATATATATAAGCATTTCGTGAAGTATGTGAGCAATATGACCATCAAACAGGCAAACAAGACATAGTTGCTCATAAGAGTAGCAAAAAGTTGCAGCAAAGGACAAGATAAGGATAAGGGATGCAAACACATAGGGCATCCTGCTAAACATACAAGAAGCATGTCTGGGGAAAAAAGAATAAGAGAAGCAGCACTGTTAGCAGACAAAGATCCCATGGGTGGGAGGTTGTAAATAGCATTGAAGAATCAAGTAGGAAATGGGAAATTGAGTATGGAAGACAACAAGTCAGCATCACTTCCAACTTCTCTTATCCTTCCCTGCTTCTCACCACTTCTGCAGCTAGAACCATCAAGGACTGTAGCCGTTAGTGCAAACTAGAGAATCAGCTCTACAGCACTGTATAGTCACAGTTAATGTAGGACATAAATGTTAAAGAATAACAGTTTTGTATATAAAGCAATAATTAATGAGTGAGAATTAACCATTAGCATAAAGTGTGTTGCTACTTAATGAGTTCAGTAAAGTTTTGTTTTAAAGTTTAAAACTGGTCTGATTTACCAGTGTTCTCAACATTCCCTTCCTAGCAATCTGTAATTCCCCAACAACATATACATGTATATTTTCAGTTGCAATATTGTGGTCTATTATTTCTTGCCCTATGATAGAAAAAAGATTATTTCCTTCCTCTCTACGGATATCATTTGCATATTTTAAGACTTCTGCTATGTCACTCCTCCCTAGACAAGGACATTTGCTATATTGTTCCTCTGAGATCCGTGGGGTCTAGACTGTGCTCATTATTGCTAGATTCCCAGAGACTTTTTCCAAATATTTGCATTTTTCTTGTGAAGTGCCATGCCCCAGACTGGATGCAGTCCTTCAGATGAAGTCTTATAAGCACTGCATACAAAAGAACAGTTATTTCATTTATCTTATCGATGAACTCCTGTTTACATTACTTGTAAGATGTTTGCCCGTCTTGCATAGGAGGGCTCATATTAGCACCCTGCTAGCTATTTCCTATTTTACATTCTATAACACGAAATATATGGCTAAACCCTGGTTCAAAGGTTCCCAGGCTTTTGAATTGAGATTTTTTAAAAGTTTGGCAACTTTCAGAAAATCCAGCTTAGGTCACTGTAGTATTACACCAGGATGAGTAGTTAGTTGTACAGCACCAACTACCTGTTCTCTGCTGATATGTTTAATACTACCAAGGACGGGCCCTGGATTCAAGGCAATACAACACACCTACACCAAAAAACATCAAACAGATGGAATGCACTCCAGGTCCATTTGCAGCAACTGATCAGAGACCTTACTGGGACACTTGACTCTAGCAGAGAAGCTCAACAAAAACACAATAGTGAGAATAAATATAAGGAGCATGAACTGCTTTAAGAACACCTCTCTCCTTGTGAAGCACCTCACTCTCGTATCATTCCTCATGGTTTCAAACGTCACCAACATAAGCTCCTCCAACACTGCAGATCTCCTGAGGCACCAGCAGTTTCCTTGTCTTGCCAAATCCTCCAACTCACCTGAGATTCAAAGAGTGTTTGTACTAGTCATATGGATGCAAAAAGCCTGCTTCCTCAAACCAAAGACTTCCCTTTACCCAGCACCCTTATCTTTGAGCAAAATGGGAGGGAATTCATGTAGAGGGAGTCACCCAGCAGCAACAAAATCCCACTGAAGCTGCAAATGCTATCACCAGAGCAAATGCAGTTATCAGGAGTACAAGGGCTTTAAGCACCATACAGCAGTGAAAACTGGGACATGGAAACAAAGAAGGGGAAGGAGTAGCACAGTCCCTCACTGATAGGCTGTATACAACAGATAAGGCATAAACTGCTACCAGCATGGAGGTACTATTTAACAGAACCGACAGAAAACTCCAGCAACTCATTGTAAAATGCCAAGGAAAAAGCTAATGATAGAGATGCATGGATTAAGTTTAAAGTAGTCAGATGCATACAAACGTGTGCATGCACACATGCACACACATGTTTCTGCCTCTCTCTCTCCTCTGCAGCCTCTTTATCTCTTCATTAGACCATCAGCCAGGAACAACTATAGAAGAAACAGAAGAAAAGGAAAATAGGGAAATGCCTGCGTAACCCATAGAGGGAGCTTACTTGAAGAACCACAACTTTTTCTCTTCTTCCTTTTGAACTTTGGGTAAGTCACTCAAAAGCCATCTGCACCCTGGACTGATTCATTCCTTAAGTAACCCTTTAAGTTATAACTAGGTCTGCATAGTTTCTCCATGTTTCTCCCTCCTCTCCTTTTTATCGGTCACCAAAAGTGAGCACTCAGAATGGCAACACGCAGTCTCTCACTGACTTGTCCAGGGTGCTGGCTGAATTATGGTGGTTACTGTGAGGGTGAAAGAAATGTGAGTGGTCTTCAGGATGACTAACTGTGAGTCATTTTGTTGCTGTCTTCCTCTCTGCATCTCATTCTTCTGATCTCCTCCTGCACAGAAATCTGAAGGTAGCTATTCTGTGACAGCCCAAGATACCAAAAAACCCCCTGAAGAGACAGAAAGCAGTATGTGATCAAGAGAATAAACAGATATAGAGGTGCTCTGTATAACACCTTTTCTTGCTACTTATAACACCTCTTCAGATGTTATTTATCCACTACCAGCCCCTACACTAGATGTTATCATCAGAAATATATGGTCAGGCAGATAAAAAGAGGGAATCTGATATTCCTGGCTACCTGAAAAAAATGTTTGTTTTACAAGCAGCAGAACTACAGAAATAAGTGAGTAGGAAATGAGACTTCCTGTTTCCCCTTTGTCATGCCATGTGTGCCCTCCCCTGTTCACCATAATGTCACCACAGGACCCTCAGTTTCCCCCTGCATTCTCTCACACTCTTTCCTCTGATGTGCTCAGATTTTTGTTGTATTTCCTTACCCTGCTGTAACATCTTTCATTTATTTTCCTTCTCATGACTTCCTTTGGCCAAGGAAACAGTCTGTGTTTTGGCAGGTTCAGAGCTGCAAACCTACCAGCTGGTGGACCAGCCCATATGCCTCAGCAGGGTTGAAGAACCTGAAGGAATTCAGTATCTCTGGGGCTTCAATGTTCCTGTCAAATGTGGTGGCAGCTGGCCTGGCAACCAAAGGGCCAATGGCCAAGCAGAGTGATTGCAGAAGCATCATTTCCCTGGAAAAACAGACTAAAATAACACTGTATTTCCACACAAGCAGTGTGATCTCAAGCAGTGCAGCAGCTGAAGTTGCAGGACGCTGGCTGGTCACTTTGGACTGTATTGCAGGAAACCTTTTGTAAAGGGAGTACCAGAACCAAAGACTGTGGTATGAGAGTTGGGTAATTCAGCATCTTAGATCTGTACCACGTATATAGGCTAATGAAGCATGTTTTAGTTAAAGGGGCACAGAAATAGCAGCACTAGAAGGAATCTTTCAAAGGTGAGTAATTCTATGCCACTTTGATCAAGCATTACTCTACAATAGAAATGGAAGATTTCACTTAGCACTGACAACAGTATATAGAACTGTTTAGAACCCAAAGGCAAGGAGACTGCTTCTCTTCCCCACCTGCAAACATACAGAGCTTATCATAGGTTATAAAAATCATGGTAAAATAATTTAGAGACTAAAAATCAGACTAGACAAAGCACTGAGACAACTAGGCAACAATCCCACATCATCCAAGTAGGACAGTGGCATTTAGCAGGTATTTATTTTTACCTCCATCCATCTTCATTTTTCTCCTTATCTCCCATTTTTGTAATTACCCATCCCATCCTGCACAGTAACACAGGCTCACCCACTCACTCCCATTTCTTCACTTGCCAAGAAGAGCATCCTGTGTGGGATTCAGTCATTTGTTGTCCATAGAACTTCTGGTGTGTGTCTCTCTAAATAGCTGACATCTGGAGGAGCTAGATACTACTTATATCCTCCTTAGCACAATCAGATGCTGCTAAACAACATGACAAAATGCCTCATTTAAAAATACTGTCTCTACTCCATCTTCTTTCGAAAAGTTGTTTTTGTTTTTGTTTTTTTTTTCTGAGAGGGATTCACAGTCCACTACACACTGCGACCAGCTTTCAAAGCCATTGTTCTCAGAGACACAAAGAAGTCAAGATATAAGCATACACTGATAACAATCCATTATTTCTGCACTCACTTCTATGACATACCGTTTTTAGGAAGAATGTATCACTTCAGAACCCTGCTGCAGAGCTAGGAACACAACTCGGGCATTCAGGTTTTTCAATTACTAATCCCCTGCCTTCCTCTTCATTATTCAACAGACACCTTAATTTTTATATCAATTAAAACAGGGTTTTTCCAAACTGCAGAATTTTCTAACTATACAACTGTGTTTCACTTGTGATTCACTTGCTATTGTTTCTGTATCATAAACAAATAGAGAGTCCACAATAACATGATCCTGATCCTATAATTAAAAGACTGAAAGGAATGCAGAAAAGGGAAGATGTTCAATGGTTTTCCAGCATGCCTCAATTTTGAATGCTTGATTTTGCAACAAAAAATCCAAATCATTCAGAGAAGGGTTGTTGCTGACCTTTTTAACACTCTCTCTTATACACGTGTCAATCTATTCATGTTCATGTGTAATCTTTACTTCAATGGAGTATGCCTTCATTCAAAAAATGCAGCTGGGACATACATGCCTCAGGTCACCCAGGCAAAAGAAACACAAATAGTCGGCAAAGTGACAGGTAGCACAGATGCACACCTAAAGTGATTAAATTGCTGTTGCTAGAACACACACACTGCAATCTCTTTCCCTTTTGGTTTATTCAAGGTACCCTGTCATTCTTCTCCAGTCCCTTCCAGAGTGCTCTTGTTAGCAGGTTGAGAGAATTAAGTTAAGTTGACTCACTGATATTAATAGGTCTCTCTAATTCAATAGCGGCATGTTCAGAGAATGCCACCTGCCTTCTCTTTAAGCAAAAGTTACTGAAACACGGCCAACACTTTGCCCAGCTGTTTCAAAAGCTAAAATTAGACACACCTGTTTTAACAGTTGTTTCGGCAGTTGGACACTGGGATATGGATCAATAAGATTTACTCACAGTTTTCTCCCCTCAGAGCCAATAGTGTGATTTTAGTCTCTCAACCTGTGTTTAGAGAAATTTGTATTGCCAGGGATACTGTGAATGAATCAAAAGAGGTCAGAGTGTTTCTCCTCCACATTGCTGGACCTTGCTACAATCCAAGAAAACTTGTCTATTCAGTGGAGTATTGGGATCAAGATATACTGGTCTTGATCTAGTAGTATACAAGTACAAGATCTTGAACCATATATAAACCAATGCAGTGATAAACTGCAGGTATCATAAAACTGAAGGCTTGTGAGGTCTGTACCCTTCCATTTGCTGCAACGAGTTGTCAATGCTCAAAGCCAGCAAGTGAATCCTATCAACTTTTCCATTACTGATCTTGAAATAATCCAGGTAACATTCAAAACTCACTTCCATGGTATCTAAAGAACAACTGTCCCTGTCTTCACGTTCAGTGTGCACCTCCCCTGCAGAAACCCATGTCATGTTGGAAACAAAAAACACTGAGATGTTATAAAAGGACTAACTGTAATGTAAAAGACAAAATAAAATAAATCTTACTGAAATTACACTTTATACATTAGCTGGAGCTGTTTCCAAGCTTCTATATGACCAAGTTGTTTGAGAATCCAAATACCTTGTCCTAAAAGATGCAACTCCTTAAAACTGCTGTATTTCACAATCTAGTTCTGTTTGCCTTTTTCCCTGAGGCAAAATCAATTTATACAGTGCCATCTAGAGCCACTTATTCCCAGCCCTCTGATGTGACTGGTGGGACCACCTGGTAAGCAGGATCAGTGAGATAATCCATATTATGAAGAAGTGTGAAAAAACAGGAATTCCATGAATTTGTTACAACCAAGAAAAAGACAGGAAAGAATTCTCAAGACAATTCTTGAAGTTACAGCTGGCCTTGTAATCTTAGAGTTCCCATATAATCAGAAGCCATACATTTGTAGACGTGTGTGCACTGGGGTTTATAAAAGTTAACATCTCCCAGAGCATATGCTCATCTGTATACTCGTCTGGAATGGGCACCTGAGTGTTCCAAAGAAAAGACACACACACACACTCATGCATATGAACCCAGAGAGGTAGTATGCACACTTACAGAGATCATTTGTGATGTACAAAAATGTATGCAAGCATACAACCATGGCCACACAGCTTTACAGCCAAGGGAGCAGGTGCCTCAGAGCATGCTGCACATCACCAGGTCCCCATCAAAACACTGTGCAAATTTTCTCTGTCAAAGAGAAAGGGTCAGGGAGTGGGGGAAGACTACTTGGCTGTCAAATCAGTAATAAATGCTTGTCAAGAGAGTTTTTGATAGGTTATAAAGGTGCTTGAAGAAGTGGGGCCATCACAATCAAGCTGCACAAGTTGAACTCAAGAGCAGGGAAGACAGGAGAGACAGTGACACGAAGACTTTTCCTCTCTTTCTGGGAAATAATGAACAAATCCTTCAGAGTGATTATTCTGTTACACCTGCTGGCCCTGCTCTCAAGTCTGTACAAGACAAAAGATGCTCCTATCTTCCCTCAGATTAAATGTGCCTTGTAAAAAGCAACCAGAGATTGGCACGATAATTATCTTTCCTCATTAGAAAGCAAGCCCTGGACCTGACTTAATATGACTCCTGTGTCAAGGCCCTTTGTGGGCTGTAATAGTACTCAGCCAACATCAACGGGCACATTTCATGTGAACAAAACAAAGCAACGTATCAAGTAATCTTGTCTTTTTAGTTGCTTTTTCTCTTCTAAGACTGATGAGCGAGGTGGGAAGGTGCCAAATTCCTTTTTAACTTGTATAAATGCATCTAAATGTCACAGAAGAGCCTTGTTAAGTGAAAAGCTTTCCAAATGTTTTTCTTTCCCATATCCAAAATAGATTGCGCTTTTTTCTTTTTCTGGGTGTTGGGGTTTTTTTGGTGTTATTTTGGTTGATTTTGTTGGTTTGTTTGGGGTTTTTTTATTAACAAAAGGCACAGTCTCTCACACCACTGCCTTTTACCATTCCCGGGGTTACTTACAGCAGAGCTCCCAGTGTTTTCCTGGAGCATCATACCCCATAGTGCATGGTACAGCTTTGCTCATGGAAGCCAGGAAGAAGGGAAATATACAGGTAAATACAAGGCTGAAAACTCTTCTAACTAGGCATTAGCAGACCTAACAGGCCTTTCTGTGACAGAACATACATGCTCCCTAATTTCTTTTTTTTTTTTCCTTTTTTATTTATTTATTTTTTAATTAATTTGAAGCATATTTGTTGCTTCGGTTCTTTTCTATTACCATGAATGTGAAGACAGTGACTAATCCTCAAGACCTCTGACCCCAGTGACTGTAGCACCCCCAATGGAAAAGGCAGAGCTGAGGCAAAACACTATCCCTGCCACAGACAGGGCAACTAGGAAAACTTCATGTAAAAGGGGTGAGTGGGAACAGCTCAAGCTTTCATACTGGTGCTCATACAGATATGACTCTTGTAGGTATGGCATGCTGAGAAATATGGGTGGTATGGTAAATCACTATGGGATCTGTGTGATAACAGATGAGGGCAGACAGCACTGCCTAGTCTACAAACTGGAGAATTAGGAAGAACTGCAGAGTCCAGCTGTGCTTAGTGGTCTATGAATCAGCTATTTCCCTTTTAGCACAACCAACCACAGTGATTTCATCATCCCAGAGGTCACTCCTATCTCCTCAGTCTGGCTCATTCCTTGGTATTCTCAGCTAAAAAGCTCTGGACTACAGCTTGCATTTCTGGTCTAAACCAGAAAGATGTCAGGAGAAACATCCCATTTTGTTCTGCAGCCAAATATAGGACTCAAATTATCACATCCTATCCTTTTGTTGTTCAACAAAATATGCTGCAAAATTATGTTACTATGCAGCAGCAGGACAGAACTGTGTTAATGCATTACAGTATCCTGCACCACTGTCAAGAGAGATGTGTGGTCCCAAAATGGGATGGTATTTAATTAGAAAAGTGGAGTCAGATACCAGATTTAGGAGATCTGACATCACAAGAAGGAGAACCTTGGACACACTGCAAAGTAACCTTCTGCAAGCTATCCATCCATGTGATTCCGGTGCAACCTGACCCATTCTCAGCCTCCTTCCAACACCCAACTCAAGAGAGACCTTCAATCCTGGAAAAATGAAGTATCACAAAAGTGGTTTTCCTTTTTCACCATCTGCCACAGTCTGTCCTTTCCCAAGCAGAAATATGGGCCTGTCCATTCCAGGCAAAATCCAGAAGCTCAGACTAGTAAAACGACCATCCCCATAAATCTAAATCTCGGAGCTGGCCCCTCGCATGCAACAAGAGTGATTTTTTTAAATGTTTTGCCTTGATTTTTTTTTTTTTTTAATATAGTAGTGTTTCTTTTATTTGCTTTTTCCTTATGGATTTGGGTAAGGAGAGAGGAAAACTGGGGAGTAGGGAACTTTTTTCATTCTTTCATCTGTAGTGGATAGAGAATTCCTTTTTAGAAAAATTAAATGAGCAGATACAATGACACTATGTGCCTGCAGGAGCTCAGATTTTAAGATACACATCAACCACCAGTGGCCTCAAATTAAATTATGCACTAGCAATAAAAAAGCATTTCACATTTAAAAACCAACTAGAATTCTTGATCAATGAACATTTCAAAATCTCTTGTTTTGCAGAGGCAAACCCAGGTATTTGCTAGGCAGATATAACAGAATGCTACTTCATTGGAGCAGCATTTAACTGCGATGAACATTTAAAAGTGCGTTTATTTGCCTTCGGAGTGAGAAAATTAAAAGCTAAAGTAGAGTTGTTCTGTGGTCCTACTGCTAGTTACTAGTCTTTTCATCTAGGTAAAACTTGGGTAGGCAACAGTGGTCTCCCCTGAATTGCCTTAGCTTTCCTAAAACTAATTATCTCCCTGGGAATCTGACTTATTTCCTTGCTCTCCCCTTTCCTGTGACCACTTGCTTCTTTCCCTTTTGTTTTTTTCTTCCTTGTCTCCCTGTTTCATGGGCTACAATGGGACAAGAAACATGCATAGCCCCACCACTTTACCCTGCTGCTTGCAGCAATTCTCAATTTTAGGGAATAGTTCCTTTCACTGTTGCTCCTGGCACCTTATTTGCATAAGGATGAACTATCAAACCATGTCACCTCTCCTCTTCTGCAGGACGACAGTCTGCTCATGAGCCTGAGTAGTTTTAAACAGAGTTATGCTTTCTTTCATGCCCTCTTGCATGCTTGGTGCTCTGCCAGGCAGCTGCAGAATGGATGCACTGAATGCAGAATATTCCCTGTGCGGCAGGCCAACAGGAGCTCTGAGGGGGAGGCACATCCAAGCTCCAGCAGCTAAAGCCTGAATGAGCTTTCCTGCTGCCTTGAAAATGATGGATGTACACAGAGGCTTTGCACAACTTACAGCCATATGATCCCCCACGCTGTCCCCTGGAGCCCTGAACAAAATGTAAATTGCCACACAAAGAAACACACTCAATAGCACTGACCTGAACACTACCGAGACCAAGCAGTAACGTAAAAGGTAATGTAACTCCACTGCAAAAGATCAACCTTCACTTATGGGATGTGGTTTTTAATTCAGATACTCATATATTAGCTTAAGGGCTGGCACATTCAAGTGGATGGCAGGAGATAACCTGGGTTGTTCAGTTTGGGTAGGATTAAAAGCTTTTACATCGGTACAGTGATTTTTGAGAAAAGTAATTGTTTCTCCCATAGACCTCAAAAGATGGAAAGTTTCAGTCTAGCCAAAAATAGTGACAACAGGTTTTCTTTTGGTATTTCTGCTCTAAAAGGAGTTCTGTAAAATTACATATTTTCTCATCTTCTAGGAATTAACCAGATCAAATATGCTTGACCTCCTGATGAGCGGAAAATGTTGGCGTTTTTTTCTGTCAATGCTGGACCTGAGAGAAAAGGTAAGGATCCAGCAGGTAAGACTAAACTACAAGAAAACTATGTAGTTTAACCTAAGCAGTTCACTTGCAAAACCAGCTATAAGAAGCCCTGGCCAGTGTGATCCCAGCAGCCCACATATAGTTAGTTCACCTCCAAACAAGGGGTATGCATTTAGAGTAAGTCACATAATAAATACAATTTGCAGCCTGCTAGCAATGAGAAGACCTACTGCTAGCAAAGGGGAGGGATCCACACAATTTCTTTGTGTCAGTTGTGCCAGATATTCAGGTAAAATATTACTTTTCTTGGGAAAAAAAGCCTGACAAGACTATGCAATACCACTGACATCTCATTTTCCATATGCTCTCTATTTCAGCCTACAAATTCCATAGCAGTCACAAACACTAGCACAAACAAATATTTGGTTATATTCAGCTAAGTTTTCAAAAGTTTTGTAAATTCCTCATCAGTTATAGAAAAATTAGGGTTTGCTAGTTAATAATTTATTCCAGATTAATGCAGAATACCCAACTGTGTAGCAGGAGAAGAGACCTCATTCTCCTGCTTAAAGCTACTGCCCTCTAGACTGCAGAAGACCTGTTCTCCCTACAGCACACAGTGTACAAAAACCCCAGAATGCTCTGATCAGCTCTGGGCCTATTCAGTGCAGCAGCAGAACACTTAGTTTTATTCTACAGCAAATGCATAACCTAAACATACAAAAATTCTTTTACAAAGTCCGCAACTACACAAATAAATTGTGTACTTCACAGGAATATTTTGTATTTGTACAATGTATAGTATCAAACTATTCCAAAGGAATTTCATGCCAAAGAGAACAAAGAAAGGGAGCATCAATTACCTCCAACCTAACAGAGAGCCAGGCTGAGGCAGTGAACAAAACAGACCATCAACAAGTGTAGGGAGGCACCTCTGCCCCAGGTCCCAGCCACTAGGGCAGATTCTCTCCCATCCTACCAACAGAAACCATTATAATTTTTAATATTGTTGATTTCTAGACATAAATTCCTGCACATATAGAGCATAAAAGCAGTCCATGGGTTTCATGTGTGTATATTTCTGTACAGCCTCTAATTACATGATCACACAATACTCTTTTTTGATGAGAACTTTCCTTCACTCTGCTCACAGGAAGAATAATGACTGTTGAAAGTGCTGTTACTTGATCCTATGTTTTATGTTCATTGCTCCATTTGTGGCTGCTTCTCCTGCACACTATACTAACTCTGCTCTGAGGAGTAATTTATTTCCACATGGGCTTTTTTGTGGTGTCACTCAGCAGAGCACTGAGTGCTGAGTCCTCAGCAGAGGACTGTTTTGCAAAAACTAATTACTTTGGACAACACCGTTCTCAGATGATAGGCTTGTTTACAAATGTTGAGTTCAGGAATAAGGGAAATTAAGTCAAAATGCCCACTAGAACTGAATGTGCAATTTCAGATTGCAAATTCTGATTACACAGAGTGTTTAACACCTTATGGCACTTTATACTTTTGAAGCATATTTAGTGCTGACTTGATTTCTGTTTTCAGAGCTCAATAGCTTTTCCATCCAAGCTATAGGATCTCAAGTTTAGGGACCAGAACACAAGGAATGCATAATTCAGAAATGACCTGAGTCAAAAATGATCTTACCAAGCATCATAGTGTGGCCCCAGTGAAGAAAGAGGGATAGGAAGAATGAGATGTCCCTAAATTAATGCATTGCTAAAGAGGTGCCCCTCCCTTGTAAGAATCAATCACCTCATTTGTTACACAACTCACTTAAAAAAAAAATTGGAGTAGTCATTCTTTGTACAAGGCTACCAATTTGAGAGCAGATCTCAAATTTATTCCAGAAGGTCCTTTTTTTTTTTTTTTTTTTTTTTTTTTTCCTGTGCATGGCATGGGGAGAAAGTCATACAGGGGAAATAATGAGTAAAGATGTTACAAAAAAATCACACCATAAAGACCATACCAAAGGAGCACAAAGTTCATTGACACTAATTTTTAACTGTTTGATTTTGGATCGTACCCACTCCTTTCAGCTTTATTATATAAAGAACAGCTGTGTTACGTAAATATTTTTATATAGATAGATTTGTAAATACAGGCATACAAACATATACATAAACACATAAAAACACATAGCCTTCTCTGAAACTTACTTAAACTTTCAGTGAGTTCCTTTTGATTTAAAGAGATGCTACCATATCCACTGGTATTCCTGTTTTACATTTTTTATTGAACAAATCCAGAACTGAAAACTAGATTTCCTTCAAATTCCCCTACCTGCCTGATGCAAGGAAATGAAAATGCCTGTCAGCAAAAGTAATGTGTTTAATACCATGCCAGCCCTAAACATCTGTAGAGATTTCTGTGTACTGCAGATAATTCTATCACCAAGCCATATTGCTCTGTGATGTGCTTTTATCTTTGCTGTAGGATAATATCAATATTTCAAGCATGAGCAAAAGAATGTTTTATGAGATTGATGTGGGAAAATACAGTGACAAGTACATAAAAAAGGGCAGAGAAAAATGCCAGGTAGTCATCATAAATGCCTTCCATTCCCACAAGAATTTGTCTAGTTTATTCAGTGCTAATCAACAAGTAGAGGTCCAGTGGGGCCCCAGCGACTTTGATTACATTTTCAGTGCTGAAAAAGAACAGCAAGCAAAAGAGAAAAGAGAGCACAGATAATGGGATGAGAAGACTGTCACCTACGTTCTAGAATTCTAGACCTTTACAGGCCAAAATTCTGTTAAACTTTTAAATGAAATAAAAATAGCAAAAAAACCCAAACAAACAAACCGAACAAACAAAAAAACCCAACCCAACCAACAAAAAACCCAAACAAACCAAAACAAACAAACAAAAAAACCCAAACAAAACCTGAGCCATTTGCTGCACTGCATACGTGCCTGGTAAGGGCCAGATCATTCAGGACAGAAATACTCAGGGAACAAATCCACAACGATGCCCTGAGCAAGAAGCTCTTTGAGCACTGCTGGAACCTGAGCATGGAAATTAACCCTGTATGGCTCTGGCAGGATGAATAATTCACCTCTTGTCTACCTCTGCAAAGGTAGACAAGGTAGGTTTTATGAGGAAAAACTCTCATTTACAGATACAATTATACCAAGAAAAAAGGTGATTTTTCCCAGTGCAGCTAATTGGCTACCTGCGTCCTACACTGGAACAAGATATAAGCTTGTTAAGAAAAGCTCTGCAAGTAAGTCTTCTGGCAAATCCACCAACAGAGACCATTTGTTATATTGTCTGGGCTTTTTTTTCCTCTGGGGCTTGCAGTTCGTCACAGTTTGACAATAGAACTGATGACTATTATTTAACCCCTTTCCACATTAATACTGCAGCTGTTCAGCCAGACTGATTTGTTACTGTGGTTTGGTGTTAGGTACCTCAATATTTGGCTATCAAACTGAGAACCCTTACAGGAAGCTGAGTTTCAGGAAAAGAGTGATTAGCACCCTCTGCAATCAGTTTTAAAAATGTTTCAAGTAATTAGAATTGAGGTAATCAAAAATACTAGTTCTGTAAATCTTGGCTGTTTTAACTGAAAGGAAAAGGAAAGCTTGCAGCCTGATCTTTTCTAAAGCACTCTCCAACACTACTGTCCCCTTACGTGCAACTCAACATGCTGTCCTGGGGACATTCAGATAGTTTTTAGTCCATCTGGAAGTGCTCACTTCAAAACTCATTTGAATGTAATGCCTAAAAAACTCTTAGAAAATAACTCTCATAATAAGCACTGTACCTTTTATGATGTTACGTTATTACCAGACAGCAAATTCATCTGTTTCCCCAAATCCCTTACCCAACTTCTTTTAAATACATAAATAAAGAGGGAGAATTTCAGTGGATATTATTTCACAATATGTGGATCTGAGACATTTTAATAAGAAATGCACCTTCAGGCTAAGAGGTATGAATTGCACACCAAAGGGAATGGTTTAATACACTGTTTAATGCTACCATCAAAAATGATGAAAACATCATGACTTTTACACATTTTAACATTTCTTTAGAGCTGGAAAGAGGGGTAGTGAGAACTACATTTATATATTACATAAATGTCAGAAGTAACACTGAACCAGCCAGCTGGTACAGGTCCAATAGCATTCCCTTCCCCTGACTAAAAAAATACTACCTGAACAGAGATTTACTCTAAGAATGACCCTTGGAGAAAATGCTTGCCTCTTCTGTATACCCCACCAGGTCATGCGGAATGACCCACATGTCCTCACATCATGTCCACTTGTTTCTACATACAGTGTGTATTTTCAAAAGCTTTGATACATAGTCAAGGTATGACATGCTGATAACACCACTTGAAACGGGAGCCAGATGGACCAGATACTCCTATCCACCAGAGAACAACCCAGGATTAGCCAGAGTCCTAAATGCCCTCTGCTGGCAGAGGGATATGCAGGAGAGCATGGTTTTGGGGAGGCCAGCAACAGCAGCAACCACTTGTAAGCTATCTGTGCAGTGACCTAGACAGACACTCTGGAGCAGAGGTAGATAGGTATCTGTAACACTAGCAATACTGAGGAGGGAAATAACTGTTTCAGAAGAAAAAAACGTTCCTTCCTTATCTAGAGCCTTTCTAGCAGGACTTTGCCAGGAAAAAAAACCCCTCAACTACTATGTAGCCTTTGATCATACAGAAATTCTTTTAGGGGCACATCCTTACCTTTTTTACAAAGAGATAGTGGAGACCAGTAACTTCAAGACTGCAGCCCCCTCCAATTGGCAGCAGCCCACCTGAGGCTACCCAAGCCTTGATGTCTCTCTCTTTTCCAAAAGGCAGAAGGAGAGAAGTGGCATTTTCTGGAAGCAAGCCTGGATCCCCCTGAGAGAAATACGTCTGCATGAGGCCACAACTCGAATGCTAACAAGATTTTCACTCTTATGATCTTGAGGATGGGAAGACTGTCAGGTCCCATGTGGGAATTTCCATGAATGAATACAGGACTTAACTCTGAGGCACTGAGGAGGCACAAGGGGAAGCTGAAGAAGTGATGTTGCATTTTATTTTTTTAATTAGTCCAAAATGTAAGCCTTATTTTGTGTTCTCAGAACCCCACCAGGCTTGTGGTAATAGGACCCAGTCTACTCACACAGCATATATCCATTTAATGTATTCCTATGGACTCAGATTGACCAAGTGGTTCTAGGTCTTTGAGATACTGTTGCAAAAGGAGCACTTTTAGACTCCTAAAATGCCATGTAAAAGTAAAGTTAGTCTTCCAGTGTTCTGGAGCCAGTCTGTGCTAAATTGTGCAAGCTCTAGCAAAAAGTATTAGCTTGTACATAAATGTTTTCTCTTGTTCTTTTGGGGTTTTTTATTCTTCCAGTGAACAGGAAGTCCCTAGGGTCCTGTTAACTGACAACAGTAAAGACTGCTTGCACTTGTCAACAGAAACAGGTTTTACACCTAACTATAAAGTATTCTAGCACTTTATTATGTGTATTTGCTCTTAGCTCTATTCCTCTTAAGATGGGTGCTGGCACTTTTGCAGATTCACTGGGGATGGGGAACATCTGAAGCCACTCTGTGCTCATTTTCTGGAGGACAGGGACTTTTCTCATTCCATGGTACACCACTACCTTCTTGAGGAGTCAGGATCTCCAAATAGTCAGGCAACATTTTCCAACACAATGTTTGGATTTATCAAGCATACAGGACAACTTTCAGATTTCTCTTATGCTGAGTTTCTGTCAAAGCACCAGTTTCCCGTCTCCTTTCAATCAAGACCTCCGTTTCCCGTGGCAGTAGAAAAAATCTAGGCTAAGATGGAGTGGGAGAGCACAGGTGATAGAAATTTCCAAGAGGGAGCATATGCCTTGTATAAATTCTCCTGAAGACCAAACACATAGCTCATATGTGGCTACTGACCTAAAGTGAGTGTATTTCCCTTCCCGTTTCCTAGGGAGCATGTTTTCTACATGGAAGAAGTAATAAAGCAGTTTTTCCAGCTTGGACTTGAAAGTTGCAACCTTATCCTTTTCATAGCTTCATTTCTTTTCATAAGTGTAAGAGTCCTGACCAAGTGTTTTCACATCAAGATATGTTTGGTGAAAAGGTAAGGAAAGACTAGCCCAAGGTAATGTTAAACCTTAGCATAAGGATGAAGAAAAAAGAATGTTCAGAATTTTAGACAGTGTTTTTTTTTTTTAAAAAAGTACTAGTTCTTAGTTCTGAAGTACATGTGTATGGAGGGGCAGAAAGAGAATTACACAAGTAATCAATCTGAGTTCCTGAGCTGCCCTGTCCTCCCCTTGCTTCTCTCTCCACCCACTTCAGCCCTTCCTCCAGTGCTCCTGTGAGTTCTTAGATCTGGCTTCAACCAGCATTTACTTAAATGTGAGTACAAGCACAGATATATATATTCACTTCAATGTAAGTATCGTCATGGGCTTTAGAGAGGAAGGATTTTTTTTTCCCCCAAGTATGAAAACACAGCACATTCAGTTATTCTTTAATAAGAAATAACTGGAATATTGATATAAACTAGTCTTCACTCAGTGTCCAAAGACACTACACTATCAACATTTAAAGCGACTTCAGGAAATTAGGATCTTAAACTTATAAATACAATTAGTTTGTCATAGCTGTGATAGGCTTTCTTCTTCAACTTGTTTGCAGCTTTTAAAAACTAAACCCCCAAATAACATATTATTTTTTTTGTAAGTGGGTGCTATGAGCACTGCATCAAAACTGCAGATTTCACAGGGTGAAGTCTGGTGGTTTGGGTTGGCTTTGCTTTTTTAAAAAAAAAACAAACAACAGGTCAGTTTGGAACTTAAATCTATATGTATAATTAAGAAGTGCACTTGTGGATTCTCTTTGAGTGCTGACCTGGCTGAGCACTGCTCCTCAGCTCTGCACTGCTGCTCTGCCATTATGTCACAACTGATCTTGAACTCTTCCATCTGTGAGTTATTCGTTGCCTTTCCTCATGTTCATCTGCTGGCTATTTATAAATTAAACTCTACTATCACAGCATTCACTAGTTTCCCTGAAAGAGGATCTAAATTTGCAGAATATAATGCTGAAGTTGCACAAACACTCCTTACACTGGGAAAAAAACCCCCACCATATAATTCCCATCTCAGAAACAGCAGAGTTACTGTGGATATTTGAAGTATTTCCACTTGGGGCTATTCTACGTATTGCCATTTGATGCAGGCATTTTGGACTTTTAGCAGGCATAAGGGCACAAAACAGCTTACCGCGAATCATTTGCACATATGCTGATAAAGTCCTGGCTTGCAGTGTACTAAAAAAGCAATCACCAGTAGGCAGTTTAGTTTCCCGCAGCTTCAGAAAGTCTGTGCATAAGTGACTGGAGGCTGAAAATCCCTAGGCATCTTATAGCCATACTCTGTCAGAAATAAGCCCTTGGGACCAGATCCTCAGGTAAACGTGTTTGTATTCCTGTTGCTTTTGGGAAATCCTTCTAATTTATACCAGCTGAGGAATCAGCCTTTATATGTGCAGTCTTCATCATTTTCTTCCTACGATACCTTTAATAAAATGAGAATGATAAAAACTGAAAGGGTATGAGAGCGCAAAAAGAAAGTGAGTCCCTGCTCTGTTTCATACCAGTAAGAACCTGAAAAAGCCAGAGCTTGGAACAGTGGCTTCAGATCCACCCCGACACATAGAGCAAAACCTGGCCAAGGTGATGTCCAGAATTATAAGCTTAACTCTTGGTCTATTTTTCTTATCTCTCCTACACTTTCTTCCTGACCTTGGGTAAGTTGATTAACCTTTCTTTTCTAAGTTTCTCTAACTGTGGTATGACTCTGTACCTCCCGTAGAGGTTGTGGTGCTTAATTGGCCAATATCTCTCAAATACTTGAAGTGCTTCAGATGAAATATGTTGTGCAAGAGAAATAATTGAAGTCAATGGAGCTGTGACAACTGACACTAGCTGAGGAACTTCCCCCTGGTGTTTAATAGGATCAGAAGGAGGCTTAGTTAAAATGACAGGAAGCCAAAGAGGCATTTGGTGGTAATAAGACCATAAATGAGTCAAAGGCATTACTATTTGCTGTGGTAATACTCAGATTTTTTCATCTTCCAGGCACTCTATCAGCATCCATTAATTCTTAGACCTCCCCTTAAACAGAGATCTGTAATATGTCCCCCATTACACAGATAAGAAAAATCAGACAGATGAGTGATGTGACTTATCCACAGAACAAGATGTGAGAAATCAAACTTGAGCTCCTGGCTCCTAAGCCTATTCTCAGAGCTCTGTTTCTGCCACTCTTCTGTTGTGTATATGTTTCCTTATCTTTCTGTTTCAATTATGAAAGCTCATCTCCTGCTCCTTTTTCTGCAAGTATGCCTAATTCCCTGTTAGATACTGTTCAGATGCTCTTCCATAAACTTCTCAAAGCTTTCAGACAGAAAGCGAAGCTGGGGGGAATGCTGCTGGGCTGAGCAGCTATCCTTGTCTCAACAGTCCCTTTTCCCAAGTGCCGAAAAGGATGTAAGAGTATTTGCCCTTCTAAATATTTGTCACTGTTCACTACCAGTTCCCTACAGCACTTGGCTGCTGCACTGCAACCTCTCCTCTCAGAAGCAGTTCTTATTAGAATATGCTGGGAGAGAGTCTGTCACTTCAGACTGCCTATTGCTCATTTCAGGAAGAAATCCATGACCTGCTTAAGCCCCCAGGGAAAATTATTGTCATTACTTCAACTCCTGCCATTAGAGGATGCAAGGCTGAGGTTATGTAAGTGTGCTGGCCAAATCCAGTTGTTCCAGAGAATCCAACCACAGCTGTTCTGCTCTGCTCCTAACCCCCTCTGTAATGGTTGCCAGGCCAAGCTTTTGGGTGCTCAGTCTCGATAATAGCCTCAAGGCAAGTCCCCAAAGACTAGTTTCTGTCTAGAAGCAATATATGAACCTGTATCAGTACCCTACTTGAAAATACAAAAATACCATAGTGTGAAGGGATGCTGCTGTGCTGAAGTGTCCCAGCAGATGGAAGTGTAACATGAATTGGGACTAATTATTCAACCTTTATAATGTCATAAATCTATAAACCTGCAATAATCACAGAGAATATAGTTTACTCTATAATAAAGACCTCCACTGCTGCTTTCAGTTATTTACTCTAGATTTACACTCATAGTTCATAAAGCAGAGGTTTGGCTACATTATCTCTACTTAAACTATAGCCCAAAATGGGACAAAAGAGAAACTATAAAACATTACCCAATCAAACCTCAGCACTTACTTTTGATAGCACCACAATGAGACACATTTGCACATGCTATTTCCTGGCTATCTAGAGTAGTCTTGGAACAAGAGAAAGAGCCTTTTTTCCCCTTAAAAAGACCCCAAAACCAAACAAACAAGAAACCATCCAACCAAACAAAAAACCCACACACAACCAAATAGGAGCATTTTAATTGCCATAAAAGTGCAAATTTTGGCCCAGATGAAATCTGAAGGAGTAAGGAAGTAAACTGAGTATGGGTGACCAGATAATAATTTAATAATTTTTTTTTTCTTTCCTTTTTTGACAGAACAGAAAGGTAAAGAAGGATGCATATTTGCCCTGGCTGACACTTGAGTGCTTTGACAATGACATAACACTTCACACACATCTCTATTTTGTATATTGAAGAGAAATAACACATCAGACACACAGACTGTAAATCTAATCTGTAAAGTCTTCCTATCCCGATGAGTTGTCAGTCACACCCAAAAAAAATTCTATGAAAAAAGATCTTATTCCTGTCCTCTTCTTTGCTCTTTGCTTACTAAAATGTAAAATTTGAGACATTTGATTGAGATGTTAGATTCTTAACACATTGAGTATCACCTGTTACAATGAAGTGAACTCCCTAAAAATTTTATCTCAAAGCCATCAGAGGGTTCAGCTGTAAGGGACTCTGACATTGAGTCCCTGTATAACCTTAAGGAAATCTCTTATTTCTTGTGTTCTTCCACTGGGAGCTATTCGAGTCAATTCATCAACATGCAGAAATGTGATTTAAGACCATCAGACAGAAAATCTGAAATGAAAAGCATTGTCATCATAGATTTACATTAAACTATCTTAATAAAGTGAATGCTATGCTATCTTTAGTTACAAAGTTAAAAAAAAGGTAGGCAGAGTCACACTATCTGATAACTAACACAGCAGGGAGATCTGTGACAAGTAGATTCAAAACAGCTAAAACTTCAGAGGCTTTCTGCAAAACTACAGGTGAAAGCAATGATGTTTCATATAGAGACTTGCTCAGAGCTCATCCCCTAATACTGTTTGTCTGAAAAAAACCCAAAACCAAAACCAAACAAACAAACAAAAAAAAATGAGAGAGAAAGTAGCAATTACTATTGGGGCAAACATAAAAGATGACTCCTGTGTGTGCCAGGCATTGGGGAAATTACTACTTTGTCTTTAGCAGAGAGATGACATTATCCCTGCAGCCAAACAGAAGCTACACTGTAATTGTAAAGTCCAGATATATCCAACAAGAAGAGGCGAGAAATATAACTGGATTAAAACCAGAGCCATTCACAAACTAATTTGGACAGAAGTTTTGCTAACAGTCTAGGCTGAATACAGCACCTTACTAGCCACTTAGAAGAGGTGGAAATACCATCCCCAATTTGGCAGCTTAAGCAGTTGGGAATTCCCAGGATGACGGTGGGAAGCTGAGTGGTCACAGGCACAAGGGAGATAGTCTCAGTTGTCATTGGGTTTTTTGCATGTATTTAAATGAACGATACCCCTGTGCTGCCAAATGGAGAGACCATTCTTTCCTGTTTGGGAATAGATTCCAGGAGTTTTCTTTTTCTTGGTAGCACTGATCTGGAATGGTCTACAATGACCCAGTAGGCATATCCCAAATAAAATGATGGCTTATTTGATGTGTGAGCTTTTCACATTTATGCTTGGAGGGAAAGATCTTAACAGTAAAAAAAAAAAAAAAAAAAAAACAACACCAGAGAACCAGCACAAAAGCCCAAGGGAAATGGGACAAAACTGTAACAAGAAAAAGGAATAAATAAATGGGAAGTAGTACATAAGCAGCACTTAAGTCTGTGTGAGCTTAACACCAACCACTTACTCTAAGCTAAATAAATGCTGCCTGGGGACTGCGATTAGAGCAGGCAGCTCAGGGGAGGCAGCAGCTTCTCAAAGCTGGAGCCTGGAGGAGGCTCTGGGAGCTCAACAGTCTGGTGTGCATTTTTGAGCATTAGCCCCATCTGACCAAAGAGAACATGATGTTCACAATAAGGGTGAAAGCACTCCACTCCCCTACCATGTCTATGTAATGCAGTGCCATCATGCTGTCAGCCTGTGTAGAGATGTCATGTCATTTTGTCACATTACCATCACAGAGTCTCAGAGAAACAGGAGATGTCACGTGCCCTGTCCAAACTGGCCACCTTGTGTAGACAACAGCTTGAGTTGCCTCCTTTTCACTTTCCAGTTCCAGCTCAGAGACAAATAAGCAGTCAAATGCAGATATAAATGCTCTCAGAATACTCTAGCTCTTGTAATACTGCTTTTTCAGAAGTAGGCATTGGATAAAACTGCTCAGGCACAGTCCTGTCAGAAGTAGCAGCCAAATTATTAATTTACTTCTTCTGATTTTTATTACATTCTACCTCCAGGTATGTAATCAGGCTTTTATTCACCTAACTGCTTTATTCTCTAACAAGCAATTCATCTGAAGAGTTTTTCCTGTAGGATTTCCACTGTAAGGACCTTTTTTGTTGTGTTAGAGAAAGAATTCACTGCTTCAATGCAACACTTTTGCTCATTAAAAATAATTTCTCAGTGAGTTTAGTTGCAGTAGCTCTTCAGTGATATTACAGACCCTGTTGCAGCATTAGTTCCAGAGAACATGCTAAAGACCAGCAGGGAAAATGAAAGGGAGAGAAGAAAACGAGGCTGGAAGGAAAAGACAGATTGCTGCAAATTATAAGCAAGCCTAGACATGCTGGTGTCCATGGAGGTACTGATTGGTCCAGCCCTGGGAAATGTATTTGACCATAAAGTCAGGCTGTACCCACAAAGGAATTTCTCACCTACTCACAAATGCAGTTATCTCTTGCCGGCTCCCTTCCCCCTTATATCATCCTTAGCTTTCTTCCTTTACTGCCACATCTTCTGTGCTCACTAGAGATGCTTTGAAGCTTGCTTTCACGACATAGACTCATTCCAATCTTTAGGAAAATGTGGTACAGAGAGGCTGTTGTTTATATCAGCAAATTCACCAACACAAGCACATCACCCCAGAGAGATGGCATGTTCAGCTGCCAGTGAGTTTATTTCAGCTCCTTTGCTTTTGGAGCAGACAACTCCTTCCTCAGGAAGTTTCGTGTGTGTGTATGTGTTGTGTGGGGCAGGCCTGCAGCAGCCTGCTCTGTTACCGTATGTGATATAAATTGACATCTTTCAGCATAGCTCCCACTTTTCAAGTAAGTAAGAGAACTGGCATAGTCTAGAGGTGAAGAAAGATTATTTCAAGACACAAAGCATGTTAATCTTCTTCTGACTTAAGCACAGGCACCAGTCAATGATTATTTCTAATATACCACATAAATAATGAGTCACATTATTCAGTGAAGCATCAGCTTAGACAAATACAGAAAGTAGCAATGTGCTACTTTTCATTCAGTGGGCCAATTTCACCTCCAAAGTAAATCAAACCCTTCCTGGAGCTCTTCATCAGTTAAATACAGCTTTGTTTTAATAAAATCAATGTAGAGTCCCTTAGCGTAAAAGTGCTAATCGTGTCAGGAAATTTGTGACTGTACAATGACATCTACATTTCTTTAAGCAGCAGAACAAGGAAGAGTGTGGTAACCTTCTGGACACAGGAAAAATAATGTGACTGTTCAGCCTAAGGGAACATACTAAAAGATAAAACAAGAAACTGCAGTGTTTGTTTAGAGAGGGACTATTGCTCTAACCTGAAGGGTCAATATGCTGGAAACCTCCCTGCCTGAAGTGAAACAAGACATAAAGCTACTGGGATTATCCTACAAGGAGACAACCAGTGCTACCTAAGAAATTAACTAGTTGAGACTTTCTAGACCTTTTTCATCCTTAGTCTTATTGCAAAGTGCTGTCATGGTCACTGTGGCCATGTAATCTCCTAGGAAAACAAGGGAATATAAATTTGGGCCTTCAGGCTTCAGTGGGTCACGTCAGTGTTAACTACTGACTCCTTTATACCTCTGCTGCATCTCAGGAGTCCTTTGATTCACTTCTAACTTCCTGATTCTGGCACTGGTAGGTGAGAAGTGGCCCTTCCACCTGCTTTTAAGCCCTGTGGAAATTCTGCAGTCAGTTTTTTCACTACTATTTGTTCAGCTAGTGTAATTGGTTGTTTCAGGATGGATGAAGCCAGAACTGAGAAATGGGTTTCCATGAGTTACTGAAAGCAGGAAAGGTAAACAAAATCCAAGACTTGAACTTGAAATCTTAGGCACTCCCCTCTCTTCCGAAATCTCATCTGTAACACGTCAGCAAAACAGATGGTGTAGGAGTGCAAAAACATATTGAACGACTGTCTGTCCTCCTCAAACTGGTCCAAGGGTGAAGATGATAATGCCTAGAGATCATCTTTCACCAGGAAGGGGAAGAAGTAGTTTTTCCATTCAACAAAAGACGGAATTAAAGCAAAGAGAATGCGAAATGAGGAGGCCAGTGTCAAATAGCAGACAAAGGCTGAACTGAACATATAAACAGATTTTCTAGATGCAGGCTAGTAACCTCTCCCAGAAGTTATGCTTTATAAAGCACTTAAAAGAGAAAACAGTAGACTATTACATGGAAAGGCAACCCCACAGAACTGTGGAAAAAAGCCGGAGAGGATGCACAGAAACCTCCTTTTTCTAAAGAACTAATGGAACTAGTGCCAGCCCTTGTATATGCAAGAATATAGGAATATCTGAAGAGAAACAAGCACAAACTGGCAGCACTGGTATAAGAAAAAGCCTCATAAGCATCTGTCACTCTTACCTATCCTTTACTGTGTTCAATATGTGGCTTCCAGCAAGACTTACCAAAAGAGTCACCAGTCCATGGGGTAACCACTGTACATTGGCCAAAATTCAAACTGACTTTTCCTACCTGAGGCAGCATAGTCAGCAATACAATCATGCTGACCAGGACTCATCCATCATCACTTAGGCCTTTACATCTGAAAGAGTCAGTCAGACTTCCTTCAGAGTCAGTGAGGGCATTTCCAAAGCTGACTTCATCTGATGTCTTTTAGATGTCCATTTTAGAAAAAGGGGAGAGAGATACCAAGCTCATATCCCTGCACTCTGAACCCCTAAATTTGAAATGTGTTTCAGCAAACAGCTAAATACACAACCTTTGCTGAAGTGACTCTCACTCAAATAGATGAAAACTGAGGATTGAGACAGATTCACGTAAAATTCAAGTAGTAGGAGCCAAAATGAAAAGTTACAGGAAATCCTCTGTAGTGTCCAAGAGGAAGCTTGTGTGCCACAAAGACCAGCAATGACAATCAGATCCATTCCCCTGTATTGATGCATACTGCCAGGAAGAAAATGGTACAGACTTCGTACTGTGCTCCACCAGGATGTTTGCTACAAAATTTAGCATACCCCAAGGTAGGTAATGCAATAGGTCAACATAGAGGCTGGTTATTAAGTTAAATTCCACAAATCAAGACTAATTCCAACAAGAGATCAATTGAACTCCAGCACCCAGACTTCAGACAGTTTAAGTTTTAAGCCAGTATTGACTCTGAGTGCAGGGTTTAGTTTGGTAAAACCAGCTCTTTCTCATGACTTCAATGACAGGGTTGTTAGCAGTGACTAATCAGAAGAGTCTCTTAGGGAAAAGGAGAGTTTAATTACCTTAGTGTTCTACCCGGTGACTTTCCTAGACATACCACACACTGAAAGATACGTGACAATGTGGGTGCCAGAGTTTATATCATCCTGAGTTTGGGACAGCCATGTTAGTCATGGGTTTGATTCCTGTCTCTCTCTTTTCTGAAGTGCATTAGCTGCTATGGAAACAGTATCTTTAGAATGGGCAGGGATTTCTGACACCCAGATGAACCCCATGCTTATGCTAAATGATGTATCTTCTATGCAGAGCTCTAGATAAATCTAACCTTGGCATATTAACTAATCCAGGTCCATCATACACAATCTGAAGAACATTTCCATACAAAGAAGGTAATTCACAAAAGCTTTGCAGTTTTTTTCTT
Source organism: Xenops minutus (assembly GCA_035221455.1). Classification (NCBI taxonomy): domain Eukaryota; kingdom Metazoa; phylum Chordata; class Aves; order Passeriformes; family Furnariidae; genus Xenops; species Xenops minutus. The sequence continues at coordinate 42,104,083 of JAWWEE010000158.1, read as the reverse complement.
ACTCTTTTCTACTCTTGACTGGTGGTGGACTTCTTGTACTCTATAATGTTGTGAAAATGGCAAACTGCACATAGCTGCAGTGATTGGCAATGTGATATTTAGTTAAGATTAGGTAATACTTCCATGCTCCAGTAAGACTTGAATCCACTGCTAAATTACAACTACAATGTAATTAATTTAATTTTTATGCTTCCTGAAATTCTCCTTTTGAAAGGATGCTGCAAGAGATGCTACCTCAATTAGATCAAGTGACATACAGAGAAGCCAGACTTTTACATCCTCATGTTAAACGCTACTTGCCAAAAGACTAAGAGACAAACACAATGAAAACCACTCTAAAAATAAATAAATAAATAAATAGATAAAAAGGGCACTTCTCTTTAATTGAGAAGTCTATCAAATTCCATAAGCTGACTGAAAATTTTTACAGGAGAACAATGAAACAAGAAATTTTCTACTCAATCAAACTGATGGCTCACCTCTTCCTATATCTAAATGTGACTGCTGCTGAATGCTTTGAGAAAGACGTAACCAATTCCCTTCCTGCTACTGCCATTTGTTTCAATCCTACTGCACTATAACCTGCACTGTTATATTCCTCCCAATGCCAATCTGTGATCACAGATATGATGATCAATTTGGAAAATCTTCAAATGCTCCAAAATATTTACCAGATTTTAGACCACCTGGAAAACTATGAAATAATAATAAAAATTACAATTATAGTACATAATTTTCTAACAGGAGTGTGCTTGAGATTTATTTAAGTTCCCCAGTCTTCAGTAACTACAGAAAAAATTCTGAGATATCACAAGGAAAGCAACTGTCTGGATCTCTCATGCAAGCCCAGAAGTGCCTGAAATACCTTTATTTTAGCAACCAATCCTACACCATGGTCAGGACCCAAAAGACTTGGAAAATCTCAGTGAAGCTTCTAAAAGAGGAAGCTTGAAAAATTCAGCTTAGCACATTGGTCATAGCACTCAATCTCTAAAATATCATTTTTGCTCTTCTTGCAAGAAGCAGCAAATGCTGTCAGTATCTCATTGAAGAATATGTATGCCCCAGTTGACCAATTAATTCTGAACAGCAACCTCCTGCAAATGAAGATCTTTTTCCCCCTGAAACAGTATAGTTGAATTAGATATTAGTAATTCACTCATAGTAAATTAGGCTTGATTGATTCAAGTCTACCACTCTGCAGAAATAAAATTAACTGGAAAACATCATGTGGCTATTAACTTTTAACAAACAATAGTCAGAGAAGTCTGAATGTATAATAACACCTGAGCTGCACACTACAGTTGAGAAACAAGCTGAGGACTTGGCCTCCGCCCTGCAATAAGTGGTTGCAATGCTGCATGTTTGGAAAAATAAGGAAAACTAACCATAGCAAAATAGGCATGTGCATGCTTTGCTTTTTTCTTCTTAGCTAGAAAATTTCCAATGCTGCCTTTGAAATTGCTAGCAAGCTGTCATTCTTTGACAAAACTGTTCTGTCTACTATTTGTTTTTAAGCAGGACTAAAAAGGAGTCTGAGCCTGGTGGGGTCTTACATGTCTTTAGTCTTGCTGGAAGAACACCAGTAGCAAACAGGAGCTGTGAAGCCCAATAGTTCATCAAAGTTTGAGGGAGCTGCAGAGCCCTCACCTGAACACTAGTCAAGGCCAATGGCTGAGTACTAAGAACTAAAATCCCCAAAGGACTGTAAAAAGGTCAGAGGCACAGCATGCCTGTGCAGCTATGACAGGTGGTTACTACTGCTCCATGACCATATAAGCAATTCTCAGTCACATCAGCAAATACTTGTTTACCTGGGACTTTTACAACTGGAAGGAAGCAATGATACACATTCTTCAGGAGTCTGGTGATCAAATTATAGTGGTTTTCAACCTTTCAGTTTGTAAACACTCAGACATTTTTGGGCCTTGTAGATCTCTGTGAGGTGATTTTAAGCCAAATGACAATAGGCTTTCTTTACTTAGTCACTTTTTGGATAGCTTAGATGTAGTCCACTCACATGTATAAGTCAAGATCTAAAGTCATTCCAGTAGATCTTTTCCACAGCTTACTATCAAATCCACCAACTTAAAATAAAAAGTCTGTTCATCACTAGATGTTTACAGTAGTGATCACTGCTTTGAAGATACTTGCATGTTCTTTAACTTCTATTTCCAACAGGAGAACAAAATGCCATTCCACTATAGTATTTGCCTTGCACTCAGTGGGGTTAAGACAATATTATGATGCCTGGATGCTGCAGTTTGGCTTTTCAAGGCAGATAATCCTGAGCAACCCTGCAGCAACTGTAGGATGAGTGAATCTAGTTCTGCTTGAATCTCTCAGTATCCTATTGCCATGTGCTGCTCATAGGGTTGGGAGAAAGTCTACAGAGACAATGGCTGCAATTTGCAAGAGCTTCTCTTTGTTTCACTGTCTGAGCTTGTTTGCTGAGGCGGCACCAATTGCAGAACAAGGCTTCAGCTCAAGGGGCCTCACAAGCAGAGAGGCTTGCTCCTGAAGCTTAATTCCCTAATTCGTGACCTTGAAACAGCAGGGACAGGGGAGAAGAGGGAACACACATATGACAGTTGTTGCAGTGAAGATGGCAAAGTGGCCTGAGGGTTCAGGACACAGATCCTGTCCTCGGCTCTATTTTCTACTGGATGTCAGCTGTGGACGTGTCAGAAAATCTCTCCTTGGACTTACATTTGTCTCATAATGGTGATGATCAAGCACTTTGAGATATTTGGAAGACAGAAAATGCGAAAACATTTTGTAGCATCTTATTAAATATAGGACTAGACAAACACCTCTGAATTTTGTTATTATTCAGATAGATAAATATAGAACTGGTTGCATTGGGTCCCTTCTGTGTTTTCCTTCTGTGAATATTATAGCAAGTGACACGTAATGTGGAATGAGAAAAAAAAAATAAAAAAGAGGTAAAAAGAACAATTTTAAACTTTAGCAGAAACTGTTCAAAGAAAAAGATTTTTTTGATTGTGTTAGCTCATTTGCATTTGAGGCTTGACTTGTCTTACAGGAAAAAACACAATGTGATTTTACAATAAAAATAATAGCAATAAAAAACCTAATTATAAATTCCACTGAACTCTCCTATAGCCAAATCCCTCAGTAGCTTCCTCCTATGTGGCATCTGAAGCACCTTCTTTTTTCTTCAAGGATATAGAGTTCTGTAGGCAAGTGTAAAAGTAATTCAAACCACACCACACTTTCATAGGTAACTAAAGATAGCGATGGTAGCAGGAGCCACTGCTAAGGTACAAACTGAACAGGGGAATCAAAGCCCAAAATCTTAAAGAGAACAGTACTAATGGGGGAGGTGAGTAGGACTAACTCTTCCCAGTGAAAGTGGGAGGCATTGTCTCTCCAAAAGGGCAAGTGAAGGACAGTTTGTATCACTGATTTAGCCTTCCAGCTTCACAAACCCAGAACCAGGGAGCCAAGAGAAGAGCTTCCTGCCTGCCACCACAGTATGAAAAGGGCAGCTCTAGCACTGTTATGCCAGCATGACCAAGAGGTCCCATAGTCGCAAGAGAGTCCTGATGGGGCAGAAAAAGGCACAAAAGACTCCACCTCCAAACAAAATCGGGTCAAACTTCCACATGCTTTTCTTTTGGTTTGGTCCTCTTCAGCTTCATCTCTGCTCCTTGCTTATGGCATATGGGTAAATCAGTCAGTACATGGCACATGCCCATTAACTTAATGAATTGGTCCAGCACCTCAGCCTCAGTGGTACTTCCTTAGGTCTTACTGCCTTCTAAAGATAGAGGAGGAGCTAAATTACCTCCCTATGTATGTCACAAAAAGAACCCAAAAAAACCAAACCAAACCAAACCAAACCAACAAACAAACAAACAAACAAAAAAAACACCAAAGAAAAAAGGAATAAGTCACACAGTACATTTTATTCTTTAGACAATTAGTAGGATCAGTCACAACAGGAAAATAATAAGAAAGGCTGAGTTTTGAAAACTCAAGTTGAATACCAAAATGTCATTTTGCACCTTGGAGGGGGGAACTTTGCTTACTTTTCTCACTAACAGCTTCAATTTCCCCCACCAGGACTGATGGGAGAATTATAGTCACTTCATAGTCAGCAGAAGTCAAATTTCAAAGCAGTTTTAAATCAACAGAGGCAGGTGGGGATAGGTGAAGATGCTGAGGTGAGATATGTTCAAGTAACACAGAAATAATGTCCAGTCTTACCTATTTTCATTCAAATTTGCTATAAACCTTACAGAGTAAAAAATAATAGCAGTGGAAATCCAACAAAAAGAGACTAGGAAAAGAGACACACAAGTACTAAACATCATGTTGTATGCAATAGACACACTATGACCAAGAGGTCTGAAAGACAGAAGGACTTCTGATTTTATTCCTGGACCTGCCACATCTTTGACACTTCATCTTCAGCAAGTCACTTATAAGTTTTCTGTACATCCTATTCATAGTTTATAAAGGGGACAAAAATACTTTGAGTTCTTTATACAAGAAATGCTGTACATGACCAGGGTGTTATAATGACTATTAATCCACAGGGTTTGCATTTTTAAAAAAAACAAACAAATCCCAAGTCCCTCTTAGAAATAAAGGGTGTAGGACTGGGCTGTGATCCTGGAAATGCTCATAAAGAGATATTTCTGAGGATATTAATTTATGGATCACTTTTCTCCTATACAGCTGTTGATGTAGATTGATAATCTTCACAGAAAAGAGCCTTGGCAGTAAGCTTCAAGAGCACCTGGTAAAAGAGGCCAAGTTGCAAGTGCTCCTGAAATGACAGCTTGTTCATTGGGTCTCATTGGTATCTCCTGATAACATCTCACAATTTATTTTTTTTTCAATTGTATCTCACTTGATAGAAAGAATTCTTGTAAATGCAAACAGAAGAACCTTTAGAGAAATTAGTACTCCCAAATTAAATAACCTCCTTTCCCCCTTATTTACAAAGACATGCATATTTTTATCTCTAAGTGTTTCCATTCTACAACTGCAACCAAGAAAAATCTGTAGCCTGGCAGTGTAGTGTTGGCATTGGCTGCTGAAGGAAACCAATTCCTCCCTGACATCTTCAGTGACTACCAAATGTCTTTTGCTAAGCATCTTCCAATGTTTATATAAAAATATATAATAATATTATACTATGCAATAACATATACTAGCATACAATAATGTTCCATGTAATAATATATAATTATGTTACATTAGATACAAGATTAATACTATTAACTTCTATTGTGGCATGAGAATCAATTGAAGATGTAACATTATTGCACAATTTATACTCAGTGTTTAGTATTCAGATGATCAATACTGAAGAATGGCAAAGAAAATTTCAGTATCAGAGCTGCTTTCCATGACTATATAGAGCTTCATCTAGACAAGCACATTACACTTCTGTATCTTCTCATAAACATATACCAGCAGTTGTATCAGGCAAGTACGGGCTTAGCAAACACACTGGACTGCTCTGGCCACCCTGACTGCATGCTCAGAGCTGTTAATGCTAAACACACCAATCACCTTCTGTTCAACATAGATACTGCCTTCATAGATACTTCACTTCAAGCATTTGAAGTGAAAGACTACTTTCCTCTTTTCTTACTTACACTTCCCTTTTTAATGTAAGGACTTTTCTGAGATACTTGCTAAAGTAGCAAGTTACCGCAGATTGAGTGTTCCTTATTGTGTCAGTTTCAGCAAGGTTAGTGTGCAGTGGCCACAGCAGTTTGCCTTGGTTGGAACTGTCACCTGAGTCTATGCTGTCCCTGTCCATTGATCATCTCTGCTGGTCATCCCTCAACTTGATTTAGAATCGCATCTCTTTGGGAAAACCACATCTGCAACATGTTTTACCCAGTGACTAGCATAAGGTAGCTGCAATATAAATAAAGAAAAAATTCTCAAAAATTAACAAAAGCACAGAGCACTCCAATGGCCACAGCAGTGAGCTTTAAAACCCTAAGTTGCACAGCATGATGCATGCCACAGATTAATTCATTTCTGAATAATGAAGCTCACATTTCACTGTGAAGAGTTTTGGAGCAAACACTGTTGGCATTTGTCCACCTAGAAGGTACCAGTCACTTTATTATATAAGGACCAAAGATAAAATTAGATTGAGAACAATATGTAGCATCTTCTAGAGCACAGTGACTCACATTCACACATGAGACTGTCAAGCTGGAACACCATCATGGAGAGTGCAAAAACAAGACTGCAGTAAAAAGTACATCTCTGGATTGTTTTGCTGAGAAATGGAGAAAACTAAAGAGCTAGGGACACACTAGTGCTCTCCAACCTACTGATTGTACAGGCCACAGAAATTCATGAACCATAACAGATAAATAATATTACCTCCTTCCCTATGCTTTGCAAATCACCAAAAAGAAAGAATTCAAGGGGAAAATGATGACAAAAGAAAGACTAAATATACCTAAGAGAAGTCTCAGGAGAACATAGAAGGTGAAACCTCTTCCTGTCAGCTTGCGTAGAGACTCTTTGCTGCCTTATTCATACATTCCATCTTAGCAGAGACTGGAAAATGTGGGGTCCCATACAATTCTGCCACTCAGAAAAAGTGTATTGTTCTCATTGTGGTACACACAGAATGAGAGAGGTGAGTAGATAACTCCGTCTGCAAACATCTGTTGTCCTCCCTCATTTCAGCTTCTAATGTAGGAAACAACATTGCCAATTCTTACTTCAGTGAATTCTCCATCCAGATAATTGTTGCATAGCCTTGCTCATCAACTCATGAAACCAGAGGAAAGACAGACCATTTTTAGACTCTAGTCTGGTATTATCAACCTGAGTCCAGAACAACTGATATATTATATACAATTTATCAGAAAATGGTCCTTGAAACCATTGTTGGGTTCTAACTGATGTCAATGACTGTAGCAAATATTGCCAGGAAGCGCTTCCCAGCCACTGCCAACACCTCTCAGTGAATATGTTCAGAAGCTGTCACCCAGCTACTGTGAAGAGGTATCTGATGCCAGCACCCAACTGCTGCCACCTCACAGCAGACCTGGTCAAAGCCACTTCCTGACCACTGCCAATGCCAGCCAACCAGGTCACTTGTCCTTATTGATGATAACAACAAAAAAAAAGTCCAAGTGCAGTTTTGCTTCCACAACAGCTAAACATGATCTCTTTAACCACATCTCACAACCAATGAGCACATTATTCTGTACCCTGGCCTAAGATAGCAGGGAATCCCTGCAACACATTGGATTTATAGCACTGTGTGCCAATGAACAAGAGTTATCCAGCAGTTTTGTCCAAGTCTGAATAAGCAGCTAGTAAAAATACCATCACTGAAACATGGTAGATCTTACTGCCATGAGGCTTTCCCTCTGCCACATTCAGCTGAAGCTGCCTTTCTTAAGATTTCTCCTTTCCCTTGCTGTACCTGTTTTTGCTGTGATACACTAAGCAATGCTTCTCACTCCTTAATTTCAAATAATTATCTCATCCCTACTTAGTCACACATTAGTCAAGTTGTACATATTTAGTTTGTTCATTTAAATCCACATGCAACTGTTTGGCTCCCTTAGGAGATGTGAAAAGCAAAGAATGCTTTTAGTGAAAGGAGAAAATGACAGATTGTCCCTCAATATGTGTGTGTGTATATATACACACATACACTGTATGTTCTGGCACATGGTAGGGTGTATTTACTGTATGAGGCCATATGCTTGAAGAATTAGAACAGAGGAAAAAAGCCAGTTTCTGAATGTTGTATGTCTAGTTTACATATTGTCAAATAGATTCTAAATATATGGGAAACACAGTTCACGAGATTCACAATTCATAAAAAACAGGCAGTCATAAAGATCAGTGAGTGTTCAGGTGTCAGATATACAGAGAGAGTAGGTGGAACACTTCTAATTTGTATGAAGACATATCACTGCTCCTGTCTTTAAAAAAAAAACCAAAATCAAACCAACTGACCAAACAACAAAAAACAAACCAAAAAACAATAAAAGAGAACCCCAAACCAAAAAAAAAAATCCCTCTCTTAAAAATCTGAGCATGCCAAATGTAACAGAAATATTTTCAAAATCTTTGCATCATATGCATATTTACTGGAGTAAGTTTCCACTTCCAGTGGTGGAATCACTTAGCACTCTAATATATCACATAATATGAATATGTCTATACTCAACTGGATGCTTTGTGTGCAGGTGTAAACACATTCAATGGATGAAAACACTGAGAGTTAAAAGCCCTTTTCAAGGTAATAGAAAACCAGATAACAAGAAGAATTAACTGAGTGCTGGAATATGAAGCCAGATAAATTCTCATGAGAAAATAGGACTCTAACTTCCAATGAGTTGGAATATGTAGATTATGTTTGTATTCAGAAGAGATTTAAATATTCAGAAAGAGTAATCTACATCGATGCTTTCATACCCTTTTTTGCTTGTTGCTTTTTGGATTTGAGGCTTTTTTTATTCCTTTCTTATGTTATTATGGGGCAGAACTAGCAATGTTTTGTGACATTTCCTCCCTTCCACCAGAGTTTAAGTTGAAAGAGAAGACTAGTTCTTCAACAACAGCTAAAGGCCATGGCCACAATTAATGCATTTGTACCCAGTTGACTATGTCAAGTATTGCCTTGTGAACTTATCATTAAAACAAAGACTTGTAAAAATGGTTGCCCTGGAGAAATATTACACAGGAACTGAATCTCCTCTTTAGGCTTTTTAGTGTATAGAGATTAGACGTACTCTTTACAGTTTATGCAGCATCTTCTTTGGAACCTCCTAGGATACTGCATTACATAGTGCCATTGTGAAATGACCAGCTTTCTGATTTTGCGAAGTTATTCTATTTATTAAACAGCTGTGGATAATTCACATTACTAGAGAACAATTAAATTCTTTTAATCTAGTAAACTATGTCAATAAAGGACTTCATTGCACATCAAATCATAATCTTCAAAAATGTCCCCAAACCACAGATGCTTCAATAAGTGAATTGAAAACTAAGGATCTTCATGAAGAACAGATTAGCTCTGGTTCTTTCATGGAAACTCATTCTTACATCATGATAGAACAATTTACTTCATTATACTTCAATTAACTGTTGCCTACAGAATCTCTCTGTAGTTTTGACAGGCCTCATTTCCCATCCCAGACTAGCCACTGAACCTTTATGGAACCTAAAATCTCTTCCCCTTTCAGTATTTCAGTTTCCCTTCCTTTCAAATACGAGAATGATGACGTTGGTATCTACCTCAGAGGAATTCTGAGGATTAATTCTCAGATGACTTGAAATCATCTGAGCTGTGATATGTGGGTAGAAACTATGAATTATTAGCAGATGTTGCTGTTACAGTGACAACTCCTTACATTTTTAAAATCTCACATTTTGGTGTGAAAGAAAAAAAGAAAGAGAAACACCTCTTGGTTTCTACAGAAGACCTTAGATTGTGATTTGATTTTGACCTTCAAGATTCTTTTAACTTTATTGTGCAGGGAAAGAATATTGAGAGCAGGGGCTGGAGAAGCATCTGAAATTCAGAGAAAACCTCTCCTCTGTCTTCCTTCTTAATAGCTTCTTCAGACCTGCAGCGCTGACCCCTATTAACCATCATCATGGCACTTTGCCCCACTGGTTAGAAGAGGTTTTCTCCTAGTGTGCTGAGCAAGTACCGACTCCAGCCAGCAAAGGCAGGACTTTATGTATAATGGGAAACAAACAGCAAAAATGACAGGACATAAAGGACTTTGACAGAGAAAGATCGATGGCAGCAAATGGAGAAGTGTCACAAAGCCAACCTTACGCTTGCCAAATTCCAAAGCCACATTTGTCATCTGTGGCACTTTCTCCCTGGTGCAAGCTGCTTGTCAGTGGGACTAGTTCAAGTGTTCAGCAGGTGAGGAGATGTGGAGGTGAAGAAGTGAAGACATCATTCTTCATTACTCACTTCAGAAAGGGGGAAAGGAAAATAAGAAAGTTGACCACAGTACAGTCTTGATTAATTACCAGGCTTGTCAGTGACAGTGAAAGCCAGAGGAGGGTGAATTTTATTGTTATATACACACAGAGCAAATACAACTTCCCTGAGAACCACCAGTTGAATGAGGCAAATGTTAGCATCTGGATCTGGAAGGCCTGCAGGCTGAAAACACAGACCAGCAGAGCTGTCCAGCTCCTCTTTGTTCCACATTGCTGCTCTGGGCCTTGGACCTTTCTGATGGGCAAATCTCCTGGACTGGTGGTAGCTTTGGCCTCACAATAAACAATATGTTGCATAGGTAGTTGCAAATACACACATTGCATTTAAAGACTGTGAGAACAATTCTGTTGTGTAAAACTGAAATGGTTGCAGAGGATTTAAATACTGCCAAAGTGCACATCAAATGAAATTGTGGTTTTTCTTTTCTCTTTCTGATATCTACCCTAAAAGTAGATGAAGACTTTGTTTGAAAATCCTGCCTTTATTGCTAAAGTGGCCAATACCTGATAACTCCTTACATGCTATTCAAAATAATTTAAACTGCAATTATGCTAGGAAAGCAGCTCAGTTAAAAAGTCATTATGGGTCCCATATCATGTACACTTAGTGTTCAAGAAAAAATGCTGGCTTTTCCTTCTCCAATTGCCAACCTTGTAAACTCAGCCTATGATCTGTCGTGGGTTTGTACCTGAAGTTTGCACCCTTCCAGCTTATATATCATCTGAAATAAAGAATGCAAAAGAAGATGTATCTCTCTTGTCTGAAATTTCTGCTGACTTTAATAAAAGTGAAAAATACTTTGAATATATCTTGTTTCTACATCCTGCAGTTCTAATTCTGCATTCACAAAGGGTTAAAACTTGTGCCTATTATTATTGGAGCAAACAGGCTTGAGATCATATTCCAATAGGTTTCAATCACTGTGGCAGCTACTGGAAACCACTTGTCCCATGTTCATTAGTAGTAAAATTGCTTTCAACAGTGGTTGAGAGGGGATTAGACCAACTGATGACAATCACTGTTAAATTACAGGTCACTTTTCCAATACACTCTAAGTATGAGTCTCTGCAACACCCAGAATAAAGACTCTGACAAAGGATCTGGACTGTGAACAATGTATTTACACAGTCTCTGAAAGAAGGAAGATTCTCTGAGCTTAAAGACAGGTATTCAAAGTTCTCAATAGATGTAGGGGGTCTAAAAAAGCATACCTTTCAGTGTGGCATCTCCCAGTATCCTCCCACCTTGTCATCTCCACCTGAGGAGTTAGGCACAATGACATCTGGAAAGCAAACTATGCAAACATTCAGCACAGCTAAGTTGGCAGTACTTCTGGGTACACACAGGAGCAGAGTAGGAAACCTCTTAGTAAAATTTCACCAGAAAATGCAAATAAATACGGTGTCCCAGGCAGCTTTGCTGCCTAAGCAGTGCTTTTGGTATCATTTAAGCTGCACTTTAAAGACCAAAGTGCTTTTGTGGATACTGAGCACAACCTTTTGCCACTGAGACTTCTCACCAGCCTGTTAGCATCATATTTCACAACCTTCAATGTACGTATCCAAAATATGGAAGACACAATGAAGCCCTACAGTATGGAAAGAAGCAGAGGAAGGAGGATCTTTCAGAAAGCCATGAAGCAGCTGTATCCAAGCTGTATCAGTCAGAACCAGCACATCTGGAAAGTACTGTGTCCCTGATAAGAGGCAGATACCAACAGATATATATGGATAACACAATACTGTTGTGAGGAGAACATATATCTCTGCACGGATCTGTTCTACACATTACAGAGACACCACTCGTGGAGCTGGGCTAATGCACCCTGCACCATGCTTGGCTGTGCAGCACAGAAAGTCCAGTCACTGCACAAGGTCACTTTACTTGTCTACAGAAACTACGAGAAATGTGCAACTCCTAAACTCCTAAAAATGGCATCACTTTCATCTCCCTTCCCCTCCTGTCCTGATTATCATGTTAAAAATGGTCCCATCTCTTCAAAACATAAACACTGTCACCCTCAAAGCACACGTGTTTTCTCAGTAAAAATGAGTCACTTTCTAAGTAAAGGTAAACTTTCTTCAGAAGCTTTGTTCATCTTTTCATTCAAATGTGCAATACCTGTTTTATCAGGGTTTCTCACTAAGCAGGTGGTGCAAAATCCAACGAAGGAAAACTGTAAAGATTTTTGCCTTTTTAAAAAAGGTTTAATTTCACCTGGTTCTAAATTGCAGCTCAAGGTGCAGAAAATATGTACTGCTACTAAGACCTGTCTTTTCCCTGACACACTTTATTCATTGATCCCATGTAATGAAAGGCAGCTTGAAAGAGTGTTCTACTTTGTATCCGTTTTTCATGTTCACTGGCTCTTAGCATCCCTCACTACAGCTGGTGACTCAGTACAGTTCCACAGATGTGTCCCCTCCCCCCATCACTTCCACTCTGAAAGCACCCAAATCTGCTCTCAAGCAAAGAAAAAGGAATATACTTCCAAATGCCTAAGGGGCTTTCCCCTTCACCCCTCCCCTCCCCCTCCACCTTGCAGGTATCCGTACTTTGTCCTTCCTGGGTAAGCTTCCAAGTTATAGCCACTATCCTTCTTCCTGGACTGACAATGAAGCCTCACAACACTTTCTCTCAATCATCTTAAGCTGTCAGTCACTATGAATGACATGCCAACTCACAGCTTGAACATATTACACCCACAGGAATCCCACCACTGTCTAGGCTACACAGTGACGGTCTCTGACCAAGCGCTCTAAACCAAGCCAGGGCAAAGGGTCTGAGGCAGAATAACACAACAGATGTGCCACCACCAGGTTGGCACTCTCCTATACCCTATGGCCATCTCATAGTTCCACAGCAACAGCAGGAATGAGATTTAGATCACACGATTGCTGAGGCAGAAACTGTATATTTTATTATCTGCAAATTCAACACACTGTATGACACGTCTTTATCTTTGTGCTTGAACTAATAGAGAATCTCCATCAATGGAGAGGACTTATGACACAGCTGAGAGACTGATTCAAGCTGTTAGAGGAAGCTCTATACAAATGCACAGTTTATCAGACAAGGGAAGACCTTCCTACCTCTTGCTCCAATGCTCAAACCGACTGTTTTAAATGTTGGAAAACACTTTCAGTTCTTCCCTATTATTCTTCCATATTTGAAGCTGATAATACAGTCACTATTGAAAGTGGGAAGTGGAAATTACATAAGAAAACAAAAACACTGGGTTGTTTCAATTACCCCAACATGAACTGGAAATATTAGAAAAGGTATAAAAAAGACTCAGCTTTGAAAATCCACTATGAGTACATAGATTATAGTGTTTAACTGACAGAAGAAGGTAAAGAAGTTCTGCAGAAATTATGAGGGGATCTTAGTCCTGGAGCTTAAGCAGGATGATGTCTCCATAACATGCTACCCTGTGGCTCTACCATGCTGAGCAGGCATAAACTCTCAATGCTCTTTGCACTGGGTGACAAACTCCAGGGAACACAGGCTGAAAGAGAAATGTATCCCCTATGTTCAATACCCACAAAAGCAACATCAAAGTCTTGTAATTTAATGTGTGCTCAGATGTTTATCCCCACTCTGCTTAGGCTGGTAAAAAGTATGGATCAGATGCTTAATGTTTTTAACAGCCACCTAACACTAGAATCAATACTGCCAAATACCATGGGTTGTCCCTCATTAATGCCCTTACATCAGTGGTGTCCCTGACTTAACATACTTTTAATGGCTTTGAACATTTCATCTATACACTTCACTGGCCTAAACAGAAAGAAACAAACATCTCTTGACACACTGTACGAAATGTGTATGGTCTATGAAACTAGACAAAAATCAGAATATGAATACTGGGGCAGTGGCTGCACACCACAGTCATGCTCATCACTCATCACTGGCCTTAGTTCTTTAATTAACAGAGAAAATTTCACCATTCCAGCAGATAAGTGGTCGTGACAGCTAGGAAATGCATGGTGCTCTTGCAGAAAGCAGAGAATAAGAAAGAGAGCAAGGAAGATAATAACTTTTGTGGTTTTCCTCATGTTTAAGGAGTTGTTTAGAGTGCTATAAACACAAGCAGCAAAACAGTTCTGATTTTTCATCTTTGTGGATCGTGCTAAAAAGGCTTAGACTTGTCTTCTTTAGGGTTTGTGCAAAATGCACTTCACTCCTGTCCTCTGTGGGGGAACCCTGCCTGAAGGACTGCCAGAACAACCAGGACACGTCCTTCCAGGAATGGATAGAGCTGACAACCAAATGATTAATGCCAGAGAATCACAAGCTACCTCAAGTTGCAGAAATTAATGTGTTGAAAAAGTTTTCTTAGCATAGATAGTGATTATATGTATTAGATAGATAGTTATATTATTTGTAGTTGTATGTTAATTCCTCCTGGCTGTGTTACCTGGAAACCCGGTTCCCTGCCTCTCCCTTGGCTAGCCAGTGATGTGAGGCTGGCCACTCCCAGTTTCCCCTCTCCTTTCCCTTACCTGTTGCGTGCTACACTAACTCCTCCCAGTTTCCAAGCCTCCCCCACAACCCTATATCAGTCCCATGTGCCCATAATAAAGAGTTCCAGTTTTTTCTCCCCTCACCGGCTGTGGACCGTGTCCTTCCCTCCCTGTCGGCACATGATAGCTCCCACTTCCACTTTTAATTTTAATTCATAGAGGAATGCTGTATGATTATGGTGGCTCCCAGTTTTGGTGCTGTCCTGGTGAGGCAAGGACAGTTTCTGGCCGTGGCTGACACCCCAAAACAACTTTTTTACCCATGGCAAACCCCTCTACCCCAGAGTCCCCTGTACCAGGTAGGCAGTGTGCACCCTTCAGATGATGTAATGGTATGAATATTCATCTCTATAACTTCCTTCTCTGGATAGTAACCATAACATTATGTCACTTTCTTAGAACAACCATATCTGATGTAAACAATTGGTATCTGACTTAAAATTGCTTAGGATGTATTATGTATTATGCCAAAGAAAACCCAAACAACTATTCTGTCAGAGTGACTCCTGGAGGAGTATAGAAAATTTTGCTAATACAATTCCTTCCACACACATCTAAGTATCATTTGTTTTGTTTTGCAACAGTTTGAAATATAGTTGAGATGTGAGCAATATTTTTATTCCAAAAATCATCTGACACAATGTTCTGTTCAAAATCTACAATCTTGATAAATAAAATAAAACATAAATTCAATGATCAGAACATGAAGACGTACTAAAAATATATTTTAGCATTCTATTTATGCTTCCAAATCAGCATCAAACTCATTGTTTTTGCCGGGTGGCTTGTATTCTGTCAGTAGAACATTTAATAAACATAATCTCTATGCTTATATACTCCTGATTTCCAGCCTTAGAGAGGGATTCATCTAATACTGTAGATAATGGATAATTCCCAGGGTCACGTCTATAATTCCTGCGCAGGGAGAAAAAGTAATTTTCACATGATAAAAAGTAGATGAATACTATGCTATTGGATCTGCCCTATAAATGCCTATATTTCTCTACTGACAAGGAAGTTTAGATCACAAATGCAGATATTCATACACATATTGAAAATCTCAAGTCAAATGAGCTGTCAGGCTTTGTTCCTATACTGCTGAAACCATTTTTTAACCCTTTAAATCTTTACATCATTTGCGTATCCTTATGCAAACACAGAACCAAATAAACTAAGAACTATACCAATGTGGATCCTTTGCATATGTTATTGGGATACTGATGTGTGCTTTTGCAAAGGTATAACATTTTTTTCAGCATAATGTAGGGCATAACAAGGTACTTTAGCTTTCAACCAGAAGTAATAATAGAAGGAGATGACTGAGTATATGAGATGCTTTGCTGATATACTCTGAAACTTACTGAATTTGAAATGATTCAAGACCCAAAAGAACAAAAGTTGTCACAGGGATGAGACAGGGTGAGAAAGGCATGTGTGAATGTCTGTGTGTGTCCATGTATGAGGCATATTGTGTAGAAAAATGAGACTGTATTTATATAAACATTTTTTTATATTTTTTGTATA
Source organism: Xenops minutus (assembly GCA_035221455.1). Taxonomy (NCBI): domain Eukaryota; kingdom Metazoa; phylum Chordata; class Aves; order Passeriformes; family Furnariidae; genus Xenops; species Xenops minutus. The sequence goes on along the minus strand of JAWWEE010000158.1, from coordinate 42,088,033 downwards.
TTTTTTTTCCCTCTATGGTTATGCAATTTTATCTTTGTTTTCACTTTCATATTTAAAACTTTTCCTCTTCTATTTTGACTTAACCAAATTGTCAGTTTATTGTTTGATGCATTTGGATGATGTGGTCTTATGTTTTTTCTTCAAATATTGCTTATGTGAGACAGGTCTTTAAACATTTATTTTTTCTCTTTACACTTAGTTCCCTTGTGATTTCTCTTGCTGTATCCTGAGTTTAGTTATGACTATCTCTTTAATGCCAGTGTTTTATGTTTACTGGTATTCCTTCTCCTCATTTCAATGTTCATAAATTACATTTGCTCTTATTGAAGTTGCCTTCTGTCTTAAATTCTCTAGTAACTTGTTCCTGTTAGCGGAAAAAAAAAAAAAAATAAAGAAAAAGAGGGTAGTTTATTTCTGTTGTGTTTCTAATCCAGCAAATGTTTTTTTCTAAATTTTGTGACACATAAAAGATATTCCTTACTATATCCTTAGTGCATCTTTGAAATATCTAGGACAATTTATTTGTATCTTCCTGCTGTTGAAAAATTTGATTGTTCCTTGACTTCACTGTTTTAATCATGTTGAATATAAACCATTGTGGCAACTAGACTGTTCTTACCACAAGTATCATCCAGCACCATCAGCTATCTTAAACTTTTTGTAAATACCTCATCCTTGCTATGACTGGGTGAAGGCTTAACTTTGTCATGTTTTCGGTCCATCTGATGTGTTTAGGTAAGTCCAGTGAACTTCATGAGAAACTTGAAAGAGAAAAGCTCTTAGTATTACTATCTGGAAATGAAAAAGTACTTCTCAGTAAGAGCTACAAAACCTATGCAAAACCTACACATTTTGGACAAGTTAATATATTCTTCAGAACTGGGACTATGAAACTCAAGGACTTATAGAAATGAATCTTTTACTAAGAAATAAATACCAGCCACATGTAATACTTATGCAAGCACTGTATTTTTTTCAATATGCATCCACAGATGAAACATTTATGAAGTCTAAACAACAATAACATCTCTTGAAGGGATTTGACAACTATAATTGTTGCAATGTAAGAATCAGTTTTTAAATTTTGTTCCAGATTCAAGTACTAGTTGTTCAAGTTGTCTGTGCAGACTGAAAGTTCTTTGAAGTTGGCACTTTAAATCTTACATTCATTAAAAACATACATTAGGGATAGTGCTTCTATCTCATGTAATGCAAATAAATGTGCTGCTTGCAGTCAGATCCTTATTGTTCAATACTGTCTTATAATGAAAGGGAAGAAAGAAGATTCTTGCAAACTGTAAATGTTGGGATTTATAGGGTGGAATTATTTGTGATATCTCACGATGGACACTATCCTTATTGTGGCAGCATGTTAGCAAATTAATATAAAAACTAAGTAATAATTGGAGTCATATAAAAATTATTTCTACTTTTGAGGAACTTCAGGTTCAAAATAAGGAATTTTTCTGCCAAGAAATTCTCCATGTTGCAGTGAGGAGGCGACAGCTGATGGGAGAAGCTCCCCCCTTTCACCCCCTCGCTCTCGGCCCCCGAGATTCCCCAGACAGAGCCACACAGAGACCACAGGAGGGGAAGCAGAGAGAGTTTATTAACATGGCTGGGGTGTATATATAGGTTTTAGGGGAATCCAAATTACTACCAATAGAAATCAAGGGATATATGACCAATGGAAAAGGCTTAACTACGGGCCAATAGAGAAATGTAAGCAGACACCTTCAAGGATGAATTCCTTGGTGCTTAGCTACATAGATAAGGGGTGTTCCAAGGGGTCTTGGGAAGAATAAGGATGACTAAGTAATAGAGACAAGGAAACCATTTTACAACACAGTAAAAGCTTCAGCTTTTAAGACACCCTGGCTAGTTTTCTTCATCTTCAGAGACCCATCACAACAGGGAGGTACTGAAGAAGGAACTTACGGGCAACAGGCAGGGAATAGAGGAGGAATTGAAGATTTTGACTGTAGATAGGAGGGCTTGTAGGAAGCTTCTTAGATGAACAAGAAAGATTATGTAGAATTGGAAGAATTTGAAGAAGCAGACTTTGTGAAAATCTCATACAGATTTTAATCTAAAACTCATATTGAGCTCTGCAAGGAAAATGGGTCAGAAGTAAGGCACACAGAATTCAGGTATCCTTTGTTTTTAATATACCAGATCACTGCTGAGAGTACAGTAAAGGTATGATACATTTAATCCTAAAGTAACAGTATGAAATAGCTCAAATTATTTGTGCTCTAATAAAAATATGTCTCTCTTAAATATGAAAGGATCATAGAACATCCAACTCACATGTTGCAATTGTACATGATTCAAGCTGTGTAGATAGCTCCCATTGCCATTTACTGCTGCTCAACTCTGATGTTTTAGGGAACCCTCAAAAATAATTAAATGTTTACTTTTTCTTCTATTCAATTTAAAATGGTTTAGATTTTGCTTCTTTGGTAATAATTGCCATTTTATTTGCCCTTTGCCTTTCTTTCACTCAGAATTAACTTTATGTTTTACCCATTCTGGGATTATTTTATTCTGTTCCTGGTTAATTACATGTATTGCTATTCATTTACATACTTCAATATTCAATTGTTTTACTTCACAGGTGTGGTGGGTTGACCTTGGCTGGATACCAGGTGTCCATCCAACCACTCTATCACTCCCCTTCCCAGCTGTAAAAGGGAGAGTAAATAAGATGGAAAACAACTCATGGGTTGGGATAAGGCAGTTTACTAAGGCAAAGCAAAAGCTTCTTCACACAAAAGTAAAGCAAAATATAGCAAGTTTTAGAATCTTCTTCCACATCATCAGCAATGTCCACCCAATTGCCGAGAAGCAGGGCTTCAGCAACGTGTAATAGTTTCTTAGCAGACAGCCATTGCAAACAACAATTTCCTCCCTTCCTACTCCTGTTATATCTCAGCTGATGTCATATGGTATGGAGAATCCTTTTGGTAAGTTTGGGTCAGCTAGCCTACTTGTGTCCTCTCCTAGAACCTTGCCCTCAATTAGGGAAGAAATCTTACAGTGCTGATACTGTGATCAGCAGTAGCCAAAACACTGATATGTTATCAACACCCTTCTAGCTACCAAAGCAAAGCACAGCATTGTGAGGGCTGCTATGGGGAAACTAACTCTGTCTCAGCCAGACCCAATACAACAGGCTTCCTTTCACCTGTAAATTTGTGACTTTTCATTTACCTTCTCCAAATGCTGACTTTCCAAGTGCTTTTATCTTCACTGCCCTTCACCTGCAATCAACAACTTAGCTGGATCATTGGCTGTGCCTGTTTTGTCAGGTTTCTCTAGGGATACAATCACCTTTCATGTGTGACTCTCCCTCCCTCCCTCCCTTCCTCCCTCCCTTCCTCCCTTCCTTCTTCCAAATTCCTTCTGAATTCCTTCCTTCCAAATTCCCTCCTTCCTTCCCCTTTCACACCTTGCCATGCAGCTTTTAATTTGTACTAAAGTAGAGCTTAATTGAAAGCATGAGTAAGTCTCTAAGACATCCAATAACTATTACTCAGTGATGTACATGCAAAAATTTAACATTCAGTTACCATGTTCAACAATTACATCTGATCAACTGTGCACCAGTCAATATCATAATGATGAGTGAAAGCATAATATTGAATGATAACAGAGTTCAAAGCCTGAAGAAATTATGAGCTTACTGTGAAAAGAGTATTTTGAGGAAAAACTCAAAAGACTCAAAAGATTATCAAGCAAATTTCCTAGGCATGGTGTGGGAACTGTTATGTGTCAGAAAACCCTCCCCAGAAGTACTCTAATTTTTTTCTGAAAACTTTAATACAGTTGTCATAATATTTTTCCCTGTCTTCAATCCCAGAGAGGAGTTCTTGACGCATGTAATTTCCTAGTCCAAACATAGTCCAGCATTCTCGTACACAGTGAGCAAAGAAAAAAAAAAAAAAAAAAAAAGAAGCCTTGAACTCACCTAGTGATGACTGCAAATCTGAGAAAGATTTGAGGTGACAGTCCATTCTATTGCTGTTTTATTTTGGCTTTCATTTCAAATCCATTCATAAAGTAAGTAAAATGATTCTCTGGAATACAGACCATCTTTCATGTTAGATGCAAACTTCTTCCAGCATTAGCATAACATGTGACCCTTGCTATTTATGTTAAGCTGTCAGGCAAAAAAAGAAAAAAAAGAAAAAGAATTTAAAATGATGGCCAATATTAATTAGATAAGCTTCTGAAGGAATTATGAATACATAAATTTTCCAAACAGATATTTCTTCTTTAAGTCTTGCCTGTAGCTAAGAGCTTCCTTTTTCTGTTTAGTTCCCTACCTGGATGGTTCAACTCTCCTGGCCTACACCTCAACTCCCACCTATTTGAGGAGTCTATATTTGATAGACTATAGCCCACTAATTTACTTCATTCATTCTGTCCTTTATAAATTGATTCACTCCTAAAACTCTTGTTCTAGTTTTCTCCCTTGAAAATTTCACTGCAATTGGTTCCTTGCCTATTGTACTGAGTAAAATGTGAAACAGTCTAAAAGGTTGTTTTAATAAAAGTGTCTGGGATAGTTATGGTTTTAAATTTGTCTCACCTTTTATCTATTTTTATTTAAAAGGAAATAAACCTCCTTTATGTACTTCAAATTTTAGAAATCAACTACTGCATTGGGTTTCTGTGGCCAGGTTTTGGTAGCAGAGGGGACTACAGAGGTGGGTTCTGTGAGAAGCTGCTGGAAGCTTCCCCCATGTCTGGTAGAGCCAATGCCAGCCAGCTCCAGGACAGATCCACTGCTGGCCAAGACTGAGCCAACCAGGATTGATAATAATGCCTCTGTGATAACATAATTAAGAAAGAGAGAAAAGTTATTGTGCACATGAAAATTGCAGCAAGAAAAGAGTGGTGTGAGAACATGTGAACAAATCTGCAGACACCAAGGTCAGCAGAGAAGGAGGGGCAGGAGGTGCTCCAGGCACCAGAGCTGAGGTTCCCCTGCAGCTCATGGTGCAGACCATGGTGAAGCAGCTGTCCTCTGCAGGTCATAGAGGATCACAGGAGAGCAGAGATTCACCTGCACACCACGGAGAAGGCCCCCCACCAGAGCAGGTGGATGCCTGAAGGAGGCTGTGACCCTGTGGGAGGTCCATGCTGGATCAGAGTCCTGGCAGGGACCTGGTGACCTATGGAGAGAGGAGCCCATAGAAAACCTAGACCAGGTTTTCCCAGTAGGTCTTGTGATCATGGAGGGGACTCACACTGGAGCAGCCTGTGCCTGAAAGACTGCACCCTGTGGAAAAATGACTCACATTACAGCAGTTTGTGAAGAACTGTTGCTGTGGGATGGACTCACAATGGAGAACTTCATGAAGGATTGTCTCCTATGGGAGGGTGTTTTTAGGACTTATTTTACATCTTATTATCCTGCTCTGATTTTGTCAATAATAAATTTAAAGTCTTTGACAGCAACTAGTGAATGATCTCTCCCTGTCCTTATCTTGACTCATGAACCCTTTGTTCTGTTTTGTCTCCTCTGTCCAGTAGCAGAGGGAAGCGATAGAGCAGCTTTAGTGGGCACCTGATGTCCAGTCAGGGTCAACCCACTACAACTACTTATAGAACCATTTACTCTCCAGGTGATCCTTCCTGTATTTGTTTATTTTCCTACACAAATAATAAAACATGTAGGACTTATTTTGGTTAAAAGATGTATCCATAAATGTTTACCAGACCACTTACCCCTGCAAACATCTTTTTTTCTTTGCAGAAGTCTAAACAGGATTCTTCATGTATCTCTTCACAAAAAGTATACTCTGCTCCACGTCTGTGATCTGAGAATGCAGTTATGACATTTGACCTTTTTTTTTTTTTTTTTTTTTTTTGGCACATGCTGATAACGTGAAGTAAGGCAGAGGATTCTCAGAGTTATGAGTATTTGAAGTGCATCTGCAAAGTGCCACCATATTCCTCTCCCTGCAGGATGTTTATGGCGGGAGGCCAAGGAGCCTTCACACTACTCCCCTCCTCCATTCCATTCTCCATAGCAGGTGCTTATTGTTGTTCAGGGAACCTTTGAGGGGCATGACGACAGTGTTCCATCTTGGGAGCAGCAACTGCATTTTACCCTCTAATTCCTAGACTCCCCTAATTTTAACCCTATCCATTATTCCACAGTTGGAAAGATTATTTGTCTTCTACACAAGCTCCTAAGAGTTGAAGACAGTAGGGCTATTAAGATTGGAATATTTTGTTATCATATCATTTCAAATATATTTGAAATTTAGGTATATAGTTGCATGGACTTTTGAATAAAAATGGCAAAAATTGCACCCACAGAGACAACATTTTTCCTCCACTATTAATATAGTTGTTTAAAAGAAGTTGCTTGTCTTTCTCTCTGGAGCAACCTTTCTTTGACCATTGGCCAAGTAAAGTTGAGACTCCTAGGTAAGTTTACATTCCTAGTTTTTAAGTGCTAATTCTGGGTATGATAACTCCTACCCCTATGTAAAGCAGCTGATTTAATTCTATAAAGAAAATTCCTGAATGAAAATAAATACTGTAATGAGAGGACAACACTAGCCATATACTCAGATATCTTCTTAATCTTTTATGCTAAATGAAATAGTCTGTTTGAAGCAAAGCATGATTTAAACCATGTTTCTGAAGGCTTTCAAATTTACCACAGTACTTATTCACATAGAACATTCACTGAATTAATATAAAATATTATCTATGAACAAAGATAGGTACAAGATTTGGCCATTACTTTAATTGTGTATACTGTTTTCCAATCAATATCTGTAGCAAAGCTATGATGTATTTACAATATTTTAACTATGAATAATATTCTTTGTTTGATAGTTTTATTTCTTCTGTTTCATAGTCAACATAACACACCTATTACGGGAAAGGACAATTGCTCTGTAATGTAAACCAGCAGGCTATAACTAATGCTAAATATGCTGTTACAGAGGGAAAACACCAATTATAGTAGTTACTATTATTTTAAATTCATTTTCATGGCATATTCAGAGAATTAGGAAACTGTAATGACAGTTTTGCAGCTTTGAAACTTTTTTGCACGATTTTTGTTTAATTTATGAAATATTTTTTGTGTTCTGTGGTTTTCTCCTGAAGCACACAATGTATTAAGAAGCTAGTGAGATGCTATATATTTAGCCTCTGTGTTCCAGCTGCTCTTTTCAGAATGATGCTGGTAAGCCACAGCATTCTGAAAACATTGTTATGTTGAATAAGCCAATGTGTCTTCCTGTGGAGCAGCCATCTACAGGAACTCTGACTCTCAGACACTACATTACTGTGAGTGTTGCTTTGTTTCTCTAAGCATCTCTTCTTGAAAGATATGAAGGTTGCTGATCTCTAATACTGTCTTGTTTCTTTGCTTTTTTTTTTTTCCTTCTAAAAAGCCCAGCATGACTCTGTTGTCTGATGTTTTCAGAAGATCAATAGCTAAAAATCTTGACTAAAAAAATATTTTTAGCTCCAGTTCAGAATGAAGCACATAATTATCTTCACTATGTGTAAACTTAAATATCTTCTTGTGCCTTTAGTGGTTTCTGAGGTTACTGCTTTTTACAAAAGTGACACTGAGACATAACGTACTGACAGCAGAGCAACAAACACCTTTTTATGACCCATGAAGCTTCCTCAAAAAGGGGTGGAAGAGGTACTTTGGCTGTGAAATCATCCTGAACCCAACTTAGTTTTAGCTTCATTGCTGTCAGTATCTGTGCTAAATTTCCATTTGCATTACTTGTAATTATTGCAGTGCAGGTATTGTCTTCAACTAGTGTTTAACTACTTCTTGAGCTATTTAGATTTTCACACATACATTCATCAATTCTTCTAAAATTAAGAATATTCCTACCATAAGCATTATATTTTAGTTCATGGTACTTAATTTTGGCTTGTTCAAGTATACCTCTTGTGCCATCTTAAAAATTGTGCTCCTCACTTTTAAACACATTCTTGTGAATATTTAATTCTGTCCATGTTCTTTAGGAGAATCTGATGTGCTGAACTCAGAGCTGAGGGTTCTACCAATAGACAGATGGTAAGATTCATGTCAAGTTGGATGGAAATGTTGATTTGCTGGAAAGTAGGAAGGCTCTGCAGAGGCATCTGAACAGGCTGAATTGATGGGCCAAGGCCAACAGTATGAGGTTCAATAAGGCCAAGTGCAGCACTCCAGGCTTGGGGCAGAGTGGCTAGAAAGTTGCGCAGAAGAAAAGGACCTGAGTTTGCTGGTTGACAGCTGCTGAACACGAGCCAGCAGTGTGCCCAGCTGGCCAAGAAGGACAAGAAGCAACTCAGTGTGGCACTTGGTGTTATGGTTGCTTGGCATGGTAGTGTTCAGTCAGAAGTTGAACTTGATGAACTTGGAGGTCTTTTTCAACCTTAATGATTATATGATTATATGATCATCTTAAAGTAGATGTCTCAAATAAGTCGAGTGAATAATAGAATCAAAAAAAAAATCATTTAGGCTGGAAAAGACCTATAGCCATGTCCTTACCTTCCTATCTTTGTCTGGATATAAATCCAATTGTTATCTGAGTTTTCTTGTTATATCTTTTTGACCTCTGTCTGTCATTTTGTAGGTTTTGGAGCTCACTTAGGTCCTGTGTGATATCTGTTCAGCTCATATAAATATCTTGAACATCATAGTCTGTTTAAACATTTATATTTATGGAATGTGTTGCCTATAAAATGTACTGCAAGAGAATAGTTTTGCTATGGCTTTTTTTTCTACACCAGAAATATCTGTGGTTAGTTAAGGTAGCCTGAATTAAGAACATCTAATATTTAGTATTAAATTGTTAAATCTCTTTATGAAATCTTCCCATACCTAAATATCAAATTTCCCTTACTTGAATTTCACTGACAATGGTAGCAGAACCAACAGCAGGCATTCCAGTAATTATCCCAGGGAGTGTATATAAAACATGTGAGCAGCTAGGGAAGAATTCACTTTGTTCTGATAGTCCTACTCTGTCTTAAAATACATGCTTAAGTAAAAAGTACTGCAAAAAACCTAGAAACTTTATGTGTTTATTTTTTTATGACTCTCAGACTGGTGAATTGATCAGAACAATATTCTTCTCTGCAGTGTGACAGATAGATAGATAGATAGATAGACAGATAGATAGACAGATAGATAGATAGATAGATAGATAGATAGATAGATAGATAGATAGATAGATAGATTTCAAATTCATGAAAACATTCAATCAGTCCTTATGTAGCTGTGTGCCAAAGACCATAAGTGGTCCTAAATGAGAGTTTAACCATGCTGAACTGATGAGACATTCATATATTATAAACCACTATTTGCTGATGCACAAAGATGGCAAGATGCTACCACTCTTGAATCATTAAAGACTCAAATAACTCTATGAACAAATATCAAACAGATATAGTCTCAAAGGTATCAGTTATGGATTAAAAATTATTTTATTCAGCCTTTATCTGTGCAAGTATGAAATAAAACTACTTGTCTTTCTTCTTAAGGCAAATCAAGGTAATTATAGTTGAAGCAATAAGGAGTTGGTAAGGTCTTTAATTCTAAAAGGTGTTAAATACTTTGGTCATTCACCTGTCTTCTAGTGTGCATGACTATGTAACTAATCTTTCAAAGAACATTTATGCTATTATCTGGCCCTTAGCTATAGTACTGCCAGATCTTATTGGTAAGGATAAAATTCTACAGCATTGCTGTTTCTCATATGCTGGAAGTTCAGGCAGGCTATTGAAAGATTTAAAGATTCATTGCTCAAATTTGCTTAATACACCAACTTGTATAACTGCTGAAAAAAATATATATCCAAAATATTTATTTTATATTTTATATAAAATTAAAACCGACAATAAAATATATGCATCATCTATCTTACAGTATGTTGCAATAAAAGCAAAGAATCTGTAGATTATCATGTGGAATATTTAACATATTGTCAGAGGGATGTAACTAGGAAAAGAAATATAGAAGAGTCTGGTAGTTTTAATTTTTTATGCATATGTCATCTCAGCACTTTTCTCTCAGGAGTATTTATTTAAGTCACATAATAAGTGACTACAACTTCTGTATTAGGGTTGACATAACAAGATGGTGAACATCTAAATGTAGGCAGCTAAATGTAGACATCTACATGTGAAACAAAGCTAAGAATCAGTTGTCTAAAAAAATCTTCTGACTCCATTTAGGAGACATTGAGGTCCCTCACCTGCATTCTTGCCAGGTTGAATATCTGCCAGTTTAAATCTAAAAATAATCTAAAAAAGCAGAAAATTAAGCCCACTCCTATTTAGAGGAGCCTAGAATTATTCAATTGATCAGATATATCTTCTGCTTAAACTGAATATTTGGCTTCCCACACTTTCATTAACTCAAGGAATAAGATCTTAATTGATTGTTTTGTGAGCTTAGCAACAAAGTTCACATTTAGACATCTGTACTGTAATTGCTGAAAATCAAATGCCTGAACCAGGATCAGGGCTGTTTATATGCAAGGGTCATCAGGTTTGAATACATAACAAGAATAAATCTTACTCCCCAGAACTTACCCAATAGGAAAAAAACTTACTGACTGTTTACAATATTGAACTTTCCCAAGAAATATTCATTGATGCTATCTATTACATATTTGGCTTGTCTTGCAAACTTCACTAAAAATTGTTTTCTAGTGCTTAACTAAGAGGTTTAGCCAAGACTTATCAAAGGTTGCAAAGAACTACAATGTCTGATCATGTTATCATGTTATCTGGTCAGCCAAGAGACTACCAGTGATCTTTGAATCATAAAAAACTACACGTTCACAAGAATATCCTGTATGATACATTATCCTGACCATTTGCTATCTCCTGAGCTGTTAATTCATGGCTGCATAAAGTGGGTATCTTGCATTATTGTGCTTTTGGCAGTTTTCAAATGCCTTTTTAAAACTTAACAAAGGAGAAATGAAACAGCACAGAAGAAGATATTTTTTAATTATTGTCTTAGTTACAGTGGCCGGGACAAGTTTGTCACTGTGTAGGTATAACCAAGACTGTGTATTCTACACCCTCTACATCATTTCTCATGAATGCTTAATAATGGACCATTTGCAGCAGCTGCCCAGGGCACACCTGATACCTCAGGCTACAAGCTGGGTGTTAAAGAACCCTGTGAGATAGGGGAGTGTTCTTGTCTTTACACCAATGACTCATCTGTGATAACTCGTCTTCAGGGAGTCATTGGCACCTTCACACCCAGCCTGAGGGGTCATGTCTGCTAATGGTCCATCAAAAATTCCAAAAAGATCCCATGACTCACAGAGTTAAATCACCCATTGTGAAACTCCGCACCCTGGGGGAGGTACTGGGCAGTCCCACCTGAACCTGAGCATATATAATCCTTGGGGTCTGGGTATGGGGGTACCACTCATTGGATCAGAGGAGGACCAGAACCTCAACAGGACTGCGACTGTCACTGTAAACCAGACTGTGACCATCATCATGACCAACAGATTTTCCTTTCCTTTTACTTTACACTCAGGGGGACATCTGCTCTTTTGTGGGTTAAAACCAAATTTTCTCTGTGTCATTGTATTTATTGTAACCTTTTTAGTAAATTGTAACTCTGACTTGTAATCTCTTTTGAGTTGGGTTCATTTCTTCTGCCAGTTTACCTTTAAACCAGCACAATTATGGGATGCAATAAATGCATTTTATATAGGATTTTAAAATAATATCAAGGTGTTTATTTCCGAAATATGATATGCAGACATCCACAAAATATCTACATGACTGTATACGTAAAATAATCAATTGATAAAATCTGTTGTATTGAGTCTTAATTTCAGTCATGGCCTTGCATATTTGATCACCATAGGATCACAATAGTGTGATAGTTGCAGAGAAAGCAAAAACGTCATTATCTATAATTGTTTATTATAAGTAACAATAACATTACTCCAACACCTATTAAATTGCAAAAAGAAAAATAAAATACAAATTTATTTTCATCCAGAATACTTACTAAATATAATTGTGTTAGATTACTATCAAATTTCATTTTGAATTCTTATGAAATCACAGCAAAGTGTAATTTAAAAACTCAGGTTTATTTGTTGTGAGACCAGTAGAACTTAATTTCATAAACTTCAATTAACTATTTTACATTTTTTGACAGAACAAGTAAATCTTCTTCCTTTTATTGATTAAAACACAACTATGCTTTTTGAAGCTTTATTAAAAAAAAAACCAACCAACCAATGAAACGAACAAAAAAGCCCAAACAAAACCAACAAAACCTATTTTTTCTGCCTTCATTTTTTTTCTCATGCAAACATTAAATTAACATTGTTCCTATGAATATGCTGTAAAATTATAAAATTATACATTTTCAAGGAAAATAGCATGTTTTTAGAGGTGAAATATAAATGAATTAAAAGAAGGTTGACAAGAAAGACAGATGGGGAATAAAGTTTTGCTGACATTCTTTAAATGTAGTTAATTTTTTTAGTTTCCATTTTATTTTTAGTAAATGGATATGTTTATAGTTTAAAATCTGAGACTTGAATTCAAGAAATCAACAGATAATTTTAAAAAGTTTTCATGAATGATTTTGAAAGGCCTCAAAGAACTGTCCATAGCCCCTGACCTTGCTCTTTTTTCTACAGGGAGATAAATCCTGTTTGGTATCCTGCTGGAAAGTATTTCCCATGAGTACAACTGTCTGGTGTGCATAATATGATCAAGTACAAGAACATAGTTTAGTTATCTATATAAAGTGATCAAGTACAAGCATATAGTTTAGTATCTATATAACTTGTTAAGCTATCCCGTCCTCACTTACTGAGTTGTTCAAATAATTCCTCTATGTGAGCATAGTCTCTGTCAATATATGGTATTTATGTTTCTAATTGTATATTGACAGGTTAGAAAAGGAAATTCTAGAATAGAAGCACATAACATTTTATCTGTTTATATTTAAATTATGCAATTGCATTTACGCCATGGGAACCAGGCCCAGTTCTCTAATATACCTTCACTAAACACTTCCCATAAAAGAATGAGAAAAGATTCAATGATGAAAAATGATGGTAAAAAAATTAGAAGAAAGGGAAAACACTTTTCAGGGATGGGATAATAACAGTAACAAAAATAAAATCAATAATGACAAAGGAAAAAATATCTGATAAGACAGATATTCCTAACTAATAGGAAACATGGCGGCCAAAAGAATTTACATTTCTGGATGATAGTAGACCTCATATTGAAAGAGTCAAGAATGCAACGTCACTGCAAAATAGAACAAATAATGTTATTTTAACATTAATAATAATTTAAAATATGAAGTTTAGTAGTAAAATATTTACATAGTAATTATATATACTTAGTAGTAAAACTATATAAAATTTCAGCACTATATTGTATAGAGATTCTAGAAAATTGATAAGTCCTAAGCAGAAGCAAAAGAATCTTCAGAGTTTTAGAAAGCGACATTCATAATTAATCATTGATGGACTATATCTTGTTGGGCAGGAGTTATAAAAGGAGGCAAGTAGCAAAAAAAGGCAGAAAATAATGATGTGGGATTTAAAAAAAAAAAAAAAAAAAACAAAAACCTGGAAATGTTATTAAGTGTTCTTGTGAACTGAGACAAAACACTATTTTACTTATACACAGATTAAGGTTAAATATTAAAGAAAACCAAAGCAAAGCAAAGTTTCTGAATGAAGACTTAATAATGACTGCATACTTGCTAAGAAATTTGTAAAATCTCACCCTTCAAAGATTTACAAGGATAAGTTAGGCAAACAGATACAAGGGCCATGCATATATGTATCCTTATATCTTCTCACAAGAATACTCTTCAGTTTTCTTGTCTATGTTCTATCACTGTATTTTGTAAAGTAATTAAAAAATGAATTTGATAAAAGCTATACTCCAGATCTAGACTATAAATAATTGGAAAACAGGAAAGAGGAAAATACGTTCTTTCCTTTTCCCTTAGAAGACTTTTCTAAAAAAAATAGATAACTGTAAATAACTGACTTGGGGAAGACTTCTTACTGCTATGTGACCATCTGGCTACAGCCAAGCTTTTGCTTTCCTTGTTTTGGGCCAAAAAAAAAAGAAAAAGAAAAAAATTGTTTTGGTATTGAAACATAGCTTATGGAGAAGGAAATTGACCTCCATACTGATTTGGTATCTCAAACATCATTAGATTAAGAAGGCTTTATATTTTTGTATTCCCCCAACATGAAAAGGTCTTGATATCCCATCAGGAATGCCCTCCGTTTCCCAAACCCTGAGCAAGTCCTCAACAGAATGGGGCAAATATATATGAGATTCTTCTGACTACAGTTAGAAGACAGCTACTGTCAGTTCACATTTGTTGCTAAGGTGTACTCTAAAAATGTCTACTGAAACAAGCTTCTGATGATTAATGTGTAGAGGAACAATATATCTGTAGTTCAGATTTGAGTACAAGCCATTCACCTAAGAGCCAGAGTCGATGATTCTTCTGGGTTCCTTCCTGCTCAGAATATTCTGTAACTCCTGTCTGTTGAGCCAGTCAACAACCTGCTCTCAGAAGATAAACATTTAGAACTGTGGAACTTACATACCACCTTAATTATTGAGGAAGTAGAACAGTTTCCTTTGATCACTATTTTAGTGAGACTTCTCTGAGATACATAGATCAGCTTTCCTTTGTAAGGAAACAGAAATAAACTGACATCTGAAAAAAACAATTTTCTACTTCTACTGCAGGTATAGTGAATAAATAAGATCTACTGTACTCTGTAAAAGGGCCCTCAAAAAATAAATCAAATTACATCTCAGAAATACAGGGAGGAAAGTTGTTGACCAAGGACTGGCGTCCATCCACTTTGACACGCCCTTGTGGCTTTTAAGAATATGGAGCTGACAAATGTGACTGCTGTCTTTTGTGACAGAAACCTAGCACTCAGTCTATATCTGGATAAGCAATGCTAGTCTAACCTGCCAGGTTGTATAAATATTTTTATGAGTCTGAAAGTTAGGCATGATAACTCTGAGACATCTTCAATCTTTCTGAACTAACAGGTTGAGGCCAGCTGGGTTCTAGGAATAGGTGTTTTAAACCTACTTCTTTTTTCTCACCTAATGCTTTGTGATTTAGAACGTTTTTATCACATGAAGGACAGTTTGTCCTTACTTCTCAGCAGTTCACCTAAAAAAACCCCAATTGGGTTCAATACAATGTTTTATTTTAATGAATTTCCTGGAAACTAATAACCAGGTTTCAGATGTACTGCAGTTTATTGTGATGCTTACTATCTGCAGTTTATTGTCATGCTTACTATCTTCTACTAACACTATTAACACTCATATTGTCAATGTATCTTGGCATCACAATTGCACTTTTTTTTTTTTTTAATATTATTACCATAATTTTAGCAATAACATCTGAGAGTTACAGGAGCCCAAGATTCTGCAAAAGTTTAATAAAAAAGGCTACCTTTAAAGATACATATTTAAATTGTGACTATCTGTGCTGAGTTTCTATCTTATACTAACAATGTAAAATGTATTTAATTCTTTTAAAAATGGTAAGAAGTTTAGAAGTATACTTTCCTATGTTGCTTAGTTAGCACAGCAGTTTTGTTATCTGCTTTAATGTAGTCTAGTAGCCTTTATAACAACTTGGCTGTGATGATTTTTTTTTTTTTTTGATATAACAACTTTGTGCAATGATTACATTATAGTTTTGAGATCAGAAAGAAAAGCAATGAGCTCATTGGCATCTTTGTATGTAGTCTTTGATGTATGTCAAAGATGTGGTAACTTTTTCTCACTTAACTTCAGGAAGAGACACAGATGACGCTCTTAAGATTTCTGTTATGAGTCCTTAGAGCTGATTTTCACTTCTCTGCATGATAACTACAGTGCAAATACTATGGCAAATCTAAAAGGAATTCAAAGAAAAGAGGGCATTTTAACAACTTACTGTTCTGCATGAAATTAACTATTTGATTCGCCTTTCTTTCTGGACAAGTTATTTACCAGTTTATCAGGTCTATTACTTACATTTAATTTGTAAACTAGGCCATTACTTCTCTGAATTTCCTCCATCTTTCAAAACCTGACTTGCACAAATAAATAATTTGGTCATACTAAGTCAGTGGAAGCAATGAAAGAGGTATTTACAGCTATAATTTCAATTAAAGTTTTCACAATATTTGAATATTGTTCTAGAGATATCTGTGATAATATCTTTCCCTGTAGAGCATGTTAACTTCAATCTAGCATTCCAATGATTTGTCTTTCTGGCTTCTGTGATATTTCTGGTCTGTAGGAGTTAGCTTGAACCCTAAACATCAGTGTATTTCTCTTCCCACAATGTCTTTGGTATTTTTAATGAATTTTTTATTTCCCTTTGTTTTTACAGAGGAGTTATGGAATGGGGGAAAGGAAAAGGCTTTTGCCATATTGCATGTGTTCTTTTCAAAACCTGTTAAGAACAAAGGATATTTGGTACCCAGTTAACAATTATTTTATGTTAAATAAAATGCTTTTAACAGAAATTAATTAATGGATACTTAATATGAGGCACAAAATCCCTTTTGACAGTGTGTTACCTTGCTGCCTCTCTGGGGCACCAAACTTGGTCAATTTTAACCATGTTTAAATAGGTTAAATGGAAGTCAGTATCTACTGGACAAACCTAGACAGCTAGGACTAAAGACTTTCAAAGCTGGATTTTAATATTGTCATCATCTCCAGTAAGGTGCCTCAGGAGTTGACTAGATGTCTGCCAGTAAGTTGGTTGCACTCTGTTGCTATTTGCAATGGCTGGATGTTCGGTGTTTCTAAGCTGCAGACTGTTGGGGTTTTTTTGTTTTTGTTTTTCTTTTTTTTTCTTTTTTTTTTCTTTTTTTTTTCATAGTTTTATACCTTTTTCATGTCAGTGTTTTTGCTCTTGAATCCTTTACTTTCCATCTATGTACAGCTCAATATCCTTAATTCTATCTGAAATTTTGGGTTTGCAATTCTCTCTTGCACAGTTCTATTTTGATATATTTTCTCCTATAGTTTTACCAGAATTTAATGTCCTTCTCAAAAGTCAGATCACAGAGTGCACAAGTATGCAATACTAAAACTAGACATAGAATAGCAAATTGGACGGTCTGGGGAAAGCACTGACAGAGTGAACAAGCCAGGAGGTAGAAGCATATTACTACCTGGGTCTTGATTTCTTTCACTATTTCCTTCTAAAATAATTTAGAAAGCCAATGTTTTATTATTTTTTGTGTGTCTATATCTAGCACTGTAAAAATTAAGTTTTATAGTTCACCTCCCAAAAATGTGATTTATTCTCTATATTTTATATATTCAAGGAGTGGGGGGGGCTTTGATTTGTAAGTACAACTGTCTTTTTACTTGTAACAGACATTGGTCAAGTATTTTAAACTAGACAACTAATTGAAACAAAGATTAATTATTAAAACCATGTGAATCAGGCTCATGACAGTCGTGAAGTTTCCTCTGAAATCTTACACATTTTGTTTGAATTGTCTCATAAGAAGAAGTTATTTCCTGACATAAGATTTCTTTGATGCTTAGACAAGATAAGATTAATGAAAAGTAGTCAGAGAACTTTAAGATTGACCTTCATGTTTTAAGTTTTTTTCCATGACACTAGTACACTGGTTTGCTTCTTAGTTTACAAATGAAAGAAGTATCTTCACATGGTTTATATTTAAATTAGTAAGTGATTTTTCAGAGTTGTGTCTAATTTTTTTGACATTTTACTTAGTACAATCCTTGACAGGCAGATAAATTTGACCTGAAGATATCAAAGGTGTTCAATGTTTCTTAAAATGAACACACAATGATTTGCAGTACTTTCTGTCATGATACTGGCATTACATTCCTTCTTTTCTTGACTTCAGTATTTTTGCAGTTGATTCAAAATATTTGTGACTTCTTAGTCTTTGGGACTTCTGTCTTTGCATAAGAACACTTAAAATTCTGCTCTGAAACCTAATTAATATGATGCATTGAAAGTTTGTGATGTTTAAAAAAGCAATAAGAAAAGATGCCCTTGCAGGGAGAACATGTTCAGAAGGGCTTTGATTTTCCTTAAGAATTTGGAGTTCATGGCAAAGAGGAAAGTAAACAGTGTCTGGCTTCACTTGTCTTGCATAGGTTTATTCAGACAGACAAGTTCTTGGAGTATACTGTGAAGTAAATGCATGTTCATATTTCATTCAAAGGAATGCAATTTTGCTAATATATTAATCATAAGTGAAATAATTTAAAATAATAATGCAAGTGAAAAAGAAGATTACTAGACTGTTGATGTTTATCTTATGTGATTTTTATATGCTTTTCCTACCTTCTTGTTTAAGTGCATTGTAGTAAATATCTCAAAGTGCTTTGAGTGCTATAGCACCCATAACTGTATCATCTGTCCAAGAAGGAAGAGCAGATATTTTTATATCAGTAGAATTTAATAATGGAAATTACTTTTTGTAATATAGATGACACCAAGTGATGAAGTTGAGATAAAAATTAAAAGTTTGGAGAAATTATCCTTATTGTTTAAGTGGAAGCCTATGTGTTTGTTTATATGAAAATGACCATAAAAACAATTTAAGTATTTCCATCAAAAAAGTCTGCTTAGCTTTTTAAGCTACTTGTACATTTTGTAATAAATCCAAGTAGTTTGCTGGGCTGCTTCTACTTTATATTTTTACCTTACCACTGTTGTCTCCTTATTAAATCCTTTTCTATTTTATTGATTTTTAATGAAATAATTACAATCTATTTAGTACTCAAATACATGGAATGAGATATGATGAGTGCTGCATTCAGATCTATGGTCCCAAGTACAAGGTATGGACCTGTTGGAGAGGGTCCAGGGGAGAACCACTGAAATGGTCAGACAACTGGAGCACATCTCCCATGAAGACAGGCTGAAACACTTTAGGTTGTTCAGCCTGGAGGAGAAGGGCCTGGAGTGATCTCAATGCAGTCTTCCAGTAGCTAAAGAGGTATACAGGAAAGCTAAAGAGGAACTTTTAGAAAGGGCGTGTAGGGATAGGACAAGGACAAATGGCTTTAAACTGAAAGTGGGTTTAATTAGATTGAATACTAGGAAGAATTTATTCATTATGAGGGTGGTGATACAATGGAACAGGTTGCCCAGAGAAGTTGTGGATACATTATCACTGGAAATGTTCAAGGTCAGGTTGAGTGGGGCTTTGAGCAACCTGAACTACTGAAAGGTGTCCCTGCCCATGGCAGAGACACTGGACTACATGATCTTTAAGGTTCTTTCCAACCCAAATCATCCTGGTTCTTTCTCTTTTGAGAATGTCTTCAGACTAGGTCTGCTTCTAGATAAAACCTTTCATCTTGTCTCAGCCACGACTTGGACATTAGGTTTCCCTTTTCTTGAGAAGTCTGTTTGATATGGAGTATTTCATAATCCATGCCAAACAGAAGAAATGAAACTGAAGTTCTTCTATTTATATTTGAAAGTACATTAACATCTAGGATGAAATCAAGCTAACTCAAAGTCAGAAATATGCACTATGTAGAATGCCAGCTGCAACAAGAGGGAATGTAAGAACAATATTTCTTCTCCCACACTGTAGCAACAAGCTAAAATTATTCGACATAGCTGACAATTAGCACAGTAAACACTTAAAGTTTCAGGGAAGGTTGAATAGATGTAAATATTAAGTCAAAGTAATAGAACAATGCAATTCTCAATTATTTTGACCAAATGCCAAGATAAAAAAAAAAAAAAAAAAAAAAAAAGGTCAAATATGCAATTAATTTGATTTTTGACTGTTTTTTCTTGTTGTTGTTTGGTTGGTTTTCTGTTTTGTTCTGTTTTCTAAGGAAACGAGATCTGCTTTTGGATGTTATGATTTCTGTATTTAAACGGTCACAAAGTAGCAAAGCTGATATTTCACATACTGCTTTAAATTAGCCTGGATGCTTATACTATAACATAGCCTTTAGTTATTTTGTATGTCATTCTATTCATACATGCATTGTTAAACTTATGCAGTTAACAAGTCCTTGAACACAGTGCATCGTACTTCTGACTCAGAAAAGGTATAATAGAATTAGAAAAACTAAAAGGAAAAGAATGTCAAGGATGATTGAGAGCTGACAGCTGTATATAGAGAAATTAAACAAATGAGCACACTTCAGGTTAGAAAAGAAATGATTGGCAGGGGAAAAGAAACAAACAAACATGAGAAATAGGTAACAATTTTTCATTTTTTCAACAGATCTTTTTTAATGAACTAGAAAAACTCCAAATGAAAAAGAAAGCAGATTCTTCAAAAAATGCAGTTAAAATATGAAAGTCCTTAAACAAAAAAAGGTACACCAGTTCAAAATCACTAGAAACAATTCATGAAAATAAAATACAACTAGACCTACATAGCACGCCATCCTTTGTCCAAAAGGTTTCTGAGGTGCTATTAGCTAGAAGCTAGGAAGATATTCTGTACATGTAATTTATTTTTCACGATTTGCTCATTCATTTTTATTGCCATGCTGATAACTAGATGTCTGTTGTGGGGGGTTTTTGCCTTTTTTTTTTTCTTTTTTGGGGGAGGGGAATTATTTTTTTCTTTTTTTTTTTTTTTTCCTATGGTTGATTGTTTTGTTTTGTTTTTGTTGTGGGAGCAGAGTGGTTTGTTTTTTTTTTTTTTTTTTGATTTGTGGTTTTTTTTGTTGTTGTTTTTTTTTGGTTAGTACAGAATTTACTACTTGGCAAAAATTATTTATTTATAAAACTAAACTGTGGAAACACATGAAAAGTATATACACTGATATGCACAGATGTAAAGATATCACAGTTCACCATAACTAATCCTGTATTTAGCTGTGTATGAGTTACTAGCAGGAATCATGGCTATAAAGGATAGTATAATTTTCAAAATAACACAGCCAGTACAACCTCAACTAGAAATAAAAATTAGTGTGCTCTACCACTATGTCATTACCTCAATGCTGTATTTGGTATACTATCAATATAGCACATTCTGTTATGTATTGCAGCCAAATCACGGCTGACATTTCTACTTTTCCTGTGTTTTCTATGTCGTTTTTTTAGCTGTATGAAATTAGTGTTAAGGGACAGAAGTTGAGCTAGAATCAATCATGTTGCAATGCTTGATTAATAAATTGTCAAGGACATCAGCAATACTCTTATTTATTATTTTCCATTATTATTTTACATGCATCAACATTATTGCTGAACTTCTTGGATTTCAAATCTATAACTGTATCATCCTTAGATTATTCTTCACTTGATCTTTGGAGTTTACTGCATTGTCTGCAAAAGAGAAAAGAAGAAATTAATAATAAATTACCATTTTAATGTAGCACAATAAAAGAGATAAATTATTTTGGCATGTCATAGAAGCTAAATGAGTTTTGGAAGATAAACATGTGTTGGAATTTATGGCATAAACTTCATTTTGTATGACTGTTACAAATCACTGGACAAGAAACTGTAAAATACTTAAGATCATACTTTGTTCTACTCTATCACTGAGTATTTATATCCATCAAAGAAATTACAGTTCAGATAGAATTTAAGGTGTCATTTGTTTACAGGTGATGACAATGACAAATCTTTTGCACTGTGCAAGTTCAGCAGCAAAACGGAAAGACACAATAAAACATGATATCAACTCAATAAATGTGACTATTTCGTGATGCTTTGACATAATATGAGTTCAATAGGATGTAGCAAAAATCTTGCTTCATATTATCAGTAATTTAGTTTTTAACTTAGAAGAATTAAATACATCATATGAGGTGGCTGGTTCTGTGGAGTTAAAGGATGATGAACACATTCAGAGTAGATGGCTAAAATATCTAGTCTGTTGTGTGTTGGTGGACCTGGTTTGATCACAGAACATCAGCTGTTTCTAATGAGAAATTATTCCAGTGGTCACTTACAACAACCCTTAAACTCTCCTTGCCTCCAAAGATGTGTGACCTTCTTTAGCCCACTTTTAAGGAACGCCCTATGGATGTTCTGAAGTTCCATGAGAACTGCTTGGGTGCTCAATGCGTGGAAAAAAAAAAACATGCCAGAACCTTCACATTCCAGTAGAATTTAAATAACTAATACAAATAACCCTAAAATAACTGCAACTCTTCACCTAGTGTAAAGGAATTCTTCTGTACATGAGATGCACTTGTACTTATTATAGCTGTTTGGTAGATAAATTCTGGTTTTGTAGTACAGGTAAGAAAGGCTGTCTTTCTTAATTCTTACATCATCTTCACATAAATGGTTTTGTCCTCCGTGACTGTTAACAAGCCTATGCTAATTTTTCTGGATTTACTTTTTGGATTTGTTTTGTTTTGTTTTTTTGAGGTGTTGTGGGTTTCATTTGGGGCTTTATTTTTGGAAGGATGTTTTATTAATTATTTGGAATCTTTAAATCCTTTTATTATCCCTCACATCTTAAGACATATTCTGCAAGTTTAAATTTAATACATTATTCAAATTTTTCACATGTGTCTCTCCTTGGATCATGTGGTGCTTCTTAGTTTATTATTAATTCTAGAAAAGAATAACTCTTTATTCTTGATGAAAAAGGTCATGAAAATTTTAAATTTTTACAATCAATTATCAAAGTTATCATGTACACAGACACACAAATATGTACACAGGCTTAGAGAAAGACAGCTTAGTATTTTCTTTTTAAAATGTTATAGAAGATTTTAAGATTACTTAAAACTAGCAAGTTATTCTACAGTTAAGTTTCTGTACAATTTTCTGACCATGTAGATTGCATAATACTAGGAAACATTTCAATCATAATGGTCTGGGAGGACTTCAGCAATTTATCTCTTGTTTTCATCCTCTAACGTCCATTTTGAAGTGTACTAATATACTGAATTAATGGCCAAGATAAGAGGAAACATTGCATAAAAGAGACAATTCAACTTTTTACCTTCATAATGACTTATCAACTAACAGCAATTAATTTTAACACACAAAAAGAATAATTTCCCTTTTCCTGCCTCCCCTCATTTAAATTTTACTGTCCATAAAATGAGGAAATAAAATGTTCCTTAAAATTTTGTTTTGAAGACAAATTAAAATTGATGGCCAGATATCTCAAGGGAGATGGTTGCATACCAAGGTGATGAAAACTTTTCTTGTAACATCACAATTTATAGTGTAAATTTATAGGTCACTAACTAGGATAATTGTAATGGATAGTAAAATTGTGGGATTACAGGGTATCATACCAAGCACTCCAAGATCCTAGGGGCCCAATTCCAATCTGCTACTATCAGAGCATTAGATAATGAACTTCATTCCTTAAGAAAACAAATGAGAAAATATTTAATGAGAGATTTAAAAACTTTTCAATGTGTCCTCACATAAGTTTGAAGTACAGTGACTTGGATGTTATGCAAAAGTCAGGAAAGCAAGAATAGATTAACTAGTAGAAAACCGACATGTTGAGGAACACAGGATAAAAGGAGGAGGCAGAGGTAGAAAGAGGAAGAGGGAAGAACAGAATTACAGATAACAAAAATCTTTGAGGATAGGTCTAAGGATTTTCAACTGAATTTTACTCTTTTTTTTTCAATAGAAACTTACTTGATAAACTACAGGGATTAGAGATACAAAGAATAAATAAATTTGAGAGTTTTGAGGGGAGGGATTAAATGTGCAATTCTATACTTTTAAGGCATATGGGCAAAAAAATTAAGCTTGAAATATTCCTGACAGAAAGGAAGGTAAGTGAAACATAACATCAGAACTGACAAGTGTTCATTAAAAGTAGATAGTAGTTACTAGTACCACTGAATGGAAATATAAATTATTTCAAAATCCTATGTTCCTGTTCAATGCTTTTTTTTTTTCTTCTGTGCCTTTGAGTTATAGCAGTAAAGACTTTTTTTCTTTATCATAGTTTAATGAAAATAATGATAATTATTCAAACTGGGGTATTTAAATTCATGAATATGTAGGATCCACTTCAATACACAGGGAGTTATGACTGAAAGGACAACAAATTTTCAGAAGAATTGCAGTACAGGCAAGTAAGTAAAAAAATTCTCGCAAAACCTGTAATTAGGTCTTGCTTGTAATTGTGAAACCAAATCCTCAGAGGTATCAAAGATATCCCTGCACATGTATTTGAAATTATCCTTATAAAATTGTTTATCCATCCAAATTTCTCTTACCTATTAAATTGTCACATTATAATAAAAAATGTACAAGGAGAACATCTTAATTACTATCCATGGAAATTAGAACTGTTAATGCATTCTCTCAGAAGGACATTTCTAAATGTTCATGCCAGGGTGGTAGATAAAGAGACACTGTCTTCAGTTCATATATCTGTCTCAAGGCCCCACTTTTTGCCTTGTGTCAAATATTTCTATGTTTTGAGCAGAGGCACTGAACCTGATTTTACAAAAAATATGTTGAGAAAATATTTCAGGTTTGAAAATCAGACTTTCATTAAGAAAATTTGCATACTATAGAGTTCCAGATGCATATTCAGGAAATCAGATCTGGAAGCTACGTCAAGCCACTCCTCAGGTGCAAGTGTCCAAGTCTAAATTGTTAGTATGGCTTGTAACGCAGGTTTGTTCTCTCCAGAGATCACTTTTTCCTTCTTAATTCTTGGTCACTTTTTCAAAGACATCAAGAGTTAGAAGTCACTTGGAATAGATGGCATGGACAAGCTTTTTTTTCTAAGAAGAACAAAGTTTATTAAAATGGGTACAAACAGTGCTATGTGACTTTTCCAAGGTCTAGAGAATGGGCCTTGGCCTTATTTAATTTTCTATTATACACATATTATCCACACAGCCAAACTGATATTACTGTGTATATTTAATTGAGGTATAGTATGTACCTTGTTCATAAAGTTAATTTTCGGTATAAATTAAGCAAATGTAAATTAGGTTAATGAGCCCCTGGGGCCCTTTACTGCTCAATCAAGAGGAAAAAAAAAAAAAAAAAAAAGATTTAGCCCAAGAATTTGATTGCTCTCTTAAGTTAATTCACTGCCTTCCTTGACTACAAAAGCAGCCTAGGGACTTTTTAAAACTACAATTATTTTCAATTTAAGCATCTCAAATAATTGTTTTCTGCTACATGGGATAAATCAAGTTCTTGATAACCACTTCTTCTATTTTCAGCTATTACAACAAGCTCAAGTTTTCTTAATTTTCAAACAGTTCTGTTGGTCCCAAAGACAATTCTGAGTTTAATCTCAAGGAAGTTAAATGAATAAAGTATATATTTTTGCCGTATCATCTAATGCAGTGTCTGGAGAATAAGGAAGTTAGACTACAAATCTGGAAAAAACTAAGAGAACATAAAAACATGTAAAGTTCATATATATATATAATGAAAATTGCAATTATTTAACAGCTGAAAAAAGCCAAAAAGTTTTTTTCACTCCTTTTTGTTTGAAATACATAGCAGAACTCTTGCTACTGGTTTCATAAAGACTTCATCTAGTGCAAAAAGATTTAAAAGCATGTACTTCACCAAATGAGGAAAAAATTTGCAAACAAATAGCATTTTGCCTTGAGAAAGAAGGAAGTGTATTCTATGAAGTTTTGTGGATGTTTCTTCCTTTTGCTTTTTCTAAACCTAGTCCAGGGCAACTAGCTGTAGGTCACCCTGCTTGAACAGGTAGTTGGACCAGATGACCACCAGAAACTTGTTTCAGCCTCAACCATTCTGTGATTCTGTAACTTGTTTCAGATTATGATGTGACTTTATCTGTAGTTTTATATGAGCAGCAAGATTTACTTTCATTGTCTGATCATAATTTCATTAAATTCTTTCATACCAGAAAAAAATAGTGATAATTTTGAGGGAAATAGAAAGTTGATACACTTTAAAAAGCCCATATATTAATATACAAAAGTTTATATGTGAACATTATTCAGTTGAAATATTTGCTTCTTCAATGTCCAAAATAACATAAGATAAAGTGACTGCTTATGCCCAATATTTATGGAAAAAGCACTTAAAAATATTGAGCATTCAAATCAATATGGAATTAAAAAATATACTGAAGAATATAACTGAAAAGGAAGTTAATTATTTTAACATTGTTTAAATCATTTGCTCAATTAATTTATTCCTTTTTTTTTCCTGAATAATTTGTTTTATGAAGACAAGTTATTTTGCCAGGAAACACCTGGATGTAGAACATTTAATTTTAGAGGAGAGTAGTTGTTCTATCAGTTAAAATACAGAGGATACACAGGAATCATTGACCAATCAAGTCAGAGCAGTCTGAGATGAAAAACACTGTTCTGCATTTTTCAAAAGAGCTTCAACACATTGATCTTTATTCACAGCTAATGTCCTAATTTTGTGTACTAAGCAAAGTGTCCCACTTTATGCAAACACCTTCACCTATCCAAAAGGCATGCCAGATTCCCATACAAAAACAGAAATGGCAAAAAGTCAATTTTCCCCTAAAAATGCAAAGCAAAAACTGAAAACATTTTTGGTTTTTATTGTTGTGACCATATCCAATAAAATAAATGTCAAACAACAAAATCATCTTAAACAAAACAGAGTTTTTAACTACTTGCACCTGCAAATATATTTAGTATTAAATTATCAGTATTTTCTTGTTAACTTTTGAAACATTGCAACAGGAAGATTTCCAGTTGGAAAATTCCAGAATAAGATAAACCTGTACTCATATTCATCTGGTACTTACATAAGCTCCAAAGATTTTTGTCATCTTGAATGGGAAGGACATTCATATATTCCTGAATTTAGACTCGGGTCCTATGCACCCCCCCACCCAGAGTTATTTTAGTGGAATGCTATTGGAATTTATAAACCCGCTTTGTTTCATAACCAAAACCTATCTTTAAGTATTATATAGATTGCATCACGGATATGCAATTATTGACTTCCTATTCAGTAACAAGGGTCAGTTTGAAGTTGTCTTGGTGCTCAGCTAAATCCTAAATAACCTGTAAGGCAGCTGAAATTCCTGAACTAGGTTTTTCACCCTGTGGCCTTTATATTCTATATAAACACAGCTTAGTATTTTCTAATATTTTACAACTGGGGTGAAAGCACAACATAAAACTCTTTCTTTGTGAGCAAATAAAACAAAACATAATAAATGTAGACATATCTACCCCAAATTCTCTTTGTCAGATGATGATGACAGGAGCAAGGAGAAATAGAGATCTTTAGTGAATCACACCAAAGGTATTGAAACAGAAGAAAATGTGTGATTTTGAGGTTCAAGTATATCTATCACCTTTATTATAAATTATACCAGATTAACAGAGTATTTTTTTTCTAATTGTGTTTTGAATGAGTGTCAGAACTACTACACCTGATGTGAAGTGCCCATGCCACTAGACAAGAGAAGGATTGTGGAGATTCTCCAGTCTTGTGGCCAAGACAATGTGTCACAACCCATCAGTAGGAAGTATAATGCTCGTTATAAATTCTCATCAGGCTAAACAAAGACACCAGGCAATGTGGCAGGAACTCTTATGTTTTTATTGTAGAGTACACTTCAATAAGTTCTCAATGCCTACTACAAACTCCTCAAGTTCAGTATGGAGTATGGAGTAGAATACGAGAGCTGTGCTTTGCTCAGGCAAAGCAAGGGAAGAAGACAAAAAATATCACCAGTCCTTAGATCCTGCATTGGTTCTGCCATGTGGATGGTCTGGAGTTGGGGTTGCAAGACAAAGAAAGTAAAAGAGAAAGAGAGGAAAAGAGAGGAGAGAGAGAAGAGAGGAAAAAGAGAGAGGGGGAGTCAAATCAGCTCCATTTTATAGTTAACCTGGTGCATGCCTCTTACGTAAATTAGATGTTTTGCATATTTGGTTCACACTGCACAGCCAGCAGAACTGAGCTGGGAGTCTCAAAGTGAAGCAGGACAGCACTGCCCCACCTCAGTGCAACTCTCTCCTCTGATGACCCTTCCCATAACAATATTCACAATGTTTGAGACCTGTTGTGGAGAAGACATTTGGAGGGATCTGAAACAGACACAAGACTGCATTAATATTTAAGAAGTGTAGCCTGCTGTAGGTTTGGTGTTTCAACTCAGTCCTGGTTCTCTTATACTTATGAGAATGAACATAATAAAAATACAACTTTGGTGATATTTTGTACTTGCATTTCATCCTCTGTATATACCACATTGTTTTACAATTAGCTATATCACAAACATTTTATATCAACTGGAAAACCAAATACTTTACAATGCTGTATATGAAATAATAAGCTTAAGACATTAACGGAAACAGCAGCAATTATAATGAATAAAATTAAACCAAGGACAAATAGAAATAATCTTTTATAATTTAAAAAAGAAGGTGAAAAATGGATTATGATAAAAGCAGAAACTTAGAGAAAACCTCAATATTTTTGCTCTAGTCTTTTAGTTTCACTATCCTAAACAGACTTTCACAAGATCTATAGGTTTGCTTTCAAATAACAGAATCTCTTCAATTTTGAAATAGTTCACATCTGCTATGAATGTCTCTATTACTTTAGATGAAATGAAAATGAATTCTTGAATTTTAAAGGAATGAACAGATTGATCAAGTATTACATATCCAGTGTGTTATTCGGAAGATCTGAGTTTAAGTGGGGGTACCAATTTTTCCATCCTTAGTTCACTGCAATGAAGTAACTCATAAATAGTCATTTTATGATGAAGGCATTGTATATCAATGAAACAATGTGTAAATGTCTTAAGCACTTGTCTTGAGACTATATCACTCTCAGGACAAGATGTTTACTGATGATCACAGTCACTAGGGTAACAAAGATATAAGGCAATTATAAAAGAAAAAAAAATAAGGATAAAGTGTTGAGGAGTAATAATTTTTTTATACTAGAGACCAGTACAAGTTGACTGAGGCATTTGGTTTTCTACCAAAAAGTTTATAGCATGAGACCTTTCCAAGGTGCTTTTACAATGTGGTAATGCTTCTTGACACAATGACTAAAGTTACAGTGTGTTATGTTAGCTATAAATACACCTTTCAGAAAATTTAGAAGCCAATATTTTATCTTTTTTTTTTTTCCAGTAACACTGGAGAACATTCACAGCCATCAAATAAAAAATGGATAGATATTTTCATCTTTTAAACTGAAACTTGGTGTACTGAAACAAATAATAAAAAAAAAAAATGAAAATTCCACAAATAGTATCTAAATGTGAAATATTAATTTAGTTCTGAGCTCCCCACAATACAGAGAAATGTTGTATACCCTTGTGGTAATATTTCTAAGAAAATGATATCCCATGGAAGCATAGTCACAGACCAGACATAGGACTTCAAATAATTTTCTTTGGGGTACAAGGGGAGAGCAGATGTCAAAATTATCATATAATTTTATGTTTGTTAACATATTGGAGGTTACATGTCCATATCTTTACTTCACTAGAATATTCAGCTCAATGGGCACATTTTGTAAAGAAGATAAAAAATGAAGGTTTTTGAGGTTTTTTTTTTCTCTTTCCTTTTCTTTTCATCTAGTGGATAGCATTTAGCAGTAAAACTGTATGTAGAAATGGAATGGTACCAGACTATATGTATGAAAATAATAATAATAATTAAAAAAAATCACTCCCCACAAAAAGAAACACAAAATCACTCTCAGAATTATAAATATTTTATGAATATGTGTAATAATAAGAGAAACGCAACAAGACTTTTCCTAAATCCAGCAGAATATAAAAAAGTCCCATCATTTGCATATGCAAGACTTCTATATTCATAAGCCTTCACAAACAGAATGAAATGTTAATTTCAAATTGTTTTTGTTGTTAATGTAACTCTGACTACATAAATATCCTAATACAATAATTAATCATTAGCTACTAAAATTAATTTGATATGTATCAAAGTATCATATTAACATAAATACCTTGTGCTTTAATTAAGCTCATGAAAGCCAGTACAAGATACAGATTAAATGAACAAACAAAATACTCTAGCAGCATTCCTGTTGAAACTCTAATAGTGTTTTCTTTTGACCATTTAGGAGCATATTTTCCATAGCCATCATTCTAATTGCTTCAGAAAACTGAAAAGCTAGTTTAAAAAATAAATTTGGTAAGGTCCTGCAACCTGGGCAAAATTTTGTGCATCAAAAAAAAAAGAAATCTCATATTATATTAAATCTCTATTTCATGTTATTTAGGACTTCATACATAGTTTTCAGTGTTTCACTGTCATTAATTACAGTGTTACTTTGCTTTGTTCTAAACCTTTTTTTGCTCTTTTTTTCATGTTGTTTGGAAAATATTTTTGTCATTAATTGAAAAATAGATAAGTGTGCACCCACATCTTCATGACACTTTCCTTACAAGTATTTTTACCATTAAGTTTCTTCCTAGCATACAGCTTTCCAAGCATAGCTGTAAAGACATTCAACTAAAGGTGAAGCTAAAAACCAGAAAATTATGAAGACAGGTGGTCAAGGTAGTGCACACATACACAGCAAAACTGTAAAAAAATCTCACTTTAGAATTTTAAACAGCAGTAGGAAAGCTAGTACATGGTGTTCAGGAAAACTAACCAGGGCAAGGGACTGAAAATCATTAATACTTCAAATTGTTCTCAAGTTCAAACTCTAAAAGTTTTGGAAGCCAAAACTTAAGGCAGTATCAAAAGACTGAGTATCCTATTCCTTCTAGAAGTTCCAAGTCCTGATAGGCTTCTGTCATTACTTGCCCCTATTTTGCAATACTGAAAAATCATTTTAGTACAATACATTTTGAAAGTTGCCAAAAACGTTCCTGAAAATAACCTTTTTAAGCCAAATAAGCAAAACAAGGGAAAGAGTTTGATACATGATCTTACAGAGAATTTAAGTCTTAAGAAAATCTCTTGTCAAGTATCTTTTGTCACTTTGCAGTCTGGCGTTTGTACAGAAAAACACACTTAGACACATAGATATTCTTCTATCAAGCTTTTGGTTATCTAGCTGCTTTAAAAATCTAGCTATATAAAAACATCATCTTCTGACTGATTGAGAGAGTGTAAATGCAATGTTCCTTTTATCTTTCTGCTTTTTTAGTTTCCAAAAATGCATTTTCATTTAACCTGCAGACAATTTTGGACAGAAATTGCTTAATTCAAATTGGTACAGTGAAGCTTTACTTATCAATTTTAGTTATGACACATATTCACAAGATATTTTATCAATAACAAGGTACAGCAAATAACAATAGTTATAACTCACTATAAATTACCTAGAAATAAAATAAAGTGTGGTGTTGAAGGCCTTTCTGATTCTTTACTAGATAAATCTGGGCTTCATTTTAGTGAGAGGTTCCAAAAGAAAATGCCTAAAAAAATTTAACAGACTAGTATTGGTCAGGTATGGCTTGAGTTTACAAAGTGACCACCTGTGCACAGGTAGGCTGGAAATACATAAGCACATGTAACTTTTGGGCTTAAATATTTTGTAACTTGAGAACACTGATACTGTTACAGTCCACCCAAGATGTATGAATTTGACCAATGGATCATTAAAGGGATTTTTTTGAAGACTTCCTGAGGACTCAAAGTACACTTGGCCAAGTGATTCTCACATAGTTTCCTGTCACTGCCAGAACTATTTTTCTGTGTGTCAGTGAAAGGGATAGGAAGTATTTTTGATCTTCAGAAAAATAGGAAAGGAGAAGAAAGCCTTTCAAGCCCTTTAAAAGTGTTACAGTTTAAAACCTTTAGAAGTTAACAAATGTACATTAAGCAGAAAGTTCACTTGGATACCTCTCATTATTCTTAAGCCAAAGTACTTCTGTAGTGAAAGGTGTGTGGGTTACCTCCACTATATGTTTAGCAGTTTCTTCTCCTGTCTTATGGTGCTTTCTCTACTCCAATGAGTCAGTCATGAAGGATGCCAATCAATATTTCCTTTAAATATATTTCTCATTTTTCAGTACTTAACAAACAGCTCAAATTTAATGAGTTCTACTCATCCAGATGGATGAAAGCAGAACATCTATTTTATTCCTATTTCCTTTTGTGTACTAATCCTACCAGCAACAACCTCATTCATAAAGCTCGAGGTATGGGATTTGTCCTTCTCTTATTGTTGTCCCATGTCCTCTAGTGGGAGGTCTTAATTAATAAGTTCTGCCACTACTTTTCCAAATTATTTTTTCTTTTACTTTGTGGGCTAGATTATTTTTACAGTAAATTTTTGAATATAAATACTTCAGCCAAGAAACTCGTTAAACTATTAATATCTATTTTCAGCAAGACTAGAAGAAAACTGAGCACCTGAGGGAAAAAAAAATAATTTTTTAGAAAAATTCTGAGACTTTTGCAAAAGAAAGGTAGTTTTAGAACCGTCAGCCCAATATTTATTTCTCACAAAATAAGGCAAATTTAAACTCAAAACTCAAAAAAGAAAATACAATAAATTATTAATAAACTTGTATCTGAAATAGCTCTAACCAAAATAAATATATTTTTGATAAAATTGTAAGTTTAATTAAAATAGATGGAATTTTTCTGTTTAATTTGTTTAACATAGGATATGTCCATTTCAATTTAAGAAACAGAACTATTCTTAAGCAACAATGGGTCAAAATTACGCCTTTTCTGGATGCATATAGATTTCTTTTTGGGGTCTATATATGGACACACAGATACTGACAGGAATTATTAATGTGGCCCTGAATTATTTCACTTCTAAAATCTGGAAATCTTAAGTGATTTTTGGTGTTAAAATATGCCTGTCAACCTAGGTTACACACTAAAACCTGATATTTCTATTCTTTATACACATCTCTGAAGAGAGGACTCATATGGAATATTAAAAGAATCCTGCTTCAAGATTCCTTTTTGACTGCCTATATCAGGCATTTCACTCCAGGTCTTCTAAAACACATATTATAGTATATTCCTGATATTCCTGAAGAATCTTTTCTAAACACGCTTTTTTCTTTTTTTTTTTTTCTTGTTTGTTAGACTGAAACTCTCTTACTTTATATAGAGTAGAATTTCAGTATTTATTCAAGTTGTTTGTTTGTTTGTTTGTTTTTTAATTTGGGAATTACTATATATATTTATTACTACATATATATCACTATATATATATTTAACTATGTATATTACCATATATATTTATTAGTGCAGAAACATTTTTATTGCCTGTACAAAATATAACAATTCCCAGTGCAAAGTCCCTAGACCAATGATAGGGCATAAGTGCTCTGATTCCACAAATTTCTCCAAATATTCTCACTGGGGGAGGAGACCTTTCGCTCTTTTCAGAGGGGTCTTCCCACAGTTCTCTCCTTATATCAGGGACCACGTGGAGAAACATTATTATACTATCTCTGATCCTATTTTATCCTGTCTTTATTGTACCTGGGATCCACTTGTACTGCCTGCCTACAGATTTCCAGCATCTGGCAACACTTGCAATCAGTCACCATAACAAGCCATTCTAACATTTTATTTTAGCACCTTCCTAGGAATGTAAACCATGAGCTCCCTAGGCTCACTCCATCTGTCCAGAATCATAACTTTGTTTCTTTCTTCTTGAAAAAAAAAAATAATTTTTTCATGGTCACTGATGGTTTATCAAAGTTTACAACAGTTAGATATGAAAAAAGGGATTAGAAAAATTCATAAAGATTGTATCTTCATGAATGATGACAGAGAAATTTGGAAAAAAAATGCATTTTAGTTTAATTTAAAAGAAAAAAAAGTTACACACTCCAATGACTCAAAATTAGAAGTAGCAACCTAATTCAGACTAGTATACATTCTTACCAGTGAAATTAATTAACCCAAATTAATAAACTTATTATGAAGAATCCCTCTTCAAATGAGATTTTGAAATTGACTCATTTTTTTCCCCCTAAAGTATTCCAATGAACTTTGATATCTTCTTGTATATAGTAAAATTGAGTTGTCCTGTCAAAAGGGTACTCCAAAATCAGATGGATGATGCAGACTTGAAAAATGTACTCTTAATTAAGTTTGTTTGTGTTCCATGTGTAGATTTTAGCAAACCATCTTAAAGGCAAACCTTATTAAATAAAAGAAAAAAACAAAACCAAAAACAAAAACAAAAACCAAAAAGACCCCAACCAGCCAATCGAACAAACAAACAAACAAACAAAACCCCCACAAAACCCAAAGCACAAACAAAACTCCCCTAAAACAAAAACAAGGCACCATATATCATTTGTAATTTTAATATTGTGTGTTAAACAGCCTGCATGAACCAAAAGCAGACTGAAACATAAACTAATGCATGAGCTAATTCAGTTATGTTAGCCAAGTAACCCTGAAAAAACAATGAGACAGATACTGTCTATGTCATGTGATCATGACAACATGTGAGACAGATTGAGAAGTTTCTAGTTAATTAGAAATTTCCTAAGCCAGAAAGTAGCTGCTATATGGAAATTCCATGTAAAATTAGAATCTTCAAATTAAAGGCTAGATTACTAACTAACTTCAGAGTATCTAGGAAAAATGGTTTCAGTTCAGAGCCCTGGTTCTGTCAAAAAGTTGGATGCTCACTTCATGGCGATGTCTTGGCAGATCAATAACTATGAGACATCTATTGAGGGGACTATATTCTCTCAATAGAGACCAACATTCACCAAACACACGACAAACAAAGGTGCAAAAGCCAGATTGGCCTAGATTCTAGGTGTGGCAGACTTCAGATGTGTCTTCCAATTCACTTATGTCAGAACTATATAGAAAGAGGCTAGATAAAAAAGACGAAGGTTTTTCTATCCAAAGGGCTATTAATCAGAAAATCTGACCATATTCTATTTTGTTTTCAAAAATGCACATTTACCTCTCTTTCCAGGAGAGTTACGAACTAGGCTACATAGCTATTTTGGTAGAAATACAAAGGAGAAAGAAACTTTGTCTGCAAAAAAATGCATGTGAGGTCCTTGAGTCAGTGTTTAGACTATAACATGTAAAGGAATTTTGTATTCCAGTCTCTGCTCTTTACACATTTTATGTAATTTTTTTGTTTGAAGAATAAAGAAGTGGTGGGATTTGGATTCATATACATAGCTGTCAACATGATTTTATAGCTGTGAGATGGACTCAATTATCTTTGTGGGTCACTTCCAATTCTGCATGTCCTGTGATTCTGTGAACTGTCTCAGTCACTGAGGCTTCAGCAGCCAGGAATGGTGGGGAGTCCAGGGGGTAAGAGCCAGCTATACAGTGGGGTTTAGAGACCAGGAATACCCAAGTAGCAGCCCCATGACCCAGAAGCCCTTGACAGTCAGTCAGAAGAGGAAACGGTGGTGTTGGGAGTGAGTGAGAGGCATTTAAACGGCTCCAGGAGGCTTGAGCAGCCCGAAGTCCAGCAAACAGGAATGATCAAACAGAGGCAAGGCATAGCAGTGAGGGCATGGCACAGCAGTTTGCATGGCAGTTTGCACAGGCAGGGTGAACAGGAAGGGATCCTCTCCGACTATCCAGGAGCAGGGGACTTTCATAGGTCAAATGAAGCACGTCATTGGGAATCACATGGTGAATGTTCTCTCAGGGGAACAGTACAGGCTGCACACACTCGAGGAGTGGAGGGGGAAGGGGGAGGAGCCAGGATGCCCCTCCCAGTACTGCCACCAGCCCAGCAAGTGGTGGCTGGGCACTAGAGAGACAGAGGATAAAGGTGTAGCGGCAAAAAGATGAGCACCAGGAAACCTCTCTCTCACCACCTCCCAAGCCAGGGGAAAAGTGAGGTCCTTCACCCCAGAAAAGAAAAAAACATTCCCCCAATCCTCTCCCCTGGCAGCTGATTGGAACGCAAAGCTTTTAGCTATCCCTCTGTTTAGGCTTTAGATGGTTAGCTGTCTCTGGGAGCAGGTATTGAGAGAGCTGGGGTTCTACAAGCTGCTAAATCCCAAACCTGTGTTGGTAAGGGGCAAAGAAAAAAAAAATCCATGAAAGATTTTGAAACTATGACAGAAGTTTACAAAGAGTCACATGAAAATGATTAAGGGTAATGGGTACAAGTTACCTGTGGGAAGCTTCTGACTGGACACAGAAGAGGAAAATTTTTCACAATGAGAACAATCATTGAAATAATCCCCTCAAGAAAGTGGTAAATTCCCCAGTGTTGAAAACTTTTAAGACTCAGCTGGACAGGGTGCTGGGCCATCTTGTCTAGATTACGCTTCTGCCAAGAAAGGTTGGACTAGATGATCCTTGAGGTTGCTTTCAACCTGGTATTGTATCATTTATCATTCTATGATTTGTTGCTGCTAACTGCAAGTTGGCTTTACACAAGAATATCCTGACACTTTAAATCATGAGACATCTGCTTTTTCTGGACAAAGAGAGTGTTCTTGCCATAGTCTCATATAATTTCACTGTGCTGAATCTGTAAAGTGTGGATGCCAGCTTTAGAGAGGGAAAAATATTCTCTGAAGATTCTTACAGAGCTTAGCTGAGTTTCCTTTCCAACGACAGTAAAATGCAGTACTATCAGCTCCTTTTTATAAATCACAGCTGTGCCTCAGTCTTTTGTTCCTGAATTAGAGTAGTTCAGAGGATCTGAATATAAACAATACAAACTTATCCATAACTAATTCTAATATTTATGGTAATAAAATAAAATTACTGTTCGATATCACTTTGTATGCTTCTTGAGAAAATTCTTACAGCTTGAGTCGTAAATATTTTATAAAATAGACTTAAAAATCACTGTTAAAAAAGAGGATAAGATTCATCTCTTTATTGTCCCCCACTTCCTTTTCCTTCTTCATAACCGAATTATAGCTACCAGTCTTTTATACAGACATACTAACTCTAATTGTGACTTCTCTGGTTCTCTTTTTTGACCTCTTTTGCATTGTGGCAAGTGCCTGAGAATGCTGTCTCAGCAGGAAAAGACAGCTTTCTTACAAGACCAAGCAGTCAGCTGTGGAAAAGTGTATTAGTAAAATGGCTTCAGCATGCCAAGCAGGAGAAAGCAAGAGAGAGAATGAGGAAAGCTTTGCTTGCTCTGCAATTTTTTAGAAGATGCTGAATTCTGTCCACCCCCTCTCTGGGGGGTTAAAACAACTTCATAATGGCTAAGGAAGTAGTTCCAGTTAATTAGGCCCTGAAGATCAGAAGGTCAGTTTTTATAACTCTTTCAAAAAATCCCTTAGCTTCTGCCCAGATGAGACATAAACTTCTGTCATCTTTCCATTCCCTTTTTACAGTTCTTGTGAAAAGTGACTAATTTGTTATGTGACTCAGATTCAGCCTGAAGTGCCCTATGAAGAGAAGGTCATACTTTTCTAGCTTCTAATAGCTCACACATTCTACATTCTGTTCCAAAGGAAAAAAAATCCCACCTCCCACCCCAGATAAGAAAACTATGCACCTTTTCTACATAGCGTGTGGTGCTTTTGGCTAAGATAGAGTTAAATTTCCTCACAACAGCTAGTATGGGGTTATATTTTTTATTTCTGCTGAATACAGGATTGATAATACAGAGGTGTTTCTGTTATT
Organism: Xenops minutus; assembly: GCA_035221455.1. Classification (NCBI taxonomy): domain Eukaryota; kingdom Metazoa; phylum Chordata; class Aves; order Passeriformes; family Furnariidae; genus Xenops; species Xenops minutus. The sequence goes on along the minus strand of JAWWEE010000158.1, from coordinate 42,050,497 downwards.
CTGAGCAGTTCTTGCACAGAGCCAAGGCCTTTTATGTTTTTCATACTACCATGCTGGCAAGAAAACCGAGGGTGCATGGGAGGCTGGGAGGAGACACAGCTGGGACAGGGGCCTCCAACTAACCCAACGGATATTCCATACCATATGACATCATGTTCAGTATATACAGTGGAGAAGGAAGAAGAAGGAAGAGGGGATGTTTGGAGTGATGACATTTGTCTTCCTGAGTAAACATTACATGAGTAAGCATCCCCTGCTTTCTTGGGGATTTTAGAACACCTGTCAGTCCATGGGAAACAGTGAATTAATTCCTTGTTTTGCTTTGCTCGTAGGGGCAGCTTTTGCTTTCCTTACTAAACTGTCTTTGCCTCAACTGAGTTTTGTGGCTTTTACCCTTCCAATTCTTTTTTCTGATTCTGCTAGTGGGGGAACCTGCAAGCATCTGCATGGGGCTTGGTTGCTGGCTGGGGTGAAACCACAACAAAGCACAAGATAATCATTCTGAGACATGCTGAAATGGCATAAAATCTTACAGTCTATGGTCCCTTCTGTACCTCCCCACACAATACACTTACTAAGAAGCCACAGGGTCATGGAGAACAGTGAAATATTTGCATATAAATCAGAAATATATCAAAACTGTATAAAAAAATTAAAAACTTAATTTACTGAGAAAGCCAAAGTCACCTAGAACTTAGTGAGATAAACGTGATAAGGAAGGATCTAGAATGGAAAGAAGGAAAACATCAGAGGATATTTCAGGTGGTATGAAATCTTCCAACATTAAAAACTGTAGTGAGTGGGTGAAGAGGCGGAACAGGATCCCTTAGTGAACAGTAACAGAAAGACTTGCCAAAACTGACTTACTTTTGTTTCTCTCAGGACAGAGTAAATTTCTATGAAGGACCAGTGGAGTGAAGCTCTGAAGAGAATGCACAGAGAATGCACTACTAGTTACTGTAAATAATAGGAATACCCAGGCTACCAGTGGGCTGCTAAACTTTCTCGTTTGTGAACCTTCCAACCCCAGCATTAAGTGACGTCAGAATACTAGAGGTTCAATTGACATGTGTTTTGGATAAAAAACTGGTGTCAAAGTGAGATAGAAAAAAAGAAAATGTGGGGTCAGATATTAATGTCAGGTTTTTTTCTTTTTGTGATATTTCCCGAATGGGCAGACTATGAAGAATTTCCTGCTCTTTCCACAGCCCAAGTGTATTGAATGAGTTCTTGACTATAGAAGAGCTGTTTTGTCAATATTTGCCATGATTCTCCTTCATGATATGCTAGTGATGATATTCATCATGTGATCATTGAATAATTTATGTTGTAAGGGAACTCCAGAGTTCATGGAGTCATCATCTTCCTGTAGCATCAAGCAAATAACTTTATTCAAATTCTCTTCAAAAGTTCCCTGGAATTTCAGACTTAACACTAACATTCAAAGTCTGCTGGTATTAACATTCTTATTTGAGATCAGTTTCTCTAAATTTTGTAGAAAGCTACAATAATGTTCCAAAGCTGAAGACTATCTGTTTATTTTACTGTCTAACCCTCGCACTGGTGCTATTGAGCTATTGACAGTATGCCAGAATTCTCAGACACTGTGTACTCTTTCTGATTAATGATATTACTGGCATTCTTCAATCTTGCACAGTAGTACATTAAAAGAAAAGATTGAAGATTTCCACACACACACACCCCTGCCCCCCAAAACAAAACAGAAATATAGAGAGATATTGCTGTGGGTTGATCCTGGCTGGATGCCAGGAACCCACCAGAGCTGCTCTGTCACTCCTATCCACATGTAGACAGGGTAAAAAAAATATAACTAATGGTTCATGAGTTGAGATGAGAACCAGGGTTTAGTGCACCCAGTTTTTAATCATAATGATCTTCAGAAAGGATGTTCTCCCCTTGTATTCTTAACATCAATGTAATATTACTATTCTCTTCTTCATTACTGAGAATGAGTGACATTGCACTAATCACTTGTGTGCTGATTACAAAACATTCTGTTCATTTTTCATTAACCTCTATAAACCACTGTGAAATATTGAGCTGACCTGACATATTTTTATTGTACCCTTTGTGGCTTGTCAAGCACTTAATCACTATAGTTCCACAGAAATTTCTTATAACTTTGTCAGTGTGTATTTTTACTTTCACACTGTTTTACCAAAGCCATATTTGAAATGCTCACATGCAGGTCAAATAGAATATTTATTTTTTTTTTTTTTTTTTTTTTCAGAAATAAGGGTTGCAATATGGAGCAAACTACAATGACATTAAATTGAAAGAACACAAACCTAGAAGGTTCAGAAAGAAGCTCATCTTTTTTTTAGATAAGGAAAATATTGACCATGACAGCCTTGACAATATTCCAAGGGTTATATATGTTGCTTGGGTATAACTAAATAAATCATAGTTAATTAGGGCTAACCATAGAAAGATAACCCAGAAGACTTAATAAGGCTCAATTCATAGTGTTAGATTTACTCTCCTGAGTGTGTTCTTGTTTTCCTACCTTCTGGTTAGAGTTCATTTCACCAAGATTTATTGCCCACATCTGAAGCAGACACTTTGTTCATAGTCAATTGTGGTGGATTGACCCTGGTTGGATGCCAAGTACTCAACAAAGCTGTTCTATCACCCCCATCTGCAACTGGACAGGGGAGAAAAAGTATACAAAACATCTCATGAGTTGAGATAAGGACTAGGAGAGATCATTCACTGAATACTGTCATGGGCAAAACAGACTCAATTTGGCAATATTAATTGAACTTATTGCTAACAAAACCAGAGCACGATAATGAGAAGCAAACTAAATCTTAAAAATACCTTCCTCTCACCCCTCCCTCCTTCCTAAGTGCAACCTCGTCCTCCTCAGTGATAGAGGGAGATGGGGAATGAAGGTTACACTCAGTCCGTCACATGTTGTTCCAGCCACTACTCAGGGAGAAGAGTCCTTTTCCTGCTCCAGCATGGGGTGTCTCCCACCTTCCTGTCCCCTTGCTCTTTCTGTCCCCTTCATCTTTTATTGCTGAACACACCATCATTGGGTGTGATATCCCTTTGGTAAAGTGAGGTCAGCTGTCCCAGCTGTGTTCCCTCCCAGCTTCTTTCCCACTGATCAGGAGGCATGAGGAGCAGAAAAGGCCCTTGATGCCGTGTAAGGACTGCTCAGCAACTAAAGCTCAGCTAAAGCATTAGGGTTTTATTGACACTGTTTTCATCACAAAACCAAAACACACAGTGCTATACCAGCTGCTAAGTCAAAAATTACTTTTTTTTCCAGCCAAATCCAATACACTACCTCAGATGTAAATGTCTGCATCTGTCTACACTTGTTGAAAAATCCTGCTTTTGTCTGAATGAATTTCAAACTTTATTTCATCACTGAAAAGTTTTTTTACTTATGCAATTTCTTCCTAGTTTTAATTCTTTTAAAACTTTCTTTTTATTTCTATTCAATTTGCTTGAAAAGTTACATTTCTACATGTATCTAACTGTATCTATTATTGTACAAAATATGTATGAATAATATCATCTGTAGGATTGTTACATATATCTCCCTTTTTCATGTTGCCTTAGCTTCTCCAAAATAAAATAATCTTCTGGAAATAATTGAATTATAGTGAGGGATGCTGCTTTCTGCCTCAAGATATACTACTGAACTCCTGCAGATTGTTTATATTCAGCTATCTTGATTCAGCTGAGAACATGACACAGAAATATATTGAGTAGCAGTGATGAATGATTACAGGCAAGATATATGTAAGGTTCTCTCCTTGCATATCAGCTGCACATGACATTGCTGATCATGAGACATTATTATCCTGACATGCAGGAAGACATACTAGAAGAATATACCAGTCTCCATTTTCCTGGATTATTCTTGGCTGAAGAGATAGGAGACATTTCTAGTACAGGACCTTCCTTATGGGACTCATTAAAATCTGTTTTTTCTTTATACAAAGAAAATTCTTATTTTTCTTTAAGATGCAAAATGTTTAAATAGTTATGTCACTATTATATTTGAAGGAGAAAAAAAAGAAAAGAAAAGTAATAACATTTCAGGTTTCCATACTTAATTCAGGATAATATGAATTAACTAGGCAACAGTAAAAATAACTTATAGCTCTGGTAGTTTTGTTTAGCAGAAAGCCTCACACAATAAATTTTATCTGCAATTTGAGTATATTTCTGAATTCCATACCAGTACATAAAATGAGGTAACACAGCAACAGCTGATAAATGTTTTATATAATCTGACTGGATAAATAGATTCAGATGCATCCCAATGCATGATGACTACCATTCGTCATAGTCACCTCTTTATGGCCTTAGCCTTCTGGAAAATTTATTTCATTTGTTATGCTCTGTGCATAACCTGACAACCATGAATATAATAGGCATTTGTTCTTTGCCTGCAACAGTCAGGTCACACTGTGCAAGTGTTCATGATGCACATTCACTGTTACTGAGCAGAGAGCATTGTGGTCACACTGATGTCAGATAGGAAGTTGAGGTGATACAAGACAGGTAACTGGGATCAGTGCATGGTGGACATCCATTTCCACAGAAGCTACGGATCAGCACAGACTAGGACACTTCTGAGTCTTAATATGGACACAATTTGACCTTGCTTTCTTTAAGAGAGCAAAACACAGCAGGTAGGTTACAAAAAAGCAAAACCAAGTGTACAAATAGGTCCACTCAATCCCTGATTGCTATGTAAACATATCCATAGCAAAAGAATAAGAAAGAGAAAAGGAAAATCCCAAAATTCACTGACTGTACATTCAAATCAATCAGGGGTTTAGATATTTTATTAAGGCAAAAACTACACAGATATTTTTTAAATTTTGGAAATAACAATCAGCAGTAAGAACAAAACTTTATTCAGTTACAAAGGGCAAATTTGAAGCAAGTATTTTCTTCATGAGAAAAATCAAAAGAAGAAACAGAATTAAAGGAGCAGATGGGAGAAAGGGCCTGTCTAAGGTATACTGAGAGCATTCACCAAGTTCCAGGACTGGAATAAGTCCCTATATCCTCAAGGAGCTTTCACAAATTTAAAATCTTACTGATTCCCTTCCTTAAAAAGGAAAAAAAAAATAAAAATAGAAGATAGCAGAGATACAGCCATGCACATTGTTCTTTCTTTTAAGTACTTAAATACAATTTAGATTAAAGAAACAGAAACTGTTTAAGTATAATCCTATTGTAAGAATTTCCACACTTTCTATAGTCAGAAAAAATCCTCAAAGCAGATAGCACTTTTTCAAAAACGCTTTAGACCCTGCCTTAATGTGGACCAAAGATCATATAATTTGTAAATGTGAATTGTAGCTTTTTCTGTAAATAGACTCATGCAACTCCAAGTTTCTTCAGTTGGAATACAAGCGAAGGAACCATCTCTTTCTTCTCTGAAAGTGGTAGGACTGTTACTTTGTGTTTTCTAATTACAATGTATGCTACTCCCTGCTCTTAAGAAATTTCTCTTTTGGTGTCACTTAAGGGACAGGAGGTTAAAATTCCACTGTGGTGCTGTGTCAGGTGTAGATGCAAAGGTTTTGGTATCTGGGGAGAGTTGCAGGGGTGGCTTCTATGAGGAGCTACTGGGGTTGCCCCACTCCAAATACAGACATTTCTAGCAGACTTCAACAGAGCCACCACAGGGCATAGCTTAGCCCACCAGCGACGATGGTAGCACCTCTAAGAAAGTATATTTAAGAAAGGGTAAAAATTCCACAAAAATGAAGGAGATTTTCTTTTATTTTTACATTTTATAAGGAATAGCAATATTTCTAGGCATCAAAACACAGATGCAATAGAAACATGGATTTGAGGTAATGATAGAATTACAGCAGTTAGGAGTCTACCAACATGCTTCTGCTTTAAGAATGAATAAACAGTTACAGAGATAGTCACTTGACTGGAATAAGAAGACTAAGACTTAAAATGCCTTAAAAGCTGCTTTACCAATTGAACTGCCCCTTTTTTCCACTTTATATAGTGAGTGATTGGATACCTAACTCTCAGTTAATTGCCCATGCTGCTCACACTTAAGGTGTTTAAATCTGGAACTGAATCCAAGTGGCACTTATCAAACATAGGCTTATTCCAAGGTTTTAAAATCAACTTAATTACAGGACACAAAGGATTTCTGTATAAAACAAAACAAAACAAAGCAAAACAAAACCCCAGAACTGCAGAAGCAGGTGCATAGCCTACTGAGTTTATTCATGACGGTGAACAGAGTGGACCAATAGACATACATAGGATGACACAAAAATATCTCTGCAAACACACATATTTCCAGGAAAAGTAAGAAAGACATGTGAGATAACCCCTTCATACTCAGTAAAATCACACATTTTATCCAATTTTTAAAACTTAGTGGCTTGGTTTAGCTTTTCTTTTATATGTATATAAAGCTGATAACTGAGTAATTTCAAAGTCTGGGTACTTCCTCAAAATGGGAGCAGACAATACCTTCATCAGTAACAGAAGAATATCTTTCTTTTTATTTTGCATCTAAAGTTGATAATTTTCAGTACATTATTTTTCACAACTTGTCTTTTATAATCATAATGAAGTTCAACTTGTAATGAATTTTTAGAGCAAGATATCAACCCATTTTATTAACCTAGTATACTGTAGCCAGACTACAAAAAGAACAGGGAAGGAATTATGGAAGATTATACAATATTTTAATGACTCATAAAATTGTGCTTCTAGACTGACATATCTATAATTATGAAAACTAACTCTTCATATTCAATGCAGACATTACAGAAAAAATCCATTAAGCAATCTACAAAATAATGCAATATTTATATGCTCACACACACAAAAGGAAAAAACAACTTGACAAGCTGCATTTGCATTTTGGCTTGTGTTCTCTTCTCAGAATGAAGCACAGGTCATAAAGAAAAAAATTCCAAATCAAGTACCCAGATTCTATACCTCATGTGATTGCTGGGGTTGTGGAAAAGGGACTCTCTTCCAGGAAGGCTGGGTTCCATCCAGTCAAGAAAACATGGCAGAGGGAGCAATCTGATATTGTCTGTTATCAGTCACTTTTTATCTGTATGAATAATTTGTTTTCTTATACCTTCTGCTATTAATATTTTTTGCTTTTACTGTTTGTTTTCTTATTTCCTTGCTGTTTCCAGTAAATTGTTCTTATATCAAGCCATTACCTTTATCTTTTCTCCTCCACTTGTGGGGTGGGGAGTAGTGTGTGGTTTTAGTGGGAGTACTAAATTGGAGAATACCATTCAACCATGACAGCCTTATTTGGCACCCAATATGGAGTACATAGGGTTGAGATAATAACAGGTATGTCCAGAGTGGTATGGAAAGAACTTTTATCTAAGCATTTGTTGTTTTAGGCATGGAGCCACTGGTCACAATATTTCTTGGGCTCTTCAAGTAGTTGTGGTACCTCGCCCTGTATATAATATTGCATGTGCTTCTTGTGGTATTCTTTTTCAGAGCAGGAAGAGGGATCAGGATTGCTTTGTTGCTGTACTTTGTGATATCAGTTTATGACATGATAACATCAAGAGTAATGAGGGTCATTGGGATGTGTATTCAGTGTTGCTCTCCTACCCTTACCTCCCGCACTACATTTGGGAGTCCATTAATAACTGTACACAGTCTGTGGGGAAACAGGGAAGGATGATTTTCTCTGGCTTTTCATCCCCTTCTCCTCTTTCAGACTTGTTAAAACAGCCTTTTACGATTTTCAATTTCCTTTGGATGTTAAAGAAAGCGTGCTCTTGTTGTCATGTCTGCTATGTCTCCTCAGCATGATCTACACCATGTTTAGAGTCAGGACAGAGATTTTTAGCAAGGTAATTCAGAGATCTGTCCAGAGGGGGAATAGTCATGGGTGTCATGAAATGTGGGAGAAAATGGACAGTTTTTGGAGAAATTTTCTGCTCCAATGGTTTTGGAGTTCATCCCTGAACATCCACAAGCCCCTGATAAAGTGACAGAATTTTTGCAAGAAGAATGCTGTAGCAGCTCCAGAGATGAGCAACTTATTGCAGTGTGCTGGGTCTTGGCTACTATTTATTAGACACTGATCATTATTAGAGAGCACCCTAAAGGGGCAGAGGAGGAAGAAATACCAACAGGCACTGTGGCCACTCCAGCTGCAGCTGAACCCAACCTGCGCTGGTAGCAGTTGCCCCCATAGAGAAGAAATACAAGACAAAACCAGCTCATCTAGTGAGGAATGAAGAGGAAGCAAGACCCTCACAATAGGAGAAAGTGACAGAGCCAGAGAATCACCCGATCCCTATCCCTAAGTGAGCTGCAAGATGTGCGAAAATATTTCAGCTGCCAGTAGGCTGAGCCCCTGGTGACCTGGCTGCTCTGGTGCTGGTATATTTAGGCTCATGTTATGAAACTAGATGGTGGTGAAGCCAAGCAACTGGGATCCCTGTCCCAGGGTGTAAGCACTGACAAGAGGATTGGGAAGACAACAGAAACTCTCAGCATCTGGAAGCAACTCCTGTCAAGTGTGAGGGAAAGGTATTCTCTCGAGGATGATCTAGTAGTATGCCCAAACATGTGAAGAAAGGTATCCAGTATCTGAGAGAATTAGATGTACTGAAGATACTCTATAGGCATTCAAACAGTGAGCAGTCCCCTACAGTTCCTAATGAGGTCCAGTGTACACAATCCGTGTGGTGGAAGATTGTATGGAGCAAGCTATCATTGTATGCCATCTCATTGACATTGGTGTCAATGAAAGACAGAGAACAAGCAGTGTTTCAGGTGACTACTCAACTCGAGCAATATCAAGGTCATCTTTTTTGCATCTCAGCTGTGGAAAGACTGCCCAAACCATGGACAGATTCAAAACGCTCGAGCAAGTTAGCGAGGAAATGTCCCAAGCTCCACCAGTATGGATCAGAGTCTGCTATTAGAAGCAAATGGCTCCCTGCTCCAGAGAGAGGGTACACACCAGAGGTAACCTGTGGTTTTACCTGCATGACCACAGAGAGGAAGTGGGATGGAAAACCCACCTCTGCCCTAGCAGCACAGCTAAGTGAGTTGCAAGGAAGAAAAATTATCGCAGGAAATTCTTCAAGGATAAATGCCACTTCAGTTCTCAGTGGGCAACTCCTCAGACATGAGGACTGATGTTACTTATGATCCTCTTGAGGGGACTTGCAGTTCATGTTTAAAAGAAGTGAACAATGAATACTATGACCAGAACTAGAAGGACTCTGCCTCCAGTCAGGAGAGGGAAAGCAACAATCAGGCTGTGGGCCCTATGGTTTGGCACATCAGCCCTCCAAGAATATAAAGCTTTAGTTGGTACCAGCACATGAGATGTGGTACCCTGTGGTACCCTCAGCACCCTGAGGTCATCAAAATATGTGGGGACAGAATCCATCTCTATTTATGGGCTGATAGGGGGATCCAAACAGTTGACTGTACTGGAAGCTGAAGTAAGTCTGACCAGGAATGAATGGCAAAAGTATCCCATTGTGACTGCCCAGGGGCCCTCTGCATGCTTGGCATAAGTTATCTTAGGAGAGAGCATTTCAAGGACCCAAAAGGACATCACTTGGCTTTTGAAATAGCTGCTGTGGAGACAGAGGAAATTAGGCAGCTGAATACCTTGCCTCATCTCTCAGAGGATCCTTCTGCTGTAGGACTGGTGTGGGTTGATGAACAACAGGTATGGATCACTACCACAGCAGTGCACTGTCAACAATACTGCACTAAACAGGACTCTGTGACCCCCATACTTGAGATGGTTCTTGAAATGGAGAGCCAAGAAGTGATCAGCAAGACTCACTCACCATTTCATGGTCCTCTATGGCCAGTGTGTGAGTCCAATGAAGAGCAGAATTTTGCCTACACCAAGCTGCCAAGGCACTTCTCCAACCTCCACACTATAAAACACTTTTTTTTTTTTTACCACTTAAAAATATCTGATTTACAAGACTGATGCTGGAATACCTGATGAATATACAGTGTAGCAAATTCCAGAGTAAAGACAATTACTTGACACATATTTTTTGTAAAGTCTTACTCTTCTGAAGCTTGAAGGGTGCTACACTGCTTTGCAGATTACATGTATTAGTGAAATGTTACTTTCGTAAGATAATAGGGGGAATCTTTTAGCAATTTCTGTTTCATGTATGTAATTACTGTTTTCCGTGTAATGCTAATGGGTCAGATCTTCTTCCCCCCCAAAAAATTGGGAAGATGCATTAGACTATGACTGCAGAGGTAAATAAAAAGGCCAGAGATCTGCTCCAAGGCCATGTGACACTGATTGCTTTATGTTTGTGCTATTTGGGACTAGTCCCACCTATAGCAGACAATTTGTGGAAAAAGGTAGCTGAAGCAGTTCAGAACAAAGCTAGTGAGCTCATTTGCATTAGGCAGCATGAACTATCAGGGGTCCTCTATTTGAGTGCTTTCATTCAGGCTGAAAAACATGAGGAAAGCAGGATACATTTAAATAAGAGACATTTTTAATTATAATTGTTTGGGGGGTTTAATTTTATTTTCTAAACAACAATAATATCAACTTCTCTTGATAAAAATGAGTGTTAAAATACTCATCAAGAAGAATACGGAGTCAGTCACCACTATATTTCACAAGAATAAGAGGAAAAATTATATTTGCAGTAACAATCCACAAGTAGCTCTCAAACCCCTTTCCCCATCCAATCAAAAACCCACAATGTTTGTTGCATCTCCAAAATTGCACTATTACTACAAATGAATGAACAAATACAAAAAAGTATTAAGTGTAAACCTGAATATTTCTCCCACTATTACACATACATACCTGCTCTGTTGGCATTGCATAGTTTCATCATAAGTTACCTTCTGAAGTGCTCTAGCAAAGCTTTAGAAAAATTCTATTATCCAAAGACAATTTATTCACTGACATGTATATTGTATTACTGTGTTAGACTTACAGTAAGGACAGAGATATTTATGCCACAGTTTGTAAGTACTTCTGGCAACTTCTCAAGGCTGCTTTATTGCTATTGAACACTGTGAAATGCTTTTGCATCATGTTTCTGTGTTCTAGTTTTCCATTTTACTCAAGTTTCATTTGCTGATACACTTGCAAAGTCAAGCTATACTGCTGGTACACATTCATTTCCAGTACTTTAGAATAATGGTATATATCGTACTAGGAGATCAAAGGATTATTATAAGGCAAATAAATGGAACATAATTCCTCCACAGTTCTTAGTTTAATTATCGACCAGAATACATTGTCTCATGTTACTAGAAGAAAAAAAGCACAAAATCTTATTTTAATTCTAGAAATTACTATGAAATATTCAAATTTCTACTTGTAATAAGTCTTGTTGTTCAACTGTCAGAAATTACATTGTTTTATCTTATAAAACCTAATGATAGCAAGTTTAAGGCCACAGAATTGACACCAATAAAATGACACAATATAAAAGAACCTATTGATATTTCAAAACTGTATCCAGTCTATCTTGATCTTACAGACCATTCGTTGCTGACATTTGGAAAATCAAGTTAATTTTCTAACAGTGGCGAAAGAGAATGAGGAACCATATGATTGAAAACAGAGGATTCTCCTTGGACTGTAAGAGTCTGTAAGGTGTAACTTCTTCAGAAATTCCCCCTCTATTTAGTTATTGATTTAGTCAAACTAATAGTAATTATCACTTCAGTCTGAGATTCCTACATATCCACAGGGAGATGTAACAACAAGCATTGCCTTAAAGAGGTGACATGTACTGTAAGAGATGATCATAAAAAAGTTTAGGGATGGTTATTTTCTATGAAACAGTAGATAAACTATATAAACATTTAAAATTAAGACTTTTTTTTCTTTTTCTTTTTCTTTTTTTTTTTTTTTTTTAGTCTCAGTGCTTAAATGTATAACAGGATGAAAAAACCTAAGAAATAAAAATTAGATTCTTATCTGTTTAGGCAGCAAAATCAAGATGAACAGGAATGTAATCTTAAATATTTGAAGCAATAAAAGCATGTTTATCTCACTGTAAAAATGTAAGACCTTGTCACCATTTTCTTCCCTCACTGACAGTCAAAACCATTAGATTTTATCACACAATAGTGGATGATTAAAGTTCTGAATTTGAAAGGTTCTTTTTAAACCTTTCTGAAATGGAACATTACTTTTTAAACAACCTTTAAAAATCTTTATGTAAAAATATGCAACATGAATTTCTACAACTCTGGAGATTTACAAATTTTCAGTCACAAATTAAAAACTGGCCAGTGTTTGCAGAGACTTGTGCTGGTCTTCAGTAATCACCAGCACTGTAAAAGGTTCAATCTTATTTATATGGATGTCTAAGAAATTGCTGCCTAAGCTGCATGTTATTGAAAATGCTGTGTCCAGAATTTTAACTCACTCCAAGCAATTCAACATGTCACTCTAGTCTTGAGGGAGAGTCACAGTGCAACTGCTTGTCAAATATCAGATTTACTTTAAAATTGTTTTAATGACTTCTATGACAATACACAGTTTTAAATTTACAATCAGGGCACAGGAGTTGTAGTGGAGGAGGGGGAAGTGAGGCAGTACAACATATGCTATAACAGAAATAGACCAGTCTAATAATGAAGCTTGAGTCCTGTATCACCTGTGCAGCAAAATTAAAACCAGATTTTTTGAAGAGATATTCATAGCCTTAATCTTTTTATATAGCTGAACCATGAAAAGGATTCTGTATGGGGAATCCTTAATGGAGTTTCTGAGTATGGTCCTAAGCAATAAGAGGTGCCTTTGGTTGTATATCCCAGGATACTTTACTTCTTTACTAGGAAGCGCTTTGAGGAATAGCTATATTTTCTGAAGAAACAGACAAATATAAGAAATGGACAAATATAACAAAATAGACAAACATGTAAATGATTGAGCTACCTTCTCAACAGCATATATACAGCCTGGACATGTGTACCTACATATATGTGAGCAAATATACACACACACACACATATATATATATATATATACACATAACAGCATGTACAGAAAGCACACTCTATATAGATGCTGCATTTATTACGATTTTTATTGCTTTTATAGTGTCAGTTCTTCCTTAGAGTTTTTACTTTTTTGTCCTTTATTCTCTGTTCCTCTTTCCAATGACTACAATGATACTGTATATCTACTGTACATCGTTATCTGTGTTTTTCTTGATGTGCAGACACTGGTCCTCTTTCAATGAAGTCAATGTTATCTTGTCCATCTGCATTTGTTTTGTGTTCTTTACTATACTAATGGTTTGGCTTAAAAGCCCTACAAAGTGGTAATAAAGCTAATCTGAAAAAAACAAACAAACAAACAAAACCAAAAAACTTAAGTTTAGACAAGATCTTTAAAAATACCAGTAGTATACCAACACTAAATTGTTTTGACATTTGAACTAAATGAACTCCATGAAGTAAGGATTTATTGCCCCAGTACTGACAACTGAGGGCCAGAAATAATTTTCTTTATATCTATTTTAAAATTTCAAGATTAAAAATATTTTAGTTTAATTAAAAATGTAATTGAATATCTCTATTGCACTTTCTGAAAGGAACTAAAACTAAATTATGCCTTGAAACCCAGCAGGTTTTCTGACAGCTCTAGCACTTTCTCCCCTTCTGGACTCATTAATCCCTTGACTTCCTTACTTTGTGAGGAAAAGAAACCTTCCCCCGCCCCCTTTTTTTATAGACTCAAGTGCAAATAAATTCTGCCTCTATCTTTTTTTTAAAAAAAAAAACTTTTCTTACTTGTATAACTTTTTGTGCATTTATCTGGTTTATACAGCTTCCCTTAAGCTTGCTCATGAATAACTTATGGGCCCATTTTGTCTTAATTTCCATATTTTTGTTTCTAATCAGCAGCTTTATCAAAGTTGAGGAATACATTTAGGCTATGTTACCACATTCCAAACTGTTCCAGTGTGAAGTGTGTGTGTGTTTCATCACTCTCTCAATTCAATTTTAATTTAAAAGTTAACACAATTTATATATGTTTGAATATTATGCAGCTATTTAAATACAGTGTTCTATTAGCTGAAACCTAACTATTCATTCTAACATTGTCTCCAGTGATGTATAGGTTGTCTATGTTAAGAGTGGGAAAATCTAAATAAGTAAAATGACTTCACTAAAACCACAATCTGAGTCAGGGTTAGAATAAGCATTAAAGCTACTGTGCATTTTTTAGGTTGTTTTAATCAGAAGGATTTACATTTACACAATCACAGAATTTTTAGGGTTGAAAAGGACCTCTGCAGATCATCCAGTCCAACCCACTTGCCAAGGCAGCGGCACCTAGAGACGGTTATATAGGAACACGTCCAGGTGGATTTTGAATGTCTCCACAAAGGGAGACTCCATGATTATCATGGGCAGCCTGTTCCAGTGCTCTGCCAATCTGAACGTAAAGAAGTTCTTTCTCATGCTGAAGTACAACTTCTTGTGTTTTGGTTTATGGACATTAGGTCTTGTCCTCTCATTGGGCACCACTGAAAAGAGTCTGGCACCAGTGAAGAGTCTGGCACCACTGGAGAGTCTGGCAACATAGTCTTTGACAGCTGCCTTTGAGATACCTGTATGTATTGATGAGATTCCCTCTCAGTCTTCTTTTCTCTCAACTAAGCAGGCTCAGCTACCTCACTCTCTTCTCATAAGAGAGATCATCCAGACCTCTAATAACCTTTGTGGCCATTTGCTGGATCCTCTCTCCCAAGCTTAGGTTGCTTTTGCATGGTCCTGTCCTAGTCTATGGTATTTTCTTTTAAATTTACACTCTCAAAGATGTCTTCATGTGAGTCCATATTAGTGCATAATATGATATGGCACAACCCCTGAATTTTTTTCTGGAAAGAGCTGAACAGATTTTCTGACAAGTAAACTTGTTGAAACTACGGATGAAACATCATAGTGGTATGGCAGATAAAGAGGTTTGAAGTCTCATATGTTAAAGAGTGGTTAAAGATTCTTCTTTTGTGTTTTTTTTTTTTTTTCAGACTGGCATTTGGTGAAAATTACTGAGTCATACATAAATCCTGTACTAGCTATTCCTTTGCGCATATATTTTATTTTAGTAGATACAGTCTTACATTTTCTTTATTGAATAATTTTTAATGTTTATAAGTAGCAAAAATAATATTTTGATTATGATGATGATCTGTAATGCTGGTTTTGTATTTCAGTAGCAAGTACATGTCATGTTTTTATCAGATTCCCTTAGGTTATGCTTCTGATTCAGAATTGTTGCAAAATCAAGGCATGTTGCTCAGACTCAAGATCAAATTTCATTGCCAAGCTCAAAAGCCAAACCAAGTCAACTATCAGAAGTAATTGAAATCGATTGTGTATAGCTTATACTGCCTTAGGGAGATGTAAACCTCTCTGTGTCCCATCAAGTCCTGTATTATTTATGCTCTAAATATTAATTTCATTGTATTTCACTTATTGTTTCACTCTCAAAAGAAATAACTATACATAAGTTTGACACATTATCCACATCTAATATTTCAAATGTTTCTGTTTCCTGTATTTCAAAATGCAAGTGACAACCACATGATAACAGGCAACTGATGGTTTCTCTGTTGCTGGGTTTTTTCCCCTCAGTCAGTGCTACCCTAGTAACAATTGATCTTATATTAAAGGCTGAGGCAAAGAAGGCATTAAGTACCTCAGCTTTTTCCTCATGCTTTGTCACTATATTTTCCGTCACATCTAATAAAGGATGGAGATTCTCCTTTATTACTAACGTATTTATAGATTATTTTTTTTTTTTTATTTTATTTCATGGCAGAAAGTTCTAGCTGGGTTTTGGCCCTTCTAATTTTCTCTCTGTATAAACTCATTACATCCTTGTAGTATTCTTGAGTTGCCTGCCCATTGTTCCAGAGTTCATTAAGTCTCTTTTTATACTGAGTTCCATCTAAAGCTCTCTGTTCGGCCAGGCCTGTCTTCTTCCCTGATGACTCATCTTTTGGCACATGGGGAGTCCTACACCTGACTCTTCCTTTAAGACTTCATTCTTCAGAATATTCAGCCTTCCCAGATTCCTTTGCCCTTCAGAACTATTTCCCAAGGGACTCTACCAACCAGGTTTTGAAAAAAGGCTGGTCTGCCCTCCAAAAGTCCAGTGTAGCAGTTCCACTGACTTCCCTCCTGACTTCTCTGAGAATTGGAAACTATATTTCGTGATTGCTGCACCCAAGACACCCTTCAACCACCTTGTTACCCACAAGCCCTTCTCTTTTTCTGAACAACAGCTCCAACAGGGCTCCTTCCCTTCTTGGTTCACTTACGAGCTGTGTCAGAAAGTTACCTTACACACAATCCAGGGACCTTCTAGACTGTTTCCTCTCTGCTGTATTGTATTTCCAGCAAACATCTGGTAAGTTGAAGTCCTCCACAGTAACAAGGTCTAGTGACTGTGATACTTCTCCCACATGTTTATAGAGCATGTTATCTACCTCTCCATCCTGGTTGGATGGTCTATAACAGGCTCCCATCAGGACATCCACTTTGCTGGCCTTCCCCCTGATTCTTACCCATGAATACTCAATTCTATCATCACTATCATCAATCTCTCGATGGTCAGGATACTCCCTAATATACAAGACTATCCTTCCTTGCCTATCCCTTCTTTGCCTATAGCCATCCATCACAGAGCTCCACTTCAGTCAGCCATCCCACCATGTTTCTATGATAGAAACTATGACAAAGTTTTCCTGCTTCACATAATGGCTTCCAGTACCTCCAGTTTGTTGCCTATGCTTCATGCATTGGTTTATTCCAGTTGGGCTATTGATCCTGCCACCTTTTTTGAGAGAAGCCCTAATTCCTACGTGACCATTCTCAGGGGCTTTGGGGATTTCTGTCACATCACTAATCCCTGTGCCTTGGCTGCTGCTAAAAGGCTTCATCTCCTACCTCCTCCACTGACACAGCAGACCAAAGGATCTTGCTAGCACACAAACTCCCAAACACTGGTGTGCTGCACCCAGGCTTATCCTTAATTAGCTTGGTTTTTCTTTCCTTCCAATCCAGTTTGAAGCTCTTACAATGAACACTGATAACTTGTGTAAAGATCATTTTCCCCATTTGAAACAGGTGCACCCTGTCTGTCACCAGTAGGCCTGGTGTCTTCTATACTGACTCATGATCAAAAAACCTCAAGTTTTGCTGGTGACACTAGGCTTAGAGCCAGATATTGATCTATTCACTCATCCTGTTTCTACTCACATTATTCCCTGCAACTGGAAGGATGAAAGACAACACTACTTCCTTTCTAATATCTTGACTGGTTATCTCAAGGCCCTGAAGTCTTTCTTAATTACCTTAAGACTTCTAGTAAGTTCATTGCTTTCTACATGAAAAATTAAAATCAAACAGTGATCAGAGGACTGTATAAAGGTAGGAAACTTTCTCTTCACATCTTTAACCTGGGCCCTAGGGAGGCAGCAGACTTGCCTAAGAAGTGGGTCCAGGTTGCATATTAGACCTGTACCCCTCAGGAGAGAAACACCTAGGACAGTGACTTGTTGGGGTTTTTTTCCCATATGGAAGTAGTACTGATGCATGGTTTAGGCTGATAACCTTGGAGATGCCTCCAAGGTAGATGAACCATCGTCCTCATAATTTTTCACTTCCGCTTTCAGATCCCTGTACCTTTATACCAGGGCACCTGGAAAGGTGGGTCAGTCTCAGAGAAGATGTGTCTGTTGCTTCAGGCAAGAATTTGTCTCCATTGTCCCTTGTCCCTTGACTCACCACATTCAGCCTCTCATGCAGAGAGGAAAGAAAATCTTTTGTATTGTGCCTGTCTGCATGTCAGACCTGTCCTAGAGAAGGTAGAGTGTAATTACAGTAGTCTCACTTTCTTTCTTAGACTCTCTGATGCTCCTCAGCCTGTAAACCTCCTCCTGCAGTTCTGTCCTCCTGAAGGGGAGGATTTCCTTTATCTGGGTGAACCTCCCAGAATTGCACTCACTGCTACCATTCAGTACTGATAAGCAGGGTAGACCTTGCAGTCTGACACCTCGGTAGCAGTGTGTTCCCACTGGTAGGAGCTCTGTCTGGGCAGCTGCACCAGTCGTGGCAGATGCAGAGTTCAGAGTGTACGTAGCCTTCTTCCAGGTGGATGCTTTTGCTCCTCAGTTCAGCTGACAGGGCTTCCTGCGCACCCTTTTGTACAAACTGTCATGCCATGACCTTGCTGATGCATCATGTCCTGTTTGCCCACTCTGTTCAAGCGCTCTGTTCACTAGTGCTCCCTGAAGGCTTCTTTTCTAGGTGTGGTAGGGACTTGACATTGCTCCTGGCCCTGCACAAGTCTCCTCAGTCACTGTTGCACAAGTTATGCATTCCTGGCTACCCTCTTAACTCTGACATGATTTTGATTCAGGAAATACCCCAGTGTAGTGCACTAGGGGTGCACTACACCCTCATCCTGCTGGCATGGGAGCTGCTCACCTTGGCAACTGCCAAGACCTTTTTAAACAATACTAGCAAGACAGTGAAGAAAAGCACAAAATAATAATTTTTTGTAGAGTTATTTTTGTCTCAGGCCACTACTGTGGCAATAGGGGCACTGCCAGCCTGTTCTGCAAAAGGCAGTCTATGAAATGTTCATACCAGGCAGCTCAAGCAGAGGTTGCATCCATATTGCTAGGGTTAAAGATTAATTTATGTTCCTCTTGCATTTGCAGTTAGAGAGAGCAGACTATACTAAAACTTACTTTCATTTTAAACCCATTTGATTTCTGTAGTTTGACATAAAATATTTGTATGAAAAAATATAGAGTAGAATTAAAATTCAGAACAAATAGAAACATAGAATCATAGACTATCCTGAGTTGGAAGGGACCCACAAGAATCATCAGAAATCTGAATCCTGATCCTGCATAGGACAGACTCAAGAATCACACCATGGACCTGAGATTCTGACAGACTTGGTGCTTTGACCTCATCCCTGTTTTATATTGTTGTGTGTATAGAACACCAGTTGAAAAATATTATGATTTTAAGATTTGGATTAGAGACACAGGAGAAATGTAAGGTGTTTGAGGGCACCAGTAAACCTAAATGTTCCTGGTCAGCACACCTGGGGCCTTCACCTACGCACCCTACCCATGGGCCCAGAAGCCCCATTTCAGCCTGGATCTTGAGATATTACCTAAGCGATGTTTTAGTCTTGGTGATCTCCAGCTCAGTTGTAGCGGTACGTGATCCCATTGATCCTGATCTGTGGATTATCTTCCTGGTTTGACCTCAGCTCTGCCTCATCACTATAGTCCTGTCTGCACACTCCAGGGCTCTGTGTGATACTGACTCGCCTAACCAGGCTTGAGCCTATCTACTCTAAGCTTGAAAATTTCTATAAACCTGTCTTTTTCAAGGGTCTAGCACCAAGGCTTTAAATCTAAATTAATTTGCATTGGAATGATTTTGTTTGCCTTTCTAATTTCTTGATCAGTTACTTGCATAATAATTTTGTGGGGGAATTATCCTTTTACTGGAAGCAAATGAGAGATATTTAAGTAAATGACTACCAGTAACGATCAGACCAGGAAAGCCTGGAAAATTTAATGGGAGGTTACAAAGTGTGTAGCATGGCAAGGGTGGTGAAGCATGTTCGGACTAAGTAAAACTGGCAGCATAAATAGCTTTTAAATGGATGTATAACCTTTTTAAAGGTTAGCTATTCGTTTTCCCTCTCACTTTTATCTGACTGAAATAAATGCCTCCATAGTTCCAGTGAGATCTGAGATACTGTGGGAAATTCACTGAAAACATAAAAGAAAAGGAGTGAATTCCTGAGTACCGGAAAAAAGACTTAGATGTCTGGTTTTTGTTTTGTTTTTGTTTGGTTTTGTGGTGTTTTCTGTTTTTGTTTGTTTGTTTTCTTTTATTATTATTATTATTATTGTGTGGTTTTTTTTTTTTAAGATATGTGAGACATTCATTGATTCTCCTTCTCATCCCATTCTTTTTCTCTTTCATATGAATACATCCTTACACTCTGTATATGCTTTGAACTTTACTCATTTTCAGTGTTAGTCTGACTTCTGTGGCTCTTATACTATCAAATTCTCCCAAAACTTCAATTAGCCTTCACAACTAAGCAATTAGGTTGAATATTCCTTTGTTTTACAAACACCGCTTGAACTATGAACTTAAAAAATAATCTTTTGTCTGTATTTATAGACATAGAATTATATATAATTTTTCAAATAATCTATATACACACACTGTGTTCCTAATCCTTGCTGTGGATGAGATTTAGGGGTGAGATCTGAATATCACCATATTCATCATTGTCTTTCCCTTTTCTCAGCTTTTCCCTCTCTTCCTGCTAAGCTATGGTTTCCTTCATAACAAACCTAGCATCTTGTCAAGAACTATGCAGCAGTACAAAAAGGGCAGTTGGCCTATTAAAATTACTGGAGACCTCCCTGGTTTCCACTAACTTTCAAAGACAATAGAAAATGGCTTCACAAAGACATCTTCTACCTTTCTCACTGCAGGATGCAGCCTGTCAGGTGCAATGTTTTTTATGAGTAAAGGTTGCTCAAGTAGTTCCTTTCTTGATCCTCAACTGCTGTATTTTCTCCACCTGAAACCCTTATGTTAATCAAAAAATCCTGAGTTTGTTGATGAAGATCAAGGAGAAAACAATATATCTATTGACACTTGCAAGTCCTTTTTAACTTTCATCTACCTTTATCTTAATTTTTCATGGCTCATTTTTGAGTTAATAATTTTTAGGATATAAGTTTTACTTGAAAAACTCTTTTTTTCCATCCTTGAATTTGACTAGAATACACATCACTTATAAGTTCACTTACAGAGGGCTTAGATGCTTCAGGGCAAAACAAATTCACCTTGCCCTCTCACAATGGAAGGGAGACTGAAAAATAATGCTTTTATTCTGTCTTCAGTTTTATTTGGTATATATTTTGTTCACTATTATAATTCACATTTGAAAGTATTTTACAAATGTTTAATTGGCAGCAATTTTCTTCTCCATTGTATTGATTACACATATAACTATATTGCAACATATATATTATTTATATTGTCTACTATTTTATATGCTCTAGTTATGCTGGTATTACACTACCCTAGCTTAAAATTTTGCTGGGAAAGAGAACAGTCTTAAGTCTGCATAACAAAGAATGTAAGAGGTTCTTTATTGCTGATTTAGATTTCTGAAAGATGTGAACAGGAAGACCATTTGCATAAACCTATGGATGTGTGCCATGAAAAACTAAGACATCTTATGACTGTGGCTATTTAATTACAAAATTATATTTGATCACATAATAATCTTACGGCTAGCAATCTGGAGAAATGGAGGAACAGTCTCATCACATGATCATTTTCAAATGTGACATGACAGTATTTAAATTTCCATTACTGAAATAAGTATAAAATTTTTATATGAATGCACCATGTGGTATTGTATGTTAACAGATGCTATAAATGTCCTAAAGGAAACACTTTATTCTCCAGGAGGTACTGATGACATAATGCAAAACTTTTTCCATTGCTATGTTTTCTCAATCTTCAATCAATCTTAGGTGATTATGTTCCTTTTATAAAATTGTATTATGCAGACCAAAAATATATATCTCATTGTGGTTCATGTAAATTAAGAAAGTACATAATTATAGATTTTTTTTTCACCTAACACTCTTCTTTATATAAAACAATGTAGATAATATCACTTGATAAAACTAATGCTGATCATGGTGCCACTAATTTGCTTCTTCATAGTAGTTTCATGGATATCATATTATTCCATATGTGTGTGGCAGTAGCCACACAGGAATGAATTTTGACTACAGTTTAAAAGCTTAGTTAAATAGATCTGAACTTTTTGGTATTATGCTTCAAGACTGCAGTGACAAATTAAAATTATTCTATGCCGACACCGATATATGCCTGAAATGATTGAATTTGAGCTTTGTGTGACATCAAGAGCTGTTAATACCCATCCAAACCTTACATTTTATGCTATACTTAATCCTTTTTAGATTCTAACATTTCACTTTCACTACCTTTTCTACATCCAGAACTGTGAAACAACCCTGAAGACTTTTTTTTTTCCAAAGGTATGTAATTTGTACTTGCACATCTGAGAACTCATCAGTTTAGAAGGTCATGGGATAACATTAGCATCAGCTTGATGCAAAAAACAAGATATTAATTTGATTGTGTAGATTTTCAACCATATTTTATAAGACTGTAGCCATTTAGCTGTCAGCAGTATTAAATATTTCCCGAAGACTGCAAACCTGAATTTTTTCATGTGAGTATGGTTGCTTGAAGACATTTTCTGGAGTAAGGGCTAGGTATAAATGATAATTATTATTAGGAGAAGCTACTACATTAATTAATGGAAAACTGATAAACCTTTTCAATAAAGCTACGGATCACTGAAACCATAATTAGTATGGAGGACTTAACATGAAGATTTCCAGTCTAAAGATTACTTTCCCTCCTATTAGTTAAAACACATATTCTCCTCTTAGGTAGAAATGGAATGCTATGTTTTTCCATTCAAAAAATTATATTTGTAGGGAAAACAAGTAATGTTAGATGCTCTGCAGTTGGCAAATATTAAATTTTAAGCCCTTTTTATACTCTAGGGACTAACAGAGAATCATGTCACCACAGAAAAAAAGGTGTTTTGGAATTTCTGCAGATAATTCATTCAACTGACACCTCCTTCCTGAGGCATGCATAAGGGAATTGTAAAGCTTATTCACAAATTTTTGACTGCATAAAATTTCTATGATCATTCCTGAAAGTTTGTATGAACTCACTGGATGTTTTGAGATTAAATTTTCACTCTTAATCAAATTGTCTTTCTGAAAGCCAAATTGCTTTTATGGAAGAAGCAATCACAGAATTATATAATATGCCAAGTTGGAAGGGACTCACAAGGATCATTGAGCCCAATTCCTAGCCCTGCACCCAGATGTAGCAAAACTCGTTTCATCTAGTACATGAGATAATTCAGCTTTATATTTCGTGATCCAAATTTAAAAATCTTTTAAAAAGTTCCTCTCCCTTTATTTTATAAGCACCTTTAAATACTGGAAGGCCACACTGAGGTCTGCCTGGAGCCTTTTCTCCTCCATGCCGAGTAATCCCAACAGTCTCAGTGTGTTGTAGGAGAGGTCCTTTTATGAGTAAGGTGACTAGTCATTATGTATCTCTTGCTGTTATTGTAAATCTCTTACTAAGTGCTTAGAGTTATGAAACTTTAATATTAATACAGAATATCTTTAGGCTTTTGAACTGCCACATATCTTGAAAGAGCATTATATACCAGGAAAACCTGTTTTCTTTCTAAGAAATGCTGACCAAGGATGTCAACATGAGCAGCTCTTCGGCCCCTTGAGCAGCACTCTTGTCAGTCAAGACTATCAGCTGGTGTGTACCCTACTATATTCCTTTGTATTTCTCCAGAGACTCCTCTGTTGTGGTAATATCTTCAAAACAGTTGCTAACAGTCAGACAATCGCTGTCCTATGATTGTTGTGCAGGAAATAAATTAATAAGAGTTTTGGTATTTGGTTGTTTTCTTTTTTTTCTTTATTTAATAATCTGCTTAGTTGTTTCCTGTTGTTTTATGTATTAGACACCCTTGTCTTTAGGTCTTTTTGTACTCTTGCCTGCATGACACCAAATACTGGGGAGACCAGAGGGAGGATTTTTCTTTGGCTTGGCTTTGGAAAATTTACACATAAAAGAAAAAAAAAAAAATCTGTAAGCAGGCTTATGGATATATAATATATAATATGGATATATTCTGTATGAATATTGTAACTCTCAACTGAATCAGACTATGAAGAAACTAATACAGTAGCCTTGTAACACTAAGCATTATAGATTAATTTTATGTGTATATAGACTTGGTGGCTTCTAGTTTATTTCTTTACTGTTCAAGAACTCCCATGTGCCCTAAAGCTATCCCCAACCCTTGCAAAATATATCCTTGTTTTCATTCTATAAAAATACTGTTCTGCTGAACTGCAAAAATTCCTCACATTATTTTAGACACACATTACACAGGAAAACAACAGAAACTAACACATATAAGAAATATTTTTTTTCTTTTTTATACAAAGCGGCATAACTACTAGTCTGTGCTAGATGGGTGTGCCCTTAGACTTAAGTGTAAAGGTGTTTTTTTCCCCCTCTGGTTTATAAGAAGCTCTTTGGATGAGTAGCTCATCCTCAGAAACTATCTTTTTAAAGCCTAGGTTAGAAAACATCCACTATGCTTAAAATCTTAGATATGCAAAGAGAATTCAGCAGACTAAGCAGAGTAATGATTTGTGGGCAAGAGGGAAACAAACAGTTATCTTCAAAGAAAGGTTCACTGTTGGTAGGAAAGCATAAAATGAAGAAGGAAAATAATGAAACAGAAGATAGTAATTTGTTAGAAAAGCCATGCACAAGTGATGAGATCTTAAATTCCGTAAGACTTCAGAATACCCCTAAGAACAATTACAGCTGTAGCGCTGCAACACACCAGATGTAGTTTTTTCACAGTTGTTAGCCTACCATGGTTCTTTTATTAACTTAGGAATAAAAGGGCTAATGGCTTTTCAGGACTTTATGGGCCTGCCTGGTCTTGACTTTGTTTCAGCTTGGTTTTAACTGCAACACCACATTGCCCAACAATCTGATGACTATCTTCTAACTTGCTTGTAGGTTCAACTTAGCTTTATGCAACTATACCAAGGAGTTGTGCCACATATGTTAGAGGTTTAATAAAACTTAATGGTCATTGAAGATAAAATTCTGCATCAGGAAAAAAAAGAGTAGTGTTAGCAACAGACTAGTTGGAAACATGAAAAGGAATAGTACATGCAAAACTGAAAAGAAATTGAACTATTCCCACTACCGACACCATACTGCCCTTGATGAAGGACTCTGGATACTGACGATCAACCACAGCATCACATGGTAGGGAAAATGGCTCTTGACTTTTGACTGAATGTGCTTAGAAAGGTGAGCATCAAAATGGAGAACAGTGGAAGATACTAGAATGTCTGTGTGCACAATAATTTTAACTGAATTATAAATGGGAATAATTTAATAATTTGAACTGCAAAGGTTTAATATCATTGTAATTTGATTAATGATAGTTGCTTGTTGTACTTTGAATATACCATTAAACACTGGATTATTAATAAGTTATTGTGTCTGCATAAAAGATGTGATCCCTGTTTGCCCATTTGAAAATTTTGAGTGTGATAAAAATTCTTTCAGGTGCGTAGGTACAACCTCTCGTTATTTTGAGCAGGTTTGCATGTATCTTTTACAGGCTGAAAGTGAGTGTGATTGGTCTTTAAACTCTCTCAGAATTACAGCAGAAACAGATAAAATACTTATGTGTCTCTGGGTGCCTGGAAAGACATATTAATAAAAATATATTTATTCCATCTTGTTTAGGAATCTATCTTAGGTATTTAAAAGTTATTTCTGATGTATGGAATATGGGATTTATACCCATATTGCACATCCAGATATGCACCCCAATTGTGTGTACATTGGCATCTAAATGCAGAACTCCTCCTTCTCTGCACCCAGACAGAAAACAAAAAAAAAAAATCCAGTGCCTGATACAGAGGCAACTGTTGTATTCTTCAGCAGTTCCCTACTCTGGGTGATCTAAACAGACTCTGTTCCAGAGCTTTGATGCTGAGTTGTGCTTAAGTAACATCTATTTCTTTACAGTAATTAAAAAGAGAACATATGCTCCTAACTTAGAAGTCAAACAACATGCCTAGAGATATTTATGCTAAAAATTCTTATGTTTTCCTATTCTGCTGACAGTAATGTTATGAGACTTGTTAGGCTAACAAAACAGAAAGGAAATCCAGGGGAAAATGTCTAAATCTATTTAAGGGAAAATTTGCTTAGATAAAAGGGATAAAATAAAAGCAAAGTATGCTAGCAATTCTGAATTGTAGAGGTGTTCTGAAACAAAGCTTAAGAAAAAAAGAATATGGAGGAAAAATGATGAGAACTTACAAAAATGTTCAATATAATGAAGATCAATTCTTTCATTCAATATAAAAATGTGTGCTGACATAGCCAGATTTAATATATCATACACAGAAAGATTTATTAAGACATTGTTTTCCATAGATGTTTAAAACTCTATGTGATACTATTTAATGATTAATTAGTGATTCAGTAAGTAATGATTAACTAGGGATTCAATTATTTGATATGCTAAAGGAGAATGAAGAAGCAAACCCATACATCACATCACATCAGATAGTGGGCAGTTCATACACACATCATTCTGTATGGTTGTAAAATGAAAATAGGAAAACATAAGACATCAGAAAGTGTAGAACAGGAGACTTTGTAACATTGTCAACTGGCATTTTTAGGACAGCCATTATATTTTCAGAGATACGTAAAATAAAAAAAATAAAAATACATTAAATTGCAATTCATATTTCTAGAAACTATTCGTAGTCATATATGACTCAAAATCGTAATTTATTCAACTCCAGTCACTTAGCTGTCTGGGAATACACACAATGGTCCACTACAATTAATGTCAAAGGCATGATCCAGTAAAATACAAAACCATTGGTGTTGCTTAGTGAGCACAATGTCACATTATGATAAAAAGATATTCATAGGTATTGCTGTTTCTTTTGGGGGGCTTGAAATCATAAAAATCACAGTACCTTTAAGCAAAACATATGTTCATTGATATGCCTCCCTATATGGTGCAGTTTTCCATCAGATGTTTCTTCACTTATTATTGAATGCTAGGACTGTGAAGAATTCTCAGTGAGACATCCAATGCCCTTTTCTGCACTTCAGATGCTTTAGTTGGTTAGTACTAGTTTTACCAGACACAGAAAAAAAGACAGCAGTTGCATTCTATCCAAAAGTTTCCTTCATTTACATGGAAAGATCTCAATGATTTTAATGTGAGACTTCTGTTTGTATTCCGGAGAGCACTATATGTCTATAGAGAAGATTGTACGGTTGAGAAGAAGTAAAATCAATAGAAAAGCTTATGCAGTTCATGCAGCTTTTAGCAGGGGCAGACTTTAGCCATACATACAGTAGATATTGGAAATCATGTTCCTTTTCTATCTTCAGACAGTAAAAGATGGATTGCTTTCTCCTCTTGATTTCTAAATTCAGGAAAATTTAAAGATGTAAGAGATGTGGCATCATTAAGATGTGCATCATTAGAAGAGGATAGGAAATAAGATTTCAACAATTTAAAGATGTCTTTGGTTTTAAATTAAAACAGTTGTATTTCTTTATATTCTGGGGGGGAAAAAAGGGAGAAAAAGTCAGGTGAGGTTTTTTTGGGGGGTTTTGTTTTGTTGTGTTTTGGTTTTTTTTGTTTTTGTTTTTTTTTTTAAACTGATAGGCAGAAATATACAATATGGATTTTAAACTGTAAAGGAGGAGTAAACAGAATAGAGAGGAAGAGTTCCTTCTGTAATTCTTTATTTGCCTCAAGAATAATTATTCTCTGATAGGAAATACACTGAATAAATGTATTTAAATATCAGTTAGAGATTTCAAATGTTTCATCTTACCATTGTGCTAATAACTAATCATCTGAAAAATTTATTCTTTCTTCTTTTCTATCTTATTAATTATAGGAAGACATGAGCTTATTTTTGAGGTGCTGCTTGGAAAGCGCTGGAACTGTCTGTACACAAATACAATTTATGAGAAATACAAACTGCATAATTAGCTGTAAATAACTACAGGGTTTTTTTAGATGCTAGAGTTTACAAAAATTAAACTTTTATTCTTGCAATGCTTGCTGAAAAATATAGTGATTGAAATGTATTTTTCAATATTGAGACATTTCTAAGGCATTTGCCTCTGATAATTACAAACTATGCTGTGAAGGTCATCTTAACTTAGAGATTCAGTTGCTAAATCAGCATATCTGTATTTTCTGTAGTTAGCCTCAGACTTCAAAGTCTTGTGAGCAGATGTTGAACTTAAAGTTTACATGTAGATTTACCAAGGTTGATGAATAATAGGGTAATTTAGCACATACTGCATTCTCTCTAAATAACAATGCTGAATCTCACTATGTTCAGTTTCTCCTTGCTTTGACTTGTTTTTACATAATCTAAAATATTCTTGATCAAGACAAGAATTGTATTTAAAGCTATATTTAAATATATATTTTATCATCTCCAATTTTAAGTGCATGTTTTGCTACATCTTGAATAAGACCTGGGCTATAAATTTGGGGAAAAGAATTATTAATGCCCTGCTTAGTCTAAAATATAACCTACATTTAATGGAGGTGGGGGAGGGGGCAGAGTGGCAATGGGGTCACAATTTTCACAAACGAATAGTTGTGTATTATCAATAATAAACTTTGATTGACAACTAGGTCGCATGGCTCCATGAAAGAGCAACTTTTCAGTTAGGAAATAGGTATCTAGGATAAAATAAGTATTTCAGCATCACTGTACAGTGATCAATATTTTTGCTGTGACAACTGTTATAGCTTAAAGTTTTATTAGGCCATAAAGGTATCATCTTGGAAAGACTTATAAAGAGAGTGTATGCTTTGATATTAATGCATAATAATGCAAATGTTATTTTCTTAAATCCACTTTTACTAAAAATAAAAAAAACAAACCAACACTTTTTATTTTCATTTGAAACTGCAAAGTTCAATAATCCAAAGCTCTCATAGAAAGTGTTTTATACTGGTTTTCAATGAAAAAAGATAGCTATTATGAGAACTTGCTTGCAATTAAAAATACATGTACTGAAAAATTAATGTTAATTGTGTTTTCCTGTGAAAGGGAAAAAGCATGTCACAGCTCACAGATTACAGCAACATAGTGCAAAGTGTAGGTATTAACCCCAAATGAGTCAATTACAAAACTACCTGCTGTTGTCATAGATAGATGCTTTTTAGACAGTGTAGTGTTGAAACACATGTTCTGACAATATTTAAGCAAAGAGATAAGTGATAGAAAAGATGATTAGGGAGACCAGATATCTTTCTCCATTTTGCAGAAGCAGCTAGCTGTTTCTGGAAAACATTTTATTGTGGTTGAGAAAGTCATAGAAATGGTGGCTGTAGACATACGGACACATTTTATTAGTAGTTAAACTTCATTTTTTTTCCTTCATTCTTCTATCAGGATGTAGAACTGCATCCTGCTGAGTACTAGATTTCAGTGTCTTAATCTGCATTTCAAAATGCATTAGATGTAGGTACCCAGCTGTTGCTAGCAAGGGGCTGCAGGCGTGGCCTCTGAGAAGAAGCCAGGGATGCCCCGTTTCAGACAGCAGCACCTATGGTGCACTCATGACAACTGGGCCTACCTGTGCCACCCCCACCATGTCGGGACATAGATTACCTGGGGGCCTGTAATGTGGGAGACTCACAGCACTCCTACCTCCACTGGGGATCCGAGCATCCAGGTGTCCCGAGCCAAGCCTGTTTTTCCCATTGTGATAATCAGTAAGTGATATCCCCATTTTTATCTCAATCCAGGAGTTTTTCTGTCTTATTTGCCCACATTTTTCTGTTGGAGTGGGAGAGTGAGAGACCACTTAGGTGAGTATCTACCTGAAGTTCAAGGTCAACCCATGACAGTCCTCCTTGACTGACCCTTGTCCCAGCTCACAGAGCTGAAAGGCAGATGCAGGACATTACTGGTATTTACCTTCTTAACATATTTATGGACAACAGTCCTGGCCACTCTGTTTTGTTAAACTGAACACCACAAACTCTTAGAGAAAAGCAAACAGTAGAAATATGCATACATTTTGAAAGAGCATACTTTTTAAATAGTCTTCTAATGAAAGAGAAAAAGTTACTCCAATCAAACTAAATTGCATGCAAGCAAACAGAAATCAGAAAAATGCCTTTAAGATGGACAGATAGGATAAGTGCATAACGACTTGTCTGTCCGTTTACATTTAGTTGAATGTGAACATCTGACTTCTATAAATAAATTTTATTCATGTCAAGGTTCTTTTATTCCCAAAGTAAATTATGCACTGTTGAAGCATGAATTAAGTTTTTAGGAGTAAGGCTTTTAAAATATTTTGAATATAGTTTGCATTTTATATCTTCCCTGGTTTTGTGTAAAACAAGTATTTTTTTCTAATTTTCCCAAAAATATATTTGTACATTCATATGCTCTTTAAAAAAGTGTTAGAGGGAAGTCAGATTTTAAAGTAGATTTTCACAGAAAAGAAGCCAAGATCAAAATTTGTCAGGACCCTAAGCCCACTCCCATCTTGTCCGAGTTTGTTGGCTGAGGCCAAACTCAGTTCCCTCAGTAAGAAAAACTTTTATAAAAAAACTTAGAAGTTGCCTGAACAATGGCTGCTCCTTTCCTGGACTACTGCTATTAAGCCAAAAATGACACCTTGGGTGCCCACCTCATCTGTGGTGTCACAGCAAGTGATCATGTCTGACAATGGACCGTTAGTCTGAATGTGGACCCTGGCTGACGCAGACCTGCAGGGGAAAACCAAACCAATCAAATAGGAACATTTGAACAAGTAAAAATAATTAATCCTATTCTAATATATTTAACATGAACTACTCTATTTTAACTTATAAAACTGGGAATAACTTGTCAGATAATGAAGTCTTTAATTGTTCCTGTCTTTGGTTTTGCTTTTTTTCTTATTCTTCTTTTTCCATCCCCGGTAGTCCTCTGACCGTACTCCCACACCTGGCAGTGACCTGAGGGCTAATGTTCCAGCACATCCTTGTCCTGTCCCCTTGAGGAGCTGGGGAAATGGCACAGTCCTTGACCACACAGCCCTATTATGGCCCCATGGGGAGACCTCCAGCCTCAGTGAGTTGCTGACTGAAATTTGTTGTTTGTTCTTTAAAAAAAAAAAAAAAAAAAAAAAATTCTATAAAGAAGTCGATCATCAAAGAAGTATTAACAGAAGAATTGACTTTATTGTCACAGGGTAGGAGCATGAACTGTGAAACTTCCTAAAATTTAATGATTTTGTGTTAATGTTCTGTTGACCTTTGAATTTTTGCTATCTTTTATGCCTTCATTAATTTGTAAATTATCTCTTTATTCTCCCTCTCCACAGAAATAAACTCAGTGTTTGTTGGGTGTTCTTTGAGTTGTGTGGCTTTTGTGCTGTTTTTTTATTTATTTTATTTTAGCTTTTTTCTTTAGTTGTTTGGTTGTTTTAAAACCCAGCTGAATATTGTGTCAAATATGAGGCTAAAGGCAATGCTTCAGTTTTTACAGCTACTCATTCAAGAGCATTCCACTGTGAGTCAGAATCAGCAATAATTCTGATAATAGCATGTCTAGAGTCAAGTAAAACTCAAATGTGACAGTGAGATACCCACAGGAAAAATCTTACAGTCTTTAGCTTCTCACCTAAACCACTCTTCTTCTTCCTGGAAAACTACTCTGACAATAATCCCAAGATGAATGTCTAGATGTAAGTGTATGCTGTGTTGGAAAAGAGAGCAAATAAAAAGACAAGGAGTGATTTAGTAGTTCTTCATGCCAATACCACGACCTCTGTCATGAAGTTGCATTAAAGCAAAAATCACAGCTTGACTTTCTTATTGCTCACTTCTCCATAGGAGCATGGTCATAAGCAATAGTCACTCTTGAAATATTTATCGTAGTTCTCTGTTAATACAAAAATAAATTCTATCAAGATGCCTGTTATAAGAGAATGTTTATCAGGTTTTAATACTAGGGAGTTAACAGAAAGGCTAACAATTTAGTTGGTAAGGACTTATAGGAATTTTCAGCTCACAAATAAACTCACTATTCTTTAATTAAACAAATAAAAATAATTTGAAAAAAAAAAAAGACAGTAAAAAGAGAAGAATGCATAATCCTTCTTAAAAGAAATTCCTTAGTAAAACCACCTTCATATATACTGGGATAAAGATTATCTAAGGTACATCTTACAAATTTGATTAATACAATATTCTCTTTCAATTCAAATGCACTTAGCTATTCACATATAAATATAATATGCTAAAGAGGTAAAACGCATATTATAAATGCCCATTAGAAATAAAAAACAACAAAAACCCCAAACAAATAAACAAAAAAGCACCAAGGAGCCACACTACAGCATAAAAACCAACCAACCAACCAACCAACCAACCAACCAACCAACCAACCAACCAACCAAAAACATAACAAAAGGAGCAAACAAATACTCCTAACAGGAGAATGCACTCAGATACTTTTTTTTTTTAAGAAGTTCAACATATAACTGAAAATCTCTGTATTTAACATACTAGTTAGTATAAGGTACTATTGAAGTGCAGTAGATATTCATTATCTGTAACATAATAACACATTGCCCTAGACAATAAATTCACAGAGCAAGTAACATTGACACTTAACCTGTAATAGGAACATACTACTAGCTGCTTCAATGGGATAAGCAGGTCTTTGAGATTTTGCTGAACTGGGATCTATTACATAATTTT
Organism: Xenops minutus; assembly: GCA_035221455.1. Taxonomy (NCBI): domain Eukaryota; kingdom Metazoa; phylum Chordata; class Aves; order Passeriformes; family Furnariidae; genus Xenops; species Xenops minutus. The sequence continues at coordinate 42,017,964 of JAWWEE010000158.1, read as the reverse complement.
TCATGCTGATTTATTTTAGTAAGGACCATAAGAAAGAAAAATTAAGAATGTTAAATATACTGAATACTGCAGAAAATCCAGGACCTTCTGTTTCTATTTCTGACTACTTGACTTTGATGGGTTAATATTGAACTGATGCATGTGTTGATATAAGTAATCAAACTTTTAGGTCATTGTGTGTGCTTATATCCACTTTACATTATATTACTAATAAATTTCCTGAAATATTTCATAAAAAGAGCTCCTGATCTTTTAATATGTACTGATGTTGACTACTTAGGTTTGGATATTTCTAGTATCATTGGGGTAAAAAGCATTTTATTTTGTGGCCTAAAAGGATTTGAGAACTGGCCTGGAAATATAAGAAGTGGTAAGCACAGCTTCTTTGTCTGGCCAATTTAGGTTTCAAATGTCTTAAAAGTAAGTTATTTCATTAAGTAACTTGAATAAGAAAGCTGGGGTGTCCAAGTAGTACCAGTTGGTGGTAGTTGGTTGTAGTCAGTGCCTGTAAAAAAACCCAACCAACCAACCAACCAACCAAACAACAAAAAAACCCCAAACAACAGTACTTTTGGCTATCCAGAAGTCCTAGACACCCAGAAGTGCAATTTACTGTTCCTGCAAGAGTTATGTAGAGATATCCAGAGCAGGAGATGGAAAAACACAAGAACATACTATGGATGAATCCAGAGAGTAGGTGCTTCTATCTCAGTGTGTTCAAAACAGTCAGTTTCCTGAGGTCAGTGACAACTGCTGTTCTTTAAATAGTATTTCTTATTTATTGTACTATTTCAGGCAGAAGAGTCTTGTCACTAATCCCTCTTCAGCTTTGAGGAATGTTACATTTGAACTAATTTTCCAGAAGCAATCCTTAATCAGAAAGCTCCAGGCAGTTTTGTGATAGAGCTACATTCCCTCTTTCTCAGAGCAGGACTTCTGTAAAGAAGTTTGACTTAACAGATATGTTTAAGTGAAAAGCATTTCTGCTTAGATGTTATACCTTTGAGATTTGAATTATCTTTTGAAAGTATTTTACACATATTCATAATTAGAGTTTATGACAGTATCCTGTGTATATATATTATAAGTGACTCTCTTCAGTGCCAACCGTGTAGTCCAAGACTCAGCAATTCAACACATTACACAACAACCGGTGAAAAATGAAT
>JAWWEE010000158.1:41987472-42016698 GCA_035221455.1 Xenops minutus | reverse complement strand
GACACGTCCTTCCAGGAATGGATAGAGCTGACAACCAAATGATTAATGCCAGAGATTCACAAGCTACCTCAAGTTTGCAGAAGTTAATGTGTTGAAAAAGTTTTATTAGTATAGATAGTGATTATTTGTATTAGATAGATAGTTATATTATTTGTATTTGTATGTTAATTCCCCCTGGCTGTGTTACCTGGATAGCCGGTTCCCTGTCTCTCCCTTGGCTAGCCAGTGATGTGAGGCTGGCCACCCCCAGTTTCCCCTCTCCTTTCCCTTACCTGTTGCGTGCCACCCTAGCTCCTCCCAGTTCCCAAGCCTCCCCCACGACCCTATTAGTGTCCAATGCACCCATAATAAAGTGTTCCAGCTCTTTTCACCCCTCATCAGCTGTGGACCGTATCCTTCCCTCCCCGCCGGCACGTGATAGTCCTCCTGTCCTAATGCTATATCACACAGCATAGAAGTATTTCTGTTGGACATCATGTAATGGTAAACTACATAGGATACTCTGAAGCCTCCTGTGATAAGCTGATGGCATGACTACATAAGTCAAGCACCCATGGGCAGATGGATTGTTCCACTGTATAAACACTAAAAGGAATCCACAGAAAAAAAACCATCCCGCTCAGATCCAGTCCCCTCAGAACTGCTCAGTAGCTGTTGTTTATATTCTCTACATATGTGTTCATGTGTATATATTAATAAATGTATACACACACATACACAAAGATATATAATCTCTGCTCAACGATTTCCAGAAACTAATTACAGCCTTGACAGGGTGGGTCTTGCATCCTGATAAATTGCATTGCTACAACCCATATACAACCCACATAAATGTATCTTCGGATTCCTATGCTTGTGGTCACAGCTCAGTGAGAAGCACTCTTTACTAAAGGATGACAAACAGCATCCTCACATTTTTTAGACTTTTGCTCTTATGACTGCATTCTAGCAGCTTATCATGTGTTTCCACACCTGGTGTCTCCAAGGAAATTCCTTAGCACCTGGTTACTGCTGGGTTTTAGATTTCACTGTGATAGAGACCAGCTCTGCATTTCCACAGGGGCTCTGCTCTCTGCCTTAATAAACAGCACAGACATTGCACTATGAAACAACTCAGAATGGCAGATGACAATGCATTGCTCTCCCTGCAGCTTGGTCTACCAATCATCCTACCTTACCTCAATAATTTTGTTCTGGCCTTACTGTGGCTACCTTCTATATGAATGCATCTTTCACCTTCCACCTTTGCTTCAGGCACTATTCAGACAACATAATAGTCCCTTCCCTGTGGAATATGGGGAGATGGGAATGTGGCAGCTCCCTGCCTCTAGGAGAATTGTGCATTACGCTCAGAAATCGCATGGGGATTTGTTCTAACTTATTATCATCTGTAACTCAGCTGATACTTCTGTTCAGTCTTTGATTCTGTCAGCCTCATTTGTTTCCACTATGCAGACGTGCATACCTACCTCTCCCTCAAGAAAAGAAGAATATGAGAAAGAAGTGATAGAGAGGAAGAGAAGGAAGGCAGTGCATGTTTGTTCTGTAATAGCGTGAGGAAGGTGTGCGGGGGATGCAGTAGGGCTAGAGCTATCATCCAGTAATCACAGCTCAGGGAGAAAAGCTTGCATTGCAAGGCGTGAAACGTCTTTGGAATGTGATTTTCACTTGATAACCAGATTTTCTTTTATATTCTCTTCCTTTTCCCAGTTTTCTCTTGCCGACCTGGAGCATATAGGAGTATTTTCCTTCTATTATTAAAGGGGAGTTTATCTCCCATTCTTTCAATGAACTAAAACACTTTAAAAACCACATAAAGATATCTCACATAGAATAACACTTAAAATCCAGCTAAAATAGCTCAAGAAAGCAGCTAACACAAATTGGATCAAATAGGAGACAGAGATGGAGGGCTTCTGGTCTCTCAGAATTCTTGTGGATTTGCTCTGTGGTCACTTTCTGTACTAAAAGTCCTTGGAAGAGTTTGCAGCCCGGTGCTCTCTGGATTTCAGAAGGGAAAATTTTGAATGCCCGTATTTTTTACTTGTGTAATGTCCCTCACCCATTTTAATGTAGAACTCAGTATCAAATGCATTGTGCGAGGAAGTGTGATATGACAAAAAGGGGTCTTCAAAGAGTCAGTACTGAGCGTAAGTGTGAAAAACATGAGAATACAAGACAGCAGTCCATTACTATGCTATACTAATGGTAGCTCAGCCACTAACTCACCAAAGGGTGAGGAAGGAAGAGAAAGCCCTGCTGCTGTTCCCATGAATCACAAGCATGGTCTGACAGCATGAGGCTTGGGCTAGCAGTTAGGACATGTGGTCTTATTCCCAGCCATACCTCTCCTCTCCAGAGGAGCACCCATCACACTACACTACTACTCAAGTTCAGTTTCTCCATCTGTATAATTGGCATTTATTGTGTTCCATAAAACACAAAGATCCACAGAAAACTGCCAGATAAGTGCTAATTATTGTTAAAAATATGACTCTATCCTCACTCCTTCAGACACACTAGCAGCAGCTTAGAAAATGAACAGCACAATCTCAGTAACGATGATCATCCCAACAGCACTGGTATGTTTAGCCCTGTATAAATCAGGCCTGGCAGCTTGATGAGTTGCAAGGAAGGCGATATTACGTCTCCAGAGGAAAGGACAAGTGCTGACAGCTCACCAAGGCTTCCTCTGCACAGACACTAAGCAGCTTTCTGCAAATGCTCAAGCTCCCGCGAGAGGAAAGAACAGTGGGAAGAGAAGGAAAGAAAAACATTTTGTAAACTTTTTTATCAAATTTTTTTTTTTCACTTCTGTTGCTGTTCCATCTCCCTCCCCAGCTTCTTTTTATTACAAATTAAATAATTACTGGGCTGTAGCCCAAAACACTGAAGATTTCACATCTTGTTTGGTCTAATTATATCAGCCGGCCTGACAAAATGGTTTCATCAATGGAATTGCCTTGCAAGAGCTCCGGCTAATCAATTCTTTGACACTTAATTAAGAACTCTGCTGGTCTGTGAGGATTCAGGGAGGGAGGAAGGGGGGGACGTTGGGCAGTAGAATGTCTGATATGCAATGTAGAGCACAGATTGTTAAAACTCCCAGCACAAATGGACCTCTACTTCCTTCTCTGTCCCTGCTTTAATATCACCTCACACTTTATCTGTCTCTCTAACCACTTGCTTCAGTTGGGTTTTTTAATTACTTTAATCTCAGTCCTGCCACCAGTAATGGCTTCAAAACACCTCTAGGGCCTTAGATTTACTTTCAGACAGATGTTTCCAAAGCAGGCAGCAGCAGACAGGCTCAAAGCATAACACTTCAAGCTGAAAGTGCATTAGACTTCAAAGGCTAACCAGACTGAGGTTCAGACAGCATTTGGAGTGGAGATCTGTGCAGGTAAGTCACATCGCCACAGTGAGAGGAACCCAGAGCAGATGTACTTAAGCCAGCACCCACCCTCCCAGTGTGCACAGTGCCTGCAGGTCTTTGCCAGCTGCAGGGGAATGGCTTTCTTTTGAAAAACACTGCTACCAAGCAATCTGGGGATCACCCAGCAGTACAAATTGTGATCTAGGTCTGCAGTGGGCAGATAGTTGTTTTTCTTTTGAATGACCAGCCCAGTCCTTATATTAGTTTTCATGGTTATACTGGCTTTCATCTGTCTAAGGGAGAACAGAATAATGACCATTCTAGCATAAAGTTAGAAAGAAACAAACAGAGAGTATCTGATCTAGTTTAAATATTGCCATTCACTGCAAGGTTAACCCACTAACATTTTTCTTAATAGCTCTGTACCAGCAATGTTAAGTAAAACCTGGATCAGTACATTACATCATTTGGTTGCAGTGTGTCTTGATCTGGCCCTAGAGCAGAAATTAAAACCTAATGAGCTACTTAAAAATTGTATCATTTAAGAAAGAAAAGTGGCATTTATAAACAAAATCCAATCAGTAAAAAAACCCAAACCAAACCAAAACAAAAAAAAACAACAAAAAACCCAAATGCAATCAACCAACCAAACAAAAAAAACCCAAGCCCAACAAAACAACAAAAACAAACTGGCAAAAAATTCTGGAATCTGGGTAAAAGTTAATTTATCAGTGTTTAAAGAGAACACATGACAAATGCACCCAATGTCATTTTATGCGCTAAAGCTCCACGAAGCTACCTACAGAGCCCTAGCTTGCTGCTCTTCTCATCAAATGCCAGTGGTTAGCAATACCAGAGGTAAACAAGAGATGGGATACTGTTAGCTTGACCATACATTACCAGATTTTCATTAAAATGCTTGGTTACAGTGCAGATTCAGAGCCTCAGATTCAATTCCAGTAGTGGCAAAGACTGATTATTAAGAGTTAGAAGGCCAAATGCTTTATTGCAAAGAAAATAGCCAGCAACAGGCTCTTTCACAATATTAACACGTTCAGAGAACTCTGTGAGCAGTTAATACCTTTTCATTCTAAACTCTCCAAATTTTGGAGTGTAGCTCAGAGGACTTTGGCTGAAAGACAAGACTTAAAAAGTCAACTTTTTGAAATTGAGGATTCAAATTTAAAAATTCTGTTTCAGCTTCATCCAAGAATCAGATGCATAATAGGAAAGGAAATAACCAGAGATGTAACAGGAAGTGACAAAATGCATTTTGCACACATTTTTCTCTACATCTGAAAGACATTAGCTAGTAACTGTAAACTCTTCTAATTATCTAGTCCATTCCTAGTTTGGAAAGCCACAAAAGTCCAAACAGAACCAAAATAACATTTAAAAAAAAATCCAATTTTTAGGTGCAACTTTTCTAACTTTTATCACTACTAGATGGCAAGACTGGCACACGTGGGACACTCTCTGGATCCATACTCCCAAATGGGAGAGCAAATTGCTAATAGTGGGTTCAATATACACACTCAAGTTTTGGCCATTTTGAAAGACTACAGAAAAGCCAGGCACACTATGCAGAACCAAAAGTGGAGGAAAGCAAGCAGGCATCTTTAGTTCTCAGCTTCCAAGAAAGTTAGCCTTATCTAGGCACCATCAAGAAAAGAGCAACTAATTTTCTTCTTGTCAGCATTTGTTCCTGTCCTTCTCCCAGTGTTGATACTGCCATAGTGAAAACTTTTTCCTTTGCACTTCCTGCCATCAGGATATACTTTTCTGCATCCCCTTCTCTCACTGCTCTTTAGCTTTCAAATGCTCTTTTTTTTTTTTCCCCCCACAGGAAAGCAGTTACCTCTACACCTCTTCACTAACTCTTCTGTATTCTAGAAACAAGAGCTACTGTGTTTTTACTGTCATTGATGGAGGTCTGTCAATTTACCGAGAGGAAAACTTTGTTTATATTAGACAACAAAATTAATAAAAGTTATATAAGTAATAATGGGAAAGTTCTTTAATTCACTGCTAAAACAAATCTAAGTTTGTAGATTGCAGAAAACAGTGACATTTGTAAAGAACTAGCTGACTATCTGGATCAGCTGGTACCAAAAAAAAGAACACAGCAGAGCAAATGGAACATGAGGCTAGTGAAAAATGAAATTTGGGAATTAATTAGGAACAGAATAAGAAGGACTGAAAAACTACCTTTATAAAGCTCTGTATTTATTCCAGTCTTTCAGTGTTGACTGTCAGGAAGTTAATATTTTGCTGTAAAAAATGTGTAAATCTTTCATATTTGTAATTTTTTTTTTTTTTTTTTTTGGTGGTGGGTAAAAAATTTTTAAAAAAGGAGAAAAGGTCCATTTGCTTCTTCACAGAGAATATGATTTCAAATTTCAATTAAACTGAAATGAGCAGCACGATTATCGCTATGGAGCAGACGCCTGGTAGCGCAATAGGCCTCTTTCACTGCCATGGCAACCAGTCCTCATTGTCACGGCTACCTTGGCACTACATGTAATTGTCGATGTGTGAGCCTGACTGATAATATACAATCAATACCCCATAAGCAGCAAACATCATTTTCTGTTTAAGGGAAAGAAAAAAAAACCACAGGGGGAATTCTTGCTAAAGAGAAAAAAAAGAAGCAAGGAGAAACTGGGAAGTGAGGAAAAAGAGAGTAGGAGAAAAGAAGGGAGACCTAACTCCAAAACACCTTTAACAATGAAACATGCTGCTTTTTATTTTCTATCAAGTAAATAGCTGGAAAAATCCCAGCAGCACACATAAGCACCTGCTAAGTCCTTCTAATAGTATATTAACTAATTGTTTATGCCAACATCATTAAAGCATTATCCAAACACCACATCAACCAAGAGAATGCTTTTATATATAATCAACAGTAATTCTGGTAATGCCAAATTCTCCGGAAAGAGCTAGCACTTACAGTCCAGAGCAGGAAGATAATTTTTGTATACAGATCATTAGGTTTTCGACTGACTGAGTACAAAAAAAAAAAAAAAAAAAAAAAAAAGGCAGAGGGAACCAACTGATCATGTAGGGAAAAAGGGAGCTTAGTCCTCAAACACATAGCAGAAAATGAACCGTGATATCAGAGTGGAGACAGGTGCAGGAGGATAAATGGAAAAATAAAAAGTCTGCTTGGCATTAACACTAATGCTTTGCTTACCTCATGTTCTTCTTTGAGCACTATGTCCTTTTACCTAATGTGTGCATGCTGTGCAGTGCAATTGGGTCCCATTACTAGTGTAACACAAATGTGAATGAAAATGGAGAAAAAGAAAGAATACATAGAAGAGTATAAAGAAAAAAGTGGAGGGAAAGAAATTAAAAGAACGATGCAGAAAGAAAGAGAAGAAAGTGAAGGAAAAAGCTTGACACTATTTTTTATAATTATGGGGCCTTACAGGTCAACCATGCATGCATGTTGACTTGAGTGTGACCTACCTGAATGTTACACCTGTGTATACAGAAAAAACAGAGTACAAAAGACTGGTACTCCTAGAAATGTGGCCATGCAGCATCAGTCACTCTTCTCCAGGGAACAGGACAATAAGAAATACTACAGAAATTTCAGGTCAAACTAAGTAAAATCCTTATGGAGTAGCATGAAGTCACTGTCTTGAGGTTTAAAGTATTTTATTTCCTCACAAGTCTGCAAGGATAAGTATCAGCAAACTGTGGGGTCATCTGAAAAAGAGAAGGAATAGTAAGGGAACTGAATTCCTTTAGATACTCAGTGATCTCAACAACTCCTTAATGTGATCTAAGAACTCCATCAGGAAAAGCCACCGACTCACCCAACCATTTGGAAGTGAGATGTTGGCATCTCAGACCACTGCACACCTCTGGATGGTATGAGGTGGTGTTAGTGAGGCTGGCAATAGCTAAGAAAATTGTCCATGTACCTGTTTAGAACAGCACAGAAAGGAGGTTCTCTATATGTTACCGAAGAGTTTTCTTCCAGATCTTTCTTATTTTCTTTATACTTTTACTTGTTCCTATGAGAAACTTAGAAGACATTTTGCAAGTATACATGAACTTTTGGGTTTCATAGCACAGTGCCAGGACAGTTAATTGTACAACATAAGAGTGACAAGCTTAGTATTAATATTGAACACACAGTGGGAATGTCATCCCATCTTGTTCCTTATGAGGTGATCATCTGTAACAAATTAGCTACATCAGACAGAGAAGAAATTCTTTGCTAGCTTGGACAAGTATGGGCAACTATAAATCACCTGATTTTGTGGTCTACTATTTCTTAAATATCAGTTTTCTGTCTGCTGAATCTGGGCATGCACCTTTGCCTTAGAGTGGTGTCTTTTCAATGGTCTGCTTCTCTGAGATTCTACATGTGGAAATATTAATTTAAAAAATCACATTGTGCATTCAAGCATCCTATAAAGTAAAAATGTATTTCTTAATTAGAAAGTTTAGACAAAAATCCCAGTTCCCACACCCAGCTACACAATGCAGTTGCTGCTTCAAGTTCAGTTTTTCAAAATAAAAAATTGTATTATAATTACACTACCAGCATAATTATTAAATACAGTATCAATCACCTCTTGCATGAAGAAGTGTATCATACAGATATGCCTTGCCCTGGAAGAATCCTTCATTAGTACCGCAGCAATATGCTTTGCACTCCCATATTACCAATCAAAGCAAGTCCCATAAGGCAGATCAAGGGAGAGTTAGTTATGTGAAACAGCTTTAGATCTTCCCATTTTAATCCAAATCTGAGTGAAAAATAATGAAGCATATATGAGTCTGACCACACCTTATCTAAAGACCAGTGTGGTCACATACCATATAGCCCTGAATCTTTTATATGCCTTCAAACTCCCTGGTTCTTCTGAAGCCATATGATAGCATCTTCTTAAAACTCACACTCACTCCAGAACGATTAACTGTAACTTGCACCTTTATTTGTCAAATTCATGCTGCATAATAGATAGGATAATTGGGCCCCAGTTGTCTAACTTTTATGGAACAAACCTCTGATAACAACAGATTGATTGACAGCTACAGTTGTAGAACAGAAAGTCTTTTAGATTGTAATGTTCTAAATGTTAATACTAGAGGTTGAAAAGCAAAATTAAACAATAATAAAGGACATATCTGCAACAAATGCAATGTCAGAAATTTCCCTGTGGTTTCAGTGAGGTCTGATAGCATTGTTCTAAAATAAAACTTGAAGACACTATAAAGTTTCTAGTTTTAGTAACACTCCCCCAGGCTTCCCAGGGATGCCTCATCGTTTTCCAGTATCTCAAGAACTACTTTCCAGACAGTCACTTAAAAAGTTTTTATCTTTGTTTTTCTTTATGGACTTGTGTTTCATCTTACCTTTTACCCCTGCCCCAGACTAGTCCCACATAATTACACAAACTCTGAAAATTAATACAAACCCCTATCAGACAAAGCCAGCAATCTGTTCAGTTTTGGCTCTTTGTCAGATTATCTGATCTATTCTGACTTTCAAGTTCTCTTTGAGACAATGTGTCAGAAGAAGCAATCAAAACCATTTTTGTTTACTGTATTCTTTTTAGTAAATGCAACCTTTTATTATTTTTTCTAAAGACAAATGACTAATGAAGTCTAATTTGTGCTATAATTAGAAGCGAGAAAGAAATTAAACAGCCACTTTCCCTCACAAAACTATGTTAAGAATATTCATTGAGTATATTATATAATATCAGAATACATAGATAATTACATAATGTGATCTTGTAGCTACTAAGGTTTGCAGATGGAAAGGCCTCTTTGAACAGCAAGATGAAGGTCTGCCATACTGGAAAGCGTCCTCTGCTCTCAGAAATACATATATGTTGTTTTTGTTACTTTTACCAAAACATGCTAAAGAATTCGAAACTCCCTATAAGCATATTTTCAAGTATTAGAAAAAAGAAAAGTGAAAAGAAAATCTGCAAATATGGCCACCTTCCATAAATCACAACTAACCTCGCTTATGAGTCCTGGGAATGGATGTGATGTGCATACTCAGGACAGAGAGACACTGCAGCCTGAGAGAATGGAGAGCAACGGGAACAGCAGTCTGACTGAAACACTAAAACTCTGTAAACCATTCCCACTTCCTGAGTTTAAATGAGATCCAGTCCATAATCACAACATTTACGGATGCTTATTATTAGCATTACTTAAGGTAAGTAGTGGAACAGCCATACAATGGAAAATTAAGTTCCCTAAAGCACAGGGAGAATATTTTGCCACTAACATGCAGAGCCAATAGCAAAGCTCCAGAAAACCTGAGACACCAGCGAATCCTAAAAAACATTTTCTATTAAACAGCCTGCCTCTTCCAATGAGATCTAACAGGCAGTCCATCTAAGCTGGTATGAAAAAAATCCACTTGAAAAGGAACCTGGGCCAGTGAATGAATAAGTCTGGCCTCCCTGGCCTATCCTCTTGTGTCTTGTAACCCTGATCCTGTTCTTCCTGCTTTGGGTGACTCCAGCATCCAATGGAGGCAGTGATTTTAAGTCAATGTTACAGTTCAAACTGCTTGTAGACAAAGCTACAAGGAATAGCAGGGGCTGTTTGACAACCTGCCTGATGGTTGAAAAGGCAATCTCACAGAAAACAGTGTGCTACCATAAATGTCTATGAGCCTTTGAAGGACACATAATGCAAAAGGGGAGTGATAGAAGAGGAAGGAAACAATTCAAGGTTGTGCAATTAGGAAGAAAAAGACAAAAAGGAACACACAGGAGAAATGTCAAGATGGATTTCTGTTTGGCAACAAAGCCAATGGAACAGCCTCTGCAGAGTGATGGTGGAATTTGTGTTGCTGTAGTCATTTATAATTAAACTGGATGTATCACTGGTGAATGTGACATAAAGAACAAACTTTCAGCAAATGTCAAGGGAAGGACTAGATGGCACAGGTGTTTGCCATTTCTTGTGTCCAAGGCATCTTTCACTTCCTTCATAAGTGCTTTCTAGTCTTTCTACATAACCCTGTTAATCCCACTACCCTGGCAAAATTCCAACTAAGTAATTAGTTTCTGCCTACCTTAAATTTCTTTTAGCAGCCTTGATTTGTTACAGCATTATCACATCTCCTCTTAAGTGAAGTATAATATCGGTCTGTCATGTTCCACTCCAGAAGTAGTTTTTAATACACACAGAAGGGGAACACGGTGGCTGTTTAAAAAGCTCAGCAAACATGAAAATGTATCACAGCAAATGGAGGAGATCGCAGCCAATACAAATCTGCTGCAGAAACTAAGCAGAAAATAGCTCTTCAAATTGGAACTAGACCAGAACCCTGGATCTAACATATCTATAATTGTGAAAACTGACAGAAGATCATTACAAACACCAACACTCATGAAATAGAACTATGCTTTATCCCAAAAGGCCAGCAGAAACAGTACCACCTCAAGGGCCAAAAGACCATCTACCAAGCCTTCCCTTTTGACTTCCTGCAAAAAATTGTTTCTTGGTGGTTTTTTTAGAGAACTTTTCTTTAAGCCCTAACTAAGCCTATTTGAAATCTGGTAAGATCACTGCATAAGGCAGTGAGGTTACATGAAGTCAACTGATTTCCTTTGCAGATAACGCTCCGGTTTCTTTAGCACCTATCTCAGTCTTGGAAATATATGAAAAAGCAAAAACCCCACAGACCACACTTAAAAAGCAACAGCAAACATAAAAACGCAAGATTCTTTTCCTCTCCGCTTATTCTGTAAAAACTTGGCAATTTAAGTTCCTAGTTGGCTTGATTTTTTTCCCCCTTCTTAAAGATGCACCCAGTCTAGAAATTACACAACACTGATTACTTTTAAAATGTAAATATTCTAGAAAAACACATACCAGAGAAAGGAATTTCTTCCCTCTGTTCTTTCCAACTAAATAAGCTGTGTGTATACCACATGCAAAAGTAATTACTCACAAACTACATACTAGGATCTCAGGAGACTTGGAAGAACTAGAGATGACAGTATTTCCTGACTTTCATTACAATTATTGCTCATTTTTTGAAGAGGAGCATCGATATTAAAGAAATATGAAAGCACTTTTTTTAACTGCAAAGCAAAAATAAATAAATAACTGCATTAGTTAAATCCATTCTCACATCTTGAGAGGTTATTTATTTTCTCTGAGGACTGATAAAATTTCCCGATGACATGCTTTCTAATTTTAAAATCACTCTCGCTTCACAGTTCTGAAAAAGCTGATGTCAGGGAGTGAGTGGGTGGGTCTGTTTCAAGTGTGATTCACACATTAGATTCCCTTATCACCTCATGTATATTCAGAAGTGCTATCCACAGGCTGTGGGGTTCATGAGGAGTCCAAGCAACCAGAAAGGAAAATGGTCATTTGGAAGAGCTAATTAAGATGGGGGAAAGAAAAAAAGGAAAGTTGTCACACTATCTTTTCCTCATATGTCAGGCATGAAAAGGATGTCCTATTCGTGCCTCAGCAGAGTATGTCCCACCTGCAGAGGGGTTCTCCCTGCCCTTAGCCCTGCTTCTTCTCCCCATCTCCATAATGCAGAAGTAAATCCAAGTCTGCCATGATCTCCCCAAAAAAGGAGCCATGTTTTCAAAGATGCTTGGGACTGGAACAAAATCACTAGCTCCCAAGCCAAGGTTGGTTCTCAGTGGTGTAAGGCTTGTTCTTATGAGGCATCCTGAAATAACACACTGCCATGCTAACATGCCATCTCTTCTGTACACAGTTTCAAATCCTACTCGCTCCTACAGTGGGTCTGATCAGGATAGGTTCTTCCCGAAGTAAATAATTCTGGAGAAAAAGAAAAAACCATTCTTGAGATGAGATACAACCAGATGATGATGTCAGCTGCCTAGGTGAAATGCTGTTATCAGGCCACTAAAATCCTAACTTGGCCTGTTTCTCTCTCACTGCCTTCATGACTAACATAAGCCATGATGAACAGCCTCATCACAAACTCTCTGCAAATCCTGCCCTAGTCTAAGCAGATGAAAAAGGTTCTGTTGACTGCAATGCACCTACCTTGGTTCTCAGAAGGTAGCAAGCACAGCTGAGGTGGGGGTGGTAGGAAGAAGGCTGGGTGGTAGGGAGGGAATGTATATGATGCAGACACACACAACACTGTAATTAAGGGTAATTTCAGAAGCATTTACCTGTGTTTCAGTGTCTGACAACTTTTCACTTGTGAATGCTGCAAACGCCTCAGCTCTACAGACTGATCTTGTTTTTATGTTGCTGAAATGGGAGGAGCAGAAAAATGAGTCGTTCTCTGAATTAATTACCTTCTCTGATTTGAGCAACACGCACTGAAATATAGTTTAACTCTTGCTCAGGATCTAAGTGCCTACACTAAAACAGAACTGAAATGGAGCCATGCCTAGTGTCTACATACACAGGGCTATTGTAGAGGCTCTTCTACCTGCTGAGCATAACCAAAACAAATGCTGCAATGTAGAAAACTCAGTGTTTTTGAAGGACTGTACTGGAATCCCAATTTCACCTAATATGACCTCTAGATACAAAAACATTACTATAAATATGACCTTTGTTCAGTCACCGCCCTAAAAGCCACTGCTTAGTCTCTATTTCCTTTTGCTGCAAATCTGAGGCTCTCCTTCCCTTTTCTTGAAAAGTACTATAATGGGATTGAAAACCGAACTACAGCTCAGAGGACTCAGGTTATATCTCTAATTCTGTGAGTGGGTCAGTTTTGGGTACATTGTATCACTTCTTTCCCTTCCAGTTTGCTTGCTCCCTAAGTCAGTAGCAGCATCTTCCATCTTTGCCAAGTGCTCTGAAAGCTGGGACTCATCAACCTCTGAATAATGAATACTTTGGAGAAGTCCAGAGTTAAAAAGCTGGGAGGAAAATTGCATTTTAAGTCCAACAACCAGTACTTGCCTTTTTTATTTACTGATTTTTTAAACTAGCTTAACAATTGTGCTCCAGGTCCTGACCCACGATGTCAATTTCTGTCATGTCTAGGTATGTAGGGCATCAGATTATGTCAGATTAGACATGATATTGTATGTCATGAAAACAAAACACTCCATCCTGACTTGGTGGTGGTGGTCAGATAAGTAAAAAAGAAATCTAAGAGGCAAATCATTTTCTCTTGTTTAAATTAGCACTGCAGTTTATTTCACTCATCATTTCACCTTAAATATTATTTCCAGAGTTTATAGCAGATAATGGCTGAAAGCATCAAACAGAACTACACAAACTGTGGACACACAATAGATTTCATTTTCTCAAAAACTTCTATCCTAACCTTCAGGTCCCCAGAGAGTTGAGGCCGAGGCACCCCAACAGTATTGTCACCCTCTTCAGAATTCATTCCCATCCTACTCCCATCCTGTAGTAATTATTCCACAAGCCAACTCAACCAGCTCCACCAATGGGGCTATGCTGAACCTTGTGCTGTTCCAGTCTTTCAGATGTGGAAGAGTCTCCTCTGGGGCTGGAATCTATAGCAGAGGAGTCTGAGATCACTAGATTCTCTTACTCCATTTGACCTCAAATTTGGCACGATTTGATCCCATACCTACAGAGCTGAAAAACTCATCAGTCACCTATGTTTACTGTTTTAATACAGTCTAAATATCTTTATCCAGTTAATTTTCTTTCTTGCTTTCATTGTGCAAAATGAGGATTTTCTGAGAAGGCCAGAGTATGGCCAATACAACATAATACCTGCTTCCTGCCACAGTTATATGTAGATCTTGTTCACGTCTTTATGCTATTTTCCTTTATTTCTCTTTGAATGTGACTTTCCACCCCTTCCATTTTTTCCCCCAGATCAGCAGGGAGCAGTAGCTGAGCTAAATTTCCTGCAGCTCACAAACGCTCTGTGTGAAGTAATGACCACTGATAGTCCATCTGGGTAGAACTAAGAACAATTAAGACCTCCATCTCTGTATTCTAAGCGGCAAAATCTTTCTATAACAGAGTTAATCTCTCATTCACAACAGAAGTCACCACAATCAACTGAGGAAACACTAAACAGGTTCTGGCGAACTGTGTGGTAGCATCAATTAACTTTAGTTTGTCATGTATCCACCTCTGAGAAACAGCATGACTGTGTCCCATGCTAGTATCATACTAATCGGAAGATCCTTTAGCATTATACTTACATCAGCAAGCCTGATTATGCACTTCCCCCTCACTCACTGCACAGGGCAGTCTATCCCTTTGGGACACCTGGTTGCCCACACTCCCACAGCATTGTGTCGATCTCATCCCAGCAGCAAAGGGAGTATGACAATGGGCAAAGCAGCAGAGAGGAAGAAGATGCTGTTTAGTGCCTGACAATGAATTGCAAGGGACAAGTTTACTGTAACTAGGATGCACAATTGAGGATGGGCTCTTTCCTACTGAGATAAATCAAGAAATTTCATAATTTTTTTACACAACTTGAGCTGATATGTGCAAGAGGAGAAAGAAATAGGAAGGGAAGTATCATTAGTTCTTTGTATTCACTTCAATGGATTGATTTGACCACTGTTTGTGGACAAAATATCACAGCAGCCGCTTCTTCTTCACTAAAAAGTATTAACAATTGAAAAAAATCTCCCTGTCATTAATCCTTCCAGTCAGAGTAAGCTTGATCCTGCAGAGCATACCTGTATCTTAATACAGATCAATTGCTGCAGAGATAGGGGCTGAGTTCAGTGTAAACATGGACAGGACTTTTTCAGGAGCTTCTGTCAGAGACTGGAAACATAATTGACCCTAACAAACCAAAAGCATTTGATAAAAGTGCCAGATCATCAGGTCTGGGAACCACAAGATCAGCCATACTTGCCCTAAGGCCAAATACAGATCCTACAAAGCTACTCAGCATAACAAAGAGAGGAGGAGCAGGAACTCACACTGTGTTTGCAGGACCTAGCAGCCCTTTTCAGAATGTGATTCAGGATGAGTGCCTGACATTTGTGCTCCAAAACTCTGTGACAGATCTCATTTCTCTTCACAGCCTCTGATTTCTGCCTTAAAGCTTAGTTACTCAAAATTAGATTGCATGAATAACTTCCACAATGCTTCTGGATCAATCTCAGGTCCAGCTTTCACTGTGAGGAAGACTAACAATAACAAACAGTAAATGCTGTTCAGTCGTCCCTGATTGACAGTTATTAATCAGCCCCCACACCAGCACTTTCCCTCCTGCATACTCTTCTCACATCTTATGGGTATATCTGTAGGATAACCCCACAAACCTACCAAGTGTCTCCTTACTGGAAACAGGCCACTATTTCCAGGAGGTTCACCCTGCTCCACTCATTTCTCCAGCCCTAGAGTGCTCTAAAAAAGCAGCTCTTCAAAAACAGGCATCCTTTGTGAAACCCTGGGGACACACAAGCCGTGAACACAAAGGCAGCAGCTGCTGAGATGGCTGGATGTCGCTGATACTGCAGTGAGCATCATGGCCTCTTGCTGCTCTCTATTTGGAACTGAAATAACCATTTGTAAATCATTTTTAATTGTCATGTTAAAGAGCACAGAGTGCAGCAATCATGGAGCTGGTGTTGTTGGAGGCCTGACACCACCATCAGACACGGATCAGCAGACAGGATAATAGAAGAAAAAGCTGCAGGGTTACATAAGCAGGTGCAGGCAGGCAAGTGGGAATGTGAGAGAGGAGGGTGAGTGCATGCCCTCTCCTCCCTTCTGGGGAGCAACTCGTGTGAACTCAATGGCAACATAACCACTTACATCATGCAGTAACTTGGTCCATTGCGAAGACACACAGCTCAAAATGCATGGGGGATTTTTCACAATGAAATGACCAGGATACTTGAATTTTTTTCTTTTTAAGCACTGGGAAGTGGCTTCTTCAGGTCCTACTAGTTCATCGCTACCTTGACTAGAAACGATTAAGAGAGGTTCAGTAGGCTCTGACCAGCTATTCACCTTTATGGTATTTTGCCTGTTAACCATCTCTTAAGTGAAATGGTTCCTAGAAAATCTCACAAAACCAGGCATCTTCTTTCAAAAAGGCATGTTTATCCAGGAAAAGATACCCAAAATCAGAAAGGTTCAGTCACTCTGGAAGTGTCCTTTCAGCAAGTCCTATACTCACTTCAGGAACAACTTTTTATGTTGACCTAGAAGCACGGGTTCAGTTGTTTCCCAGTAGCTTGTCTACCTCTGGGGATTTGTGAAACACCAAATGTAGGTTTGGATCCTGTTTATAAGAGCTAATAATACATAGTAATGGATGTTCAATGACCTTCATATGCCTCTCACAACTACTACTCACTATTAGAGACTCTACAGCACTTTGAAACCTGCAACTGAGTTCCAGAGGACAAAACCCTTCAAATTCCTTTTTCACCTCTCTGATCACTAGACTGCTGGGGACCATAGAAAAGCAAGGGCTGAAGTCAAGGATCCACCCTACCTTCACCACAAAGTAGCCAGGCTACTGTACTAAGAAGTCCTCGGTGCATCATCTCAGTAGGTATAATCATTATGCGAAACAGCAGGCAGCAGGAGAGAGGCACAGAAAAGGGTTCTGCTTCACTGAGGATTCTTATTACTGCTTAAATACAGAAGATTGGATTTTCTTTCATTATTGCTTCCCATGAGGCCAGGGGCCTTGCAGATCTAGGATGTTTTGTAATCTGACATAAGGGACACCTGTTCATCTGCAGCACATGGATTCACTTGGCAAACACATTCTGGTTGTATTGCAAGCAGCAGAAAAGCTATGCTTGCAGTTTGAGGGTGGAAGGTAGAAAAGGCTAACTGCTGCCCTTCAGTCTCCAAGAAGCTGCTTTGATTGCTGTTACCCTATTTATAGTTTGAAAGAGCTATCCTTGCATTTAGAGGAAGAAGCTGAGAACAGTCATAGCCATGCCCACCTCTTCTACAGTGGCACTTCCATGATGCATCATTTTTTGCCAGCATTATGACAAATGAATTTCCTGATAAATAAATACAGAAAATACATATCAACTTTATATTATGAAAGCAGCAGACAAATATTCCAAAACTTGGTTCATTATGTTTAATGCAATACTTATCAGGAGAGAATCAGGCTTATCTTTTCTGATATTCTTTCCGAAGCTTTCCCAGCCGTAGGGAACAGAGCTGACATATAGTAACAAACACAGTCAGTTCCCTATGTCCGTGCAAGATTTCAGTGGTCTGGTGAAAGGAGTTCCTCTGTATGTCAGGGAAACCCTTTCAGAGGCTTTAAACACTTGGCTTTACCCCTGCCTCTCTAAGTTGCCCTCATGCCCTCTCATCTAAAACTAGCAAGAAACTGAAGTATTGATTTTGTTGAAAAAATCTGGCTGTAGTTTAAGGGTTCAAAAATATTGTTCAGAGTTCAGCTCTTTTCAGTGTCATGGTACCAAGTACTTCCTAACTCTCTACACAGGTAAACTGAAAAGGGATAAAATAATAAGTTCACACTCACCAGAATTGTAAAGAAAATCTGTCCCAGAGGTAGAGCTGATAGAACCCACAGAGAGATAGGTAAGAATGAGCAAGCTTTAAGAAGTGTGGGTTGTCCCCACACAGTTCTGCAGAACATTGACACTGAAGTGTACAGGTGACAATTTAAGTGTTAGCTTTGTGAATTATTTCACTTTTGATCACATTAACAGGAATATCTATTTTTTTTCAGCTTAAAGAGAACACGGGGATAACACCACACTGAAAATATATACCCAAACAAGAACACTAGGAAATCTCCACGCAAATATGTAGAGAACCTTTTCTCTTACTGCCAGTCCCAATTCTAAAAATCAAGTAAATAGACAGTTCTGACAGACATGCTTTGGCAAATGTAAATTAAGCAGTACTGCACACCCCTCTCTATCCCACCACTTCACTAGAGAAGACCACCCATAAAAGTAAATAAAATAGACATGGACAAATTTGTTCATGCCATATTTGCTCTATGTTACAGTCCTAACCAGCATTTTAGCACAAACCTGTCTTTTCTGGTGGTTTCATCTGAGGTGTTAGATTGTAATTCAGTTGAGAAAATGCAGACACTCCCCTCATTCTGCCACCCCACTGACAAAAGTCATAACCATAAACGCACTGGAATAGAGTCTATAACTGGGAAATGCAATGCTAAATACATCTATGTCTGCCCTAGTCTACCAGTGGATGCACTAGGATCATTCAGGCTATCCCATCTTCAACATTTTACTCTATTCAAGGTCTTACAGCAAAACTAGAGTCTGCAAATACATTCATCAGGCCACTGACCAATTCAATCAATTTGTTTGTCTTCCCTCCTCTCTGAACCACAATTCTTTTGACATGACCTGCCTGTAAAGCCACTAACAATCTCTATCCATTCAACCAGTTCCCTCTGGAATTGCTGAGGAAGTTTCCTTCTACTGGTGCTGTTCTTTCATGGAAAAGCAATGTTTCACCAAGAAGCATGATATGAAAGCTATGTGAATAGTTTTCCTTTCAAGCACATTCAGTTTTCTGACTGATGCTCTAAGGTGAAGACAAATACACAGAGTAAAATGCAAAAGAGAGGAGCAAAAAAAAATCCCCCCAAAGGAGTAACCACACAAGACAGAACATAGAGAGTCTCAAGATACTCTTCAAATCACAGTTTTTTAAAAACTTAGAAAATCTGTTTCTTGGCTACCTTGATTTTATGTAGGAACTTGGGGGTTGGAGGTAGAATTTATGCTTCAGGGGAAAACAGAACGTTACCCCTCCCATCCGCAGTTTTCTTCAGTTCATTAAATGAATTTGGCGAAGGTAATTTTGTAATTAAAAAGCTTATCATAGCTTTCTCTAATGAGCTAAGCAAACAGACAGTAATTCAGTGACAATATTTACACAGTGCACACTGGGGGATGTTTGTTTATAAAACTAAATAATAGAAGAAAATGGGAGGAGGAAAGAAGGGAAAGCAAGCAAAGAAGATGAGGTCAATTTTAGATCCAAGTTCATCCCAGGACATTGGTCCTCTGGTGACTTGTTCCTGTTCCCATCACATCATAGCAGCAAAAAGAAGAAAAGACTGTAAGCGACCTATGCTACCCCCCTGTGTAAAGTGGGCTTTTCACAGGCTGAATTTACTATGCTCTCATCTCCAGCTGGGACCATAGCCAATTCTCTATTCAGGATTTCAGGGAACAGCTTTATACTCATGTAAGACTAAGAATTCCCTTTCCAAGGATACATTTTCTCCCTCTAGGGTGCCAGAGGCTTCACACACACCAACTGAGAGCATAGTGTGGAAGGGAAGCCAAACTCTTGAGAACTGGAGGTAAAACTTGACTTCAAAAAGCTCTTCTGTTATATTTGGACTGAAACTCAGAACTCAAACTACTCCTTTTATACCTTCAGAAAACAAGAAAACACCACAAAGCTTCCGCCCCAAGCAAAGCTTTGTGCATTGCAGGATGAAACAAAGCAACAGAGGAAATCCAGCAGTTCCCTGGAGATTTTTCCCCTCTTGGTCTGCTCTGTTGCACAGAGATACATCATTCCCATCTCAGGGGAAAGCTTTCTAGAGCAGGAAGGAGGAAGTCCCTTCTCTCCTGCTTCCTTCATCCTTTAGGGTTTGTTCTCCCGTCATCTGTCTCTGCTCTAACTATGCACAAAACCTCCAGCAGTTTAAGAGTGGGGGGGAAGTGAGCTCTGGAAAAGTCATTCTCAGTTTTCTGAGTTTTGCACGCTTGCAAATCTGTGCCCTCTATTCTTGAAAAGAGAACTGACTTAGATACTGTAGCGACAGGCAAGTGCAAGTCAAGAGAAAAAGCTGAGTCCTAAAAAGGGTGAGCAGAAGCATATGAGGCAGCAGAGAGATAGGAAAATGCTGTTAAGAAAAAGGTTAATGGTGGGAGTGAACTGACAAAGCTTAAAAGACCAGAAGAGAAAACAAAATGGGAACTTCAGTGGACAGAGAAAAAGAACTTGAGGATCTAAAGAATTGTCACATTTCAACTCAGAAATAGCTGCATTCCAGTGCCTAGTACACACTTTCAAACCCTTCTTTACAGCTATAATGTAGAGCATGACATTCATATTAACAAAGAAGAAAATAATTCAGGAGATTTGACTCTAAAATTTCCAGATGAATTCCCTGATAAAGGAAAGGGTAAAGTCATGCCTATGAACCATCTGAGGTCAGAATATCATTGTGTCTCATGGATATATAAGAGGGCAGATAACAGAGAGACCTCCTTTTTTTCCTTAAGATTTAGTCTATAACCTACCTCCATTTCTGAACTGAGTCCAACAGGAACCTCTAGTACAGCACATGCCCCAGCACCTCTTAAGACTCTGACACCAAAAGGCATTTTTAGATTTAAAAAAAAAAAAGACCACACCACCCTTTTCTGAATAGCTTCTTAAAAGTTTAACATCAACCCAATTTACTAGGTTAATAACTGATTGCTGCAGTGTAAAAAGATATCTGCAACTTGCATAGAGTTGCATGGAGATAAGACAAACTGCTCTCATACTGAACATACCTGATGCTTCCTTACAGCAAAAAAGGAAGTTCCCCATTTCTGCTTTCCTCAGAGGTATCCTTTACACATCCCACTTCTTCTCAATAGATGAAAGCCAGGATACGGCATAAGAGCATTCTGAGACCACAGGGCAGGCTCTGAAATTCTGAAAGAATGGAGCTCCCGGCTGCAGGAGCTGGACATAGCCTACTTGTATGCCTGAGAGCACACTCTCACAATGGTGTCTTGGACCAGAGGATAAAATCTCTAAAATGGCTTGCAGATACACAGGTCAAAGCAAGACAAAGTCATAACAAAGCTGAATACCTTTAACAATCTTTAATCCCTTCACCTGGAAAGGAGACTCCTGTTGCTTCTCTGATACCATGCCTTGCTGGCTGTCCCTGAATGTTCTCTGACAGGAGGGCATGATTGCACAATCTTTAATACTAAATATCCACACAGTCTAACAGTCCTAATTTAATACAGATGAGGCATAAACCCACAGCTGCACCTCTGTTAAATTAGCCAGGGAATATTATAGAGCATTTAAGGTTTTTGTCATACCAGTTGGGGTTCAATGCACCTGATGCAGCATATAATCAGAGGTGCAAAAACAGACAGTCCAAGATCCAGCACAGTCTATGAGGACACACCAAACTCCTTTGGATAAATCTGAGAAAGCAGAATAAACGTATTGGTGCCACGTGGCCCAGCTTTTCTGTTTTTATCTGAGATGTCTTAAAGCTGTGTCATTGAAACATGGTCATTATGCATGGCAGGGAGAATCTCTTTCAGTACAGAGACGTTCAGAACCTAAGGGAAGTCCAGAGCTTGGCATGACTCAAAGTCAAATGTGTCTAGGAATTGTTGATAATTAAGACTTACAAATAACAGTACCACAGACTCAGTTCTGCAAGCTAACAAGCATCCCATGGGTTAAAGGAATTCAAAGTATTCATAACACTTACTAACTGATTACCAATTAACTTAATAATTGGTTCCCATATTTCTCTGAAATCCCCTTTTCAATGATATTTTCCAGCATAAAGAATATTTTCCTCTACTTCATCCTTTGTTTTCTCTCATCCTTATAACTTTTCCCTTAAATGTTTTTGAATCCATCAGCAATCCCTTCCGGACAACAAAGGTAGACAGCGACGATTTTCTGGCGAGAAAACAGACGAGAGCTCAAGAACCTGCCTAGGTCAGACCTTACACCAGAGTTGTGCCACTTCATTAGCTGTAACAATAACATGAAAATCCCAGTGGCTCTGGAGTAATAAATATGTAATAAATGCTACCTTTATACATAACAGAAAACCCCTGCGAGTTATAGTGCTGGGGAATAATTCTGCTTTGCACTTAGGCAAACTCACTAAACAGGGTATGGCAGTGCTTTTCCATCTCTTACTTCTGTAACCTAATGTCCTCAGTAAAACAGCAACTATATCTTTTTTCTTGTGTACTTTTTTTTGGTTGTGGTTTTTGGGGGGTTTTGTTTGTTTGTTTTGTTTGGGGTTTTTTTGGTAATTGACTTGCTTATGGGAGACTGGGTATACCTGCCTATATGGCTGCTCCTACAGGACAGAATCAGAGCTGCTCCAGCAGGCAGCACTGCTCATATGCTTAGACTAAGATGACTGAGCAGAAGGTCTCTTTCAACTCAGGTAGAGAGAGTCTTTGGGTTTTGGAAGAACAGGACCAGACTTAAAGTTCAATGCCATTATTCTGTATTGAAGGGACTTTTTTTTTGTTAGGATAGCAACTATTGAGAACTCACCCTGGATTTCTTTTGACCTGAAAGTAATTGTACTTGAGGCAACACGACATAGAGAAAATTAATAGATAATGACTTAAACATCTGAGGGGCCAGCTGAAGAGAAGGCACACTAGAAGAGCTATTGAGAATAGCAGAACTGAAAAATGATCCACACGTCTCCCACCTTGCTGGCAACTCAGGGTGTTTTTTTCTTTTTCTTTTTTTTTTTAAAAACCGTGGGAATTGAGGTTGTCGTGATGAGGCAAGAATGAGGTGGCTGTGAGATTTCTCCAAGGAGCCTTTAACTACCCTCTGGGTATTTTAGCACCTGCACACGTGAAACACTTGAGTATTAGCTTAGCTCTCTTTCTCCAGTTAAAAGCATTAAATTGCAGATGCCAAGTATTTTCCTCCCCTTATTCTCTTTCAAATTCCTGAAAGCTAAAGTAATTTTGTCATGACTCACATTATAAAAAGAACAAGTGATGTGACTGCTCCCACTTATCATGCACATGTACATAACAAATACTCTCTGTCCGCTCTACCTTGACTTGCTGGTGCCTGCAGTCCTATCATCACAGCCATCTGTTTAAGCATTAATGCCAAGCTCTGCTCCATGAAGCAATTTCTTCTTCATTTTTCCTCATTTTTTCTCTCTCTCTTCCCCCGCCCAACTCCCCCTCCCTGGGGTTGGAAATCTCCCCCCACCACATTATTCTTTTATCACTCCTAGTAAATTAACTGAAATTCGTACAGGGCAATAAACAGAAGAATTAGGCTATAGCATGAGTGAAAACCCTAGATGCTGACAAAAAATAACCATTCTCAGATCACAGAGACTGGACACAAATCACAGTACCAGAGAGAATTTGAAAACAGGCATCCCTCAAGACTCTATCCACAATCACTTATCTCCCAAAATATATATGGTTAATCTTATTAATAAGTTATTAATGATTACCATTCATTTAGTGACATGATCTAATCACTGTTATACCTTTTTATTCAGCAAATTTGTTAGTGATGGAAGCATGATTAACTTTCTAAATTAAAAGTGCACCCTGAGAAAACTGTCGAGGCTTTACATTAAGTTCCCAAGTCTTCTCAACTAAGAGATTAGTAGGATTTTCTCCGTATTAATTGCAATGTCAGTTTCTGGGATATAGGCTTTAATTTTGGAAAATGATCCCACCTCAGATCCTTTCAGCTCTCAGCTCACAATGTTACCACTGCTGCAGTTAAAAAGAGATCCAAAGTACAATCTGAACTAAAAGCAATTTTGTGAAGTCACATGAAATGCTAGGGCTTTAATTTTCACTTGAGTTTACCTTTCAACAATTGCAAAAAAGAATGGAGTTTAACCATGCAGAACAGGTGTCATATTAAGGATAAATAACAGATTAAATTTCCAAATTCAATAAAACAGATTAAAAATATTTACAAGGTGAGAAAAAGTTTTCCAGTAAAACCCTTACTAAGTACAGAATTTTTGCAACTACCTCTGTAACTTCCGCTCCTTTTGGACCATGAACAAACTCCTTTACATATATATGGAACAGATGAAACTATAAAGCACTGGAGAAGATTTTGGTGACAAGTTTTTTAAGTGATACTGGTCTATCTGCAGTAAGGATGAGCCTCCAATCTTCTGAATCATTGTTACTAAAATCAGATTCAAGAACCTTTGGATCTGTTCCCATTTTCAATGTATAAGCCAGAAGAAAACACTGCCAAAGGCTTGTGCACACCTATGCATTTTTCATAACCCAATCTCAAACCTCAGCCTTTCCAGTCTTTCTGAGGGATGGGTAAATGGTTAAAAACCTGCAATGCCATTTCATAGCTTGACTCTTTTCTTGGAACAAACACCTAGATGGAGTCAGAGGGTTCCTCACTACTACAAAGACATGATGCACATGTGAAAAGACACACTGCTCTGCCTCAGCACCCACTCCTTCTTATGGCAAACATAAGTTGCACAGTCTCTGCAGAAGGCAGCATTTCTAACTCACTTTTACAAAGCCTTTTGTCATCAGTACTATGTATAAAATACTAAGTAATAATGGTTATGGTTAGATTAATAATTCACTGAGAATAAAAATCTAAGCAATTTTGGCCCTTCTTTATTCTTCATGGACTGAACCATATTTCTGTGAATGGATTTGTTATCCAGAAACATCCGCCAAATAGTTCATTTGAGCACATTTCCGCCTCCAGAACACTCGTGAGCTGCTCACTTCAGTTATGTGCTATTCACAGTGCACGAGTGGTAGCACAATATTGTTTCCAGTTCCTGACTAGAGGAAAAAAACTTTTCAAGTGGGGGAGTGATAAGCAGAAAATGCTAAATCACTGTTCATAAATAGCTTTCTGAGATAGATGACTGCATGAGTACATGCTCATGTTTAAGTCTATGAAACCTACAAAATAGAGAGATGTTTTTACAAATACCCACAAGAGAGGAGTAATCTGACCACACACATAACTGTTGTCACACTCAGTGCTTTATTTTTAAAATGGCTTTTTGTATTAAGCAGCAATTTGATAACCATGTGTTAAAATTTTTAAACTTTTGAGCAGTGACACTATACAGAAGAATTCATTGCTGTTTTTTAGATGGAAAGAACAGACACATCCAGAGAAGCTCAGTAATTTTTAAGCAGATTCTGCACCTTCACTACTGGCAATCATCACCACTTCCTTTTCCCATTTTGCGTGCTGTATACATATGTGAGTAATTTAATCTTCCTCCCAAAGCTGTGACGCTAAAAATCCACCCACATTTTTCCACTACCTGATAACTAATCACTGCAAAGTTCTCTTTGATTACAGTGTGAAGCATAGTAATAACCATGAAGGGAGATGGCCAAAAATTTGTTGGCGTCAACCTCAATAGCTGAAAGCTAGTTACGCTATTTCTGTGCCAGAAGAAGGAGAGGTGCTATACTATATAATTTAGTGAGTGGATAACAGCATTCTGCTGCCATGGTTGAGTTGTAGTGTGTGATGCTTGCACAGTGACATCTGGATGGCTGATTGATGGAGAAATTTTGCAGCACTGAGTTCGACAGTGTGGCTGTGCCATGACTTTGCCATAGGTGACTTCTTTTAAGGCGAGGAGTAGACAAGAAGCTGTTTGGGCTGACAGAAGTCAGAAATAAGATAGACATAATAAGTATCACTCTAGCCATCTGTAGTAACAACATCTGTTCCTTCTGAGTCCTCTTCATTTTTATTTTGAACTGTTAGTAATAAATACAAAAAGACTAATGCTGTAACTAATGTCAGAAAAAATCAGCCAAAAATCAAGACAACAAAAGGCAACAAATTTCCTACATCCCTATGAGTTACCCTAACCCTTCGGCAATTCAAAATCCTTCCTCGTTTGCCAATACAGTGCTCATTCCTTCCTTTTAAAAATATTTCTTATAGTTAAGGGCTGACTGTAAGCACCAGGGCTGATGGGGACTTCGATTCAATGCTCACTTCAAAGGGACCGTGCTAGGTGCTTACACATGAATTACATGTCTTCACTTCTCTTCCTGCACGCAATGTGCCCAGATGAATAATCAAGGCAGCTTTTATAGAGACACAAGAAATGCCGATCGCAGTTTGTCTCTGAGTCAGTTGACATTTTTATTTTATATATAAAGCAAATTAGGGTGGAAGACACAGACAGAGCAAGAGATGAGGCTGTGTGACAACCCCTTCAGATCTCATTTAGTCTATGTTACAGAGAACTTAGTCTTTACAATCCTGCATGCTAATAAGGAGCACATATACCTCCTCTGAGAAATTAATAACTCTTGATACAGCTTAAAGGAAAGACAAAAAAAAAATCACTGCCTTTAGTGTGCATATCTGAGCCCCTATATGTGTGATGGCATTCGGGTGAGGGAGGTGAAGGACTTTCAACATTGCTGAGGGGAGGGACGTAGGAGGGAGGGTGTCAGGTTTTTCCACAAGTCATTCCAATATCTATTAAAAGTAACTTGGTAATAGCATTGGACACAAACAATGAGAGTGAATAACCAGTTTCTTTTATAACCACTCTGTCACAGTGCTTTCAAAGCTCTGTTTTCCTTGTGATGGTCCCCCATGACACTATCACTGTGCTTGGGATGTGACCTGCAGCATCCACATATACTCCAATCCCATAGGAAAGCAAGAAATATTCTCTTTCATCAATTCAGAGTTTTGCCAAGATTCAAATAACCAGCTAAAAAGAATTAGACACAAAAGGCTAATGGAAGAATCTCCATGAGAACGACAGTTTACAAATTTCATATTGAAGTGGACAATTATTTCAGTGAAATGTAGTGTGATCTTTCACAGCAACAGCAGCGAAGAAGCATTAGATATTGCAGGGCTTACACACCATGCCATATTTTGTCCTCAAATTCCTGCCTATGCAGGGGTAATAAATCAGATTGGTGGAAGATGGCTTGCATGTTCCCAAAAGAGGAACTGGATCATCCTTTTCCATGTAAACTCCACTCCAGACACTATGTATGCTCTTCTTCATAATTTCCAATCTCCTATGACTCTGTTCAGCCTAACAGATACAGAGACTCAGAGTAAAAGCAAACAAGACTTGATGGGACAGAAGTCCTTGATTAGGATGTTGGGAAAAAAAAAAGAAATATGAATAGGCTTATTGTGTTATAGAGCTTTTCATTGAAGAGGCCTGCTGGAGATACTCTTGTAAGTTTAAAGGAAAATATTGCTATTATAAATCAAATTGTTTCAGTTGAGATTAAAGCTATTTTTTAAGTGTTGGACTAGCATATGTCCACGTTCTTGCTGTTCAACCTGCTTTTGAACTAATAAAGGTAAACCTAGTGTTTTGAGAACTGTCACATCTCTCTTTCCAATTTCTAAAGTTCCACGTTTAGTAGTTATGGCAGGACTTTCTACTGATCCACACAGCAATTACTGAGCACAAAAGATCCAGATGAGACAAAACCTTGAATGGGCAAGTAGCTGAGCTATGTGTGGGAGAGTCCACCCTCAAAATGTGCTACAGAAGAGGTCAAGCTCCAAACTGAGGATACTCCCAAACCTCAGACACTTCACCTCACTGAGAAGTGAGTGGAAAGAAGTGTGGGCAATCTACTTGCCAACTTGGTAAAGATACAAACTAAGCTCCTTTTCAGATTTCATCTTTTTGGACAGGAGTTTCACAGGTGCTTGGAAAGCCTGATTTAAAGAAAAAAAAACAAAAACAAAAAAACTAAAACAAAACAAGACAAAAACCCAAACAAACAAACAAACAAAAAAACCCCAAAAAATAAAAACAACCCAACAACAGAAATTTCACAGGTGGGAGAACTGAAGCACAACATATCAACATCAGAGCCTGGAAAAGAATGCGAAAAAATCACCCATAACCTTTTGTCCATTCCTTGACATAATTGCAGTATTTTTTCTTATCCCCAGGTCCATTTGCTATCTCTATCAGAGTCACTTTCTACAAAGCCTTATAGTGAAGCTAAAGCCTTCTTTTCTACCACAATGTTTCAATAAACACCTAGGTAGGTCCTGATAGAGAGATCACCATGCACAGACAGGGAGAATGAGGATCCTGGGAGATACTTCAAAACAACCTGAGTTTCACACTTTTTGGCTGATCCCAGTTAAGGGATGCTCTGTCAGAATAACGATATTTATTATTTTTTAGAGAAAGGGACTGTTTCTTACTAATCAACCTATTCCAGACCCAAGTTTCATCAACACAATAGCTGCCTGCAGACTAACTTGCAATTTAGTACATGATTACCTATTGCCAGCAAATCCTCAATCTTTACAGTCCAGGCAGTCAGTGCTGAAAAATGTTTTAAAAAATCACTTACTGTATTTAGTGGAGGAGGAAGGGAACCGGGAGAAGGAAGTGGGAGAAGGACAGTGCAATATATTGAAGAGGAATAAAATAGAAGGTAAAAAAAGGGAAGAAATAAGCAAAAAAGGGAGGCAAAAAGTAACAGCAAGAAGAAGCTGGAACAGCAGTGAAGAAATGGAGAAAAGGCAACTGCAAAAGGATAGAAGTTTTAAAAATCTGAAAAGTAAACTTCAGGGTTTTTTCTCCTAAAGTGAACTTCTAGTTCAACAGGGCTGCAGCAAAATTCACTTACAATACTTCCCTCTCCCTGCTAAAACTAGCCCAAGATTTCTCAGCCAAACTGCCAAAATTTGAATTTTCAAGCCAAAATAAAGCAGATTGGGAATGCTGTCAGAATAAGAGCTTGAGCACACCACCCTTATCCCTTCCTACTCTGTGTGGGCATTGGAGTGACAATTTCCCTGGTGGAAAGGTAGGTGTCCACAGAGAAGGCCACCAGCCCTCACAAGCCAGCCTCCTGTTTTGGAGCTGCAGTCAAAGTCAGGCTGCTGGTCAGGCACAAAACATTCAGTGGTAGAAACACGCAGTTCAGGTAGTGCATGGCACCCCAGCATCCAATTCCTCTCCTTTCTAATCTAGGCAGGTGTCAGAGGTGTTACTTTGTGTTACCACTCTCAGTGGGCTACCTGCCTCCTTGAACTGTCCTGGCTGCTTCTGAAGCTGAGCAAAAGCTCCAAGGGTTAAAAATTGGCTTAAAACACTAACACTGAGAACTGTCTATGAAGATGTTTAGTTAGAG
>JAWWEE010000158.1:41943675-41987372 GCA_035221455.1 Xenops minutus | reverse complement strand
GCCTTTTTAGCCACCAGCGTGCTTGTAGCAAGCGTGGGTAGAGCCCTTGTAAATCTTCGTTCGTGAAGCCTAGCCATAACTAATGGACAACAAACTGAATATTCAAATCCATAAAAATGAAACTGTCAAGGAAAAAAGTAAATTTAAAAGTTGAAAAAATCCATAGTGACTAAACTTTAATGGGAATACAATGAGAATTTCAATCTAATTATTCACTCTTGCTCCATAGAATGCTCAGTTCTGAAATACAAATCATTCTCTTTATTTTGGACAAGAAATTATTTAAAAAGTTAATAAACTTATTTAGCATTTTCTTCATAATGAGAACTCTCTGGGAAAAAAAAAAAAATCTTTGTTTTGGAGACCAACTCTTTAAAGCCTTTAAAACTGGAATTTACTGACTCAGATATCTGAGTTTAAATTTCCAGTTCAAAAGCGTTCATTTGTTTCAAAATGAAATTTCTATAAATAAAGTTACTGAAAAGTCACAAATAATTATTTTTTTTTAGTCTTCTTCTGAATTCAGAGTGAGAGTTCTCAAAAATTCTTTGTGTTCACTTGAAATCTACACATGTAGATTTCATGCCAGATTTCTCAGAGCTAGCTCTGAGAGATGATGAAATATAATAAAAGTCAGAAAGAGAGTTCTATTCCCAGCTCCTCTGAAAGCTGCTTGCATGACCCAAGCAAAACACAACTTTTCCCATTCTTCTCTTTACCAGCATGAACTATAGAACTGGAAGGAAAACAAAAACTGATTCCAAACTAACATGAACTCTAGTAATAACCTGACACATGAGTGGATATCTACATTTGGGCAGCTGGATCTCATTCCAGATAACATCTGTGGAGAACAGCTTTTCTGGTGGCAGAGCCAACTCAGGACAAGTACCTCAGATGTAGATATCTGTATTGTAAATAGCTAATATTTGGTGACATCAATCACAAAGTTCCTGTCACATATTGCTCACAAAACCTGTCCTGGTTTAATTCAGCCCCAAGAGCTCTGGTCTAAAGCAAAAGCATTTATATAATTTCATTTATTCATTCACATATGAAAAACAAATGTAGATTTGAGGTAGTTTAATTGTGAGAAGTTTCTCCTCATTAGACAAGATTTCGTTTTCCTGTATAAGTCCTTTTCAAAAAGTTTGACAAGACAGTCAGCTTCAGAGATTATACAAAATGTATACTTTGGTTTCTGCAAATCTGTAGATTTAAAATGTATTTTGAAGAAACAAGAGAAAAGTAATGTAATGATGCAAGGCCTCTGAAGTGATCAAATGTTTAATCCTTTGTAGGAACACTGAAAAAGTTTTTAACGTGCTTTCCATTCAGAAACCTACATTGACATAACATATTAAAGTTGTATGTATTTTGTAGTTTACTTGCACCAAAAACAACGCTACAAATAGCAATCTGACCTCTTTAGCAAGCAATTGTATCTTCTCAACATGATTGAAGACTGATTACTTCAGAAAAACATGTGCAAGCAGAATGACTTTATTAATTACAGTAGTTTATTTTCTCTTAGGAAAAAAAAAAAAAAAGGAGATTTTTCATATTCATGTCATTTCATAGTACAAGGAGTTTATCTCCAATGAGTTCTTAGTAATAATAAGAGTTTTTCACCTGATCCATTTCCCAATTGTAAGACACAGTAAACTTCTATTAAAATATGCTGTGGAAATGAGCTAGGCAGCAATAAGAAGATTCAGAAGGTGCCATCATTAATACACAAACTACCAAGCTCTAAGAATACCCTGGGATTCACTGAAAAATTCATTGAAATATGCCCAAAATATGGACAAATCTAAAAAGACAGCTATATGAAAGATAATAAAGTAATACCACAAAGATTAATGAAGCAGATTGGAGTCATCCCTTGTCTTTAATAGCTTGCTTAAGATCTTTTACGTTTTAAGTCCTAACACTAAAATCCCACCTTTATCAATCATATCCTAACTCTACAGTAAAACCTGAGGGAAGAGGAAAAAATCTGAAGCAATCAAATTTGGGCCATCAGTGTTATCTAACTGATATGCTTCCTGTGTACCACCATTTATTTTGTTTTCTGCCAGTTAGCCTCATGTTAAAGTTTTGTATTTTTCCTCTCAATAGAATGGAAAAGCAGGAGCAAAGGAAGGGCAGCTTGCAGACAAACTAATAAATATCATTAGTGGGATTGGCTTTGGAGCATTTTTTTCCAGTGCTGACCAAATTTGACAGTAGAATCAACAATCAGGAAAAAAAATCTTAGAATTTCAGACATCAGTTCCTATCCAGAGGGGACAATAAAATTGCCAAAGTAAATTTTGAGCCTGCTTTGAGCTTAGCAGCTGAGGAAAAGGAAAATAAAATAATCTATAATGCTAGAGATTTGAGTGCTGATAAACAGTATATGGTGCAGAACAAAAAATCTATGGTGATGTGTTTGGATTGTCATTTAAAGCTGCACTGAACGGTCAAAACAATGCTCTATGTACACAGAGAAATAATGGGTAGAAATGAATTGCAAGGATAACAGCAACATCATTCCATCTTGTCCCATATTAAAATGGAAAGGATTTTCCCTCCAGAAGTGGAAATACAACATGTAAAAAGCCTAGAGTGTAACTGTATTATCCCTATAATTGAAGTACTTCAGTCAGATAACTTCAGGTGGTAAGAAGAGTGATACAATAAGAATCAAATTCATTTGTATTC
Organism: Xenops minutus; assembly: GCA_035221455.1. Lineage (NCBI taxonomy): Eukaryota > Metazoa > Chordata > Aves > Passeriformes > Furnariidae > Xenops > Xenops minutus. The sequence continues at coordinate 41,984,666 of JAWWEE010000158.1, read as the reverse complement.
AATGGTTATATTGTTCTACATTGAGCCTTGCCCTGATATTTTAATTGTTCATACATTCATTAGTAGTGTCAAAAATTGCATGGGCATGGTACATGTCAGATACTCGTTTAAGTTTTAATTTGTAGGAGAGGGGCTTCATTCTTCATTTCTGGGTTTTTCAATCTGGTGGTCACTAATTTCCACAAAAGGTAATTAGTGGTTTACAAATAGTCTGTGAAAATTAATCTTTACACCCTATTTCAAAATATCAAGTGATCATAAATATGCTACTAAAATATTATGTGGTGAGGAGCTTAACTACTTGGCACTCTTGATTAGACCAAAGTTTATGTTTCAGACTTTGGCAAATGCAACATTTCCTTATGCCAAGCCTAATAAACTTTAATTACAGATTTATTTTACAGTTTTCCTCAAAATATTATCATAAGCAAAGTACAAAACTCTGAAACTTGACAAATATTCTAGTGATGTTTGGATAATGTGACCTATTTTTTGATTATCAGAGACTGTTATGATGCTAAACATGCCCTTAATCGTAAGTATAGAATAGCATATCTAACATTTACCAAGAAATATCCTTGCAGCAATTATATCACATGCAAAATATTTCTATTTTAAAATAATCATAATCCTACAAACATATGGTCATTCAAAGCCAAACACAAAGTACAAGCAAAAATTGTATAATCTAAACACAGAATGAGTCTTTTATTTGAGACTGAAAAAAGTCAGTACACAGTTGTATGAAAGAGGCTGAGTTAATGTTGAGATTCCCCATGCTCATCAAATCCCAATTTATAATAACAATAGCAAAAGTTGATTCTACACTATAGATCTGAACTACTATAGAGGGTTATCTGCATGACTTTTAGGTAATGTTTTCATACGTATGGAATGTCTCCTTAACATTTTATCTGAACTGAGAGTAACAATATGGGACCTATACTTAAAATCCACCTATCCAGTGTTTTAGCTCTGTCTGTTGCCATTTGTCCTGTCAGGGGTGAAATGCTATCACTCCAAAAAGGTAGGTTTCTGCTAAATGAGGAAAGAGAATACACTGTTAACCATATTGTAACACGACTTAGACATTCTGATGCAGCATGGTAACTAAAGCTTCCCAAGCTTACAGAAAAAAATATATGTACACACAGAGAAAAAAAAAAAAAATAAAATCAATGCACATAGATTAAATGGATGCCAAGATGTAAAGCCTCAGTAAAGAAAGAAAATCCGAGAAAGGCATGGGATTTTTACAGACTAATGTTAACATCTTATAAAACAGATGTTTAATACTAAACACAACCCTAAACACAACTAGACCTATTCATTCCAACAATATAACCTCTGTTCATGGAATTAAACTATACAGAAGTGAGACACTGAACTTTGCACTGTATCAAAGCAGGCTGAGTCAGAACTGTACATTTTAAAATATGCAGGAATTTTACTGAGAGCCTGGAAAAAATATCTTAGTCAGAAACATTATGTGTTGTTTGTTTCTTATCTTAGAGGGTTTTCTTCAAAGTCTTATAATTAGCTATACAGCCATTTTCTGATCACAGTAGGTTATTTACATGCTAGTCAGACTTGAAGACTGGTTAGGAACACATTCACTTTATATAAATGAAAAGTGAATGATAAAATGAAACTCTGGAAAAACCTTACCACCCTAACCATATCACTAATAATCTTCCAACATACAAAGATTTCCAGTGCCACTTTAATTTCCTCTTAAGTATGTGCACATTATCTTGCAATCTTCATTTATAGTGTTGTACACTGCTGTTTTCATAGGTTGTGCCCTTCAGTACATGGGCTCATATATATCTCCAAAAATTTTCCCCTCTTAATTCTAGGGAGTAGCTCTAAGCCTACAAGACTTACTTAAACTAAAAATGAAAATAACCATTGTTGCTTAGGAGTAGCCAAGTTTCAGTTCAGGGAAATGTGTAATGGAGAATAAACCCATACAGTGGAAGAAGAATCAGGTAAGACAGGCCCAGGTAAAATCTTCATAAAGCTCAAGGAAGAATATAAGTAATAACCGACTGCTGCAAGGAACACTAGAAGTATCTTGACATAAAGGGGACTGGAAAACAGGCTTTCTTTTTTATAGACTTCTCTAAAAATGGAATAACTGGCTATGTCACTTAAGTGGCTCAGGAGGTTTGACGCAGATCTGGTAGGGAAAAGCAGGAATGACCACACCACACATGAGGGAGGGTGAAATCTCTACGGCAGTTTATTGAATCAGACGAGCCGGCTTTTATAGGGACGATATGGAAGGGTCTGGAACAGGGGTGGAGTTGAAGGAGGAACTATGCAGATCCATGCCAATTTGAATATAATAGGGAGGGGCAAACCTAATATGGGCAGATCAGGGAGGAGCAGGGGATGGCCAGCCACGAGGAGTACATGCAGTATGTGCCGTTGTTAAGGGCAACGGCTGACCAATAGAGAAGGGGAGCCAAGCCCAGGAAACCAGGGAACCAATGAGGATTGCAACTAGGGAGAATTGGGTTACAGAACATCCAATCACAACAATTGAAATAAGTGTAACTCCATGACTAATACATTAAATTTCTGGCTAACCGTTAATAGTACAAACACGGGATTTCAACTATTCAGGCACGGGGGACCGCATTTCTATCCATATCTCCTCTGGGTTAGTGTCCTTCTTCTTACTTCTCTCCAGGTCTTTTCTCTCTTTCCATGATTTGTATATATTCTTCCTGATCCCGACATCGGTTTTGTAAACGACCTTCACTGAGTTCATCAGTAGAGAATATTGCCTTCCTGAGCTAGTCAAGACCAGCTTGGAGAAGTGTATACATGGCTTGGTATGAAACAGAGTACAGAACTAAAAAAAAACTTAATCAACAGATTTGAACTGACTTCAGTAATTTTTTCCTGAGAGGTGGGTATGTTCAACATGTCCAGAACCATCATGGCGAGCATATAGAGCCTTGAGGTGGGAGTCACAATCCTTTCTGATAACAGATACGTTTCAACCTTTATAAAATTGGGAGTGGCTTCTTACAAAAGAAGTTTTAGCTTTTAAAGTAAGTGTTAGGTGGCTTCGTCTCAACAATTTACATTTTCAATTGACTCTTCCCCCCACCCCTCCCCTTTTTGTTTAGAGACACAGGCATAGTACTCAAAGCAGCACTAGTTTTGTAGGAAAAAAAAATTAAAAACAGCAGGCAGCTTGTGCTGATAGGAAGCACAATACAAAGGAGCAAAATACTGAAATCCATTTTCGTATTTAACCCTGAGGTACAAAGTTGCTTTAATGTTAAATTTATAAATGCATTTTGCATAATGCTCGGCATGCAGAATACAAATGCCAATGCCAGTGACTTCAAAATGGTAAATGTCATTAAGTTATTCCTACGTTAGTTTGTTTGTTTGTTTGTTTGTTTTTTAAATAGTACACTCAGAAAGGTAATATATTTAAAATCAGCCTAAAAAGATATTTTTGTGTCTATTTATAATCAGACTTGTTTTTATTTCGTGGTATTGTAGTGGTTCTTGAGCCACTAGAAATAGGATTTCTACAGGTAAAACATGCATACTACCCAAAAAAGCAGCCAGAAAATCAATATTAATACAGGACAAAGACTGACATCATTCTGTTATGTTTTTAGCTTATATGAAGTTATTTCATCCAAGATGTAAAGATACCAACTAAAATTAATACCACAGATATAGATATTTTACTACCTATAAAAAGAAATTAAATACAAGCCCTACATATCCTATAAACTGAGATTACACTACTGGTTAGGAGATAATGTTTATTTCATTTTTTTTTGACATAGTATATATGAAGTATGAAAGAAAACAAAAATGTCCTCCCCTGAAATTCTGACTTCGCTAGAGACAAATATGCACCCAACTCCTGGCTCTGAGATAGTTAAGTTCAAGTGAGCCCACAAGTAAAGCCTGTGAACTTGCATCCCACTCCTTTCATGACAGTTAAAGTGCAGATCTCAACACAAAATTATGCTCTTCTACACAGTCTACTTGATGGTCTCAGAATATCAAAACACTTTCAGAGCATAGAATTCGAAGGAATTTTCTTAATTTTTCAATAGTACTCTCAAAACAAGAGGAGTATTTCCAGCACAACCAGTTATGAACTGTAAAATATTTCTCATATAAGCACATATTTATCTGCCATAACATCTTAATGCAGCATGAATACCTAGTACACTGAAGACTCCACTTCTTTCTGTCTTGAGGTAGTCATTACAGTAATAATTTAACTTGGCAGCTAAATGTGCATGTACTGATTTATGTATTATTATGCACTTAATCCATTTTCTCATTAGCTACACACTCAGAAGGTACTGTATGTTGCTGTATGTATAAACAAAAACAGTAAGAAAAAAAACTCTGAACAGAGAATAATTTAAAATAAATTATTTTAGTATGTTTGGACAAATATAGTGAGTTTGTTATCTTCAGACTTAAAATAAAATATATTGTCCCAGAAGATTTGATCAAAATAAATAATAAAAAAAACCCCTGTAACATGTACCAAGTTTCCAGCAATATCAATGTGAAGATTGCAGTGCCAATGCACAGCATCCTTTTTCCAATATCAAATTTATCATTTACCATGAGCAGTTTCACAGCAGTTCCAGCAGGTACATGCTGAACCTAAATGTCTGAGCGCATCTCTAAAATTAGTTTCATATATAGCCTACAGCACACAAAAAGGCTGGAGAAGTGGACATATTCTTGAAGATTTAAAAATATCAAACTCTGAGTGCTGTAGGAAAAGAAAAAAAGAATTCAAGTTTTAGCTTGCTAAAGGAAAATAGTCTCATTCCTGTTTTTTTTTCATTTTGGTGGAGTTTAAATTGCCCATTATTTTTAAAGCAAAGCAGCAAAATGATTGACATTTTAATAAATGTCATAGAATTAAGTTGCAGTGGACCTTTGAAAGTCTGTCATTCAAAGCACGGCCAGCACAGGTCAGGTTGTGCAAGGCCTTCTCTGGTAAAACCTTCAGTATGTCCCAGGAAGAGGTTCCACAATCTCTCCAGACATCTTTGTCTAGTGTTTGACTATGCAGATTGTAAATTTTTTAACTAGTACAGTCATTCCAGAATTGTAAGAAAAATTGTAGTAAAATTGTAAACTCAAAGCTTTTCTTTTAATTTCATGAGGCATCTATAAAATTACACTGTAAGTTTTTCTAAATTAAAAAAGTAATCCAAAGAAAAATTAGCAATATAAAATAAATACAATTTCTTCAGCACTTTTTGGTGTCTTGTTGATAGTTAATATCTGAAACCCTATATTTTTTCTTCATAATTTTCAGGAACAACATAAGTACAAAAATTAACAGTATTAAACATTGACACAGTGACTTGGCCTTTAGCATTTAACATTTAATGGTTTGAAACCAGCATTGAGACAAATGAAAGTCATGCAAACTACAGATATGTGATAAGAATACTGATAAGCTAGAATTTCTAGCTTAGATTTAAATCAGGCCTTACAGTTCAGACTTAAACATTTTAGAGAATTTTAAACCTTTGAAGCTTATCCTCTCACTGAAACAATATCTTTACCCCTACAGCTGTCACTGCCTTTCATTATCACTGACTTCAACTTCAAAAATTTCCTTTTAATTTCATCTTTGCAACCTGATTATCTCAGAATTTAACTTTTGCTACAAAATGATAATGCAGATACCACAATTAAAACAGGTTGAACAGATGCCTTAACTTTCTGTATTAAACAAGAGTAAAATATTATTATTCAATTACTGTGAGATGTATTGGAACCACAGCTTTGGTCAGAGATCAATAATGCTTAAATCAGTAAAAAAAATTGGGACAATGCTGTTAAAATTTAAAGGCTCCATCAATCTTACTGATTTGAAACCAAAATCCATCTGTGATTCCAAAGTCCATAATTAGCTCTCTTTCTCCACTAAAATGTCCAGCAATCATTGCTTCCTTTTTTAATTTTTCACTTTGCTTTCTGGGTGAATATAAGATTGACAGTATCAACCAGTCTCTTTTTCTTAAATACTGTAACTATTATCATTAGGTGGACCTGCTTCTGAGAATTGTGAGAACGACTACTTAGATGCTCTCAGATGGATTTGGAGCTACAGGGAGTTTTCATAGTAGCCAACAATCTGCTGAAGCTAAACCTGCTCCACTGCTTAACAAGTAACATGATGAATCTGATGTAATAACACACAGGAAGGTGCCCTGGACAATGTATCAGGTGGATAGATTTTTTTTTTTTTTTTCATCTTACTGTTTACTCACACATTTTTACCCTGCATGTCATTTGATCTGTCAGTTTGCATATTCTCAACTGCTAAGCAAACACTTAACCCGAGTGCCGGAGTTTACAGTTATTGAATGTTTTGTCAAGAGCTGTTACAGACCTTCAGTAACACCTCGAATTGTTTCTAGTGACATTAAAGAGAAATAGATATTCATGATATTTTTCTAAATGTCTTTACCTCTTCACAGAATCAAGTACAAAGAAAATTTCCAGGTTTTCTGCAGGAAAAAAAAAAAAAAAAGAGAGCTTAGAATTATTTTAAAATTTGCAAACCTACATTAGAGTTTCTGTGCATTTTACATTAGCTGTTTAACATTAGATGTAGTGCTACAGTGTTATAAAAACAAGACAATAAAAAAGAATTATAACTCCCCTCAAGAATTTTAAATTCTGCTACAGATGCTACGATAAGCCATCCAAATTCTGGGCTGAAGTGTGTACAGTACTGTACCTACCTATGAAAAAAACTCACTGATGACTCAAGGCAGTCAAAAAAGTGTTGACTAACAGAACTCATATTTATTCAAGGAACATGTTGGCACACATAACTATCTGAATAGTAAAAGTTTCAGAAAATATCTGCTAACTACATAAGCCCTCAAATACTTTGAAAATTCATTCTCTTCTAACTTTAGGACTGTGAAAAAAGTAAGACAGTAAAAAGCAAATGATCAGGTTGTGTGGGTTTTTTTAAAATCAACTCAGAAAACATTTAGAATCTAATGGTTAAAATTCTTAATTCTCTATGTACATCTAAAAATCCATAAATGCATCAAAAGAATTAAATGTCTTTATAGCATATGATGAAAACGTTTGGGCTTCACTAAGCAGGAGAATTGTATTCTTTTTCCTCTGGCCTAGTTAATATTTCAGGACAATCATTTCCAGCAGGATAAAGCAGTATCCTCAAGACTTCTAAGGTTCATGAAACACTGACCTGTAGTGAGTGAAACAAAACAATGAGTTAGTATCATTGAATTTTAGAGTCAAGAAATTGATGCTATCAGAAGGAATTTGGAAACAAGAAGCATTTTGCATACAGTCACTGAAATTTCCAAATCAGTGAGTCATTGAGTAATTCTGTTTGCTTAATAAATCTGTCCAACTTTCAGCTATTGTAACAATGTGAAATTTAATAAAAGGAAAGATTACTATAATAAATTTTAGGTAATAAATCCTAAAAATGCACCTGGTGTCCTATCTGTCTGCATTGGCTTTACACACAGTTATAACCACATTGTTTAGTCATGTCTACTGCTGATTCTTGACAGAATACATAAGCAAATCTTCTGAACAGAAGAATATTGCTTGAAATACTTGAAGGAAATATTGATTGTATTATGATTTGAATAATATAAATGTAGAAATCTATAGAATCGTAACTTTTTGACTCTCAAGGGCCATTCCTTTTTAAAAAAGGAATTATTTTCCATTTATTTATAGCACATGCCTAAAAAATGTGTTACATATGGAAAGGATCATTTGCATTTTCATGAAAGGAAGATTTTGAGTTAAGTTACACACAAATTCTTACATAGTTTCCATAAATATCTGATTTCTGCTCATATCACAAATAAACTTCTTCAAGGAAGTGTTTCATGCCTATCTCAACTTTGATGCAGTCTATATCTTTCAAATTGTAACAACTAGAAGCTTTTGTTTCAAAATGCTTTTTGATACCAAATCATTTAATCACCAAATCACTAAGGGATTTTGAATCAATTTATTAATGTTATATAAATGGGGGTTTTAACATCATTTTCCATCAAAATCAGTTTGGGAAAACATGGCTATTGGAGAGGCTACTTGACATAAATCAAGGACATATTTGAGTGCTGTTTTCCATATTCTTCCATTTCTTTCTCACATGTTATATATTTATGGAATAGATCTTCAATAGTGTCTTCCATATAACAAAATAAAATAGCAATATTTCCCTGAGTAGCTTTCCTAGTTCGAACTATTTGGTCAGAGCATAATTTTACTATTAGGGGTTACTTTCAAAACTATTGCCTAATTAAAAGGGTTACAATATTACCATTGTCTTATAGATTTTTGTATTTTCTACTAATAAAATCAAGAAAGTGGTTTTGGTACTAGGCAAGTGTCTGTTATATTGGGAAAGCTACACATATTAGAAAGAAATGATGGTCAGATAATAAGATTAATCCAGAGTACTGCAGATTTGTCAATCTCAGAATCTAGAGATGTGACTTTTTTGTAAAGATTTTGTTGAAGAATAATAACAGGCCGAAAGAAAGAGAAACGTGCTATCGTCTTTATAAAATAACAAAATGAAGCAGATAAACCTCATGGGATTCTCATTCATTTACTTGTCTCTTCATAACATTTGATGAGAAAGCATAATTACTTTCTATGATGTAGGCAGTATTTCTTCTTTTTCAGTCAATCTATGTTTTCTTAGGCCATGAAACCAGTAGCAAGTGATGAAATCTACACTGCTGTTTATAGCAAGATAATACAGCTAATAAAATGCGTATGCATATTGAAACCGAACAAAAGCTCCGAGGGTTAAAAATTGGCTTAAAACACTGAGAACTGTCTGTGAAGACATTTAGTTAGAGACAGGATTAAGGTCAGGATGTCCCTGGAATGTAGGGAGGATACACTAGGAACTAAGAACAGAACAAGAACACACTAAGAGAGAGATAAGGGGAGAACAAAGGCCCAAGTCCAAGTTTCCTTGCAAGAATCAGCAAAAACAAGGCAAGTTGAAAAGTTCATGACGATGAGGAATGAAAATACGACCCCCTAAGGATGAAGGCAACCGGATTTCCCACCATGAAACACCTCAAAAGAGATGACCACGCCCAGGCTCCACCTACTTTCCACCTACTATGAATATTATAATCAGATGTTGCAATATTATGAATATGCATGGGAAGATGTTGTAATCTTTCACAGACTTGTATAAATAATCTTGCTTTTCACTGAGAGCTTTGGAACTCTTTTGTCCAGGGAGAACCGGGAGTTCCCCAACTGTTGTCAATAAATACCTTGCTGTTTATGGACTAAAACTCTGTTTCTAAACAGTTATTAATCGGCCGTTTTTCTGGCATCACTTCTAGCACAGTCTGAAGAAATTATTACATGATGCATAACACTGGGACTGTGAACTGCTCTTTGATTTCTGTCTTCTCTCTGCCTCATTTTGCCTCACAGCTTCACTTCCCAAATGACCAAGTTATTTCCATTTGGTTTTTCCCCTGCTTTCCCTTTATACTTTGCTTTATTTGTGTCCTTCATCTGTAATTAAAACTCTATTACTGGATCATCTAAAAATATTCCTATTTATTATAATTTTTCTATGCGCCATTTTCTACAGTCTCAATATTCTGAAAGGGAAATTGCTTTTGCTCATACAGAACATTAATTCCTTGTTCAGGAAGGAGAGCTCATGTTTTCCTTTCTCCCTAGTAATCCACTCTTATTATGGGATCCCTTTACTGCCCTGCAGGTAAGTTACCCTTAGGTTCTCATTTTTTTATACTGAGCACTTACTTTAAACTGAACACATACCCTATTGTCTTAACATACCTTATTATTTCCCCCATTTTAGGTTCCTTATTATATTTACATCCCAAGAAAGAATGCAGTGTCAGGGATATGTCACAGAGCCATGGAATCAAATTTCAGATGTGTTTTAAATGCACATTACAAGTCCTCTACTCTCCCACATGCAGTCATTGGTTTATCCCTCAGTGTAACTTAAAGCGTTTCTAATGTGCCTTGTTTTTTGCTATCTAGGTATTGGTATTGCACTGTGTGACAATAAATTTTAAAAGCACTTAAAGCTTACTCAACCTTTGTAGAAGGGTCACCAACAAACATGGAGACTGGGATCCAAACCATGCCTGCTGTGATACTAAGGGGATCAAATTATCCATGTCTGTACATAGAAGAGATACCACATTTTGATGTTCAGCTCACCATCAAGATATGAGATTACAATTAAATCACAATTGCAGCCTGTCACTGTCAAAAGTGTGGTTGTTAGTAACTAATAAACCACAATTCTGGCATCACTTGACTGAATCAGCTAAAAGGCAAATACATTTGTTATGTGGGTTCACCATTTTGGAATCATAAAAATTCATATAAAACCATAGAAAAATTCAGATGTTTTGGACAAACGTGTCTTAACATTCACTATTAACAGTTGTGAAACAAGATACATAATTTTTCATCCTTCTTTGAGAAATCAAGAGATGACCCCTAGTGACATAAATGCTTTGAAACTCTGGTCATGCACATCTGCATCAATAATGATAAAACATGAAAGCTGAACCAAATCATGACTATCTAAATCTGCAGATAGGGTTGGTACTGGCTCCTGGAGATTTATTTATCCTCATACTTGTAGGAAATGTAGTGATAAAAGGTATTTAAAATTTGGTTCATTCCAAAAGTCACGGCTGCTTGTTGGTGTATGTTTGGATTGGGGGGGGGTTGGGTTGGTTGGGGTATTTTTGTTTTGGTTTTGATTTTTTTTTGTCTTGGGTTTTTTTTTGTTTTGTTTTGGGTTTGGTTTTTTTGGGGGGCGGGTATTGGGGGTTTCTTGGGGCCTGTGGGGTTGGGGAAGGGAGTTGGGTTGGGAAAGTCATGATCCCATTCAAGTCTCCAAAAAGTGCACCTGTGTCATGGCAGCTGAAGCAGAATTTTCATAAGCTGTTGGGAGTAACTCAGGCCCTATGACACACAGCTAAGCACAACAGCCTTTGCCAAGTTAGGGTTGAGGTAACATTCATGCCAGTGAGATATTTCAAAATTCTCAGCAAACTTGATCAGAGCCCACTCTGTTATGGGAGACTGGATCCCAAGGTAATGAAATAGACTGAGAAAATATAAGGTACCTTCTAGTGACATGCAAGATGCAGTAAGAATATTTATTTTTGAGATCTCAGCATTTCTAGTCTCAGGACTGTGTGCATCAGAAGAAGAAACCCCAAAAACTGAAACAGAGAACCACTGAAAATAAAGTTGCATGTAATTAAAGAATACCATTTTTGAAATTTTTTGGTGATTTTTTTTTTGGGGGGAGGGGGGCAAAGTGTATTTAAGTTATAATTTTCTCCTAGCCAGATCATATATTCATATATCTTCAAGAAAATATTTGCTCCATTGACTAGTATATTTTCACTTTCATGGACTCTGAGGTGAATGAACATGAGTTAAAGAGGTGGACTGATAGTTAACATGATTATTTTTCTCTTCACTACATTATCAATTTAAAAGTGCGTTTGCATGAACGATTTAAGTGGTTAAGTAATCTCTGGGCTATTTGCTTTACACTGAATCAGAATACAGACATTTCATGCTTTTGTATTTTCTTTTGTTAAGCTAATGAGTTAAACATATCCCAGAAGCACAATGCCACATTAGTGTCACTGACTGCAGAGCTGAGGCTGTATCTGTATTTTGGCAGCTTGTTAAGTAAGAGTACTGGGCAGAGATGCTGCCTTTGTGTCTCTCTCCTATCAGTTGTTTAGTTTACAGGTTGGAGTAAAAGAAGTTTTCTGGATGGGAAGATGTTGAGATTTTTTCCAATTTTTTTGGCAGTAAATGTTTCTTTTTAGTTTAATTTGGTGGTTATAAAATGCTCCTATTTCATTTGTATGCCAGTTTGGGGGGCTGTACAAGATTCAGCTTCATTATCTTGTTTTATCAAGCATGTAATAAATAAGCACAACTAATTTGAAGCTTTCTATTTGTTCACATTGTTTATTTCTGTATCTGTACTTATCACAGTTTTTCTCACTCTTTTTCCCCCTGTTTGCTATACTCTTATTGCTGTTTTCTTATATTTGATGGGAAGCTCCTCTGGGTGTAAGTCATGCTGTCATATACATTGATACTACGTGGACTACTACACTGGGACCTTGATGCTGAGTGAGGAATTTGGGAGTGATCAAAAATAAACCTGATAAGCAACTAGTAAATTGATTTTTTTTTTCATTTTCTGTCCTATTTTCTCTGTATTGGTATGCATCTGAGCACAGTTCACTTAGATGGGGTTCAAAGAGCAACCGGAATGTTGCATATGGATACCTGAGGGTTCCACTGGATCCAAGAGTCTCCATAAAGGTAAGTTTTTCTATCATCTGTTCACTAACAATTATGGTATTGGGAGAAGAAAAATAGAAAATAATTTTCTGGGCAATTGATTAATCTATCTATATCTGTGGTAATGCCTGAATGTCTAGTAGCTGCCTTCCAAGAGAGCACAAGTGCAAGAAAGCCATCTATGTTGGGACAAAGAAGAAAAAATAAAAATTCAGATTCAACTTATAAACTTCCAACACATTTAAAATAATTTTCTGTTTCTTTCCTTGACCTCTAAGTTAGTCAGACCTCAGCCTACTGTAGAGAACTTTATAACTTCAACCACAGATGGTTTTTTTACAATTGTTCCAAAGATAGCTCAATTAGGTACATCCAGGAGCCAAGAAAGACAAAACCAAATCATATTCACAAGGAGCATATAAAAATAATCCAAACTTTCTTCCATAAATAAATAGGAGACAAAGAGATGGATGCTAGTGTCAGATGATGTGCAAAACCTAGAGAGATTATGCATAAGAGTACATTCATGTGTATGTCCTAGTGCAATTTCATACTTAAAGCAAGTCAGTCAGTCTGTCTGCTCTAAGGAGATTCGGGGCTCAAGGTCATGGGTGAAATTGTTCTCCTTCCCCTGAAACTTCTGTTTACAATGAGCCCTGGCAGCATTTCTCCCTGATTTAATTTCAGGAAGCAAAAATTCCAACTCCATCAATTTCTTTCTATATTTTTTCCCCCTCCAGTTGAGACTCATCATTATTTTAAAGCACCAAGGCAGGCTGAAAGGTTCACCCTAGTGACCATCTTGCAAGGCTAGCAGAGTGGAGACCTCATTGAAAAACAGCAGCAGCAAGTCAAGCAGGACATTCCAGAGAGGGCTCCCCTTAGTCACATTACAGTTTTCCCATGACCTTCAAGATGCCACTTCATTTCCCTCAAAGAGACTTAAGCAGCCTCTTTGCTATTAAGATGTTCCTTCATTTGTCAACAGAAAGCTGCTCAATTGCTACCCTGAGCAAATTTACATAGAAATTACCAATGATACTGTGCAAACAGTTAGGAGGATGACAGCAGAGACACCCAGCAGAAATACTCCAGGATACACAGCCTACAAACAGAGTTAGTCCTCAGACAAAGATATGGAGGAAAATGTTACGGGCAAAATGCACTGGACTTGCAGAACTGTTAACATGTGTGCATTCAGCACTGTGAGACATGTTAGGGCTCTGAGTATACTAGTTCCTCCAAAACTTTTCCACAGATGTAAGATGCTGCTAGCGCTTCCTTCGTACCTGCCGAGTATTTCCAAACTACCTTTGCAGCTTTCCAAGTTGCCATGCAGCTGAATCTTTTTGTGAAGCGTGGAGATGAGAGGGCAAATTGCTACACCATCCTGATAAAGGATGCCTGGCTTTTCAGTCTAGCATTCTGAACTTTATCCTCCTGTCCCTGACAGAAAAGTCTTGCTGCCATGCTCAAAGCTCCTCCTTGATGACAGCAATCTCTCCTAGTCTCACTCCTCAGACCCTCTATTTACTCTCCGTCTTCCTAGAGCCCTTTACCTTTCCCCACTGAGGAAAAGCAGGCACCTGATTTGCTCAAAACTGCCATTTTCTCATATTTTTTATTTCATTTCTAGGTTTCTTGGTCTCATCCCAATTGGCTTTTATTTGTAGTACTGTAGACCTATGAAGTCTGTACTCAATCCTTTTGTGGTAGTATCCTGCTGCCAAAGCCCCGTATGAGGGCTCAGAAAATGAGATGAAATTCAGAAAATTGATGAAATACAAATTTGCCATATTTACTCCTTGATCAGGAGCATGGCTGAGAACATAAAACACTTCTTTCAATGGCAGCATTTTTCCAGAAGTGCCCTTCAATGGAGCAATTCTTCTACAGCAATCAACAGCCTCAGCACAAGGTCTTAGCTCCACAAATTATTTCGTTTTTAAAAAAAGAAACCCAGACTTAAAAGTAATCATGTCAGAGGAACACTAACAATATTGGGTCCTGACTACGGACACTCCAGGAGTCAAATGAAGTAGTGGGTGTTAATGGGTACCAAGACGAAAGTCTACATTTCTTCAAACACCACACTGCAGCAGACAGATCAGTTAAGGGCAAATAAAGAGGAATCCAGCAGCAAAAATCTGCCTGGAAAATGTTTTCCCCTAGGTAGGTAGGTACATAAATGGAGGTACATTTGTGTGAGTGCACACACAAGAGAAAAAAAAACAGAGGGATTCAACAGGGCATACAGAATCGAATGCTTACTGTGTGATCTTGACATGAAATGACTGCAGAGAGTAGAAGAAAAATCCCATTTCAAATGATGATCAAAGCTATCACAGAGGAATGAGTAGCTTCTACTTCTTGAAGAAAACAGGCAGATATTTATTCCAGAGTATAGGCAAAACTCTGCCTTCTGTCAAGGGGAAAGGAATAAATTGTTTTCCTATAATGGTGTTTTCTTTTCAATCAATTTCCCTTCAAGCTTGATTTAAGAGAAGGCCATGTCAGAACCTCAGGCATATGGAAGAAACCCAAGATACCCCCCATCAAAGGTGAAAACGATGATGCAGCCAAACTTACAGAGTTCCATCTGAACACCAGTTATGCACACAGGTACAGTCATGCGCTCCTCTTCAAATAAAAGGTTTGCTGCAACAATGCAACAAAGGGCCAGCAACAATGAGGAAGAAAGAGTTGAGAGCACATGGAACAATAGCAATGGGTATATGCTGGAGTGCATATTGCTTTAGTTAGGGATAGAAGTACTAGAGAAACTGTTGCTATAGGTCATTTTGCTACATACACAGGCATATGCTGTATATGTTACAGATTTTTTTTTCTTTTTTAGTGACACCTTTGTAGATATTACCTTATTATTAATATGCATGCGTATAAGAAGAATAGTTACATTTGGTGAAATCCCTGACTTCTAAGAAAAGCTATAAGGGGACAGAATGAAGAATGAGACTGGTCCCGTGGAGTTGCATGCACTTAGGTACTTGCAGAGCTAGGTCATCAGGGAACACTTTAGATTCAAAAATATTGTCTTGTTAAAAATTGTGTATATTTTCTGGGGTTAAAACAGCCCTTTGAGTTGGAAAAATCATAGTAGTTTCTATTTCAGAATTAAATCGATGTCATAGATGCTTTTCCATCTATTTCTTTTAAATGCAAATTGTAGAAGGACTGCTTCCAGGAGAACAGGAATTTAAACCGAAAATACTTAGTATTTTTTAATCTTGGAATAATTTTGACAATCTGACCCACATGTAGTATGAACATTCAGAACAGTTCCAATAGTATTGGAACAAAAACACATGATCTCGAAAGTTCAACTAAGCTTTTAACAGGCACAGATCTGAAAGACATAGGGCCCCTTTTTCCTCTCACAAAGTTCCTCACAGGATGCAACTCCCAGTTAAATAAATCATTTGTTCAAAATTCGTGGGAGTCTTACTGTAAGATTTTAGGGAGGGGCTGTTGATTTAAACAACACAGCTCTATCCCATTTTCTTCCTGACAGACATTTCATTCAAAGTGATGCTGCCTCAAGACAGGAGCATTTGGCATGTTTGAGTACAACGATTTCCTCATGGCAGTACAGTAAATAAACAGCTAGCAAATTATTTGGTTGTTCAATGGACTTTGCAAGCAGGATTCTTTACAACAGCAGTGTTAGTTATGCAAAAGCTAATGAACACTTACTACAAATGACATTCCCATTTCCTGGCCCTAATTCTCTCATTACTTATCCACAGGCATAACAGGCATGTACTGGCCCTAGTATTACTGACAACAAAAGCCAGAAGCACAAAGGATGCCACATCCACTGAAGATAGCCCTAGAATTACAGCTGTTGATTAAGTTGAGGATGCGGGCTGCTGGGGAGGATAGAGTTAACACCCAGCACAACCCAGCTGGGACTAGCAATGAGAACTTGCTCCTGGTGTCAAGTAGTTATCCAGGCATATGTGAATCTGTGCATGTACCTGCACAAAGAGAGTCTTACAGGAATCTTTTAATGATTAAGATTTTCTCCACAAATGTAGGCCAACATTTTCAAAAATAGATGTCCAAAGTTAGGCATTCCAAAATCCATATTTAAGCATCTACAGAAGTGTCCTCATTCTCAGAAGTGCTGAAATTGCCAAGAGCTGTAAAATGCTCAAATCCTGAAAACCAGGCCACATCTTTAGGTGCTTGAAAACAGATTCAAAAACCTAAGTTTAGGCATCTGTATTCTTGAGTGTAAACTTATATTACCATGCAAGACCTGCTATAATCCATCACACATACATGACATTGTCAAAAATATACTGTACTAATTGTCCCAGATTTCCAATTGCAGCTAAGAGCTCAGCTCAGAGCAGGATCACAAAGGTAGCCACTGTCCTTCTTCACCTATTTCCTGGTGGTATTTAAGGCACCAAATTACAGTGACTGCCAAAAGCACCCAGTGAAGAATGGCAGCAGCTGACCTGGTCCATATTCCCTTTATCTACCCTTAGTCTTCAGCAGAAGAAGGATGGAATTGATATAAGGTTGGACTAATCAAATTAAAAAACAGTGCTGGTTTTCACTGGGATAGAGTTAATTTTCTTCATAGTAGCTGGTATGGGAATGTGTTTTGGATTTATGCTGGCCACATAATACAGGGATGTTTTGGCTATCATTGGACAGTGTTTACACATGGCCAAGGCTTTTTCTGCTCCTCACACCACCCCACCAGTGGGTAGGCTGGGGATGCACAGGAAGCTGGAAGGGGACACATCCAGAGCAGCTGACCCAAACCAACCAAAGGGTTTTCCCATACCAGATGTCATGATGCTCAGCATATAAGGGTGGGGGAAGAAGCCAGGAGGGATGTTCAGAGTAACAGTGTTTGTCTTCCCAAGTCACCATTATGTGTGATGGAGCTCTACTTTCCTGGGGTTGGCTGAACACCTGCCTGCCCATGGGAAGTGGCAAAGGAACTCCTTGTTTTGCTTTCCTTGTGTGTTGCTACTTCTGTGTTTAAACCTGTGCAATGCAAGAGAAATAGGCCCCATCCTTTATCAATGTCAATCACAATTATTAAATATGTGAATAGGGTATATCTGTATACTTAGATGTTACCAAGCAGAATTTAGTCACATCTTTCAAAACTGATGTTAGATCTTTCAGCTTAGGGAAACTAAAAGGAAATACACACAACTGTGTGGTACGCTGGTGCCTCAGCAGGGAAATAGCTTCCTCCTGTGCTACATGTGGTAGAAGCAAAGTAAAAGGACAGAGAGTATTTAAAGGAAAAAACACATTAAGGGTTGTCACTGAAATGGAAAATACAGAGATGAGTTTATTTTAATGCATTGATACTGCCTCCTCTGAACCCAAAATCAAGATATTATCTCTGTGATATACCCTGTAACAAAACTCTAAGTATGAATCAGGGTCTTAATGGTACTTCCCTTCTTCATTTTTTCAGCAGCATTTTAAAATAATTGCTGTATCCTGTAGCTTCAGTGCTTAGACAGCAACAAAGACAACATATTCTACAAACTGCCTGCACCTGTACACAACTATACTGTCCCACACAGCCAGAAAGCACTCTGATGAATGGGCATTCTGGAACTATACAAAATTATCTTGAATGTTAGGTAATTCATCATATGTGGCAACATCTTACTAAAACTGCAAAGAAAGCAACCACACTTCCATAACTTATTTTATCCAACTGTGTCTCCTATGTTTACCTTTTAATGTATGCTTACAAATGGTCAAATTTTCAGATGCCCTAAAATGTGGTATTCCATTAATAATAGAGCTGTTATTATCTTGAACAAGTGAGAATCTGATCACAAATTCCTTCACTTAACTACAAACTAATACCACTTCTGGGACAGCTACAACCACCATTCAGTGGCACACAAACAACATTATCTAAGAGTTTATAGCTGGAAATAAAGCAAAAGATCTCTTTCCAAAGACGAAGTAAGGGAAAATTAACACAGGAAATTAATCCAAACTGGCAAGGCATTTAAATATATTGTTTCAATATTATATCGAAGAGAACAAAACACCTACTAGGTCATGTCACAACCATGAGCAGTGTAGCTTAACCTCATGCAGAGCAACCAGGCACGACTCCTACCAGGAGCCATAGTGACTCACTGTGCCCCCCCAATCCCCACCCTGGTGAGCCCACATTCCTCTGTGAGCCACCCACATAAGGCCCTCCTATTTCAATAGGATTGTCTCTGCTGTAGCATGTGTTTCTGTGATTCTCAAATCCAATGCAGAGAGGGACTTGCTTACTCCACTCTAAGAAAATCCTAGAGGCTCTAAAGCTGCTAAGAGGCTAAACTTATTTGTCCAAACACAGAAGCAGTTCTATGGCTTCCAGACCACCTTGTTTACTCATCAACCTGGCCAAACGCAAGGCAATTCCAAGTGTATGTTTGTCAGCAAAAGACCCTGCAAACTTATCCTCAGTTCATGTGAGCCAAAACTGCTCCAGTGCAAAGATGGCATCACTGAGCTCTTTTTAGCAAGAATTCCCTTTCACTTGCTGCATAGCCCAATGATGCATGAACGAGAAATAAATTCCCCATGTATAACAAATGAGAAGTGATCTCTTAAACTACATTTTGTCCAGAAACTTCCCTTTTCACTTGTGTTGCTACAATTCTCTTTTTTAACCCAATGTCTTATGCAGGGAAAAAGAGCATGTGGGAAGAAATATTTGAATAAGCTGAAAATGGTGTTTTACACGCAAAAAAAAAAAAGAAAAAAAAGACAGGGCAAGGCATGGCATTCATGTCAAATGGCTATTAAAGAGGTAACGACAGAAGAGTGGAAAAAATGATGATACTGGAGTCTGATAAGAATCTGAACAGGAATCATGGGAAGCACTTATGCAGAAATGAAATGAAGAAAAGAATTTTTTGGTGCCTCAGATGACAAGTGATCTGATTTGAGCACGAAATGTAAAACAACTGGCATTGTAAAATGTAGTAAAAATGTAAAGCAAACAAGATGTGTACAAATAGAGAAACAAATGCAGAAACCTCAGCAGCCTCTTGAATGAACTGCATTCAAGGAAATCCAAAGGAAGTCAAATCAGCCAATGTAAGAGATTAGCAGAATTATGAACAAAATTTTTAGCTGGAAGACTGAGTTGAGTTAGGAAAGTGAAATCTGTTGTTGGCTGTGCCAGACCAAGAACTGGATGAGTGGCAGTTGCCCAGTTACCTCCTTCCTCTGGGCTGGAGCTCAGACTGAGTTGTGGTCCAAAGGAACAAAAGCACGCAGAGTTACGAATTTTAGTGTATAGCTTCTCCCAATCATCCATAAGGAGTTGCTCTCTATGCCTCAAAACATAGGAGGAAAAAGCTGCCTCGGAATCTTGGTAGCTCTGCATGGCACAACTTTCCAGAATGCTACCATTCACACAGCAATACCAGCTTCAGGTATTTCACAGGAAGTATTTGTATTCGAAACCCTAAGCTCAGTTTTGCAGACTTCCAAACAGGAGAACATCAGTGAAAGCTGCAAGAAAAGACTCAATGGCAGAAGCGATAGGTGTAATAGGGATCACAGGAAAACATTAGGGAAAAAAGGCTCAGATTTCTCTGCCACACACATTTCACCTTTATAATCTAAGAAATTTAAATAAACTTAAAAAATTTTCCATGTTAAGCAATGTATCTGCTGGTCCCTAAGGACTACACCATCAACTTTAAACCTTGAGATTATGAAGGTCACTTTCTCCTTTCCTTAGCTCTTCTTGTTCTATCTGTGCTGCTGAAGGTATCTCTGCTGTTCTTAGAGAGATGGCAGCTTGCAGACATCTCGGTCTCTGTGCAGTTGTGTTCTTCACCACAACCCTGTTATCCTGACACTCTGCCTTTCCTATTGCACCCTCCAAGTGCCAGCTCCCTCTTCACGGAGGCAGACAGTTACAGTAAGAAGAGATATGTGTCACATGCTCTATTATTTAGTAGTTCAGTCATTATTCAAAATATAAAGACAAGAAGAGAGACCCTTGTCTCCTATTAATGCCAGTAAATGCACAGGCTACTGTTAGCAGATCAAAGGTAGTGAATACTGAAAAGAAATGGCTTGAAATTTGATTAAGTTTTACATGGAATATGATTTGTTAATATCCAGCATTCAGTTCTGCCTCATGGCCTCTGCCGCTGTGAATGTTTGGTTCCTGAGAAATGCTGAAGAGCAGAGAAGCATGGATACTCAGCAGTATTACCAAGAATCTGCTTTAGAGTTATTGGTAACAGATGCTTTAGTATAAGAATGCTTTCGGTATTCAACTACTAAACATCTGGCCTAAATATTTACTACCTTCTTACTTGATGGTTTGTTTACAATCTATAAATATTGTATTTTGTAGTTCTTATAGGGTTTTCCAACCAACTTTAATCAGTGAGAGATTGCTCTTTACTTACATATGTTGCTCCACATAACACTTCTAACACACTAAAGATTTCCAGCGTCTTTAGGATTCCACAACACCATACAGCAGTGAGTTCCAAAGGCTCATTACATAGAGAAAAACAGAGGTTTTCCTTAGATTTCAAATATGCAGCTTCTTCAGGAATCCCCTGCACATATACATTATTATGTTATATTCCAATCTTGCATTAAATAAAGTACTGTCTCATTGTGTTTATTACAGGTATGTAATCAATTTAAACCAGCATATCTTAAGGACACTACTTAAAAGAAAAAAAAGCGTAAATCCACCAGGTCTCAAGAACAGTTTAGACCACACTGCAGAATAAAGCCAGTGCTGTGATTTCACTATTTAATGTGAAATGAGAGCTGTGTTCAATAACAAAGTGTGTTTCACTTCAGATTAACATCTCTTAGGTTAATGAAAGTACACAGTGTGCCATAGCTTACTTTTTTTTTGGAGGGAGAGGGAAGAACAGTATTAAAAACTTCATTTCATTCCTTAACTTAATCCCAGCTTGAAGGACGAAAGACAAAAATTGGAGATGGGTCTTCATTGTTGGGTTTCTCAGCTTTCTAGTTATACATTGTACTCTATAAAACACGCACCACAGTAAAGAACCAGAGGAACTGGCAGACTGAGGCAGAGTGAAAATGTCTTAATCCTTCTGACCTTTACCACAGTTTTCTTTCTCCAACAGAATACACAACTGACCTTTTCTACCTACTGACAGCACAGCTTATGGCAGATTTCCTTTATCCAAAGTCTGCAAATTCACTTCAGTTATTATTGATAACTCAGCCCCATTCTGCAAGGATATTACAATGCACAGTTCTCTGTAACCTTAACTATAGGCTGATACCTGTCCCAGAAAGTCACAATGGCCATGCCTGCATACCTGCCAGTTTTCCAGATGTGCACAGAAGCAAAATACCTGCAAGACAGCCAAACATTACAGATGTACCCATCAGAAACAGGACTGAAGTGTTGCCAGATGCACCAAACATGTTCATCTAGGTCACAAACTTCACTGGGTTGAGGGATGTCTGAGTCATTAGGCTGCCTGCCCAGCACACAGGAGATCTGTCTCTGACTTAGTATGTGACATTGAGAATGTCACTAAACCCCTATGACTCCACTCTTTACTTGTAAAAAAAGGAGTGGACTGCAATCCCCTTACTTCAGTGTTATGAAACTCTTGTAGACAGTGAATCATTTACACCTACTCTGGTAACAGGGTCCAGATGGAGAAATTTGCAGAATATTTTAGTTGAAGTTTATAGTTTAATTATGGAAAGACAATAAAATATTGTTGGGTAAGGTATACAGGTTTTATTTGTACAAGTTGAATATGTGAATTATTCACACCTAAAAAAGCAGAGTGATTCACGAAGGTCATATCAACTGACTAGGAGCAAAGCCTTTATATCCAACTGCACCATCCTGGTCTCTGTATTTTTCACACTTTTATTAAGAAAACCAAATGTTTGTGATACTTTTTATATTTTTTCACATCTTTTTGATTTAAACTATTTTTACATTGCTCCAGCTGTAAAGCCATACTCTCTTAGTAACCCTGTGCTCAACTACAAAGCTCACCGTGGAAAAGAAAACAAAAAATAAAATTATATTTTCATTCCCCAAATAACCTGTATTCTTATGCTTTTTTCCTTTCTTTAAATTAGATTCAATACAGACTCTTGAAGCCTTTTTTGAGCGATTATCATATATCTTGATAGGGAGGGCCAGAAAGTGAGCAATTTGACACTTCAGATCCACGGAAATATGTATGCCTCTATGGTCAGCAAAGACAAAAATGCTGGGGTTTGCAAAGGAGTCAAAGGCAATAAGACTCTACAACAAAAGAGACGTTTTAATCTATAAATCAAGGCAGCAGTTGCAGTGAGGGTGTGGGAGTGATATTTGCCTTTCTCACTCAGACTTGGCTTGGGATTTAAAATCCCAGGGGTTTCCATCCTGCATCCTACTGTGGGTTTATAGGGAAATGAGCACTGAGAGAGAAATATGAATGCTCAGACAGGGAGACCAAGAAAAGGAGAAAAGGACAGCAGAAGAGGATGTGCAAAACCAATACATTGTACATGGGAACCAAGCCTCTTTACATGCGCGAATACTGAAGACAGTGTTTTGAAAACAGAAGTGGAATTAAATGGCACCTAAAGAGGCCTGTGATGCACCGCACCAGCAGACAACTTTTTGAGGAACAAATTCCAGAGACAGCTAGAGCAGTCCTGAATGCAGCACTCAAAAATGATCACAAACAGCACAAAATATTAAGTCCAATATATGTAATCTCAGTGGAAGAATTTCAGTGGTCTGACTATATTAACTCTGGGTAAATGTATTCTTGGCTACATATAATTCCCCTGCAGACAATATTCTTTGTTTTCTGTATTTTGCCATTAAGGAGTCACAATATTTTGTGCCATTTGACAGACAAAATACTGTTCATAAAGCTTTGAAGGACCTTCCACAAAGAAAAAATACTCTCTCAGAAATAGCATTCCAGGAAAGTGCTATTTCAGATTTTAAGGCAACCAGAACTAGTGCATGGTTTATGTACATTTAATTTAGAATTCTACTGACACTGTCAGTATTTCATTCTACATTGAAAGGAATTTACCATAGAGGTATCATTAAAAATTATCCCATGCTTCAGACAGAATGTCTCAGATTGTGAATGAACAGTGACTTAGAATCTAGATCTAAAAACAGGACAAAAAATACTATATAAAATATACTACATACGTATTTTAAATAAGTACACAGTTGCATGTTGCACACGGAATGAGAAAGGATATTGAAAGAAAATTCATGTAGGTAAAACTCAGAAAGGAACATGTTTAAAATCTTACAGAAAAGACTGTTTTCCCCATAGAATTCTAACCTGGTTTGTTTTGTTTTGTAACACACAAAAGCTTGAGGAAGTATGTAAAGGACTGATTATTCATTATTACTTAGCTAGTGGGTTTGGCTCTGACATTTCCTTCTTCATTTTCCTTCAGACTGCCTACCAAATATTGCAAAGCTCCATTTGGCAATGCTAAGCAGGAATAGACACGAAGAAAATCTGTGATTGCCGTAGACTGATTTAGGAAGACAGATTCAAATTTGAATATGAAAAGTCTGGGCAAATGCTGACTAAGAAGAGAAATAAAAATCTACAAACATGAGATGCATAGGAAAGATGGAAGAATCTATGCATAAAGATAAAAATCAAATTAAAAGCACAACAATTTAGACCGAAGAGCATGGAAATCTTCCAGAAAGTGAGAAGATGCTATGGACTTATTATTTATTCTTTATAATGTTTGTCACAGAACCTCAAAACTGAATCACAAATACAAGGTAACAGTGTCATTTCTCAGAGGATAAGAATCTCATCACTAAGGGCACATAATTAAAACACAGAAGGCGTAGAAAAAGCAATTGAAAGCGAACATGTAGGGGCCTCACTGATGCCTAGAGTAGCAGAAAATAAGTCTTCTATTTCTGAACAGTGTGATTGTAGCAAAAGTAAAAGGCTTATGCGTGCAGGAAAAAGGATACTGCACAAGAGGGTCTTGTGTTTTTAAAGAAGGAATGATTATAGAGGGACGTCCTTCGAGTAGTAAAACACATACACAGGATAGTAGGACATAATCTTACAGGCACATTGAAACACTGCTGCTGAATGCAGAGACAAGGTGACTTTGCTGAACAAAGGCCACACTTTCAGATACATATCTTTTGTTTTTCTTTCACAGTCATCTGAATATACTACCAAAATCTGATGCACCACTAAATCTTCAAGAAAATGCTGTGCTGCAATCCTTTGTTCATTTTCCTGCTTTTCACATGCAAACTCCTCCCTCTTCAGCAACAAAATGGTAAGATGCTCCCTCAGCCTGCTGCTGTCTGAGTACTTTGGACTCACTTTGCATCATGAAGAGAAAGTCCTTTTCAATGTCTATCCCTGACAGCAATTCTCCTTTCCCATACATCCTTCCTCAGCAGACAACAAATAACTTGTGCTAACATCCCCACTAGAGGCAAGAGAAATGGCCAGTTTGAGCATTCTATTCTTTTTTGTAATGTATAAGTCTCAGTCTGCCTCAACTGTCTGTTCCTGAGAGAAGGCTTAAAATAAAGCAAAGCTGCAATGGTGAGAAGCTGGATAAATATATGTTTGGGTTATTTGTTCTTGGTTGTTTTATTTTGCTTTTTCCTGGAATATTTAGTTACAATTGACAGAAATTTGCAAACATCATCTACTTCCTCAACAGTTTGGAGCTGCATTAAAAGTCATGCTCTTATACTAAACTCAAGAAAAAATAATGATCTTTCCTTGGATTTGTAGCACATGCAAATTTTAAATTTCACAACACTGTAATGGATTACATAATTTCCCATACAGGTGCTCAGAATATGGGATACAAGTATTTCAGGAAACATTAAGCTCATATTTTCCACACTGAAATCTAGGGAAAGAGAGCGAGCACTGGCTGAAAGCCGTAAGTATGGCTTTATCACTCGACCATGCTGCCCTCCAGGGAGAGGTTGAAGAAGCAGAAGGCTAGTTTTACTATCTCCCCCATCTTTAAAAAGATTTGTTTGCACATGTATGGACCTGAAAATAGGAATTTTCAGCAGCACAGTATGTCAACAAATGCTTTATTTTCTACTCTACCATTATGAAGAGCAATATCTCATTTGTCCTTGCCGTCCATGTTTGGTTTGTAGGGTTTTCTACACACAGGCCTCTATTTGTCACATTGTGGCACAGGAAATCTGGGGTTCTCTCTGCAGGGCTAATTACAGCAATTCCTATTCCACTTCAGTATTTCCACCAAATGCTTCAAAATACAGGCACCAAAGCTCCTAACTAGACTCATCCTTACTCTGTGTTTCCATCCAACAGAGACAAATGCTCTGGAAAAATTGCTACTAGAGCAAGATAACATTAAAAACACAGTTTGCATTTCTTCTTTTAAATGAGTTAGTTAGAAACCAGTCAGCTGTTTGTTTGACATTCTGCGCCAAAGCCAAGCATGAATCTCTCCCTTGACTTACATTAGCTTTGAGAGTGCAAACAATAAGCAAGCTGGGGCTTAATGAGCCTGCATGTGAGGTCAGTCTGGCAGAACGAAAGAGGATGGTCATTTTTTGAGCTATCCCAGTTTGAAACAGAAACTACAGGGGGGTTAACAAGAACAACAAGGAACTACGCACCTGCAGGTTATAGCAACCTATAGCAACTCCCTTGTGTCTTCTTTACTCCAGCTGATTATAAGATACTATTGCCCAAGTACTGACACTGAGTAGCTAATTCAGATCAGCTTGCATAAGCCTTTGGCATAGCACAGTGGCACATCTGGATCAGGAAGCAAAGACTAAGACTCTTGTACAGGAATGTATAAGCATATTTGCTTTTAGAGAGAGTCTCTTCAAATAAAATGTGTACTATACAACATGCAAAAAGAACATGATTCCAAAAGAATACCCCAACATCTCCAAATCCTTTCTGTAACTATTTCTGAACAATACGTAATAGAACCTCCTCTTAAAACCCAATTGTGTTAAAAGCACAGACTTTCACCACCAGAGGCAAAATGAGCATCATTTACTTGTCTCTAATATGCAGAAGATAAACAACTATAGACATAAAAACACTCCACCAACTAGGGAGTCAATGGACAATATATACTAGAGGAAATACAGAGCCATGGTAACATCTTGAACTAGTCTCTCCTTCCCTTTCCTCTCCTTCCTAACTCATGCCACAGACCCCATTCTAGGACACATTTCATACTCTCTTTGTTACTCAAGTTAACAGCCTATTTTCATTTCCCTGGCCTTCACACCTCTGAAGAGCAGGAGGTGCTGAGATTTAAAGGCTGATGGAAAATTCTAAAGGCAGACTGGATTAATGTCATAGACATATCTCTGGGCCACCTAGAGAAGGAATCTTCAATTATTCCAAGGCAAGTTAATGATCTTTTCAGTTTTACCTTGGCAACACATTCCCCAAGCTGCAAAACAATCAACAGAGAAACTGAACATCAGACAATTGAATGGTTAAAATCCTGCTTGTGATCTGCTGCAGATGCTTTCACTGGGAATGTTTAAGCATAATAGTTCAGTGTAGGAGGAAAGGAACTGTTGTTATTTTAGTCATCTGCATATATTCTAGTTTTCATTGGATTTTGGTTTTACTTGGCTTGGGTTTGGGTTTTTTTAAAGGTACATTTAATGATTATTCAGAAGTGGACTATTATAACCATTAAAACTAATATTCATAGAGATTGTAATCAGATCCAGTATCTCTGAACGTGTCTGTGGGTTGGAGATGAGCACCATGGCCAGTAGGCAGGGCCTTTTTTGGTACTGATGGGGGTGTATATTCAAACTTTAAAAGTTACTGTGATTAATTCCTACCAAGTCAGCGTAATTTTCTTCACTGCTTAAGTATTACAGCTGCTAAGATTCCTAAAAGGGAGTCAACTGTGCTCTTGAGCTTCATTATTACACTCATGCTTTTTTTCAACTAGATTGAGATCCACCAACTCACAATTTGGCTAGGACTTTGGCACATATTGGTTGACAGAGCAATATCCAGAAAGCTGATTTCATAAGATTCCAAGTCTCCCTTCCTCAGCAGCTCTTTTCTTTTAGACTATGTACTGGTAGAATTCAAATTATGTCATTTCAATTTTCTTAGGTATCTTCAAAATACTTTGGCTTTTGACTTAAGTTCCAAGAAAATGCCTTCATTCAAGCTTTGTCCCAGGGAGCAGGAGAGGTGGAAAGATTTTGCTTCCTAGTTAGTTTTATTTGGGATGCTGAAGGAAAATCTTTCTTTCTTATAATATCGTCCTTCCCACTAATATCTAACTAGGAAAGTAGTACTAAGTTTTACAGAGCAGTTGTGGTTTCTCCCTAACAATGATCCTTTTCTGACTGTACCTTTGACTCCATTGATTTGCTGGAATTTTTAATTCTTCCTGATAAGATTCTTCATGAAGAAGATTACTGTGGGAAGTATTGAAAAACACATGAAAGACAACATTGTCATTGGTCACAGCCTCCACGAAAGGAGAGTCCTTCTTATCGAACCTGATTTCCTTTTATGACAAGGTAACCCACCTAGCTGATCAAGAGAAACCAGTTGATGTAATATTTTTAGATTTCAGTAAAGGGTTTGATACTGTCTCTGACACAGGATCCTTCTGGACAAAATGTCCAGCGCACAGCTGGATAAACACACCATGCAGTGGGTGAGCAATTGGCTCACAAATTGAGCACAGAGGGTCACAGTGAATGGGGTGACATAAGACTGGTGACCTGTCACTAGTGGGGTTCCACATGTATCCATCTTGGGCCTTGTGCATTTCAACATCTTCATAAATTACTTGGATGCAGGACTGGAGGGAATACAGATTTTTACAGATGTTTGCAGAGGACACAAAACTGGGAGGAGCTGTTGACTCCCTTGAAGGCAGGGAAACCCTTGCAGAGAGAGACCTCATCAAATCAGAGGACTGGGCAATCACCAGCCATATGAAGTTCAGAAAGGGAAAGTGCTGGATTCTACAGTTGGGATGGGGCAGCCCTGGAGGTACATACAAAATGGGGAATGAGATGCTGGAAAGCAGTGCCATGGAAGGGGCCCTGGGGGTCCTGGTTGATGGCAAGTTGTATATGAGTCAGCAGTGCCCTGGCAGCCAGGAGGGCCAACCATGTCCTGGGGGGCATCAGGCAAAACATCAACAACCTATTGAGTGAGGGGATTGTCCTGCTCTGCTCTTCACTGGGGCAGCCTCACCTTGAATGTTGTGTGCAGTTTTGGTCACCACAATATAAGAAAGACATTAAGCTATTAGAGAGCATTAAACGAAAGGCAGTGAAGATGTTGAAGGGCCTTGAGGGGAAGCCGTATGAGGAGCAGCTGAGGTCACTTGGTCTGTTGAGCCTGAAGAAGAGGAGAATGAGGGGAGAACTCACTTCACTCTACAACTTCCTCATGAGAGAGAGAGAAGTGGCAGACGCTGATCTCTTCTTTGTGATGACCAGTGACAGAACTCGAGGGAATGGCCTTAAGTTTTGTCAGGGGAGGTTTAGGTTGGATATTAGAAAGAGGTTCTTCACCCAGAGGGTGGTTGGGCACCGGAACAGGCTCTTCAGGAAAGGGGTTACAGCACCAGGCCTGACAGAGTTCAAGAAACATTCAGACAATGGTCTCAGGCACTTGGTGTGACTCTTGGGGATGGCCATGTGCAGGGCTAAGAGTTGGACTCTATGATCCTTGTGGGTACCCTCCACCTCAGTATATAGTCTGATTCATGGGTTTGTGCCCATTTTAAATAACCTGATTGGATTCCTTTCCTCAGAAGGCTGAGAGGAGTCACATCAATCCCAGGAGTTTTCTGAACAGAGAGAATAAAAATAGGGTGGATACCTTTATATTTTCCATTCTGCTACAAAGAGAGTATCCATTCATATAATAATCCTAAATACAGGTATACAACTCTTAATTGTATGCTTCATTCATCCCCAAAAAATACATATGCACTCTAACTGAAACTACTTCAAATGAGAATCATATTCAAACTGCTCCAGCCAAAACAATATTGTCAAGTACAATCTAAAAAATGCTACATAGTCTTTCTAAAGAAAGTCTTTCTTTGCATTTTCATATAAAAGTGAAACCCTCAATTTAAAATTTTCCTAAATTTTTAAGAGTCAGTAAAAATAGCAACTAAGCACTTGTTCTATCACATACAGAAATACATTGAAGGACATTTTAATTATATAGAGGAGAGGAGAAAAAAAGTACTTGACTATTTCCAACATTATTTTCTATTTCAATCAGCAAATTATAAAAACAGCCTTTGCTGTTCAGTCCTACATATAACAATTCAAAAAGCTACCTTTGACTTTGCTCTCCAGTTTTCTACTAATCTATGGAATCATTACAGCTACACCTGTTCTGCTCATCTGTACTACCTTCATCACCTAAAAAAAACAGCCTACAAATGCATTTTGTTTCCTAATCTCTTGAATAGGCTGTCCACTATGACTTACATCATTCAACTGACTGGGAAATACAGAGAGGCAGTGTAAATTACTGGTAGTCATGCAGAAGGTGTAAAACATCTCTCCTGGCTTTGGTCATGCTTTCTGATATATATCCTTCCTCTTTATTATGCTAATGAGTCACATATAAATATTCATACTGCTGAGATTGCCAAGGTTTCCACATAACCTATTCCATGAGCAGAGTTCTGATGAGAGTTGCTATGGATCTTTGGTACCTTGGCCCCATGTAGATCAGGGTCCTCACATGATCAATCCATTCAACATAGTAGTAGCAGCATTTTCTACTACTGCAGAAAAGTTGCATTTTTCCTCAAGAAAAATGCACATGCTGAACTACCACTGTGGTTTTAGTAAGTACATGAATAGGGACCGAGCAGAAAGAGAACAATGCATTCATTTGTTCCAATAAATAAGGGCTTAGGTGACCCTTGCTCTGCAGAGGTGAGAGGCTTCTAGATACTGAAATAATCCAGGCTGGTAGCTTTTGTCAACTTAGTTATTTTTTACTGAGATTGGTAGTCACCAAACCATCTTAGATTGACAAGCCCTGGGGATGATGTCCTGCGTTATCTATGAAACAGATACAGTCCAAGGAGCAGCAATGCTTTAGGTCTGATTTATTTTCATTTCAGTCTTAAATGTGTCCTTCAATTTTTAATTTATGATAGTGACATCTCCTCCCCATTAGCACAATTCTTTGTTTTTCTCTAAAAGACAACAAAGGTATTTTCTTCAGCCATATAGATTTTACTTCTAAACCTGATTAATTCTCCCTAAATACAGACCGTATCTTCATAAATACTTTTATTATTGTGACTCCCAAAAGAACTACAGGTTACTTAATCAGTGACCTAACTTTTAAATATGGAACCTAGTCTTTATTTACATTAAATACAAACATCTGGGTAGTTATATTTTAATAAGGTTTGTTTTGGGATTTTTTTTTTGTGGAGAAGGAGATTGCTCACTGAAACTGAAACTACAGAAATGTAATAAGGATGGTAATCAAGTAAAGGGAAAGGAAAATGGGGAACCTATAATTTTAACATATTGGTTGTCATATGTTGTTTCACATGTATATATATCGCTAGCGACATAGAGCAACGAAATCACTGTGAGGCAGGAGAACAGCACAAAAATATCATAACAGTGAAAGAAAATTCAAAACCAAAATCTGCAGGAGGCAAACAAGAAGGAAGAACAAAAGGATAATCTAGTGAGTAGGCAACTAGTAATCTGCTTAAACCTGGGCCTCAGGAAAGATACAAGCATAGAGGCTGGTGCACTGCAGCAGCCTGGCTCATGAAGCAATAGCTGACAAGACCCAAACATTGAGATGAACCTGCAGGGAGATTCTGCTGTAGGCAGCAAAAGGAGCAATCAGATTCTAACATAAAAGGTAACATCCTAATCTCTAAGCTTGATCTAAAACATGAGGTTTAGTATCCTTTCCAATTTCTCTGTCCCCGTTAATGGAAATATACAAAGTTACAGCAATTATCAACATAAATGTCATCTCTGCATCTTGCTAAGCTCTTGGACTTAATGAAACCCTTTGGCAAATTGTGTATTGTAAAACCTAGGTTCAGCTTGTTACCACACCACAGATTTCTTGCGTGTTACTTACAAAATCTTTAAAGACAAGGTTTTTAAAAGGAATTAAAGCACATAACACAACCTTACAAATCTGTTGGATCCAGTTCTTGTAATGAGAATAACTGCACCTTGCTGTACCTTACTTATCTTTACAACATCTCCAAATTACAGACTGCAAAAGCATTTACTACTTGAGTAATGACTAGGCAGGTGTGTAAGGGACCATGTACTTAGTGATGAAAATAGGTAAACTGTCACATAATGGCTAGTCACTGGCTTCTTCAGCTTGAAAGAATTATTTTCTAAAGACCATTCTCCCGTTCTTTGTTAAGTTTTAAATAAGTAAAACATCAAGACTCTCAGAAATTATATCCACTATGATTTTCTTGCTTACAAGGTCCCTCCTCTTTTCAAAGAATCATTAAGGTGGGAAAAGACCTCTAATATCAACTCCAATCATTAACCTAACACTGCCAAGTCTACTATTAAACCATGTCTCTAAGCTCCGCATCTATATGTTCTTTGAACACTTTCAGGGACAGTGGTTCCACCACTTCCCTGGGTATTTGGTTCCAATGCTTGACCATGCTTTCTATGAAGAAATTTTTCCTGCTATCCAATCTAAACTGCCTCTGTGGCAACTTGAGGTCATTTCCTCTTATACTATTGCTTGTCACCTGGCAGAAGAGAGTGACCCACACCTCATTACAATCTCCTTTCAGGTAGTTGTAGACAGTGATAAGGTGTCCCCTCAGCCTCCTTTTCTCCAGGTTAAACAACCACAGCTTCTTCAGCTGCTTTTCCTAAGACTTGCGCTCTTGACCTTTCAAAAGCTTTGTTGCCTGCCAGGGACAAGCACTTCCCTGGTCCTGCTGGTCACACTCTTGCTGATTCATGCCAGGATGCCATTAGCCTTCTTGGCCACCTGGACACACTGCTGGCTCATGTTCAGCTGGCTGTTGACCAGCACACCCAGATCTACCACTCCCAGATCCTTTTCTGCCAAGCAGCTTTCCAGCCATCCTGCCCCAATCCTGTGGTGTTGTACAGAGTTGTTATGACCCAAGTGCAAGACCCAGCACTTGGCCATACTGAACCTCATACTTTGGCCTCAGCCCATTGTTTCAGCCTGTCCAGATACCCCTGAAAAGCCTTCCTGTTCTCAAGCAGATCAGTGCTCCCACCCAACTTGGTGTCATCTGTGAACCAGCTGGGGGTGCACTTGATGCCCTTATCTTTATCATTAATATAGATATTACACACAACTGACCCCAATACTGAGCCCTGGGGAACACTGCTTGTAACTGGTCACCAGCTGGATTTAACTCCATTCACTACTACTCTTTGCAATCAAGCATCCAGCCAATCTTTTACCCAGTGAAGAGTACATCCATCAAAGCCCTGAGAAGCCAGTTTCTCCAGGAGAATGCTGTGGGAGACAGTGTCAAAGGTTTTACTAAGGTCCAGGCAGACAACATCCACAGCCTTTCCCTCATCCATTATGCAGGTCACGCTGTCACAGAAGGAAATCAGGTTAGTCAAGCAGAACCTGCCTTTCATAAACCCGTGCTGGCAGGGCCTGATCCCTTGGCTGTCCTGTATGTGCCACATGAAAGCACTCAGGATGATCTGTTCCGTAACTTTCCATGGCACCGAGGTCAGGCTGACAGGCCTGTAATTCTGCAGATCCTCTTTCCGGCCATTCTTATAGATGGGTGTCACATTGGCTAACTTCCAGTCTTTTGAGACCTTCCTGCCTAAGCAGGACTGCTCCTAAATGATGAAGAATGGTTTGGCAAGTCCTTCTATGAGCATCCTCGGTGCCCTTGGGTGAATTCCATATGGCCCCATAGACTTGTGCACATTAAAGTGGAGCAGCAGGTCAGTAACTGTTTCTGCTTGAATTATGGGGACTTCATTCTCCTCGTTTGTCTTCCAGTTCAGGAGGGTGAGTACCCTGAGGATAACTGGTCAAACTATAAAAGACTGAGTCAAAGAAGGAATTAAGTACTTCATCCTTTACCGCAACCTTTGTGGGAATGTTTCCCACCACATCCAATATAGGATGGAGATTCTTTATTCTTTCATTGATAGCAGCAAATCTTTCACCCTGCTGAATTGTCAAGAAAAGAAAGACACTACAACTAGAAGAACATAATTATGACAGAGGATCCCTGAACTGATCTTTCTCTTGGACAAAACCTGCAACAGAGCTGTCAAGGAGGCCTACCAGGCAAAGAACATGCACAAAACCCCTCCAGAGTAAGCTCCTTTCCTTATCCTCTAATCCATTCCTCACCCCTAGTTTTCACTTTGTTTCTTCAAAACTCTTACCAGATCAGAATTGAAAGATTTATTCCCTACTGTAGCTGCTCTGACATAGACTTTTCCAGAAAACCTTAGAGTATTTTTTGCACCTTAGAAGACCTCTATTACAAATGTTAGAAAAAAGGCATGAATTTTTTATTAGGTGTCAGCAACACACCTTTTACTTAAACTCTAACAAGGTGTGCTGAGGCCCTATTGAGCACCAGAAGACCATAGGCTGGAGGTAAGGAAGGAACAAGATGATGAGCCAGGGTGTCAAACTGCTTTCTTTCAGAATTTCTTTGCTTGATATCTTTGACAAAGAAGCCCTAAACCCCAATGACTGACAGAAAGATTCAAGATCAAAATCCATTCACAATTCTAATCTTAAAACAGGAACAGAGAATGCCCCCATTCAAGATCCAAATTTAGCACCCTCCTACTTGGACCTTTGTGTCATCTTGTGCACTTCTTACCAAAAAATATTGACATGGGACTTGCCAACTGAACAAGCAAAGGGAGAAGAAATTTCATGACAACAGAACAAAGCCTGATGCATGTTGGCGTTTTTTTTTTTTTTTCTTTTTTTAACAAATCATTCTGTGGGATGAGTAAGATAATATGGAGTGGGAGGATCACGCTCCAGCAGGCCGTGGTAGAGCAGGTGGAGCTGTGGAGACAGCTTGGACATATGCAGCATGCATGTTCTCTCTTGAAGGACTCAGAGAAACAAGTGCTACAAAACTGCTTTTGCAAGCATGTCTTTCTGGTAATCTTGTATTTTAAAAACACTGGGATTCTTGAGCTGTTTTCCTACACCAGCACCAATTAATGTTTCACTTTTGTATCTTTTTTCTTTCACAATTAGGATAAAACCCACATTTTTCTCATGGGCTACTTGGGAAACTGATTCTGAGAGCAGGTGACAGCCTTTTCAATGGAAAATGCAAAATACTTATGCTGTTTCCTGGACATGAAGCAGACTCAACTGCTTAGAGAGGACATTCCACAAGTGGGACTTCATGGGGTCAAGTTGGCTTATTTTCTTTGGCCCCTAATTACTGACTTTATTCTGATTCTTCTACTATTACATTCCAAGTTGAAGTAGTATCTTGTGGCAGATAAAAGCAAATTGACATGTAAACTCTAGACAAATGTTTTTACAAGGCCCTATATTTCTTCAAATGCATCAAGAAGCTTTTTAATAGTGCTGAAAGTCCCTGGATCTGATCATCAGATTTATTCAATTTTCAGGATTATAGATAGCTTGGGTCTGTTTGTTTGCCCTCTGAATTAAATTGGTATGAATAAACAATAATGACACTGATGCCAGAGGAGTCACATCAGTGTGAAAGAAAACATCAGGTCCATGCTGAGGAGACCAGCCCTTGAATTAATGTAGTCCCTTAGTGGTTTAGTAAATAATTTAAAATAAATAAATCATGTGAACAAGACACAGTAAACCCAAATTTGAATGATGAGATCTTTGGGTTTGCTGCTCTTTGGAATATTATTTATATGACCAAACAATAGCCCCAGGTGTTCTCAAATTAGCCCAGCAAGCTCACTAAAGGTTTGTTAGCTAACTGCTTGCCTGCAGGCCACTGGATCTATTACAGTCTTGCTGTAGGTTCCTGCTGAAGAAACCCTCTCTGAGTGTCTCAAATCTGGCAACAGGCTAATCAGCGAGCAGGACAGAAAAATGCTGTGGAGACCCTAGTGAGACATGTACTTACTATGCCTAGCATGGGATGCCAAACTTTTGACATCTCAGAGCACATCACATTTGTAATGTGCATTAGGAGCTTTTAATCAAGGTGGAGGGAAGTGTCCTCTCTCCTTCCCAGCTCAGGCTGGGCACACAGTGCTGCACAAATGTGGTACCAAGGGATGAGGGAAGATCCTCAAGGGGGAAAGCAATGATGAAATCGGCATAATTGCTAGTGGCTTCTTGTAGGAGACTAAGCTAGCAATTTGTAAAAACAAGCTTGTTAGAGGAAAAGAGGAATGGCACCAATCTGCTGTAATGAGCAGGCAGTAGAACAGTGCCTTGATGTCATGCTCCATTCTGGGTTTGAGCCACACACTGCAAAGGCTGTGGCCTTGCTGGGTGTAAATGAACACAGCCTAATGATTGTCCTCCTCTTTTTAGTCTCCTAAGCTAGTATTAATTTGCAGTGGGAACAAAAGCAATGCAGCAAAATCATGGGCAGACTAGAAGGAGGTTTCCATCAACCATGCCATATAGACTTTAATCTGTCAGGGTGAAGGAGATGAAAGACTGGATGCTTTAACCAATTCTTTCAGTCTTGAGGTTAGGTAGTAACTCACGTGGGGCACGGAATTTCCAGTTTGCTCCAAACTATGAACGTTTTAAAAAATAATCACAACACTCCAGAGTACCATCTTGTTATGAAAACATTGTCCAGGGATTAAATTCTTGAGATGATGAAACATTCTTTTTACAGATGGGAACAAAGTGGCACAGAAGGATTAAATTACTTGCCCAATATTACAAAGTAAATC
This sequence comes from Xenops minutus, assembly GCA_035221455.1. Classification (NCBI taxonomy): domain Eukaryota; kingdom Metazoa; phylum Chordata; class Aves; order Passeriformes; family Furnariidae; genus Xenops; species Xenops minutus. The sequence continues at coordinate 41,948,275 of JAWWEE010000158.1, read as the reverse complement.
AGTGATAAAATACAGAAAAGAATCAGATGTCTTGATGCCCACTTCTGTACATAAATCACTAGACCATAATTTCTTCTGCAAGATCATCATTTCCTGCTTTCATATGCCATTCTGCTGCCAGAAAAAGATTATTCTACATGCAGCATGGAGTAACATTTTTCCAAGTCTAATTCAAAACCTGTCAAGCCATGGAGTTGCTCTTCTATTCCCTTGGGAAATGATGCCAAAGCTTGACAGGGCAAGGACATATATCCATGACAAAGTTTTCCATAACACTTACCCTTAAATTTTTCTATTCTCTATTTGTAGTCATCTAAATATCTTGTCTCTTTCCATAGTATTTATGATCCTCAAACACTAGCAGAGTTATATTTCCCCTTCTCTCTCCCAGATACCACTTAATCAAGCAAGATAACACTCACTCCTTCAGTATTTCCTCGAAAAGCAATTCCTTAAATTCTCAAAACAGTTTTCATTTCATTCCCTAAACTTTCTCCACTTTTCCAATATTAGATACTTATTTCAGTCTTTCCATAGTGTGTTCTTTGACTTTGATCAGTACTTATTTCCTTCCTGATGATGGGACAGACTGCAGGAGTACACAGGGTGATGGGAGAGCTGGAGTCCAGAGTGGGAAATCAATGGTGTTGCAAGACCTCTGTGGTTGAGAGATTACTGGCAAGCACCTGGAGGAATGTTTCTATCCACCCATTGGAACTGGAAGGAGTGCCAGATCCTCCATTAATGTTGGGTTAATTTACCCAAAAGTGAGAGGCAGACCTTAGTGCTTCCTTCCTTTTCTTCTTACCATTTTAGCCCACAGAAGTAAGAAGAAATAGACACTAAATTCCACCATTAAATAATAACAGTGAAATTGCTTGTTTCACTGCCTGGCTAAATCAGAAAAAGACAAACACCAATACCTGAAACCCTTGCAGTTTCTACTGCGGTCAGAATGAAGCCTCACAAAAATGGCCATCTCAGCAGAAATATACAACCATGGGTTGCCACATTAACATAAATTACAGCCGCGAGAAATTATTGCTGCCTCTAATCTCCAAACACTCAGGAGCTGAACTGCGTTCAGGGGAATGACCTGTCCTCCATGATGCATTAGTGTTTGCACTCACTCTCTCGTTCTCATGCGCACACAAAGCCCGTCCTTTTGAAGCACAGAGATTTATGCTTCCTGAAATAAAAAAACCAATACTTTAACTGCTCCTGCCTAGTCCCCTTTCTCCTCTTTAATCAAATCATCAACTCCTAACTTTTTGAGGACAGTGGAACTTCTATTTTGGATGAAGATCAAGAAACAAAGCTCCAATTAGCATCTTGCTCTTGCCACCCCAGAAGATGCAATAACTTCCTTTCCCCCAATATTTCTAAACTGAAAGTGATGTGAAATAGCTAACACCTTAAACAAGAAGATAGAAAGAACCCACATGTAACTGTGCTTATACAAAGTCATGTAAAAAACCAATCTGCTGATCTTTTCTTTGAGTTTATGCTATTCATTCTGCTGACTCCATACTCTCGATCCCGTGTCTTGTCTAACTTACCTTTACTTCTTAAGCATTACAACTGCTTGTGAACCAGTCTGCCTAAAATTTAACTAGTAGAAAATTATGTGTCCAAGTTTTTATTTCTACTAAAGATTGCCTTATTTTAATGTAATATCTGGCTTCTTGTTTGCATTTAAAGTGCTTTTAACTGCTTTCAACTGAATTGAGGAAAACCAGATTTAAAGCAAAGTGAGTGCACTGGTTTAAGAAAGCTTATAGGAAACAGCAACTTAAACTAAACTGGTACAACTGATGCCAGAGGAGAGCAAAGACTGAAGGTTTACTGTTGAAGACAGAATGGCAAAGGTCTGTCTAAAATAATAGTAGGCAGGGGTCGAATGTCAGTGGAACTGGTAGATTTAACTGCCACCCAGGTATTGAAAGATACACATAAGAGACTCAAAAACAATTTTTGTTTTCAGACAAAAGGATAATAAAATGCTTTTTCAAGTCATGAGCAATTAGAATTAAAAAAAAAAAATCCAGCAAATGGAGGGGGAAAAATAAATAATAATAATAAAAAACAACAAACAAACCAAACAAAAAACCAACCAAACAAAAAATGACCAAACAAAAAACCCAAACAAATTCACAAAAGCAAACGAACAAGCAAAAAAACCAAAAACCCAAAAAAACTAAGACAATACACTATAGCGGGGCAACTCCATCAAAAATGTGCAAGAGAGAACATGCTCTCCAGGTGGAGAGCATGGCAGAAGTTGAGGTATGGCTGAGCTGATGTGTTGTATGGCTGTGGTGCATGTGACATTTGGAGAAGAATATATACAGAGAGAACTGGTGCTCTGAGTATGAAGAAGAACCTCTACGTTTCCTATCCTATTTTGTTTGAGAACTAAAGGCTTTATACAATCCTTTAAAATAACAAAAATCCATCAAAGCCATCTGACTCCATCCAATTAATTTCCTCTTTCTAACCAGAATAAACTGCTATCCCCCAAATTTACACCAACTGCTGTAGTGAAAAGGAACACAGTTTTTGATAGGAAGGTAGCAGCAATAAATAATCTAGCATCTACCTAATAAGAGCATGCTGCTGACAGTGACCCAGGGTTACTAGTCTGAAATCATCCTACATAAAATGACAGATTAAATCAGATATAGCTCTAAGCATAATACAATCTCTTCCACAGATTCAAATATTATGTTCCAAAAGCCAGACAACAGCAACCAGAACTCTCCACAATACCATCACATGACCTATAGACTCCACACTACCCTATCCTCTTTAGGACTGAACAGCTGTCATAAATATAGAAGGCATATTAATATTAAGGATCACTGCTGTTACAAATCTACCGAATAAAATATCTGGAATACAGTAGTTATTAATAATCATACTCAAGATGTTTTATTTAGGACTCGACATTAGCGAAGTGCTACAACAGCTTGTTAATGGCTATTATATGCAGGTAATCCATGCTGCAGAGTGAAGAGAAGTCCTGAAAGCTTGCTTTCAGAGAAATCTTTGCATCTACTCTAAAATGCCAACAACAGTGGATTAAATCTGCAACAGAAAAGGACTTTAAACTCTAAATCAGTGCAAAGTCTCACACCCTTCTATTTCAAACTCACCACATGCTCCCAACAAAATAATCAGCTGTGCAAGAGTGAATTATGCCTATATTTAAAGTTCATATTGTTAGGCTTTGGAGCTGTATCTTCTTGAAACAAAGACACAGTCCTAACATCCCTCAGAGGCACTGCTTATAGGTTGTCTTCAGCCTCATACATCTGCTTGGAAAATATTCAAAAGGATACCTATCTATAAGACACACTCCTTTAAAATACTGCCAGCATATATTTCAAGCAGCACCCAGTTCTCCCCTCATTTACACCTCTCCTTTCATCCCAAGAGGAAGCATTCCCAACTTTCAGGCCTATCAGCTTATGTCAGAAACATAACCACTGTCTTTGTGTCATCTATGTCAAAGGTATCTCTTTTTTTCTCCCTCTTCTTCCTCAGATCTAAGTCCCTGAGTCTAGAAAGGTTGTCCACTTCTTTTATGCCTCAACTGTGAAATCGATAAATGCTCTCAGCCTTTCCAACTTCATGTTTTTATTTGACAAGAGTATACAACAACAACGATCTATGTGACATGGTTACAGCAGAATATTCTTAGGTGTACTATCCTATTGCTGCAATTGAACAGGATACCATAAAAGAGATTTAAGCTAAGTGTTACCCTGTCTTTGCAATGAAGAGTGTGCAAACAGTTAATTAAAGCAACTCACTTAACGCAATATAGTGTGATACAGCATCCAAATATTTCACCAGTTAAATTTTAAAGTGACACACTCTGTAGCAAAAGATCATCCAACTCAGAGTCTTGTCCTGGAATAGCTATTTTATTACAATTATTCAAGTACATGTTCCCTATTTCAACAAGCACACACTTACAATCCCTCTTGTCCTTCCTCCCAGCACTTTATGGGTTCACAGGACAGTGCACAGACCTATAGTACCCTGCTACAAAAAGAGAGAGAAGGAGGATGGAGATACAGGATTCCTGTTGAGTTTTGGGATGCTTCACCCAAAATTAGACCATAGGGCTGAGCTAAAGGTCATGATGTGTTTCTAAAAACTTACTAGATAGTAAGCACCAGTAACACTTTCTGAGATGAAGTTTCCCTACCTTGTCATAAGCACACTGAAGTCAACAGGACTATTACCTTTAAATGAACACTGCAGTTTGCTCATTTCCCTTCACTTAAAAAAAACACAAAACAAACTAAACACAAATGCCGAAATCCCCAATAAGTAAACAAACAACAGAGATAATACAAACTCATCACAAAAGGAAACACTTGAGTCTTTTGTGAGAAATATTCAAGAAGCAAAGCTAAGCTAATCAAGCTATGTCAAGTGTAGGCAGCTGGGGATGCCCAAGAGGCTTCCTTGCCCCGATGAACATATATTTGGGCTACACTGCCATAACTCTGGCTTATGGCAATCTCTTTCCCATTAAAAAAAAAAAAAAAAAAGGGGGGAAAGAAAAGAAAAGAAAAATCAAAGTCAG